>CM060909.1:775476737-776726737 GCA_030737875.1 Allium sativum
TCTATCAGGGAATCCGAGGACGTCTGGATGCGTGTGAGGGCTGAATACTGCTAGGCTGACCAACTTCTGAAGTACTCCCGCCAACTATCAGAATTGATCAGGAAGAAAAACCTGGAGCTCATCAACTAGAGGTCAGTCAGTGACGCCGAACGATCACCGTCCGAAATTTGAACACAGAAATAGGTAAGTTTGTTATTGTTGTTGCGTGCGCATTGTTGCCTATTCATGCGTCCTTAGGTAATTACTTGTGGGTTTCGCTATTGCAACTGAGATGAAGAGGGCATACGAGAAACTGATCATTCCCGCTCTTCTTTCACGGAAACTGTTGCTGATATGAACACCGAAAACATGGCCCTAAAGAGGGACAAGGCCGAGGTGGATAAAGTATGTGCCGACCTGGAAAGGGAAAATGCACGAGTCTTCAACCCCCAAACTGACAACAATGCTCTGAGAGTGGAGAATGACAGCCTGAAGAGACAGCTTGAGGAGATGAAAAAGGCCAAGGAGGATGCGGAAGCTAGTAATCGGGATGTGTTGCGCACAATGGATGGACTGAGAGCGGCACATCTAATAGAGATAGAACAATTGAGAGAGGAGCTGGAGGATACAGAATTTTGGGTACAACCGTCTATGGAGGAAGATATGTGGAACATGTATGTTAAGGTTTTGAGATTCCATGGACTCTCGTAAGCTGACAATTATTCCTGGGAACTAGCTCGTACTTGGGAGATGTTGATTCTGTATGAGGCCTATCTATGCCAAGTGGATGTGGGAACTTTGGACCAAAAAAGCTTATGATTTATCTCTTGCCGCTAAGGAGCGTGAAAAGCTGGAGGAGGGTAAGAGATTGTTGCTTAAGGATGCCGAGAGAGAGAGAGATTGGATAGGCTCACTGCCTAGAAAGGGAAGGCTTCCATGACTGAGAGCGTTGTAGTAGCGGAGACATTTGTAGAGGGAAGCTCCTATCGACCACTGGCGCCTGAATCGGTCAGGGTGGGCGATCCCACAGCTTTAATTCAGGTTTCAACTAAGTATGACCCTGAGCACCTAGGGCTAGGAGAGACACGATTCTCTTTACCTACCATCACAAGTACCTCTCTTGTCATTTCCACACCATCCCTGACCAGAGGTAAGCTTCTTTTGCCGTGCATCCCCGAGGATGATGTAATTACCGAATTTGTGGACTAAAAGGTTGTGTTTTCAACGTACAGCACTTCTTGGACTGACCATGACATCGGACCCTGCCCCTGTTGCCACACAAACAACTGAATCTGGGTCAGGGCATATGGCAGCGCAATTTGGAGATGGCGACGATCAGCTGGATACCTGCTCGGATATAAGGTTAACTCCCAGCTTGTTCGAGAGTCTTATGGAGGAAGGAGAGGTAGTTGACGGGAAGAGTGCGGCCATCCGAGGCCCAGTGGAGGCTGATGTGCCTTCGATGGCCAATATGGTGGAGACCCAAAAAGCAAAAATGGTGGCTAAGCATGAAGAGGTAGAGGAGAAGCAGAAGCATGACGAGGCTGCCCGGAAGGAGATACTAATGAAGACTAGGTAGGATGTTGTAACACCCCACCTCCATTAAGGTCACTCACAAAGGGAATGCCTTAACTTTGGTGGAGCGTTTTAGTAGACAGCACAGAAATTTATAAGACAGATAAACAATACTTGAGAAATTATAACTTTATTGCAGCGGAAAACAGAAATCAGTTTGGTTACATATTTACAAAAAACTCAAGTACATAAATATCAGTCTTGTTCAGAAAATCATCAGAGTACAAAACTTTAAAGTCATAATCCCCACAGAAGCTGCCATAAAGAGTCAAGCCATACTTTAAGCACTCTGAGTACTTCAAGCAGAAGAAATCCGGACCAAGCTAAAGTATTCCCTCCTTGGAAAACCTGGGGGGAACAGAAGAAAAAGGGGCGAAAACAAGCAAGGTCAGACATAAAGTCTGGCAAGTCCAGTGACTTTCAGCATATGAACAGATAATAATAATCATGGCATGCAAATAAAACTGGATGAGAGATAACAGTAACAGAAGCGACAGATGTACTTAGGTTAAAAAGAAGAAACAGAATAATATTACTCTTCATTTTTCTGCACTAATACTAGTATAACAGGACTAGGTGTCACCCTAATGTCTAAACTGAAGCAGAAATATGAACATAATAATTTCCACTGAGAACGCTAATAATGGGCCTTTACCACCCGAATAGAGACAGACATAAAGATATGCTAATAATGGGCCTTTACCACCCGAACAGAAGGTACAGAAGCAGAATGCTAATAATGGGCCTTTACCACCCGAACAGAAGGTACAGAAGCAGAATGCTAATAATGGGCCTTTACCACCCGAACAAAAGGTACAGAAACAGAAACAAATTAATCCCTACGAAACAGACTGTAGAATTAGGTGTACACTAGTAAATGGGCCTTTACCACTCGAACAGACGGTACCACGCAGGCAGGTGTTGCCACCCAACAGAAACAGATGGTACCAACAGAAACAGATAGAACTAAGTGTACACTAAAACCCTACCCCAAGCGATCGGCTCCCTAAAACATAAATACCTTGTGTCGGCTCCACAGTAGGGTGTATCACTCCCTAAAGTGACAACCAATTGGCACAGACCTATTTACAGATGTCCCGGCGTCTTACATCCTCAGAGACAGACCGGGATCCATGCACGCACATGACCCGGTTGGAACGCACCATCAACACCCCTCGCCATTATCAGAATGAACCACTTATAATTAGTTCAGTAAGCGTTCCCGGACCCTACCTACTGTTGGGTCAAAGTTTGATACCAGAAAGGGTTACTGACTAATATGGGTCCCAAACAACAGATGGCACAAGTAATTTCCTTCCCAACCTTATATCCCCAGACTAACAGATTTCAGATTAACTTGTTTACAAGTTCAGACATACAGAGTTCAGATCAACTAGTTCACAGATCAGACAAGTTTTCAGATTAAAGGATCAGATATACGGATTTACCAGATTTACAAAATTGTCTAACTTTGTAATTGGGCCTACAGATTCACGAAACAGGTTTGTTAAATTCATTAGTCTAATTGGTTTAACCCTATCCACCCAACACGTTTTAGACATCTTTTTTATCCCAGATTTGCATTATTATTAATGCACAGACCTCTCACATTAGGTCGGTAGCTTGTGGCCGCTGGATATGCCGGGCGGTTCTAGGCAGACTTCTGCCACAAGCCAGACCTAACCTCGTGTCTAAGCATATTTTTAGTTATGTCTACGACCTCTCACATTAGACTGACAGTTTGCGGTTGCTAGTTAAGCCGGTTGGTTCCGGGCAGGCTTCTACCGCAAACAGAGTCTAACCTCGTGTCGTAGCCAATTCATTCCAATGCAGATTTTTCAGATATCAGACTAATTTTGTTTATTTAACAGATTAAACTTTTGTACAAGTTACAGCAGATTATTCGAGGTTCTATTAACAAGTTTTGCTCAATTTTAAGTCGAGCCTACAGATTCACATACTTCAAATTTCAGCATTTCAGTTCCAACAGATTACGTCATTCAACAGATTAAACAGATAACAGATCTTGCTATTTAGCAGATTTAGCAAATAAGGCAATTTAACATAATTAGAAGATTAGGCAATTCAATCTAATTAGAAGTTTAGAAATATAACAGAACTAGCAGATTAGGCAATATAACAGATTTAGCAGATTTTATATATCTAAGACTCTATTTACATATTTTGCCCAATCATAAATTTAGCCTAAACTTACATGCCTAAATCAAGGTCATAATTCATAATACAATATATGCCCCAATTTAAATCTTAATATTCCCATTTACAGTTCATGTCAAAACTAGATCTAATATTCTAGTTCACCATTTATGTCCAGGACTAATACACATGTAAATCATTTTCTACTATAGCCAACTCAGATTATGCCAACATATTTGCTGTAACACCCCGAATTTCGGTTAATGCTAAAATTCACTAATTACAGAATAAATAATCTCATATGTGAGAATTGGGGGAAACGGGCTGCGTCATTGCGTTCGTCTCGGAAAAATACGCGAAATAGAGTCCGAGTTTTCGAGAATCGGAGTCCGTAAGGCCCGGTTATGGCCCAATGAAGTTTACAGAAAATTCAAAGTTCAGAACAGATTTAAAATTCAGGTTCAAATTTCGAAATTGGGGCCATTGGGCGGGGGGGGGGGGGGGGTAATTCCCGCCCAGCTACCCAAGTCGACAGCCCTGTCGACTGGGCAGTCGACTTGGCTAGGACCAAGTCGACAGCCCTGTCGACTTGGGTGTCGACAGGGGGTGCTCGGCCAGTTTGGCCTGGTGCACCATTTCAGGGTTTGGGCTGTGTTTTGGGGCTGGTTTCTGGAAGCTTCCGAGATCTGATGGTCCTAATCTAATTTAGGGTTAATCTAATGGCCTAAAACACTTGCCTAATCCTATAAATAAGACCCTAAGCTAGCCCTAAATGATCATAATCCTATCCTCTAACTAAACTATGCCAAAATTTTCTATGATCATGGCCTCCACTCAAAACCCTAGCCTCCATCCTCATTCTAATACTATTTCTATGAAGGCTTTCATAGCATCTTTGAGTTGTATGAGTGATCATTAGCTTGCATTCATCATCAAGTTGCAAGCTTTATGTTCAAGGCTAGAGTTTTTGGGTGATTTTTTGGCAAGGGTTTGCTTATTGGAGTTTAGTGGTGAGTTTCTATAGCCTTAATAACCAATTGTTAAATTGATTATGATAGGATATGATAAGATATGGCTATGTTTGTGGATCAATGTGTTTATGCAAGTTTAGTATAGTGTATGTTGTGTGTTTTGCAAGTTTTATGCTATATGCAAGTTTAATGCTATGTTTTATGATGCTCATTATGCAAAACACTATGTTGAACATTGATTCATATGTAACATGTTATGCAAGCTATATGTGAGATTATATGCAAGTTTATATATAACATGTTATGCAAGTTATGTAATTGGTTTTATGCATGCTAAGTATTTGGTTTTATGCATGCTAAGTATTTGGTTTTATGCAAGTTATGATGCAAGTTCATATGCAAGTTATGATGCAAGTTTGTCTCTTTTTATGATATGCATAATATATGCAAGTTTGCCTCTAAGTATGGCATGTTATGCAAGTTCATATGCAAGTTATGATGCAAGTTCATATGCAAGTTTGTCTCTTTTTATGATATGCATAATATATGCAAGTTTGCCTCTAAGTATGGCATGTTATGCAAGTTCATATGCAAGTTATGATGCAAGTTCATATGCAAGTTATGATGCAAGTTCATATGCAAGTTATGATGCAAGTTCATATGCAAGTTTGTCTCTTTTTATGATATGCATAATATATGCAAGTTTGCCTCTATGTATGACATAAGTACATGTGCAAGTTCATCCCTTTTAGACCTATGACATGTATGCAAGTTGACACCTTTATGATAGGTCTATGACATGAACATTTAAGCAAGTTACCATCTTTATGACATATGTGATTCATGCAAGTTTGGGTTGGTTATTTATGCAAGTTGGGTTTATGGTCATATATACAAGTTGACACCTTTTAAACCCATGATAATGCTAATCATATGCTAAGTTGAACCCATTGTGTGTATGATGAATCTTCTCTTTTGAAGTATGTCATGTTAACGTATTTACGTGGGGACGATGGGGTAAAAATTAATGAACACATAAAATTGTGTGAAGTGGGTATGATTAAACATACCATAAAGTGGATGGACCTAATTGGGAATTTACCTATTAAGTTAGGTCTACCCATATTATGGAATTGGGAATTTACCTATTAAGTTAGGTCTACCCATATTATGGAATTGGGAATTTACCTATTGAGTTAGGTCTACCCATATTCTTAAATATTTGTAATTAATTAGGGATAATTAATACAAATTATGGGGGTGATTAATTAGGTGTAATTAATCTACTAAGACACGAGGTTGGACCCTTTTGTAGCATAAGACTGGCCGGAACCGACCGGCAAATCCAGCGGCTACAAATGATTGGCCCAATGTGAGAGGTCTTAGTCATAAACTAAATACGTGACAAGTGTAAAGACACGAGGTTAGACTCTGTTATGGTGTAAGGCTGCCCGGAACCAACCGGCATATCCAGCTGCCATAAAAGACAGTCTAATGTGAGAGGTCTTTACAAAGGTTACGATCTTAATTAATTAAGAAACACTTAACCAAATTAGCATGTAGAGGGGCATGAGGGGTTAAGTGGGTGCCTTGGGTGGCATGTAGTAACTAGTGGGGGTGCCTTGGGTGGCATGAGGAAACTAGTGGGTTGCCTTTGGTGGCAATAGAAAATACAAGTAGAATACTTAACCAAAGTGGAACATGTAATTAAACATGATTAAAGGGTTAAGTAAGTGCCTTGGGTGGCATGTGGAAATCTAGTGGGGGCCATAAGTGGCAATTGAAATATGATTAAATGACAAGCTTAAGTAGTAGCTTGTGGGGGCCTTAAGTGGCAATTGAAATATGATTAAATGACAAGCTTAAGTAGTAGCTTGTGGGGGCCTTAAGTGGCAATCGAAATATGATTAAATGACAAGCTTAAGTAGTAGCTTGTGGGGGCCTTGAGTGGCAATTGAAATATGACTAGATGACTTAACCAAACCTTAACATGTAAGTGGGTATGATTATAAAAAGGGGTTAAGTGGGATGCACTAGATAAAATGACAAGCTTAAGTAGTAGCTTGTGGGGGCCCATTTCAACCAGTAACCCATATCTATCTTATTGGGCTCGACCCATGTCGAGGACGGGACACGCGTACTGGGCTTGACTATAAGAGGCCAAAACGGGTTAGCGGTGGCAACGCAAGTCCAACGGGTTTCATATGCGTGTGTGGACCGGGGCTGATAAGTAAGACGTTGCATCGTGTAGGTATAAGCCGTGCACCGTTGATATTATCAGGTTGCCACTTTGGGGAATGATACACCCCACTGTGGGGCCAGCACGGGTATCTACGTTAGGGAGCCGATCGCTTGGGGAGTAGTGGGTACACCTAGTGGAGATAGGGGCAGACGGCACCTATGTAGTCAGCTAGGGGTACAAGAAACTACTGGGTAAAATTACTAAGTACACTTAGTGGGATCAACCTTTAAGTAGGAATTACCCTTGGTGGGTAGATCTGGTGTGGTGCAGTGTAGGAATTACCCTTGGGTGGGTAGATCTGGGGTGGTGCAGTGTAGTAATTATCCTTGGGTGGGTAAATGCGTCTTTTCGGTTATCTTAGTACATCTTGTGTTTAGTTGGCTACTTAGTGTAGTCATTATCCCCAGAGGTACCATACCTTGTTTATATCATACCCTAATTACTTTAATGATTGTATTGTTAAGATTATAGGACTCGCTCATACTTATGTCTGACCCCGTTGTTTTATCTTTTTTCCCAACCCTCAGGTTATCAGAGTGGGCCTAGCACTAGTGGGCTTTAATCAGACTACTTTATCTATCTTTTGGAGCTTGGAACAGGGATGTAAAGCTCAGTTTATCTTTTCTATTATGGCTATTAAGTTATGTAGTGGGATTATGTACTTTTGTTTTATCAGGATGGATAATATGTACTTGACTCTTGTTTATGGTTTTGGTGTAACCAAACATGTTTTACTTTCCGCTGCAATGAAATGATGTTTTAAATTCTCAAGTACTACTTATATCTGTCTTGTTGTAATTTTTCTGTTCTATATTCACTTAAAATACTCCACCGATGTTATGGCATTCCCTTAGTGAGTGACCGTAGCGGGTGTGGGGTGTTACATTTGCGATGCCAGATTTACTTAATTAAGCTACGCCCAATTCCTGTATAACATGTTTTCACAAGTTCTCTATATACTCATGAAATGGCCCTACAGGCTCGATGTACATAACAGCGAATGGGAATAAACTAGAAAAGTTACATAATAAATATGAGATCTAACATCATTAAGGGAATAGGCATAAGAAACTAAGTACAATAGTTATAGGCAACTAACCATAATAGTCACGGGAGGCTAATTATAATAGTTTCTTATTTAATGCCAAAGGCAATAGTCTCATCGGCGTGAATCATAGCCATTGGCAATAGTCTCTTAGGCAACGGTTTCATGTCCAATTATGCATTATTATTTGTCTCAAAATTTAGCGTTCATGCGTTAATCTCTTATGAGATGAGGCGCAGGCTCGTAGTAGCCTGGCTATAGAACCAAAAGAAGAAAGAGGTACAGAATAGCCACAGAAAAACAGATCTGACAGATAAGAATATACATAACCTCATATTCAGATTTATAATCATGTCACAATTATAATTACAGTTTATAGCGGAAAATAACTGTACTTGCCTTTCGTGGTTTAAGAAAGGTAATAAATTAGTGTTGATGCAGAAAGGATGAATTACTCTTCTTTAATTGTTGTTGAAGCTCTAAACTTGGATTTGAGATTTGATTTAGCTTTTAATTCTATTTAGGTTGGATGAAGATTCATCAGTCCAAGTTTTGATTCCAGCAGGGTAGCGACGCCATTTTTATTTTTAATTAGAATAGAGGCAGAATATAGACAGAATGAAATTGTGTGGAGAGAATGAGGCAAGGGGTGAGTTTATATAGGATTGGACAGACGAATCTAGACAAAAACGAGACCGGATACATCAGAATGAACCAGGTTAAAAAAACTGGGTTTCGGGAGCAGGTCGACCCCCAGGTCGACACTATTGTCGACCGGGTCCCCCCCAGGTCGACACTATGGTCGATCTGGCCCTGGGAGGTCGACACTATGGTCGACCTGGTCCATGGGCGGGAATTTTCCCGCCTAGACTATTCTGGGGTTTTGAATTCGAATTTTCAAGCTGTTTTCGATTCTGAAATTCTCTGAAACTTCAGAGGGCCATAACTTGGTCATACGGACTCCGTTTCTCGAAAACTCGGACTCATTTCCAAGCATAATTTCAAGACAAACACAATGGAGCAACCCATTTCCCTTGATTCTTAATTTATAATTAATTATTCTCTGATTTGTTACTTATACGATTACAAAAAATACGGGGTGTTACATTCTCCCCTCCATAAAGGATTTCGTCCCCAAAATCTTCAAGTTGAGAAGAATGTGTCCTACCATCCAGTGATCCATCTACTCAACCATCATCCACCAGCATCCACTGTCCTTAGAAAACTTCGAATGTTGTATGAACATATGCAAAAGTGTGTGTATATGTTCCTTATCCAATGCAAACGTCAGGCGGTCCACTGATTCAGTTGACCTCTTTAATGCGAATTATGTTAGTGCCATGAGTCCAACTTGTATGCAATTTTCCTATTTGATACATATCATTCTTATATGAGTGACAACCATTCATTCATATGCAGCATCCATGTGATGAGTCAATCATTTTGCATCCATAGAAATTGAAAATACTCACACATCCATATGCAGTATGAGAGTGTTTTCGAGCCGATCTAGTGCCTAGTGTGTGTATATGCATCCACGAGCAACCACTTGCATCCACTTGTAACCATCAAACATAACATGTCTCAAACACATGTTTACATCCATAGGATTCCTATCTATTGGTCGAAGACTCGATTGATAGGATACGGTCGAGTGATGGGAGCAAGTGCAGATAAACAAAAACTTGGTTTCCATTAGACCTTGGTTGAGAGACAAATTCCCCTAAGTTTCAACCGCGAAGACCGAAATCACATCAGATTGACACCCAGAGGATTACCCTTTTTAGACAATGTCAAAACTAGAAATCTCAACCTTATCATAAATATTCAGATATTTACAGATTACCGGTACAGAGCAGATTACTAAATGATTCTTAGGAAACTAAGCATGATAAAAACCCAGAATGTATGCGTCATAGTCAACTTAACGCTCAACACAGATACCGAACTTATCACAATTGGAAGAGTCATAACCCTTATGGGTCTGAGTCTACAGCGGAATCAGAAACAATACTAGTATTCAAGTGCAGAGTATCGATTACAGAATCGAAATGCCAGAATCAGAAAAGAGTTTTAACTCAAAAATCAGATAAAGAAATTAAACCTCCTATAGAAAGTTTTCCTATTTCTATTCTATCCACTAGCCTCGAGAGTGTTCGCCTGCCTTCCAGAAGTTGGTCCTGCCCTCTGCCCTTGCCCTCGTTTCTTCGGACAGTCTCTAGTGAAGTGTCCCATCTCACCACAGTTGAAGCAAGTGCCCTTTCTTTTTCTGCAATCCTTGTTCAGATGAGTCGAGCTTCCACAAGTAAAGCACTTTTCTCCTTCTTATCTTCAGACTTTTCACCCTTCTTTTGTGTTTCCTTTTTGGGCCATGCTTTCTTGTTCTGTGGTTCTTCCTTCTTTGCCTCTTCTTTCTTGCCGTTATCTTCCTCGTGCAGTAATCCACCAAACTCCCTTAAGTAGCTCCCATGGGTACATGGGTCATGGCTTGGCTGTGCAATGGCTCGTTCAATCCTTTAACAAAGCGGAGAGCCTTTTTATGCTGGGTGTTGACTAAATCTAGCCCGAACCTAGCCAGTTGGTTGAACTGATTGACGTATTCCCTGACCATCATACTTCCTTGCTTAAGAGATAAGAACTTTTCCAGTTGTAGACTTCATTCAGCTTGCGAGAGGAATTTCATCTCAAACCTTGTTCTAAAATCCATCCATGTTTCAACCGGTCTTTCGGCATTAGTGACTTCCCACCAATAGGAAGCTTCGTCCTTGAACAACCATATCGCCAATTGTACCTTATGCCTATCGTTCACCTCAAAAATAACGAACAGATCCTCAGTTTCTTTGAGCCAGTTCCTTGCTTCTACGAATGATTCAGTTCCCTTGAAATCCTTTCCACCCATGGCCCTAAAATCTTTATAGATCTTTGAAAAAGCAATCGCACGAGGAGGGGCGGAGGAGGAGGAATCACTGCAGCTGGAGGAGGAATATTTGTTGGGCCTGTATCGTTGGCCCTAGCCTCTAAGTACCTCCTGAACCAGCTAGGTATTGGCACGCCCTCTGGAAAGTTAAGATTCCCAAACATGCTAGAATGAAAGAAAAAGATTTAAAACGGAGAACGGAAAAGATAGATATATGGATTTTTGGGGATTATGTTTTTCAAAATAAACTTTTTTTTAAATACTTCCTTTTAAAACCTTTTTGAAAATAGTTTTCAAAAACTTTTTATCTAATCTGGAAACCTTTAGCTCTGATACCGAGTGTAACACCCCACCTCCAATAAGGTCACTCACAAAGGGTATGCCTTAACTTTGGTGGAGCGTTTTAGTAGACAGAACAAAAATTTACAAGACAGATAAACAATACTTGAGAAATTATAACTTTATTACAACGGAAAACAGAAATCATTTTGGTTACATATTTACCAAAAACTCAAGTACATAAGTATCGGTCTTGTTCAGAAAATCATCAGAGTACAAAACTTTAAAGTCATAATCCCCACAGAAGCTGCCATAAAGAGTCAAGCCATACTTTAAACACTCCGAGTACTTCAAGCAGAAGAAAACCGGATAAAGCTAAAGTATTCCCTCCTTGGAAAACCTGGGGGGAAACGGAAGAAAAAGGGGCGAAAACAAGCAAGGTCAGACATAAAGTCTAGCAAGTCCAGTGACTTTCAACATATGAACAGATAATAATAATCATGGCATGCAAATAAAACTGGATGAGAGATAACACTAACAGGAGCAGCAGATGTACTTAGGTTAAACAGAAGAAACATAATAATATTACTCTTCATTTTTCTACACTAATACTAGTATAACAGGATTAGGTGTCACCCTAATGTCTAAACGGAAGCAGAAACAGGAACAGAATAATTTCCACAGAAACAGAACGCTAATAATGGGCCTTTACCACCCGTATAGAAACAGACAGAAATAGAATGCTAATAATGGGCCTTTACTACCCGAACAGAAGGTACAGAAGCAAAATGCTAATAATGGGCCTTTACCACCTGAACAGAAGGTACAGAAACAGAAGCAGATTAATCCCTACGGAAATAGACTGTAGAATTAGGTGTACACAAGTAAATGGGCCTTTACCACTCGAACAGACGGTACCACGCAGACAGGTGTTGCCACCCAACGGAAACAGATGGTACCAACAGAAACAGATAGAACTAAGTGTACCCTAAAACCCTACCCCAAGCGATCGGCTCCCTAAAACATAAATACCCTGTGTCGGCTCCAAAGTAGGGTGTATCACTCTCTAAAGTGACAACCAATTGGCACAGACCTATTTACAGATGTCGCGACATCTTACATCCTCCGAGGCAGACCGGGATCCATGCACGCACATGACCCGGTTGGAACGTACCATCAACACCCCTCGGCATTATCAGAATGAACCACTTATAATTAGTTCAGTAAGCGTGCCCGAACCCTACCTACTGTTGGGTCAAAGTTTGATACCAGAAAGGGTTACTGACTAATATGGGTCCCTAACAACAGATGACACAAGTAATTTCCCTCCTAACCTTGTGTCCCCAGACTAACAGATTTCAGATTAACTTATTTACAAGTTCAGACATACATAGTTTAGATCAACTAGTTCACATATCAAACAAGTTTTCAGATTAATGGATCAGATATATGGATTTACCAGATTTATAGATTTGTCTAACTTTGTAATTGGGCCTACAGATTCAAGAAATGGGTTTGTTAAATTCATTAGTCCAATTGGTTTAACCCTATCCACCCAACACGTTTTAGACATCTTATTTATCCCAGATTTGCATTATTATTAATGCACAGACCTCTCACATTAGGTCGGTAGCTTGTGACCGCTGAATATGCCGGGCGGTTCCGGGCAGACTTCTGCCACAAGCCAGACCTAACCTCGTGTCTAAGCATATTTTTAGTTATGCCTACGACCTCTCACATTAGACTGATAGTTTGTGGTCGCCGGTTAAGCCGGTTGGTTTCGGGCAGGCTTCTACCACAAACAGAGTCTAACCTCGTGTCGTAGCCAATTCATTCCAATACAGATTTTTCAGATATCAGACTAATTCTGTTTATCTAACAGATTAAACTTCTGTACAAGTTACAGAAGATTATTCAAGGTTCTAATAACAAGTTTTGCTCAATTTTATGTCGAGCCTACAGATTCACATACTTCAAATTTCAGCATTTCAGTTCCAACAGATTACGTCATTCAACAGATTAAACAGATAACAGATCTTGCAGATTAGGCTATTTAGCAGATAAGGCAATTTAACATAATTAGCAGATTAGGCAATTCAATCTAATTAGCAGTTTAGAAATATAACAAAACTAGCAGATTAGGCAATATAACAGATTTAGCAGATAACAGATTTAGCAGATTTTATATATCTAAGACTCTATTTACATATCTTGTCCAATCATAAATTTAGCCTAAACTTACATGCCTAAATCAAGGTCATTATTCATAATACAATATATGCCCCAATTTAAATCTTAATATTCCCATTTACAGTTCATGTCAAAACTAGATCTAATATTCTAGTTCACCATTTATGTCCAGGACTAATACACATGTAAATCATTCTCTACTATAGCCAACTCAGATTATGCCAACATATTTGCTATGCCAGATTTACTTAATTAAGCTACGCCCAATCCCCGTATAACATGTTTTCACAAGTTCTCTATATACTCATGAAATGGCCATATAGGCTCGATGTACATAACAACGAATGGGAATAAACTAGCAAAGTTACATAATAAATATGAGATCTAACATCATTAAGGGAATAGGCATAAGAAACTAACTACAATAGTTATAGGCAACTAACCACAATAGTCATGGGTGACGAATTACAATAGTTTCTTATATAATGTCATAGCCAATAGTCTCATAGGCGTGAATCATAGTCATAGGCAATAGTCTCTTATGCAACGGTTTCATGTCCAATTATGCATTATTATTTGTCCCAAAATTTAGCGTTCGTGCGTTAATCTCTTATGAGATGAGGCGCAGGCTCGTAGTAGCCTGGCTATAGAACAGAAAGAAGAAAGAGGTACAGAATAGCCACAGAAAAACAGATGTGATAGATAAGAATATACATAACCTCAGATTCAGATTTATAATCATGTCACAATTATAATTATAGCTTATAGCGGAAAATAACTGTACTTGCCTTTCGTGGTTTAAGAAAGGAAATAAACTAGTGTTAATGCAGAAAGGCTGAATTACTCCTCTTTAATTGTTGTTGAAGCTCTAAACTTGGATTTGAGATTTGATTTAGCTTTTAATTCTATTCAGGTTGGAAGAAGATTCATCAGTCCAAGTTTTGATTCCAGTAGGGTAGCGACGCCATTTTATTTTTATTAGAACAAAGGCAGAATATAGATAGAATGAAATTGTGTGGAGAGAATGAGGCTAGGGGTGAGTTTATATAGGATTGGGCGGACGAATCTAGACAGAAACGAGACCGGATACATCAGAATGAACCAGGTTAAAAAAACTGGGTTTCGGGAGCAGGTCGACCGCCAGGTCGACACTTTGGTCGACCTGGTTCCCCCCCTCCAGGTCGACACTATGGTCGACCTGGCCCTGGGAGGTCGACACTATGGTCGACCCCCAGGTCGACCTAGTCCACGGGCGGGAATTTTACCGCCCAGCCTGTTCTGGGGTTTTCAATTGGAATTTGAATTCGAATTTTCGAGCTGTTTTCGATTCTGAAATTCTCTGAAACTTCAGAGGGCCATAACTTGGTCATACGGACTCCATTTCTCGAAAACTCGGACTCGTTTCCAAGCAGAATTTCGAGACGAACGCAATGGCGCAACCCGTTTCCCTTGATTCTTAATTTATAATTTAATTATTCTCTGATTTGTTACTTATACGGTTACAGAAAATACGGGGTGTTACAGATGTTGAGGCAAGAGTCACTGAAACGGTCACGAAGAGAAAGGCCGATGAGGAGGCCGCGAAGAAGAGGGCTGATGATGAGGCCCGGAAGAAAAGGGAGGATGAGGAAGCACAACAGAGGGCTACTGTGTCCTTTGAGAAAACCAAGGGCTGGTAATGTTACGCCGCATAGGTCTCAGAAGCTTGCTGAGCGATGGGATGCTAGAGAGGCCAAGGAACGGGCTGAGCGAGAAGGCAAGGCGGTTGCGGAGAAGAGTGACAAGGTGGTCAGCCTCACTAATGGGAGTGCTCCCGTGCCTACGCTGCATACCACCCTTGTTGACATCACCGAGATCTCTAGCAGTGAGGGCGTGGGCGAGAAGCATCTCTCGCCTTCTCATGAGTAGACCACTTGTTGGAAGGGCCGAGATGGAAGGAACGGGTCTAGTAATAAGAGGCCCGGTGCCAAGGATGAACCGTTGAGCGATGAACCTGCAAAAAATACAAGAACAAGCAAAAGAATAAAAAACATGTTTAGTGTTAGCAACTTAAGTAGAAGTTACCATTCATTTTGGTTGTGTAGGCCGATAGTTCACGCAAGTACGGCCCTTGCTTTTGGTTTTTCAAGACATGGTGTGTTTTTCATGTATACCCTGTCATTAGAAAGAAAGATGTTAGACACGTAGTCTGAGTTTAATGTGAGTGTGTGTTAAAATGGAATATGAACTAGTAAAGATCGCAATTTGTGTTAAGTGTTTGGATGTTCTTCTTATGTTTTTTGACGTCCCATACTTGCATAAGCATACTTATCATTACACTCAACAAAAAAGCGATCATGTACCGCGCCCTAGGTCAATTATTCCAGAGGGGTGTGGTTGAGCGCAGGCTTCTAGTAAGTTTCCGTCAGCTCAGGAAACTTGTAGTTTACGAAGCCAAGCTGAGCGCCTGCTATGTTTGGGTTGTCCGGGGTTAGTCCCAAGTGTAGCAAAGGTGTAGGATTTTGCGGTTCACCTAGTGTGTGGCTCTCCCGTCGTTTATCGGATTGAGGCGAGCCGCATGCGTCATTTATTCGCATGAGAAGAGAAGCCCGGATCATCAGCTCATAGGATCCGATCATGGCCATGGGCTACCCCTCAGCCTTGAGAGCTTCGGGGAAGAAACGATTTAAGGGTCGGTCTTGGTGCTGCGCCAAGATTCGACCGGTACCCATAGCCGAGGGAGGGAATTATATCACTCCCGCCTGGTTGTTGGTGGCCCCAAGTCTCCTGGGACTTGGGCACAGAATGATTTATCCTCGGTTTCAGCACGGGGCCGAGATTTGCGTTCGTGGTTATTTATACTCGGTCATGCCATGGGCCGGCGACTCGAGTAGTGTTACCGGCTCCTGTGCTTGGGGTGAAGACCGTAGACTTTGTGTTTTGTCCTCGAGGTTGGATCGAGGCTTAGACAGTGGTACCAACTCCCATGCTCGGGGGCCGATACGGCAACCGACTATTTGAAGTTAAGCTAGTTGTCAAGATTAATCAAACACATAATGCGCGGAGTAAACACAGATAGGCAGATATGGGAGGTTGAACATCATTTCCACTAATAACTTTGGTAGTAATAGCCCTTACAATGCATTTAATTGCTAGAAAACGAAACATTGTTGGAAAGCATAAACAAATGTGTACTAAGTTATGTAAAGTAGCGGCGGAGATGTTCGCAGTTCCATGCCCTTGGGAGTTCAGCTCCATCCACGGTCGCGAGTTTGAAAGATCCTTTATTGAGCTTCTGTTGTATGGAGTACGGACCTTCCCAACGAGGAGAGAGGTCTGTTGGTGGAGGGAAGACCCGTTTAAGATGAGGTCATCGACGTTGAGGTCCTTATAGCGGACCCTCGAATTGAAGTATCGGGCAACTCGTTGCCATTGGCCCGCGGCTCCGAGATCAGCTTTGTTCCTTTTCTCTTCCAGCAAGGCAAGTGATCCTAAAAGTAAATCTTGGTTTGTCCTTGGATCGAAATAGGTGACTTGATGGGATGGAAGCTTGAGTTCAATAGGAATGATAGTTTCTGATCCGTATGCGAGGCTGAACGGGAGTGTGCCCGTTGGTTGTGCTGTGGGTGGTTCGGTATGCCCATAGGGCTAGAAGGATTTTATTTTCCCACATGCCCCTAGCCTTTTCTAGGCGCTTCTTCATGATGGACTTAATAACTTTGTTGACTACTTTGACCAGCCCATTGGCTTGAGGATGAGACACTGCCGAGAATCTCTTTTCGATGTTGTGCCGTTAGCAGAAGGCTTTGAATTCGTCGCTCTCGAATTGAGTGTTGTTATCCAAGATGATAGCTTGAGGGACCCCATATCGAGTAATGATGTTGCATACAACTGATCATCTTCTTATTGGTGATTGTGGCGAGAGCTTCAGCATATGCCCGTTTGGTAAAATAATCAACTGCGACGATGACATATTGTGCCCGCCTCTGGCCATTGGAAGAGTTCCAATGATGTTAATTCTCCACATGGCGAATGGCCATGGGCTGATCATTTGTGTTAACTCTGTTGGTGGGGATCTCAGGATCTTTGAGAAGCGCTGGCACTTGTCGCACTTGCGAGCATAGTCTGCGACATTTGATCGAGTGTGGGCCAATAATAACCATGCCAAAGTATTTTTTTGGCCAGGTTTTGCCCTCTAATATGGTCTCCGCACTCCCCTTTATGTACATCGGTTAAAATTTTGATGGCTCCATGATGGGCTACACATCTGAGCAATAGGACAGAGAAACCTCTATGATAGAGCACCCCATCCATAAGAGGATAGCGAGCCAATTGGTGGGTGAGCACTCGTCTTTCCTTATAGCTTTTCAAAAGGGTCCCATGCTGTAATTAATTCTTGATTGGTGTCATCCAGGATTCAGGTTCGGGGTCGGTGTTCATGACTGCTTCAGTCTGAATTTGCTTGATACTAGGGGAGTTGAGGACTTCAACAGGGGCGAATCCCAAAAGTTGCGGATCCTTGGAGCTTGCTAGTTTGGATAGCGAACCTGCTTTTTCATTTTGTTCTCGAGGTATGTGAGTGATAACAAAGTGATCGAGATGAGTGAGTAATTCCCGAACCTTGGTCAAGTACAAGGCGTGTCGCTCCCCTTAGCTTGATATTCCCCTTATACTTGACGCATAATGAGTTGTGAATCGGAGAAGATTTGGATCATCTTTATTTTTGAGCTCGATCGAGATTCTGAGTCCGACAATCAAGGACTCATTTTCTGCGTCGTTGTTGGTAGCAGGGAAATTTAGTTTTAGCGCATAGCATATTAGGCATTCCTCGGGGGTGATGAACACGACTCCGGCCCCAGAACATCTATCGTTGGAGGACCCGTCCATGAAAAATTTCCATTGAATACCGGGAGCTTTCGTGTTCTCTACCTGGGTCCCTTCGGGGGCAGCGAACTCTACAATGAAGTCAGCGAGAGCTTGGCCAAGGATGGCTCGGCGGGGAATGAATGTTATCTCAAATTAGCTCAGCTCCATACTCCACTTTAATAGCCATCCAAACGCTTCGGATCGCCGCAGGACCGGTCGTAGTGGCTGATCAGTGAAAACCTATATAGGATGAGACTGGAAATATGGTCAAAGCTTCAAAGAGGAAATGCATAAGAAGAATGCCAGCTTTTCCAGCTTCGGGTAATTCTTCTCTACCTCTGTCAATCGTTTTCTTATGTAATAGACGGATCGTTGGATGCGGTCCTCGACGCGGATTAACGCCGAGCTGATTTCTTGCGTAGAAACAACCAAATAAATGTATAAGTCCTCTAGGTCTACAGGCTTAGATAGGATAGGTGGTCGCTCTAAGCGATCCATAAGTTCTTTGAATGCAAAAATGCATTCGGGGGTCCACTCAAAATTGTGTTTCCCTTTTCGAAGTAAATCGAAGAAAAGAATGCATTTGTCGTTGGCCTTGGATATGAACCGACTTAAAGCGGCGACCTTTCCATTTAAACTTTGGACATACTTGATGTTCATGGGGATTTGTGTAACGGCTCGGATTTCGCCCGACCCGATCGATCGCAAAATCGACCAAGACCGTTCAAAACCCGAATATGTTAACTCTTGTAATACAACAACATCAGAACAATAACAGCAGACTTTTATAAACATCGTAATAATGTTACATCAGAGTACAGAATATCAGAGTACATAGAATAAAATTACAGTGGAAGATAAATTACAATATTTTAATACATTGCAGCGGAAACAATAAAATAGATACAGCGAAAGACAACTATGCTCTGGACACAGCTTTAAGCTTCAATCCAGAATCCTTCTCAAGAGATAAATATCTGCAAAAAGCTACTCGACTGCCCGTGTGGAAAAGAGGGCGCCCGAGTTTGCAAAGTGAAACAAACTACGAGTCAGTCATGGGACTGGTGTGAGAATTCTTAACTAATATAACTAATAATAATAAGGCTAATCACAGGACCACGCCGCTAACGCAGAACAGGTTTACTCCATTGGATTGCCAGTGCATAAAATAAAGTGAATCATTAAATAATGTAATGCTTTTTAGAAAAATGGAATCATCATAAGAGTCAAGTCCCATCACACAATGCAACGCAAACCGGAGGATAGAGTTTTTCCTTATGATGATTAAACATGCTTGGTACGATAAAAACGAATTTGATATTATTATTAGTGTATATATGTTTTAAAAACATTTCAAAGTAAATGTATCAATCCTAGGAAGCATAGCTACCATATACTATGCCTCCATACTAGTAATACAATCAAGTCCGTAGGGTTGTATTGGGAATTTGGTTTTCCATCAGGAATTAAGGCTACGGAGGAGCTCCTTACCGATTCGAGACACTCTAGCTAATGTCTCAGGATTCCCCGCAGTTAACCCTTGGATCCTGCAGGGCCGGTCAACACATACAGCTTCGTGGATTAGTTATTCATGAACACACGTTTCCCGATCCTATAGGACCTATCATCCGGGGTGCCTCATTCCATCATCCACATAAGTAAAATATCAGCCAGTTTAAGCACTGACACTACCCCTAGATAGAAAGAAATGTGCTGCTTTCCCTGCGTTCCCTTCTCCCGTTTTAGACTCAACCGGGTTGTGAGGCTCGTGAAGCTACGTAATACACAAAGCTATGCTTAATCAAGTTGTGCTTTGATCATCATCCACAAGGCCTTCTTTTCAACAAAACCTTGATCCATGCATCTTAGCATGCCACATTGTCAATCCATACCATACCATTGATTCCTACCAATATATAACCTCTAAGCTCGTACGTCTTAGAGAAGGGTGTTAAACACCAAACAGATATATATTTAGCAGAGATCAATGAATACCCTATAAAGGAATACAACGTCAGACATACATTCCATTTTCAAGTCCGTTCTGGGTATGAACGAAACCGGAGGCACCTTATACCTCGCATATCCGAACAATCAACAAGTAGTATGGACGGCCACCATTGTAGCCCCTTCAAGGTAGCTACTCCAATCATGGGCGTCAATGGTAACTCATCCATTCGACATGAAGATCGTCGGTCTTCAATCACCGTCTTCAACTCTTCGCCTTCGATCGACGAATAATCAATTGAAATGAGATTGAACTCGGACTTTTCAAATAATCCTTGCGTATACATAATTTAAAATCATTTCTTATCGTTAATATTGATTTATAATGATTAATCTCTATTTTTATTTATATTAAAATAATTAAATTTTATTTAACGACGCTTCAAGTCAATAGGCGACGTTGGCGCTGTTTTCACCCAAATTTGTTTTACACATTTCTCTAAATCTACCCATTGGATTTTAACACAATTCATATCGTTGGCAAGATATTCCCAAGGCGAACCTAACGGTTTCAGTTTTGGGAAAATCCGACAGTCGGATATTTCGCTATAATCGTTTAAAGGCATGATTCCAAAATGCGAACTACCACGCTCGATTCGTTACGCTCGATTCGTTTACTTTTAATTTATATATATATATATATATAATTATGTATAATTCCTTCATCCATATATTTTGCTAACAACAAATATCCCTATTTGTATATATAATGTCAAGGTATAATATGACACACAATAATGTTTTATTTTTATTATAATTCACATTCACATACTATACACAACAATGTACATTTTTCTTCCATCTTTCAAATTACACACAATGTATATTTTGTTTTCTTATTCTTTTTAATGAAAATCCATTCATTAAAATGTAAATTTTAGTCCTTATTCTTTTTAATGAAAATCCATTCACTAAAATGTATATTTCATCGTTATAATCTTTACTGAAAATCTTTTTGCATAAATATGTAAATTTCATACTGTTGTTCTTTTACATGAAAAATGTAATTTTACTTTAATTCAATTACGTGAAAAATGTAACTTTTACTTTTACTCAATTATTATCTTTTCATTGGAGTCAACTTATATTAAATTGAAGTCCTCAAACGTTTAATTCTTTCCAATGAAAATGACACTAAAAATTATGCCTCATTTAAATATATGAACATGACACTAAAAACATGTTTCATCTTCAATACATGAACATGATCTTAAAAATATATTTATTTTTTGAGATATGTTTTAAATTTCATATATTAACATAACATTAAAAATACGATTATATTTCATATAATTAACATGACTTTAAAATATGAAGCTATTTCATATGCATTCACATGATTCCAACACATGTTTTTATTTCATATGCATTAACGCTATTCCAAACATGATTTTATTTTCATATACTTTAACGCTACTCCTAAATATGATTTTATTTTCATATGCAATTAAATGACGTTAAAACAAATGATTATATTTATTTCTTATGCACTCATGTTACACTAGAAAACATGATTTCATTTTCATATGCATTTTCATGATTCCAACTATAATCTAAAAATTGATTATTCTATATGTTATCCTTTTATAATAATATTATTTTCCAAAATATTAATTTTGAAATTTCTCTTTTAATATTCATTATAAAATGGATAAAATAAATCGATAAACTCATTCGGGTTTTTTTAAAAAAATGCGTTACTATTTTTTAAACAGATTAAATAGCCCAACTCATTTTCTTATCCATTTATATTTTATAATGGCTAGACCTCTCACATTAAGTCTACGACTTGTGGATGCTGAATGTGCTGGTCGGTTCCGGGCAGACTTATTTCACAAGTTGGGCTTAATCTCGTGTCATGGCCTTTTCGTATTTGTGCACTTAGATCTCTCACATTAGGTTCAACATTAGTGGCTGCTGGATATGCCAGTCGGGTCCGAGCAGACTTCCACCACAAATGTAACCTAACCTCGTGTCAAAGCACAATTATAATTTATAATTATAATTAATTTGTCCAAAAACATATTATTTGAAATTATCCTTTCCACTAAGGAATTTTAATTTTAAGATATTCTTTATTTCTAAATATCTTGATTTCAAGTATCTTAATATAAATTGTAACTTTCCCTGTTATTATGATTTTATAATAACAACCTTTTCAAGATGTTCAATTTTGAAACCATATTTTTTTTACTTTAACATATTGACACCAAAGATGTAATCTTTTTTATTGAATCCTTTTATTATAACTTTTAGACAATAAAGACGTAATCTTTCTAAATCAACATCAATTAATTCCATTAATTGAATATAAAATAAAAACATTCCTTTAATTCAAGATTGATAACGTTTTGGAAAAAAATCTTCTAATTACATTAAAATGTAATAATTTGCAATACAAAATTCCCCATTTTAATTACATTAAATTGTAATTAACGTAACCTATCTAATCTTGCTTTTTAATTTGCAATGCAAATTGGTATACTTCCATTACATATAAAAATGATATTTCATTACTATGCAAATTATTATTCTTTCATTTAATTTTATTTTAATGCAAAACTTTAATCTTTAATTACATAAAAAAATGTAACTTTAATTTCAAATATATATCCTATTCTTATTTAATACATTGTAAATGTATTCTTCTCATACCTTTCTTATTACATTGATAAAAATGTAAATTTTCATTATTCATATCTTATTACATTAATAAAGGTAAAATTCATACCTCATCATCTTAATTTCATTATAAATGTAATTCATATGTTAAAATATATCATTTCCTTACTTATATTAAAATATATCGTTACATTACATACATTAATATATATAGTTTCATTTCATAACAAAATTACGTATAAACATTCAATTTGATAAAAAATATATTTCTCTTTCAATTCTTTTCTTTTTAATGTAAATACATAAAATTAAAATAAAATCTTTCCTTTTCTTTATTACGTTAATAAAAATGTAAATCTTCCATTTCATCTTAGTTACATAAAAATGTAAAATTTAACTTATTACATTAATAATGTAAATGCCTATCCATATCTTATTACATAAATACAAATGTAAATTCTAAATATGAACTTTTATTTCTATTAAAATGTGAATGAAAATGTCTTTATCCAATTTGCTTCTTTTTTTCCTTACACATACAATGTGAAAAGAAATGAATTTTCCAGTTATGTATACAATCTAATTTATAAACATGACACAAAAAATATCTATTTTAACTTGCATACAATTCTTATGTATAAACATGACATAAAAATGTCTATTTTTATTTTGTATACAATCTAATGTATAAACATGACACAGAAATGTCTATTCTAACTTGATACAACTCTTATGTATAAACATGACATAAAAATATCTACTTTTATTTTGTATACAATATAATGTATACACATGACACAAAAATGTCTATTATAACTCGCATACAATTCTTATGCATAAACATGACATAAAAATGTCTATTTTTATTTTGTATACAATCTAATGTATAAACATGACACAAAAATGTCTATTCTAACTTGCATACAACTCTTATGTATAAACATGACATAAAAATATCTACATTTATTTTGTATACAATCTAATGTATAAACATGACAAAAAAATGTCTATTCTAACTTGCATACAACTCTTATGTATAAACATGACATAAAAATATCTACTTTTATTTTGTATACAATCTAATGTATAAACATGACACAAAAATGTCTATTCTAACTTGCATACAATTCTTATGTTTCATTTATATAAATAAAAATGAGAATTTTATTTACACAACAAATTTCTATTACTAACGTATACAATAAAAGAATATTTTAATTGTACGATCAATTCTAACATTTCCAACTAGTTCCAACAAACAATATCAACCAATTCATATCACATACAAACACATAATCGAATATTGACAACATATGTAAAACTTTCCAATGAAATAATAATTAATTTTAAAAAGAAATCTCACACGATTGGCTTAATTTCTGTTCGCGCTCAAATTTGGCTGAATTTCGATTTTCAGATCATCTCGATTTTCATGCAATTCCTTCGTCTTTCGGGTGAAACTCCGAGAAGCAAAGTTGTTCGTATGTCTCTTGGCTACATTTTCTCCAACTGGGCCGTCGTCTAATTCTCGACGGTTAGCGGGAAAATCACCAAATCCGAAACTGACTTTTTGCAATCAAACTCAGATTCTGGCGAATCCGTGCATCAATAGGTCTTGGATTTTTCGTGGTAGGTAGAGGATTTCGAAGTGTTCAAAACCCAGAAAGGGTTTGGTCGGATTTTATTCTAATTTGGAGATATAAATTTTTCAGTTTTAGGGACTTTTATGCAAAGAAGTTTTTCGAGGAGGAGGCCTTGGAAATGAAGATGAAGAAGATGGAGGCTAGGTTATGTTTGGATTTTCAGAATTAGGTTATGGATGGTCTATGAGATATTATATAGGGGTTACTTTAGTTCAGCCCATATGTAATTTAGCCCATTTTAATTATAGCTTTAGTATAATTATTTACATCCGTTTTGCAGTTTTAAAAACCGTACGACCACATACTGATTTCAAAATTGATGGAATTTGGATCGCAGCTAATCCTAATCAATACGTACCTATAGAAACTAGTTTCGTAAATTTTCGAGTCCGTATGAATTTTTAATGAATTTTTAAATTAAAAAATTGTCCATTTACACTGAAAAATCAATTATAATTATATATTAATTCTAAAAATTACTGAAAAATCATTTTTAGCTTAGCTTTGAGGATAAGAACCCAAAAAAATTAATTTTGTTTAATTTAGAGACCTTTTGCAAAATTTCAATTTTCAAGGCGTATATATTTAATATTAAAAATAAATTTTTAAACAAATAATTCCCGAAACTCGAAATATATCGATGCCTATACTTTTTCAATGCAAAAACATCATTTTTAACTCAATGGAAGTGGTTTCGAGCCCAAATTCATTATTATGTGAAAAGTAGCTTTTTGGACCATAAATATATAATATATACATATAAATTCTATGGCGTTTTTCTGAAATTTAAACTGGGCATAACTTTTGATTCCCGCTATGAAATTTCGATTTTTCAGATTCGTTGGAAAGATATTTTAAAAGAGGTTCTAATATTTTTGGTTTCACTAAAATCCGTTAAATTTTGCATCCAGTACGGTCAGTCAAATTTCAAGTTTGACTTTTCAAACTATCGCGCTATTTCTATCTCCTTTTATAATTAAAATTAAATTATTCATCCTAACTTCGATTTAAATAAATTTTTAATCATTATTATTTAAAATAAATTATTTTAAATACCAAAACCCATTAGTCAAAATAAATTTTTAAATTTACCCCAAAATTCAGGGTTGTTACAGTCTCCTCCACTTAAAAACTTTTCGTCCTTGAAAAGGAACGAAGCTAAAGTTGTTTAATTAACTAACTCATCTTTCATTCTTTTATTGATTTCAATAATTTTATTTGTTGATCAACTTTTAAAATATATAACCTTATATATTCAAAATCATATTTCCTAATAGCGGATTATATATAATCAAAATACATTAATTATATGCTTTTCACTCTCAACTCATTCTAGGGCATTACTAACCTCATCTCTAATAAGTTTTCTTAATGGATATTACTAATCCAATATCTGATTAGTTTTTTGTTCAGTTGTAATGAGTTGTACCCCCAAAGATTTTGAGCTAACCAGAGCTCTGATACCAACTGTAACGACCCGGGTACGCCCGGACCCAATCGATCGCAAAATCGACAAAGACCGTTCAAAACCCGAATACGTTAACTATGGAAAAACAACAACATCAGAACAATAACAGCAGACTTTTATAAACATCATAATAATGTTACATCAGATACAGAATATCAGAGTACATCGAATAAAATTACAGCGGAAGATAAATTACAATATTATAATACATTACAGCGAAAACAATAAAATAGATACAGCGGAAGACAACTATGCTCTGGACACAGCTTTAAGCTTCGATCTAGAATCATGCTCAAGAGATAAATATCTGCAAAAAGCTACTCGACTGCTCGTGTGGAAAAGAGGGCACCCGAGTTTGCAAAGTGAAACAAACTACGAGTCAGTCATGGAACTGGTGTGAGAATTCTTAACTAATATAACTAATAATAATAAGGCTAATCACAGGACCACGCCGCTAACGCGGAACGGGTTTACTCCATTGGATTGCCAGTGCATAAAATAAAGTGAATCGTTAAACAATGTAATGCTTTTTAGAAAAATGGAATCATCATAAGACTCAAGTCCCAACACATAATGCAACGCAAACCGGAGGATAGAGTTTTACCTTATGATGATTAAACATGCTTGGTACGATAAAAACGAATTTGATATTATTATTAGTGTATATATGTTTTAAAAACATTTCAAAGTAAATGCATCAATCCAAGGAAGCATAGCTACCATATACTATGCCTTCATACTAGTAATACAATCAAGTTCGTAGGGTCGTATTGGGAATTTGGTTTTCCATCATGAGTCAAGGCTAGGAAGGAGCTCCTTACCGATTCGAGACACTCTAGCTAATGTCTCAGGATTCCGCGCAGTTAACCCTTGGATCCTGCAGGGCCAGTCCACATATATAGCTTCGGGGATTTGTTATTCCTCCTGATCCTATATGACCTATCATCTGAGGCGCCTCATTCCATCATCCACATAAGTAAAATATCAGCCAGTTTAAGCACTGACACTACCCATAGCTAGAAAGAAACGTATTGCTCTCCCTGCGTTCCCTTCTCCCGTTTTAGACTCAACCGGGTTGTGAGGCTCGTGAAGCTACGTAATGCACAAAGCTATGCTTATTCAAGCCATGCTTTGATCATCATCCATAAGGCCTGCTTTTCAACAAAACGTTGATCCATGCATCTTAGCATGCCACATTGTCAATCCATACCATACCATTGATTCTTACCAATATATAACCTCTAAGCTCGTACGTCTTAGAGAAGGGTGTTAAACACCAAACAAATATATATTTAGTAGAGATCAACGAATACCCTATAAAGGAATACAACGTCAGACATACAGTCTATTTTCAAGTCCGTTCTGGGTCTGAATGAAACCGGAGGCACCTTATACCTCGCATATCCAAATAATCAACAAGTAGTCTGGACGGCCACCATTGTAGCCCCTTCAAGGTAGCTATTCCAATCATGGGCATCATTGGTAACTCATCCATTCAACGTGAAGATCGTCGGTCTTCAATCACCGTCTTCAACTCGTCGACTTAGATCGACGAATAATCATCTGAAATGAGATTGAACTCAGACTTTTCAAATGATCCTTGTGTATATATAATTTAAAATCATTTCTTATCGTTAATATTGATTTATAATGATTAATCTCTATTTTTATTTATATTAAGATAATTAAATTTTATTTAACGACGCTTCAAGTCAATAGGCGACCTTGGCGCTGTTTTCACCCAAATTTGTTTTACATATTTCTCTAAATCTGACCATTGGATTTTAACACAATTCATATCGTTGGAAAGATATTCCCAAGGCGAACCTAACGGTTTCAGTTTTGGGAAAATCCGACAGTCGGATATTTTGGTATAATCGTTTAAAGGCATGATTCCAAAATGCGAACTACCACGCTCGATTCGTTTACTTTTAATTTATATATATATAATTATATATAATTCCTTCATCCATACATTTTGCTAACAACAAATATCCCTATTTGTATATATAATGTCAAGGTATAACATGACACACAATAATGTGTTATTTTTATTATAATTCACATTCACATACTATACACAACTGTGTACATTTTTCTTCCATCTTTCAAATTACACACAATGTTATTTTGTTTCCTTATTCTTTTTAATGAAAATCCATTCATTAAAATGTAAATTTTAGTCCTTATTCTTTTTAATGAAAATCCATTCATTAAAATGTACATTTCATCGTTATAATCTTTACTGAAAATCATTTTACATAAATATGTAAATTTCATACTGTTGTTCTTTTACATGAAAAATGTAATTTTACTTTAATTCAATTACATGAAAAATGTAACTTTTACTTTTATTCAATTACTATCTTTTCATTGGAGCCAACTTATATTAAATTGAAGTCCTTAAACGTTTAATTCTTTCCAATGAAAATGACACTAAAAATTATGCCTCATTTAAATATATGAACATGACACTAAAAACATGTTTCATCTTCAATATACAAACATGATCTTAAAAATATATTTATTTTTTGAAATATGTTTTAAATTTCATATATTAACATAACATTAAAAATACGATTATATTTCATATAATTAACATGACATTAAAATATGAAGCTATTTCATATGCATTCATATGAATCCAACACATGTTTTTATTTCATATGCATTAATGCTACTCCAAACATGATTTTATTTTCATATAATTTAACGCCACTCCTAAATATGATTTTATTTTCATATGCAATTAAATGACATTAAAACAAATGATTATATTTATTTCTTTTGCACTCACGTTATGCTAGAAAACATGATTTCATTTTCATATGCATTTTCATGATTCCAACTATAGTCTAAAAATTGATTACTCTATATGTTATCCTTTTATAACAATATTATTTTCCAAAATATCAATTTTGAAATTTCTCTTTTAGTATTCATTGTAAAATGGATAAAATAAATCGATAAACTCATTCGTTTTTTTTTAAAATGTGTTGCTATTTTTAAAACAGATTAAATAGCCCAACTCATTTTCTTATCCATTTATATTTTATAATGGGCTGGACCTCTCACATTAAGCCTACGACTTGTGGATGCTGGATGTGCCAGTCGGTTTCGGGCAGACTTATTCCACAAGTTGGGTTTAACCTCGTGTCATGGCCCGTTTCGTATTTGTGCACTTGGACCTCTCACATTAGGTTCAACATTAGTGGCTGCTGGATATTCCATTCGGGTCCGGGCAGACTTCCACCACAAATGTAACCTAACCTCGTGTCCAAGCACAATTATCATTTATAATTATAATTAATTTTTCCAAAAACATATTATTTAAAATTATCCTTCCCATTAAGGAATCTTAATTTTAAGATATTCTTTATTTCTAAATATCTTGATTTCAAGTATCTTAATATGAATTGTAACTTTCCCTATTATTATGATTTTATAATAACAATCTTTTCAAGATGTTCAATTTTGAAACCATTTTTTTTACTTTAACATATTGACACCAAAGATGTAATCTTTTTTTTATTGAATCCTTTTATTGTAACTTTTAGACAATAAAAACATAATCTTTCTAAATCAACGTCAATTAATTCCATTAATTGAATATAAAATAAAAACAATCCTTTAATTTAAGATTGATAACGTTTTAGAAACAAATCTTCTAATTACATTAAAATGTAATAATTTGCAATAAAAAAATCCCCATTTTAATTACATTAAAAATGTAATTAACGTAACCTGTCTAATCTTTCTTTTTAATTTGCAATGTAAACTAGTATACTTCCATTACATATAAAAATGAAATTTCATTACTATGCAAATTACTATTCTTTCATTTAATTTTATTTTCAATGCAAAACTTTAATCTTTAATTACATAAAAAAATGTAACTTTAATTTCAAATATATATCCTATTCTTATTTAATACATTGTAAATGTATTCTTCTCATACCTTTCTTATTACATTGATAAAAATGTAAGTTTTCATTCCTATTTAAATTACATTAATAAATATGTAAGTATTCATATCTTATTACATTAATAAAGGTAAAATTCATACCTCATCATCTTAATTTCATTATAAATGTAATTCATCTGTTAAAACATATCATTTCCTTACGTACATTAAAATATATCGTTACATTACATACATTAATATATATATATATATATATATATATATATAGTTTCATTTCGTAACAAAATTACATGTAAACATTCATTTTGATAAAAAATATACTTTTTTCAATTCTTTTCTTTTTAGTGTACATAAGTAACAATAGAATCAAATCTTTCCTTTCCTTTTCTTTATTACATTAATAAAAATGTAAATCTTCCATTTCATCTTAGTTACATAAAAATGTAAAATTTAACTTATTACATTAATAATGTAAATGCTTATCCATATCTTATTACATAAATACAAATGTAAATTCTAAATATGCACTTTTATTTTTATTAATATGTGAATGAAAATGTCTTCATCCAATTTGCTTTTTTTTTTCCCTTACACATACAATGTGAATAGAAATGACATTTCCAATTTTGTATACAATCTATTGTATAAACATGACACAAAAAATGTCTACTTTAACTTGCATACAATTCTTATGTATAAACATGACATAAAAATGTCTATTTTTATTTTGTATACAATCTAATATATAAACATGACACAAAAATGTCTATTCTAACTTGCATACAACTCTTATGAATAAACATGACATAAAAATATCTACTTTTGTTTTGTATACAATCTAATGTATACACATGACACAAAAATGTCTATTCTAACTTGCATACAATTCTTATGTATAAACATGACATAAAAATGTCTACTTTTATTTTGTATACAATCTAATGTATAAACATGACACAAAAATGTCTATTCTAACTTGCATACAACGCTTATGTATAAACATGACATAAAAATATCTACTTTTATTTTGTATACAATCGAATGTATAAACATGACACAAAAATGTTTATTCTAACTTGCATACAACTCTTATGTATAAATATGACATAAAAGTATCTACTTTTATTTTGTATACAATCTAATGTATAAACATGACACAAAAATGTCTATTCTAACTTGCATACAATTCTTTTGTTTCATTTGTATAAATAAAAATGAGAATTTTATTTACACAACAAATTTCTATTATTAACATATACAATAAAAGAATATTTTTATTGTACGATCAATTCTAACATTTCCAACTAGATCCAACAAACAATATCAACCAATTCATATCACATACAATACAGACAATCGAATATTGACAACATATGTAAAATTTTCCAATGAAATAATAATTAATTTTAAAAAGAAATCTCACATCGATTGGTTTAATTTTTGTTCGCGCTCAAATTTGGCTGAATTTCGATTTTCAGATCATCTCGATTTTCGTGCAATTCCTTCGTCTTTTGGGTGAAACTCCGAGAAGCAGAGTTGTTCGTATGTCTCTTGGCTACATTTTCTCCAATTGGGTCGTCATCTAATTCTCGACAGTTTGGCGGGAAAATCACCAAATCCGAAACTGACTTTTTGCAATCAAACTCAGATTCTGGCGAATACGTGTGTCAACGGGTCTTGGATTTTTCGTGGTAAGTAGAGGATGTCGAGATTTTCAAAACCCAGAAAGGGTTTGGTCAGATTTTATTTTGATTTGGAGATATAAATTTTTCTGTTTCAGGGACTTTTGTGCAAAGAAGTTTTTCGAGGAGGAGGCCATGGAAATGAAGATGAAGAAGATGGAGGCTAGGTTATGTTTGGATTTTCAGAATTAGGTTATGGATGGTCTATAAGATATTATATAGGGGTTACTTTAGTTCAGCCCATATGTAATTTAGCCCATTTTAATTATAGCTTTAGTGTAATTATTTACATCTGTTTTGTAGTTTTAAAAACCGTACAACCACATACTGATTCCAAATTCGATGGAATTTGAATCGCAGCTAATCCTAATCAATACGAACCTATAGAAACTGGTTTCGTAAATTTTCGAGTCCGTATGAATTTTTAAATTGAAAAATTGTCCATTTACACTGAAAAATCAGTTATAATTATATATTAATTCTAAAAATTACCGAAAAATATTTTTAGCTTAGTTTTCAGGATACGAACCTTTAATTTTGTTTAATTTGGAGACCGTTTGCAAAATTTCAATTTTCAAGGCGTATATATTTAATATTAAAAAAAAAATTAACCAAATAATTCCCGAAACTCGAAATATATCGATGCCTATACTTTTTCAATGCAGAAACATCATTTTGAACTCAACGGAAGTGGTTTCGAGCCCAAATTCATTAGTATGTGAAAAGTAGCTTTTTGGACCATATATATATTCTATAGCGTTTTTCTGAAATCTAAACTGGGCATAACTTTTGATTCCCGCTATAAAATTTTGATTTTCGGATTCGTTGGAAAGATATTTTAAAAGAGATTCTAATACTTTTGGTTTCACTAAAATCCGTTAAATTTTGCATCCTGTACGGTCAGTCAAAGTTCAAGTTTGACTTTTCAAACTGCCGCGCTATTTTTAACTCCTTTTATAATTAAAATTATATTATTCATCCTAACTTCGATTTAAATAAATTTTTAATCATTATTATTTAAAATAAATTATTTTAAATGCCAAAACCCATTAGTCGAAATAAATTTTTAAATTTACCCCAAAATTCAGGGTTGTTACAATTTGGATATCCCGAATTGCTTGGACTTTTTCTGGATTAGCCTCGATTCCCCGGGGTTTAACGATGAAACCCAAGAATTTTCCTAAAGCGACTCCAAAGGAGCATTTCTAGGGGCTGAGTTTCATGTCGTACTGGCGGAGGATATCGAACATTTCAGAGAGGTCTTGGACGTGACCGCTTGATACCTTAGATTTTACCAACATGTCTTCCACGTACACCTCTATGGACTTTTCGAACTGGTTTTTAAAGAGTCGATTAACCATTCGCTGATAAGTAGCGCCGGCATTCTTGAGGCCGAAGGGCATGACGCGATAGTAGTAAAGTCCGAGGTATGTTATGAAGGAGGTATAATGCTGGTCATGAAGGTTCATTGGAATATGATTGTATCCTAAGTAGGCATCCATGAAAGATAGTAGTTGGTACCCGGTGGTTGAATCAACAAGTCGGTCGATCTTCGGGAGTGGAAAGCAGTCTTTGGGACATGCCTTGTTTAAGTCGGAGAAGTCGACACACATTCGCCATTTACCGTTGGCCTTCTTGACCAGAACTGGGTTGGAGATCCATTCAGGGTAATCGTCTTTGCCAATGAATTTGTTGTTGAGTAGATAGCCTACCTCTTCCTCAAGTTCTTTGGACCTCTCGGGTCCCAAGAAGTGGCGCTTCTGCTTGACTGGAATTGTTGTAGGATTGATACTTAGACAATGGCAAGCGATCGTAGGGTCGATGCCTTTCATATCGGAATGAGTCCATGCAAACATGTCTAGGTTAGCCTTCAAGAAATCCACAAGATCTTCTTTGATTGCGGGATGGAGTTGCGATCCTATCTTTAGCACTCTTGATGGATCATCGGGATTAACGGGGATATCTACTGTAGATTCAACCAAGGTAGCCCTCTCGTATTCAGGCTCTTCGTCCTTCCGTGGGTCGGGGTCTTCGGAAAGACGGCAGTGGCGACTGAGCCAAGGCCTAGACGCTGCTGATTGCTATTCTGGAATAGTCTTGGCATAAGAAGGATGGGCGCTGCTTTTCCCTAGTCCCTGTTGTGTGCATTCTTCCATTCTATTGCATAACACTCTCTGACACTTACTTGATCGCCTTTGACTGTTTCAATCCTGTTTTCTATCAGAAATTTCATTAGGAGAGATCGTGGCGACATGCAGACCTGAAACTCTATGAGAAAAGGGCATCCAAGGAAAGCATTGTATGGGGAATCAATGTCTATAAACACGAAGGTGAGGATTCAGACCCAGCTCCGATCCCCCTCGCCTAGCTCCACAGGTAAATCGATCACTCCCACTAGGGAACTAGAAGCCCCATTAAAGCCATGGATCGTGGTGTGTCATGGCTTTAGGTCACTCATTTCTAACCTTATCTGGCCATAAGAAGCTTTGAAAATGATGTTGACTAAGCTTTCGAAATCGATTAAAACCTTCCGCACAGAAGCAACACAGATGTGAGTTATGATAACCAATGGATCAGTGATTGGGATTTCCATACCAGCAGAAACTCTTTCACGGAAAATGATGTCATCCCGCATGGTCTTTTGGAGCTTGGCTGGGACGAATTTGTTGGGTGCGGAGCAAGTTTCATAAGTAGCATGCTTTATTGAACTAACATACTCTTGCATTTTTCGGAAGCTGTCATGTGTGGGATAAGATCCACTACGTATGGTATTGATTACGATCCCACGCCCTAGGTTATAAGGACCTAGAGCTGCCTTGGCGGCTGCCTGAGGCGCTGGTGCCTGAGGCTTTGGATTTCTTCGGGAGGAAAGGGCTCTTGGACGTATTTCTCAAGTCGCTTTTCGTAGATAAGCTTCTAAATTGCATACCTGAGCTCAAGGTTTTAAATCTCGGATATCGATCGCGTTTCATCTCGTGGATTTTATAGACTCGGTCTCGTATCGGGGGAGATCTCAGTTGAGATGATTCTAACTCGGGAGTTCATCTCAGATTTTCATCTCGGATCTGAAAGTTCATATCGGAACAATCTCGGGGTACATGATATGTTAAAAATGATATTTTAACAAAATGATTTTTATGAATGTTATTAAAAACATAGTAACTTAAACTTAAAATGCAAAATAACTTTATTATTCTTTATTTTATGAAAGATCATTCATACTCTAAATCGTAATATACTTAAAACAGAAATATTGTTAGACATGAAACATTAAAAGGATCCAAAACATTAAAAAATTCAGCATAAATAGACCATAAAATACATAATTTCATAAGTAACATCTATGTAAAAAGATGAATATGAAAATCATAAGCATTGTAAAACATATACGAACATACAATATAGTCATTTAACATGCAAAATGTAAAATAACAAAAGATTGAATTTGAGTTTTTTAATTATAGTTCTAGTTCAGACACAAATTTAAAATTTAACCAAAAAACTAAGATCTTGGACGATATTCCAGTATTCCGTCTCGATCGATATATCGTTCGATATTGCAGTATCTCAGGCGATATAGTCGAAAGGAGATTTAGAGTGATATTTGATGTTTCGTTTCGGAAGGAGCCCAAAACGAGATCTCGGAGGAGATCTCGGGCGATATTTGCGAGATTTGAAACAGTGCCTGAGCTAGCGACATTCATTGGTGTTGTGGCCATATGCGTCGTGGTATCGGCAGTACCTTCCAGTATTATTCTCGAGGTCGGTTGATTCCCTAGTGTGTGGCTTCTTGTATGGCAGAGTGTTGCATGTCTCCAAGTAGATCGTATCTAGATCCTCGTTTAGCGAGGTGTATGTCTCGAAGGCTTGGTAAGGGTTGGTCTTTCTTGGCTCGGTCGGGGCTTGATCGTTGTTCAAGCCACCTTGTCTACCATTGCTCGGTCTTTGCCTGTTGGGACCTTCCCCCTTATTCTGATCAAAGGGCACTCCTACTTGTTTTCTTCCCAGGTTGTTATTTGCAGCGTCTGCTTGAGATCCGTTGGAGCGAATGGTGGCTGAGAGTCGGCTGCATCTTGCCTCTTCTTGGCATAAGTACTGATCCGCCTTCTCATAGAAGGCATCGAGGATGTTTGGCTGCTTCCGATTGATCAACGCCCCAAATTCGAAAGTAGGGAGGATAACCTTTGGCTACTTGAAATAGAGCAGTGTGAGGATCTGGATCCTCGACCTCGGCGAGGGCAATGTTAAACCTGGAGAGGCAGCTTTTGAGCGACTCAGCCGGCCCTTGGTATAAGTTAGAAATGGTAAGGGAATTATTCGGAGATGCTATGTGCATCCTGAATTGCTTGATCATTTGTGTCGCTAACTGGCCGAATTTGTTAATGGAATCAAGCGGGAGGCGAGATAACCATAACAAAGTCGTTCCTGATAAGAAGACTAGGAAACACTTGCATTTGACCGGATTGTTGCCCCGGCTTGAGTCCATTTGACATCATATCGATTTAGGAAGGCACAGGAGTCAGTGATGCTATAACATCCCAGATTTTTCGGCCATTTAAAATTCGAATATTTAAATTGTTTATATATTATATTTGAAATATAAAGGATATTTAATCAAATTTATTTAATAGAGTTTGAATATATATATATTTATATATTATTTAAAAATAGAATGTTAGTGTCGAGTTTGAATTCTACCATTTGAAATTTAAAACGTTGCCTAATAAAATACGATGATATAAATTTATTATCGTTAAATTCAGTTGTGTGAATTTAATTCACATTTTAAAATTTATATGAGTTTTAAACCTAAACCTTTAAAAACAATTATATTTTCAATATAAAACTCTCTTTGTATATAGATGTGCCCATTAGCATGTTTACTTGATCTTGCGAAAAAAAACATATAAAAACCATGGAAAAACTAGGAGCAGCTAATACAAAAACTTAATTAGCTAGAATGCACTAGCCGCAATACGAAAATGCACATCATTACGCCAACTAGCAAATCTGCTTCAATGCAAAATATTAATAAATGTTTATGTTAGTGTTAACTTATGCTTTGGGTATATAGAAATGGAAATTTCATGAACTTCACACTAAACTGAAAGGTCTGAAATATAAGAGTAGAAGAACTATCAAAATATCATAGACCTAAGATAGTAGAAATGGAAAGCTCACGACACAAAGAAAGAAACATACAGGAATTAAGAACACATCACATGGGTATGGATCTAATGTAATGAAGATTAGCAATATATACAAGTTCTGGAATTAAAAATATTAAAAAAACAATATATATATTCATAAATTTTTATTTATACAAAAACAAGAAAAATCAACATGTTGTAGACAACTTCATGTTCTCCCTTTTTGTGCCGAACCGCTAAATCCGGATTTGTTCCCATCAAGTTTGGGTCTACGAGAAAACAAAGAAGGAAACCCATTAAAGGGATGATCTCATGATGGAAATAAACAGGAAAAAAGGAAAAAAATGTTAGAAAGAAAAATCAGCATATAAACAGTTAAAGAAAATAGACAATTCATAGCTGAAATAGCTATAAGTACCCACGTATAGCTAAAGGAAGGGTGCCACATGAAAACTAAACATACAACAGGAATATATCTAATGCAAGATAGAATGGACATAACAATTCATTACGAATACCAATGTCTGCATAACTTGTTTCAACCAAGAAACAGTAAACCAAATGGCTAGAACAGCTAAGAGAAGGAAAGTAAATAGCTAAAATTTAGAATTTGAACAGCTAGAAGAAGACATGACATTTCATTTGAAATCAAATATGAATTGCCCTTTCCAAGAAATAGTAAAATCAAGATTTTTCTCCATAGGTACAGTAAGGAAACAGAATAGGAACAGCTAACCTATATGTATATTAATACATCAATCATACAGTACAATGAACCACTAGAAGAAGGATCAAATATATGTACAGTCAAATGCAAATTAATTGCAAGATTTAACCATACATTAGAAATCCAACATAGAATCCGCAATACAGTGGACAGCATAATCAATAACAAGCCAAAACAATGCAGGGAAATAAATATATATGCATGTACCCAAAAGACTGATCGAACAGTAAAAAAAACCACATGGAGGAACAGTGAACTTCTGATTCAAAATCCTCTAATAAAATCTATGGTTCGGTTTAGAAATCTCTGATTGAAGATTAACTAGACATAGCACAGCTATCTAAAATAACATTCCATTCAAAGCAATTTGAAATCTTATACCCTAAAATCTGAACCAAAGATCCAACTACAGGTTCGAATCTGAGTGAAATAACAACTCATGATAGTGTACTCATCTAAAGCAAATCGCAACTATAAATATAGCAGTATTTCATTCATCCAGGACCATTCGAACGACACAAAATCAACCAAAGAATTATGAAAATGAATACCGTATAGAGTAAAAAGGAGGAAGAAAAACTTAGCTTTCGTTTTTCTATTGGAACTATTTGCAGTCAGAAACCCGGCCTCGTTCTGCTTGCTCGTGTGGCGCTGGAAGGCTCTGTGGCTCGACAGCGGTGGCGGATTGGGAGGCCGAAGGGAGTTGCGACGCAGCTGGCTTTGGGGAGGATCGAAAGGAATTTTAGGGGATCTAGGGTTTCTTCAATTTCGGATTTAAGTAAAAAACTGGAGGCGGCTTGAATTAAAAGAGAGGATTGGAGGGTAGGGTTTTAAACGATGGAGCGGGTCGGGTAATGTTGGACCGGCTGATTAAGGTAAAGGCCCAAGTTGGTTTTTTTTAATTTTAAGTTTAAATAAATAAATTAGCTATAAAACATGTTTTAATGATTTCTGGCACGTACGTTATCAGATTTCGACGCGGTCAGGTGCGTTGGGACCGTGGAGACGAGCACGTCGAGATGGAGCAGGCCTGGTCCGGATCTAAAGTGACTGGGATTTTTAGTTGAATTAAACGTCAGTCTAATTGGACTAAAACAAACTGTTCAACGACGGATTTAAATACAGGTGAGTTAAACTCACTCAGCCTCCTCGTTTATATTTTATATAAACTGGGTATTTTATTTTGCGTGTTCTGGTTGTTAGTGGTTGACTGTTAGGTATATATACTGTTGATCATCGATCGTTTAAATTTAGAAAATACCCACTGTTGAGGATTACCCATAACAAAGTAACTCCTTGGGTTGATCACGTTTATAAACGTGTTTGGAATTATTGGAATTGTTTGAATTGGATGTTAGTTGATTTGATAATTGGCAGTAAATGGCCAAATGTAAGGTTTTAACGTCATTCGACCCGTCAGGTGAATTGATGTATTTTTAAAAGTTATAAATTCATTTATAACTAAATTAATGTTTTCAAATTATTTTGTATAGGATTTGAAATTGGAAATTCACAAATAAATATGTTTAATCGAGTTAGTAAGAGAATTTAGTTAAATGGTTTAGATCAGTTGGGAAGCAGAGATCGAGAATTTTCCATGGATTGGTAAAAAGGGGAAATAATTGTTTGCAAACAATTAAAAAGGTGACTTTAATTAGTTAAGTTAATTAATTAATTTAAGAAAGGGGAAATGACAATTGGAATTCAGTTAATAGTTAACTGATGTTTATGGTTGGTAAAATTTACCCTTGTGAATGGAATGGACAGAGGAAATAAATATTTGTTTAAATATTCATAAATGGGTAACGAATAGTGTTGGATATTAGTTAATCTTTGATTAACTATAATCTAAAGGGATAATTGAATTGGTTATTGTGAATAAACCGGATTATTATTGAGTAAGCATGTAAATATGATGATAATGCTATTTTTGGTTAAGATTAAAGTTAACTATATTTTAATATAGTAGATGTTAAAGCAAATTATTCTTTAATTTAAAATGATTTGAAGTAGTGAAGTCAATTTAATGCCAAGTAAGAATTTTAATAAGGGGATTTGTAAATTCAAGTTTCAAACAAGATTCGATAAATGGGAATCAAATTAACAAGTGATTAACTGACGATGAGTTTTAGCCAAAGAGACGATAAGGGTTTATTATAGAATGTCCAAGTGGATGAAATAAAATTATTTGATGAGGGATTGACATTATAAGTCAAGGGGGTTTAAAGTGAAAGAATACTTGAAGATTAAGTGGCGTTTTAAGGGATGTTTACTTAAATAAAGGAATTAAGCAAAAGAGCTTAAACGAGGATTTCAAATATGGGTTTAAAAACCGGATTGAAACCCAAAAAGGGAAAAAGGGATTTTTGAGGTTAGTGGACGAACTAATGTTATTCTGAGGTAAGAACGGGTCGATCAAGGTCTGAGAGGTAACTAAAATACCCCAACTTGATGGGCTTCACTATTATCAAGGAATAGTATTAGTTTGGAACGAGTAAAGTGTTGAGAATGGTTTAATCCTATACGAGAGTATCAAACTCTGATGCAAGGTTTTGGAAATTAAATAATATTATGATATGAGTTCAAAAGAAATAAGGATGTTGTTTTCAAATTTATAATAAACATTTGTTAGTCAATTAGAATTGATCGAATATAGTTAGAGGTAGTCAAACAAAGTTATCTAGGGAAGTTTCCATTGCGTACGACTGCTAGCGTAATTCGCAGGGCTGCAGATAGCCTACGGCGGTCGGATGTTTCCTGAGGGAATCAGGCGTTACCATTGTGATCGCTGTAATCTAGAGTTGAGCAGATGGAGTCAAGTATAAATTAATCAATAGGAATAATCAAGTCAAGTTAATCGAGTTAAATAAGTCGAGTTAGTTAAGTAGAGTTAACCAATCCAAGTAATTCAAGCAGAGTTAATCAGAGAAAAATTGTTTTATATCGTTAAGTATATTTTAAAGTGGTCGAGTTGTGTCAAGTATTGTATTCACACTATTGTTATTCGATAGTTAAATCACCGACTATCGAAGTTGACCAATACGATTGTTGGTATGGAAAGACCGGAATCGAATGTATATTCGAAAACCATTCCTACCAACAGATACAAATATAAAGAAGAGATCAAGCGGCGATCGAGATGGAGCATGTCAAGACCATAGATCTTCATGAAGCGGAAAAACCACTTAAAATCTCTGATTTGCGCCGGAGATACTGGGCTTCTGTCGTTGTTGGGATCTGTGGATTGCAAGGACTATCGCTACTGATCCATGGGGTGATTCCTATATTGGATGCAGTAGGAGAGTACCTTCGGTTCATCCTGTTCCTGGATGACTTGTATGGACGGATGTCTGACAGAGTATTTCCTAAGGAATTACCTGCGTTGATTTCTCCAAACGTACCATAGTTGATGGCAGAGAAATGGTTGTTCTCTAGCCAAATAAACTAGAGCATTTTGTGGATGTCAATCAGTGTGATCTGGCAGATATGACGATGTGGCATTCAAAGTGTATGATGACCAGATGTGTCCTGACCTCAAGCCTCATCAACTGGGAAATGACAGAAATCAGGCAGGCAGCATGGCTATGTGGGTTGCTCCCATTAGGGTGTATGATCACCTATCTAGAGAAATTCCTTTTGTTTCTTAATCTATCGATTCTGCCCATTCGGGAACGGTGGTTTGACTCCAACCGTTGGTGATATACATTCGATACACTCAAGCGAAATGAGTGGTCGGTCATGTGAGGGCCGGGTTACAAGACGTTCTTGTGAACCCAGTGTATTCGCCTCTAGAGATACACAGTCGGAAGGTGGTCCCATACCTTGTCAAGTTGGAAATCCAATATCCAATAAGCGCCCGCGGTTTTCGATTGTATACTATATGCGGGGAGTGTAAGATGCAAGCGTTCCTCTAGATTTGTTAATTATTTGCACCTAGACATTATCATAATATCATATTCAAGATATTGATTTCGAAAACTGGTTTGGGTCATCGTGAGGTAAAAACCGTCTGTGTTTATGTATGGACTGGTCTTACGATTATCTTTTTCTTTCAGAAGGATTTTAACTTTAAAATCAAGTTGTGTGATACTCTAAATGCTGTGCGAGTTTTTCTCACTCTGGTCCACCAGACTGACCCAGTGTTTTGTAAATGCTCGGGTTAGACCGAGGTGTACAGGTTCAGGTTATCAGGCAATGAGAAGTCCAGAGACAAGCTGAAGATGTTCAGATGAATGATATTTCGCTGTTTGATAATATATATATGAGGACAGGTTTCCAAAACTGTCCAGCTGTGTGTTGTACTCTGATATTGTAAGTATTTTAAAGCTCACAATAAAGATTTAATTCTGTATTATATTTTGTTCTACGGCGATGTGAGACTCTGTGTTGGTTCTTCTTCTTCTTTTCTAATATTTCTTTGTTTCTTATCTCACCCTCTAATTTCTTTCTATAAACGTTCCAGTGTTTTCGGTGTGAGAGGGTCGGCATGAGTACGGTAAAGGATATTTATGTCGATTTTCGGGCTGAAAATCCCTGGGTCGTTACAGTGGTATCAGAGTTGGTTGCTTAATTGGTACGGATGATAGGGGGTTCTCGCTTCGCGTTTGGTGGCGAACGGGAGACTCTTACCCCTACATCTCCCAACAATGTGGGTTGGTCGAGTCGAGAGGCTGGCCGTAAAAGCAGTTCTGAGGTATCTCTGTAGTGCCACGCTGGGAGGTTAGCCCAGTGGTTGATGGTTGCAAAGCCTAGAGCCATTACAGTGGTATCAGAGCTATTGGTTTATAGATAACCTTGGCTCTGTGATGTGACTCAATAGAGATGGGGTTAGCAATACCCTAGATTGAGTGTGAGTATATATATACGAGTGAACGTATTTGTAGATTTTATAAAAATTTGTTTTATATTGTGGAGATTTATTGGTTGGGTTGTTTATAAGTTCTGGTCGATCAGTTTGATCCACTGTATCGATAGGGGTTTCTAAACACTCAAATACGATAAACCGACGCAGTATGTTTTGAAAGAGGGTAAATGAAATAATTTTACCCAAGGTATATCTTTATATAGGAAAAAGGATTTTATTTTCTGTGTTACAGTGATGTGAGGTGTTTGTTTGTTCGTTCTGGTAAATTGATTTAAAATCAATTTGGAATATGAAATAAAATTGAATTGGGTAGAAAATCAATTCGTCGATTGAATTAAATATGAGAAATGAAACTGAGTATGGTTAAGAAAAACCAATTTAAGAATAAATTCAAAAGAATGAATTCAAATAAATTGGTGTTTTAATTTTTAATGGATTGGGACAGAGTGGGTTGCCATTTGAGTTTTGATTTTTCTTTCTGAAGAAGTTGAGGCCCAGAGTGGCATTGTATTCGTACCGTTCGAGCTATACAGGAGAAGGACTGACAAAATTTTAGAAAAATTTTAGTGTTCAAATTTATTTTGAATTTAATTCAAAGATAAGGCTTTAAAATAATTTGGTCTAGAGTATTCTTCCTACTTTGCAATTTCGAGGACGAAATTATTTTAAGGGGGGAAGAATGTAACATCCCAGATTTTTCGGCCATTTAAAATTCGAATATTTAAATTTTTTATATATTATATTTGAAATATAATGGATATTTAATCAAATTTATTTAATAGAGTTTGAATATATATATATATATTTATATATTATTTAAGAAAGAATGTTAGTGTCGAGTTTGAATTCTACCATTTGAAATTTAAAACGTTGCCTAATTAAATACGATGATATAAATTTATTATCGTTAAATTCATCTGTGTGAATTTAATTCACATTTTAAAATTTATATGAGTTTTAAACCTAAACCTTTAAAAACAATTATATTTTCAATATAAAACTCTCTTTGTATATAGATGTGCCCATTAGCATGTTTACTTGATCTTGCGAAAAAAAAACATATAAAAACCATGGAAAAACTAGGAGCAGCTAATACAAAAACTTAATTAGCTAGAATGCACTAGCCGCAATACGAAAATGCACATCATTACGCCAACTAGCAAATCTGCTTCAATGCAAAATATTAATAAATGTTTATGTTAGTGTTCACTTATGCTTTGGGTATACAGAAATTGAAATTTCATGAACTTCACACTAAACTGAAAGGTCTGAAATATAAGAGTAGAAGAACTATCAAAATATCATAGGCCTAAGACAGTAGAAATGGAAAGCTCACGACACAAAGAAAGAAACATACAGGAATTAAGAACACATCACATGGGTATGGATCTAATGTAATGAAGATTAGCAGTATATACAAGTTCTAGAATTAAAAATATTAAAAAAACAATATATATATTCATAAATTTTTATTTATACAAAAACAAGAAAAATCAACATGTTGTAGACAACTTCATGTTCTCCCTTTTTGTGCCGAACCGCTAAATCCGGATTTGTTCCCATCAAGTTTGGGTCTGCGAGAAAACAAAGAAGGAAACCCATTAAAGGGATGATCTCATGATGGAAATAAACAGGAAAAAAGGAAAAAAATGTTAGAAAGAAAAATCAACATATAAACAGCTAAAGAAAATAGACAATTCATAGCTGAAATAGCTATAAGTACCCACGTATAGCTAAAGGAAGGGTGCCACATGAAAACTAAACATACAACAGGAATATATATAATGCAAGATAGAATGGACATAACAATTCATTACGAATACCAATGTCTGCATAACTTGTTTCAACCAAGAAACAGTAAACCAAATGGCTAGAACAGCTAAGAGAAGGAAAGTAAATAGCTAAAATTTAGAATTTGAACAGCTAGAAGAAGACATGACATTTCATTTGAAATCAAATATGAATTGCCCTTTCCAAGAAATAGTAAAATCAAGATTTTTCTCCATAGGTACAGTAAGGAAACAGAATAGGAACAGCTAACCTATATGTATATTAATACATCAATCATACAGTACAATGAACCACTAGAAGAAGGATCAAATATATGTACAGTCAAATGCAAATTAATTGCAAGATTTAACCATACATTAGAAATCCAACATAGAATCCGCAATACAGTGGACAGCATAATCAATGACAAGCCAAAACAATGCAGGGAAATAAATATATATGCATGTACCCAAAAGACTGATCGAACAGTAAAAAAAACCACATGGAGGAACAGTGAACTTCTGATTCAAAATCCTCTAATAAAATCTATGGTTCGGTTTAGAAATCTCTGATTGAAGATTAGCTAGACATAGCACAGCTATCTAAAATCACAATCCATTCAAAGCAATCTGAAATCTTATACCCTAAAATCCGAACCAAAGATCCAACTACAGGTTCGAATCTAAGTGAAATAACAACTCATGACAGTGTACTCATCTAAAGCAAATCGCAACTATAAATATAGCAGTATTTCATTCATCCAGGACCATTCGAACGACACAAAATCAACCAAAGAATAATGAAAATGAATACTGTATAGAGTAAAAAGGAGGAAGAAAAACTTAGCTTTCGTTTTTCTGTTGGAACTATTTGCAGTCAGAAACCCGGCCTCGTTCTGCTTGCTCGTGTGGCGCTGGAAGGCTCGGTGGCTCGACAGCGGTGGCGGATTGGGAGGCCAAAGGGAGTTGCGACACTGCTGGCTTTGGGGAGGATCGAAAGGAATTTTAGGGGATCTAGGGTTTCTTCAATTTTGGATTTAAGGAAAAAACTGGAGGCGGCTTGAATTAAAAGAGAGGATCGGAGGGTAGGGTTTTAAACGATGGAGCGGGTCGAGTAATGTTGGGCCGGCTGATTAAGGTAAAGGCCCAAGTTGGTTTTTTTAATTTTAAGTTTAAATAATTAAATTAGCTATAAAACTTGTTTTAATGATTTCTGGCACGTACGTTATCAGATTTCGACACGGTCAGGTGCGTTGGGACCGTGGAGACAAGCACTTCGAGATGGAGCAGGCCTGGTCTGGATCTGAAGTGACTGTGATTTTTAGTCGAATTAAACGTCAGTCTAATTAGACTAAAAAAACTGTTTATCGACGGATTTAAATACAGGTGAGTTAAACTCACTCAGCCTCCTCGTTTATATTTTATATAAACTGGGTATTTTATTTTGCGTGTTCTGATTGTTAGTGGTTGACTGTTAGGTATATATACTGTTGATCATCGATCATTTAAATTTAGAAAATACCCACCGTTGAGGATGACCCATAACAAAGTAACTCCTTGGGTTGATCACGTTTATAAATGTGTTTGGAATTATTGGAATTGTTTGAATTGGATGTTAGTTGATTTGATAATTGGCAGTAAATGGCCAAATGTAAGGTTTTAACGTCATTCGACCCGTCAGGTGAATTGATGTATTTTTAAAAGTTATAGATTCATTTATAACTGAATTAAGGTTTTTAAATTATTTTGTATGGGATTTGAAATTGGAAATTCACAAATAAATATTTTTAATCGAGTTAGTAAGAGAATTTAGTTAAATGGTTTAGATCAGTTGGGAAGCAGAGATCGAGAATTTTCCATGGATTGGTAAAAAGGGGAAATAATTGTTTGCAAACAATTAAAAAGGTGACTTTAATTAATTAAGTTAATTAATTAATTTAAGAAAGGGGAAATGACAATAGGAATTCAGTTAATAGTTAACTGATGTGTATGGTTGGTAAAATTCACCCTTATGAATAGAATGGACAGAGGAAATAAATATTTGTTTAAATATTCATAAAAGGGTAACGAATAGTGTTGGATATTAGTTAATCTTTGATTAACTATAATCTAAAGGGATAATTGAATTGGTTATTGTAAATAAACTGGATTATTATTGAGTAAGCGTGTAAATATGATGATAATGCTATTTTTGGTTAAGATTAAAGTTAACTATATTTTAATATAGTAGATGTTAAAGCAAATTATTCTTTAATTTAAAATGATTTGAAGTAGTGAAGTCAGTTTAATGCCAAGTAAGAATTTTAATAAGGGGATTTGTAAATTCAAGTTTCAAACAAGATTTGATAAATGGGAATCAAATTAACAAGTGATTAACTGACGATGAATTTTAGCCAAAGAGACGATAAGGGTTTATTATAGAATGTCTAAGTAGATGGAATAAAATCATTAACGAGGGATTGACATTATAAGTCAAGGGGGTTTAAAGTGAAAGAATACTTGAAGATTAAGTGGCGTTTTAAGGGATGTTTACTTAAATAAAGGAATTAAGCAAAAGAGCTTAAACGAGGATTTCAAATATGGATTTAAAAACCGGATTGAAACCCAAAAAGGGAAAAAGGGATTTTTGAGGTTCGTGGACGAACTAATGTTATTCTGAGGTAAGAACGGGTCGATCAAGGTCTGAGCGGTAACTAAAATACCCCAACTTGATTGGCTTCACTATTATCAAGGAAAAGTATTAGTTTGGAACGAGTAAAGTGTTGAGATTGGTTTAATCCAATATGAGAGTATCAAACTCTGATGCAAGGTTTTGGAAATTAAATAATATTACGATATGAGTTCAAAAGAAATAAGGGTGTTGTTTTCAAATTTATAATAAACATTTGTTAGTCAATTAGAATTGATCGAATATAGTTAGAGGTAGTCAAACAAAGTTATCTAGGGAAGTTTCCATTGCGTACGACTGCTAGCGTAATTCGCAGGGCTGCAGATAGCCTACGGCGGTCAGATGTTTCCTGAGGGAATCAGGCGTTACCATTGTGATCGCTGCAATCTAGAGTCGAGCAGATGGAGTCAAGTATAAATTAATCAATAGGAATAATCAAGTCAAGTTAATCGAGTTAAATAAGTCGAGTTAGTTAAGTAGAGTTAACCAATCCAAGTAATTCAAGCAGAGTTAATCAGAGAAAAATTGTTTTATATCGTTAAGTATATTTTAAAGTGGTCGAGTTGTGTCAAGTATTGTATTCACACTCGATAGTTAAATCACCGAGTATCGAAGTTGACCAATACGATTGTTAGTATGGAAAGACCAGAATCGAATGTATATTCGAAAACCATTCCAACCAACAGATACAAATATAAAGAAGAGATCAAGCGGCGATCGAGATGGAGCATGTGAAGACCATAAATCTTCATGAAGCGGAAGAACCACTTAAAATCTCTGATTCACGCCGGAGATACTGGGGTTCTGTCGTGGTTGGGATCTGCGGATTGTAAGGACTATCCCTACTGATCCATGGGGTGATTCCTATATTGGATGCAGTAGGAGAGTACCTTCGGTTCATCCTGTTCCTGGATGACTTGTATGGACAGATGTCTGACAGAGTATTTCCTAAGGAATTACCTGCGTTGATTTCTCCAAACGTACCATAGTTGATGTCGGAGAAATGGTTGTTCTCTAGCCTAATAAACTAGAGTATTTTTTGGATGTCAATCAGTGTGATCTGGCGGATCTTACGATGTGGCATTCAAAGTGTATGATGACCAGATGTGTTCTGAACTCAAGCCTCATCAACCGGGAAATGACAGAAATCGGGCAGGAAACATGGCTATGTGGGTCGCTCCCATTAGGATGTATGTTCACCTATCTAGAGAAATTCCTTTTGTTTCTTAATACGTCGATTCTGCCCATTCGGGAACGGTGGTTTGATTCCAACCGTTGGTGATATACATTCGATACACTCAAGCGAAATGAGAGGTCGGTCATGTGAGGGTCGGGTTACAAGACGTCCTTGTGAACCCAGTGTATTCGCCTCTAGAGATACACAGTCGGAAGGTGGTCCCATACCTTGTCAAGTTGGAAATCCAATATCCAATAAGCGCCTGCGGTTTTCGATTGTATACTATATGCGGGGAGCGTGAGATGCAAGCGTTCCTCAAGATTTGTTAATTATTTGCATCTAGACATTATCATAATATCAGATTCAAGATATTGATTTCGAAAACTGGTTTGGGTCATCGTATGGTAAAAACCGTCCGTGTTTATTTATGGACTAGTCTTACGATTATCTTTTTTCTTTCAGAAGGATTTTAACTTTAAAATCAAGTTGTGTGATACTCTAAATGCTGTGCGAGTTTTTCTCACTCTGGTCCACCAGACTGACCCAGTGTTTTGTAAATGCTCGGGTTAGACCGAGGTGTACAGGTTCAGGTTATCAAGCACTGAGAAGTCCAGAGACAAGCTGAAGATTTTCAGATGAATGATATTCCGCTATGTGATTATATATATATGAGGACAGGTTTCCAAAAATGTCCAGCTGTGTGTTGTACTCTGATATTGTAAGTATTTTAAAGCTCTCAATAAAGATTTAATTCTGTATTATATTTTGTTCCGCGGTGATGTGAGACTCTGTGTTGGTTCTTCTTCTTCTTCTTTTCTAATATTTCTTTCTTTCTTATCTCACCCTCTAATTTCTTTCTATAAACGTTCCAGTGGTTTCGGTGTGGGAGGGTTGGCATGAGTACGGTAAAGGGTATTTATGCCGATTTTCGGGCCGAAAATCCCTGGGTCGTTACAGATGCCGTCGTAAAGCGGCATTTGCAACACGCTGAAGCGTCGCGGCCATTTAGCTTCGTTTACCCTTCTTGTGAAGGGGTTATGCCTAATTTGCGCTTCCCACGAATTGTGCACATTTCCTCGCATTTCCCTCATTATCCTTCAGACCATGTCGGGAAGGTAAGTTGGATGAGGATCCGCCATTGGGACCCATGGGTTCTGGCGAGGCTCCGGAGTTCTGTTGCGAGGGGCATCTTCTATGATGGACATCTGTTTTGTCTTCCTCCATGTCCTTAACATCTATGATTGGGTCCTGGTGTGGACAGTGAGGTGGACCAGGGTGATGCGGTTCCTGTTCTAGACGAACGCGGGCCGTTGGAATAGCGGGCCCATCATCCTGATTAGCGACCGTCAGGTTATGTCGAGGAAGAGGCTGATTAGTAGGACTTGGTCCATCATTGATGATCAAGCAAGAGCAGTCTCGGTATTGTGCCCCCTCGCTATACGTGACGGTAGTTCGGTCTCTGTTACCATTACCATTGTCGTTGGTATATCCATTGTTATTACCGTTGTCGAGGGCATTGGTGCGGACGGCGACGTTGTTAATGAGGATAAACCTCCTCCTTTGATGTGGGCCCCTCGACTCAAAAGAGGAAGTTTCTGAGATGGTTGGTCGTGGTCGAGCATTTTTCTGAGTTAATTGAAGTTGAACGACGATGCGCTGACTCTCTTGAAGTTGTCGCATAAGGTCGATGTTATTCCTTAATGCATTATTAAGCTAGATCGTCATGCTCTCATATTTTTCTTTAAGCGCACGGATTTGATTTTGTGTTGCGGGAACTTCGGGGTCCACGATAGGAGGGACGGTTTCATTAGTGGCTGGGATATCCGCCGGTTGAGGTTGTTGGGGACGTATCGGCCTCGGCTGAAGAGCCGACCATTGCTTTCTTTGGTCGCTTTGCCATCGTGAGCGGACTCGATGGTAGGTTTAGCAAGGAACCTCAAGCTCGTCAAGGGTAGAGATGACAACGTGCGACAAAGTTGCAAAATCCTGAGTTCAATTCTCGGTGGAAGCACCAAATGTTGACGGCAAAAAATATCGTAAACACCAAAGATTACAATTACTAGGAATAATTAATTTGGTCGCATAGACAAGAGCGGAAAGCAGTAAATAACACAAGAGATTTATAGTGGTTCGATCTCGTGAGGGCCCTATGTCCACTTTGAAGTGTTGTTGGAATATTATTAATCACTCAAAGTTACAAGTGTGAGACCATACCATTACATCTCATTACATTCATCTTTATGCTAGATGATGTCATCATTCTTATATATGATCTCATAACTATCATATATTTAATATATTAAGAAAATGACACTTTTCCCCTTTTTCTTCCTCAAATGGGAGATGCCATTAATGGAGCTCTCTAGAGGTCCCAAGGTCTGAAATTCCAATCCCTTTCAAGTGTGAAGTCATGGGGGGTATTTATAGGAAAGGGATAGGTAGGATTAGGTGGGAGTTGGTAGAAATAGGGGACCACACTTAGAAATTTGCACCTGGAGCCTGCACATGCAAGAATTTCGCACCCGGAGCTGAGATGTGATATTTTGCACCTGGTGGGTGCGAAATTCTCAGGTGCGAAATTCCGCACCTCGTGGGTGCGAAATTCACACCCCACGGAGGTGTGAAATTCGTGGCTCCTATGGTGTGAAATTTGCACCCTGCTGGGTGCGTATTTCGCACGTTGTTAGATGCGAATTTCGCACCTCTGGAGGGTGCGAAATTCGCACCTCTCAAGGGTACGAAATTCACTTCATGAGGCACGCGAGGGCTGCATGAATAGGTGTTTAGGGTGTCGTGAGGTCTCTTTTGGAGCGATCCCTCTCCATCTTGTTTCCTTCGCTCTTAACCGTCCCTTTCGGCTTTAGTTCCACACGATGTGTTGAGTCAAGCGTGTCTTGTGTACTTTTGGGAACTGGACCAAAAAGCTAGTTAATAGGTGTCGACCCCTAAGTCAACCCCCCAATGGTGGTGTCGACACCAGGGTCGACCCCCTAAGGGGTGGATCGACCCCCCTAGGGCTGACGTGGCTAGGTCAGTTTGGAGGCTGGCAACTATAAATAAGCCTCATTTCTCTTGTTTTTTTCACTGAAAATCAATGGAGGCCTGAGCGCTGCTAGTGCCTAGACTGAATCAAAACTCATTCTTCTTCTGCAGTCAAATTTAGAGATTCAAGTGTAGATCTAAGATTCATCAACTGCTTTTCTCCTTCTATTTCTTTAGATCCGAACACTGTAAGTTTCAGTTGCCTTTAGATTTAAATAATTAAAAGTAAACATGATATGACTATAAATTTAGATCTATGGCTGTGTCTGAACCATATCAGATCTATAGTAATTTATGAATTCATGATATTGTAATTTGGATCCATGCATGTGACTGAATCATATCAGATCTATTGTGATTTGCAAATCTATGACATTTTGAATTCATTCTGACGTGGATCTCAACCCTTATCATGTCAAATCTACTTTTAATTACGAATCTAATTTATTATTTGGATCATCTTATGATTATCATATTGTGGTCAATTTTTATCTGACATTAGTTGGACATCTAAATCCTTATTTAAATGTAATCATGTCTATTATTTTAGAACTTGTTTTATTATCACAAGTTCACCGATCTGTTCTTATATGTCCTTCCTATCATTATGTCATCATATGCTTATGTCAGTTTGTTAGAATAAGCATCTCTGTCATCTTCCCTTCACCCTTTCCCTTTTTATTTTATATAGCCAGGCTACTATCGAGTCTAGGCATGTCGCTTAATTATGCAATTACGTTAGTTTGGGAACGAGGGAAAAAACATGGAAATTGGGCATATCTTATGAATTGGGAATTTGGGCATAATTGGTAAAAAGAGAAAATTGGCATGATTTGAATAATGTGTATGTATATGAATTTGGACATATAATTTGCTATGAACATAATTGGGGAAAAAGGGGCATGAAACCTTTAACCTATAAAGACATAGGTGAAAATTGGCTAAGGATGAAATATCTAGGATTGCAGTAATTAGGAACTGTAGTTGCGCCTAAACATGAGATTAAATTGCGCTTATGGTGGAAGTCTGCCTGGATCCACCCGACATACCAGCGACCACAAGTGGTGAATCTAATGTGGAGGTCGAGGTGCACAAATACGAGACTTGCTGAGACCCGAGGTTAATCCCAATTTCTGGAATAAGTCTGCCCGGACCTGCCCGACATGTCCAGCATCCACAAATGGTAGGCTTAATGCGGGAGGTCTAGCATACCATAACCATAAATGAAAATATGGTAATAAACCTTGAATATTAACCTAGTTGAATCCATATGGATTTTATGAATATAAACTTAAGTTAGGGCTAAGTAAATTTAGTTGAATAGTGGGTGGGTTAAGTAAATCTGAGGGGGTGGGTAATATTTACATATAGGCCCACAAACTTAACCTGATAAGGTTATGTAATTAAAGACACCTAGTGGTATACATAACCGATGGAAATATTAGAGTTATGTAATTAAAAGACACGTTTTTAGGGTAAAAACTTGTAGAAATTATAGAGTTGTGTAATTAAAGACACCTAGTGGTATACATAACCGATGGAAATACTAGTGGGGATACAAGACAAGGGTAGAGCTTGTATCAAATTGTGTGGGACCCATTTCAGTTAGTATCTCTTGATAGGTATCAAACGAGTACTCCAAACTAGGTTGGAGTTGGGGCACGCTTACCAGGCTGAATGTAAGAGATCCAAACGAGGAAGACGGTGTGGGCGGCGCAAACTGACCGGGGACATGTGCGTGCATGGGCCAGGTAGAGAGGGCTAAGACGACCGTGACACCTATATATATGGTTGTGCATATTAGCGAAGGCTTCCACTGTAGGACATAGTACATCCTATGGTGGGCTAACACAGAGTATCTACGCTGAGTAGAGAGCCAATCGATTAGGATAGTAGTTAGGATATATCTGGACGTATGCCTAAGTCTACCATCTTATAGCTGTTGGGATCATCTCATTCTGGTGATACTAGTATTAGTGCAGAGAAATCTTTAGAGAAATGTATACAATCTATCATGTTTACCTTGTCATACCTGCCTTGTATGTTGTTCTCTCTCTCTCTTATCCACTATATATGCCTGTCATGCTACTTTTACTTGCTGGAACTGCTTAGATTTATGGCTCAAGCTCCTATCCTATCTACTATGACTATAATTTATTTTGAGGATTCTTTCTTCTTTTATGCACTCTGATGTTTTAAAGTACAAGACAGAAGTTATAATGTGTAATGGTTTTTATGTATTTTAGACATATGATGTTTTCAAACCACGTTGCTTTATGTTAAATAAAGTTTTAAATTCTGCTGTCATTTTTATATCTGTCTTGTAATATTTCCTTTTCTATTTACCTATAATGCTTCACGAAACTTATTGCATTCCCTTTGTGAGTGACATTAACGGATGTGGGGTGTCATACTATCATTGTCGGATGTGGAGGAGGAGGGTTGCGTTCTTCTCTGATGTGTTGGTAGATTAGTAGATTGATCTAGCTATTTCTCGTATACTTTATTAATGATGTTAGATAACTACTTTATTGCTTATTAAGATTGTTGTCTGAATCAAGGTTTTATGTTCCCTTTTATTACCTTGGGTTGTTCATCCATTGTGTTGTGGATGGGTAGACTAGGTAGCAGGTGATAGATCTTTACGAGACGATGCTGCAGAGCGATGACGAGCAGAAGGCTTATGTGTTTCTTTCTACTTTATACATATTTAGTTGTTGTTTCCGCTGTTTTGTTTGTTGTATGATTCTCTGAGTGACATGTAGTGAGGAACTTTGTACAGACTCTTATGTTGTAATCCTTAGACGTATGGATATTCTTTCAAGTTGGGATGAAAGTTATAAGATTCTGCTCAGTCCTATTTCACAATTATTGCATGTTATGTATGTTCTTTTATATTCTATCATTGTGCTGTGAGTTATAAGACAGGTTTTGCGTATATTGTCCTACCCTAATGATCATCCATAGCTGTCTGGCACATCATTCAGCGCATTATTCCTCTTGTTTAGTGTGCGAGTTATGGGCATCGTCACAAAACCCAGATGAATAATTTAGTAATTATTCCAACCAACAATCATTATTAATAATGGAAATATATTTTCTCTTAAACAACTTATCTCTTATCAATGAATATATATATATATATATATTCACCATCCACTTAAATCATTAGATTATGGGTTTTAAATACAAATAGGAATAATTACTTATATTAAGACACCTAATTCATTTCGAACAAACGAATTATGAAAACGACAAATTCCTTATTCATTATTTTAAAATTCTGTACAAGTTGCACGTCCAAATTCGTATTTTAATCTTTAATTTAAAGTATGGAAAACTCAAAATAGTCAGCTTAACCCGAGAACCCAAAAATCCATGTTTTTACAAGGACCTTTGGTTAAACCTACAACAATGAATGATCCCTTCAACCTTTTGTAACAACTCGATATTTTGACAATACAGATTAATTAATGGAATTATAAAAATAGTAATTTCTACAAACGATGGAATTTGGCCATGAAACTTTAACCAATGCATTTGTCTCGGAATTCTGGTCAACTTTCATGTTCGGATTTTCGCGAATGAAGTCCGTATGAAAAATTACGGACTAAAATATGAAAATGGATAGAAAATAAATAAATCAGAATATATATATATATATATATATATATTACATACCTTATTAAACCAGCCTGACTGGGCGTTCTAACGCCCAGGCGATCAACCATAGGGGTCGACCGCTGTGGTCGACCCATTTGGCGTCAAAACGCCCAGTGACGGCTAGGTTTTAATAGATTTAGTTTATTATATATTTTAATGAATGGACGGATGTTAATTAAAATAGATCTAATGGCCCTAGGCCAATCCACTCCTACATATAAAGGGGTAAGGCCTCATTCTTTTCCACATAAATCTGTTGCAACAGTTGAGTTCTGCCATTTTCCTCCCTCATCTAACCTAATTTCTTAATAAAAAATATATTCTTATATAGGAAATCAAATCCAATTCATATAAAATTGGGAGGATTATCATATCTAATGGAAAAGAATGCAAATTAGCGCTCCAAATCAGATTCTCCCCTCTCTTCCTATTTTCTTACATCTCTACAGATTTGGAATATTCTCCTTTTCAGATAAATTGTAGATTTGTAAGAATTTGGGGATTGTAGGCCTAAAGTGTTCAAACTTTGGATTTAGATGCTTGAAGGTGCGTGAGAAATTTATGAATACAAGTATAATAACTTATTTATTTCATTTGAATTAGATCTAAAATTTTATGCCTATTTCTATCAGATTTGTTCACTAAATTGTTGTAGTTAGATTGACACCCTTCAGATCTGATTGTAAATATTGCTAGAACTTGTGTATTGTATATTGCGGTTATGAATAATATTAATTGTAGAATTCTTAAACTTGTTTACACATATTCCTACAGTTATGTTGTAAATTATATTGCAACTGTTGTAAAACACTGTAGATCTGGAAATTAGTCACATTAGATACCATTTAGATGGAGCTACATTCCAGATCTCTAGTTCAGTGTTTAATAATAAATTATGTGAATTTGGGTAAAAAGATTCGATCGGTAAATTATGTGATTGTAATGTTAAAATAAATATGCCAATTTGTATTCAATACTGTGGGATTTTGGCTTAATTGTTGTAAATATGTTGTTATTCCTTCTTCTTGAACAAAAATGTTGTTTTGAATTCACAAGAAGTATGAAAAAAAGATTAAAAAGGAAAAGTGGTGTAAACGTACGTATAAATATAAATATTTGTGCATAGTTTGCATCAACTATTGCAAAAATATATATGAACATATATGTTTCTTGTGAATTTGAAATATGTCAATTCCCACCAATTAGGAATAAGTTACAATAATCATAGCAAACTGTCTTTCATGAGATTTGGAATCTTTTGACAGTATTGAATGTAAAAAGAATTGTTTGGTTGTTAATAAAACTAAATCATTTAAGAATAATAATAATAATAATGACAACTACTACTACTTGACCGCACGAAAACATAAAATATGTATATACACATATTATACATCCAAATCAACGTAAAACGATAAAATATACATTTTATTGAATGCTTGAGTACAATTATGGGATTATATGAAAATATAATCCATAGTGAATTAATATATTTGTGATGACCATTTTTAGCAATCAATATAAATAATTGCGATAAATAGGACCGCAAACCAATAAATAACAATTGTAACAAATGTTGATTAGGGTAAGAAAATGTAATAGGATAATGGTTACAATTTCTAAATTATTTAGGATTAACGTTGTACAACCCGATTAGGAATTCTGAATTATAACTGCATTTAAACACGAAGTTAAGCTTGACTTGTGGTGTAAACCTTCCCGAAACTGATCGGCAAATCCAGAACCACAGGTAGTCAGCTTAATGTAAGGGGTCTAATGCGTAAAGAAAAATGTACTAAGGCACGAGGTTAAGTTCAACTTGTGGTACAAATTTGTCCAAAACCGACTATCAAATCCAACATCCAAAAATAGTCAACTTAATATGAGAGGCCTGGTAAATGTGTGTGTATATATAACAGTAAACAAATAAATAAGAATAGTAATTGTCTGTTGGGGTACAACAATTAGATACTTCGGGATTGATAAATTAAGGATATCTGATAAATGGTTGCCTTAGGAAAATATGTCTGTTATGATCATAAAGGGCAATAAATATATAGAAATAAAAGAAAATGGGTGTCAAAAGGGGATTAATTTATATTGATTGTTGTTTAAATATTAGGTCCAAATCAGGGAGGTAATCAAATAAATATCCTAGGGTAAAAGAGGATATAACCTTCTTTATTTGCAGTAATGAATATATAACTTAAAATTAAAAATAGAGTTGCAATTAGTAGGTTAATAATGTGGAAATACTACTAACCATAAGAACTCGTGACGATAATAAATCGCGTGGAAAGAGACTAAACAGAAAAGGCGTAATAACGTAGCCCACATGTAACGACACGAATTTCGCTCGGACCTAATCGATCGCTAATCGACCAAGACCGTTCGAATCCCGCATATGCTAACTTTGGGCTTACAACACCGCAGAACAAATAACAGAAGGCTTTTATAAACATTAAAATAATGTTACATCAGAGTACATAATATATAAGAGTACATCGAAATTTAATACAGTGGAAGATTAAGTTACAATAATTTTAATACAACGCAACGGACACAAATAACTAACACAGCGGAACACTATCACTATTCTGGACACAGCTTTAAGCTTCGATCCAGAATCCTGCTCAATATATCTGCAAAACAAGGCACTCGACTGCCCATGTGGAAAAGAGGGCACTCGAGTTTGCAAGTGAAACAAACTACGGGTCAGTTATGGGACTGATATGAGAAATCTTACTTAACTTATCTAATAATAAGGCTAATCACAGGACCATGCCGCTAATGCGGAACGTATTTACTCCATTGGTTTGCCAGTGCATAAATAAAGTAAATCATTAAACAACAAAATTCTTTTTAGAAAAATGAAACCATTATAAGTCTCAAGTCTCATCATACAATGCAACGCAAATTGAAGGATAGAGTTATACCTTATAATGGTCAAAAATGCTTAATACGATAAAACGGATTTGATATTATTATTAGTGTACATATGTTTAAAAAACTTTTTAATCATAATGTATCAATCATAAATGGCATAGCTACCATATACTATGTCGCCATACTAGTTCTACAATCGAAACTGTATGGTGTCGTATTGGAAGTTGGATTTCCATCATGAACCAAGGCAAGAGATTATCCTTACCGAATTCTAGACTCTCTAGCCCAAGCCTCAGGACAAGTACTCAGTCAAGCCCTTAGGAGCCGCAGGGCAGGTCCACACATATGTTAGTGGATTATAACTCCTGAACAATACATTTCTGGGCCCTATGGGACGTAAATAAAGAGCCACTAGGGACTCAAATCCAAGGTACCTTGCTTTCCATCATCCACATAAGTAAAAATGTCTGGGCTCCATACCATGACACAACTTCTAGCTAGAAAGAAACGCATGTTCTCCCTGGATCCTTCTCCCGTTTCTGGTTCATACCGGGATGTGAGGATCGCGAAGTAACGCTATACACAAAGTTATGCTAAATAAAGTTGTTCTTTAATCATCAACCTCAAGGCTCTGCTTTTCAACAATAAGCCTAAATCATTTGCATCTTGGAATGCCACACTAACAATTCATGCCATGCGACTGATAATTATCAATATATAACATCTAAGCTCGTACGTCTCAGAGAAGGGTGCTAAGCATGAGAATAAATTCTCCGCCCCCAAACAGATATATATTTAATGGGAATCAATCATCAAGGAATAAAATCCAATGTCAGACATACAACCATTTACAAGTCCGTTCTGGATCTGAACGAAACCGGAGACACCTTATTCCTCGTCCCATATGTCCAATACAGGAGAGAGGTTCTCGCATATCTGTCGATCTCCAAGTATGTCTGGACGATCACCACTTATTATCTTGTCTTGGGATTCCTCCAAATCATGACATCAGTACTCATCCAAATGATGTGAAGATCTCCGGTCTTCAACCACCGTCTTCGGCTTCGACTTTTAATCGTCGTAGTAATTATTCAGAATGGGTTGAACCCGGTCTTTCCAAATAACTCGCGTATTTTATGATCAATGATTAAGTGCTATAGAAACACATCATACGCCTCATTCCAATTCAGAATATTCTTCTAATAAAATATTCACATTATTAGGGAAAGGTTCCCATTAATTTTATCAAAGATAAATTCTTTTAATTCTTTAATATTCTTTTTAAAGATTCGTTAAACTCCAATTGGGTTTCAATATCAATAATCATTACTTTATGATTATTCAACTTTAAGAAATTAATATTGTCTTTAACTGAGTTAAAGGACCAGTGTCATTTAAAACACAATTCACGATAAACCCAAAATCATCTTCCATTAAATATGGAATTTTCACAGGAATCAAATCAATATATAATCGATATAAATTTCCATATCAGGCTAATAATATAAATGGAATAACGACAAATCCTTTTAAATTCCATATATAGTAATGGTCTTCTTTCACAGAAGCTCATCTCGATTATTATTAAATCGAATTCCATTCAGTTCCAATTTAATATATTAAATTGGAAGACTTTATTTTGGAAAAAAATTCACTAAATCTTAATAAAAAGATTTATAAATTCAAATTATATCTTCACTGCTAATTAAGTTAAAGAACAAATGTCATTTAAATACACAGTTCATAATAAACCCAATTCACATTTCATTTTATTCCAGTTACTAAATATAATTGGAAGCTCTAATAATCTTAATTAAAAGATTTATTCTTTTCATACGGGGTTTTAAGAATAGTGTTATTTAAGACACCATTCACGAAAAACCCAAAAATCCAATTTATTTTATTTTATTCCAAAATAATATTGAGTAATTGGAAAATTTCATTAAATATTAATTTAAAGATTTATTTTAGTTAATAACTAGTTCATTTCGATAAAAATATATTTTTATCTTTTCAAATATGGAATTTTTCAACAAAAATCTTTCCAAATCATTTATTATGATTTTACATAATTTTTCCATATTTTTAATAATTTTATTAAGGCCGGTACAGTCGGTTTCCAACAACGGCCACCGAACTGCATCTATAGCGACCTTTTTCAAATTTGATTTGGACATAATTCTAAATCCAACTGTTAAATTCAAAACTCTTATATTCATTGGAAAGCTCTTTTTCGATACAAATGCAACATTTCCGGTTGTAGGAGAATCCGACAGTCGGATCTTCCGTTACAGTAATTTGAAGTTAATGGTCGAAATTCACGAACGTTCACTGCGCTGCGCGTTCTATTCAGGCCATTAAATACATATAATATATATTATGTTTCAACGATTTCCATTTAAAACGTATTTTATAAATCGTTTATAAATTTATTTTAAAATGATTCCAACTTCATTCTCAATTTTAAATCAAAATTTAATATTCTATATCGTATCATATTAAAATAATAATATTTCCAAACAATTAGATTTTGAAATCACTTCTTTTTTTTATATTCATTATAAAATGAATAAAATCAATCGATAAACCCGTTCGGGTTAAAAATGGCGTTTCTATACTTAACCCGGCTTCATATTTTTATATTTCTGTGTCCATCCAAAAATCGGGCATAAAAATCATAATTTTATTCCTCATTGAATATTATTTTCAAATATTCATTATTTTAAAATATTCTTTATTTTAAACAGATTCTTTATTTCTGAATATCCTTTATTTAAAACATTCTGAATCGGAATGCGACTCAATCAATTACCATATAATTTCAGTTATATGGATATTCATACATCGCATGTATTTAATGATAATGATAAATAATCATTCAACGGTCCATTTACATCCAGAGTGAGGTTTTACAACTGTGTGAGCATTAAAATAAATAAATAACGCTCATCACAGACTGTCAATTCATTGATTGACATATAACTAAATATTGGGACTAATGTATATCAAATATCATCCCAATACCCATATGGGGTTTCCAGACAACAACAGTTTATTTAAATAAATCATTGGTTAATGAATTTAATCAATTCTAATTCGGTTTGAATCATTTTCTATTTAACCAGTTTTCACTGCTTAAACTATAAATGAATATTTATAATTTAATTTCAATTTCCATATTAATATTAACATTATTTTAACTATCATGATAAAAATGACAATTTTATTTTAACATAACATTTTCTAACAACGTGACATTTTTATTTTAACATAACATTTTCCTACAAAATGACATATTTATTTTAACATAACATTTTCCAACAAAATGACATATTTGTTTTAACATAACATTTTCCAACAAAATGACATATTTGTTTTAACATAACATTTTCTAACCAAATTGCATCTTTATTTTACATGACATTTTCTACAAGATCACATTTTTATTTAACATGGCATTTTCTACAAAATGACATTTTTATTTAACATGACATTTTCTACAAAATGACATTTTCTACTTCTAAGGACAAAATAAAAAGACAATTTTGTCATATGTACATGTTTATGATTATAGTGAAAAAATAAAAAGATAATTTATTTACATGACATGTTTTCAATGTTTAAATGACATTATAAAAAGATAATTTATTTGCATACATTTTTCTATGTATTCTAATGACAAATAAAAGAATAATTTATTTGCATACAATTTCAATGTATTCTAATGACAAATAAAAGAATAATTTATTTGCATACAATTTCAATGTATTCTAATGACAAATAAAAGAATAATTTATTTACATACAGTTTCAATGTTTCACCATAACAAATAAAAATGATACTTTTATGTGTTGACAATTCTAATTCAACATAACAAATAAAAATGATAATTTTATGTTGATAATTCTAATTCAATATAACAAATAAAAATGATAATTTTATATTGACAATTCTAATTCAACATAACAAATAAAAATCATAATTTTATTTGTTGACGAATTCTATTCAACTTAACAAATAAAAATGATAATTTTCTTTGATGACAATTCTAATTCAACATAACAAATAAAAATGATAATTTTACTTGATGACAATTCTAATTCAGCATAACAAATAAAAATGAACATTTATATTGGTAAACAAATATCTATCTTTAACATGACAAATAAATATGTGAATTTTCATTTGTTCACAAATTTCTACCTATAACATGACAAAATAAAATGAATATTTTTATTTGTACACAACTTTCTATTTTAACATGACAAGTAAAATGAATATTTTTATCTGAGAACCATCTCAATATTTAACAATGGCAAATAAAAATGAATATTTTTATTTGACAACAATTTCAATATTTAAGAATAACAAATAAAAAATGAATATTTTTATTTGACTATTTTACTTCAATAAAAATGACATTTTCATTTCATACAAATCTACTTTAAACAAAAAATGATAGCTTTTTCTTTCACAAATCTATTCAACAAAAAAGGATATTTTTGTTTTATCTATTTTTATTCAACAAAAATTGATATTTTTGTTTTACCTATTTCTATCCAACAAAAAATGATAATTTTGTTTTATCTATTCTATTCAACAAAAAATGATATTTTTGTTATGACTATTTTATTTCTAATTCATTCAATCAACAGATCAACATAACAGCATCATCAATGACAACAAATCGAATTTAACAGCGGATTGGTACTAACACAATCGTAATTAATTAATAAAAAAAAATGGAAATCTCACAGTTAATTTTATTTCTTCGTGTTCTATGACCAGCTCCAAATCTGTTCCAATTGATTCCACTGCATAGATCTCGATTTTTCGGTTCCAGCGGAATTTGAATAATCCAATTCTATTAAGATTTGAATAATTTACAACGGTTTCAAGTTAAGGCAAATTAATTTATAAACATATATTTCTTAATTATTTTTAATAAATTAATTACTTTTCAACATCAATCAGGGTCGCTCCTTTTTTCTTCTTCCATCATCTGTTTTGTAAACCCAAACCTTTGATCTACTTTTGCACCTCCGCACACCTCCCCAGGTGGTCGGACCCCGATCCATTCACCTCACACCGACTGTCGCTGCAAGAGCCTCCGCCACCCTCGATTCTGATGAACTCGCAACCCCACTCGTCCCTGAAATCGCCTCCAAAGCCAGTGCGTTTTAGCATGAAAATTGAGAAATCCACTTCGTTAAAAATGATCTCAACCGTATCAATTTCTAGATCTTGGATCACTCTTGGTTTTTAGTTTTCTAACTGGACTGAATTTCGATTTGGATTGAGTTGTTTTAGAGGATGAAAATCGAACAGTCTTGGCCGTTTGGAATATTAAAGGCATCGGCTACGTTTGGGAAATAGGGTTTTAGGGTTTGCCCTTATATAGATTTATTTAATTTTATTTTTATTTAATTTTTTAATTTTCAAAAGCCCGTTAACTCTTAATAGCTCTAAATTAAGCCCAATGAGATTTGCCCCTAGCCAAATATCCCCGTTCTGGACACAATGGGCTAGATCTCATCAGCCCATTCAATCATTTCAGCTAGTTTTCTTCAAATTAAAATATAAATCATTTAATTATTTAATTTGATCGTATATTTAAATTTACCGGGGTCAAATACTAACTTTAAACATTCCCGAAAAATTAATCTAGCTATGTTTTGACGATACAGTCCTAATAAAATTAATTTCATCGAATTTGGAGACCGTTTGAAAAATGGTTATTTTCTGGTTGATCCAATTTGACTGAGATTGACAAAACACATTTTAATTTACCGCGCTCACATATTAACTCCAAAAATTATGAAAATTGGAATCTTACAATAATTTAACATTCCGGATTTGATAAAAGTGGTTTCGTCGAAAACGGAGGTCGTTTGAAAAATGGCTATTTATTATATTAATATATATATATATTCCATTGCAACTATTCTGAATTTTAAACTGGGAATAGCTTTTGATTCCCGTTATGAAGTTTCAATTTTTCAGATTCGTTGGAAAGATACTATTAAACAAATTTAAATATTTTGGTTTTACTGAAACTCGTTTTATTCTGAATCCTGTACATTCATTTGAAATTTGAAATCGAATTTTCAAACTACCGCGCTATTTCTTACTCCCTTTATAATTAAAATAAATATATTCGTTCTAACTTCGATTTAATTAAATTTTTAGTCATTATTGTTTAAAATAAATCATTTTAAATATTTAAAATCCATTAATATTTCTAAAATAAAAATTTTAAATTGGTTCCAAAATTCCGGGTTGTTACAATCTCACCCACTTAAAATCTTTTCGTCCTCGAAAAGGAACGGAGATGAAAGTTGTTTAACTAACCAATTCGATTTTCATTTCTTTTATTGGTTTCAATAATTTTATTAATTGAACTAATAATCACACAACACAATCATCAATCAATTAGTTGATTAGCTTTCAAATATACATAGCTTTTAAGTATTTAAAAAAAAATCATATTATCTAAAATCGGATTATATATATAATCACAAATACGTTAATAATAAACTTGTCACTCTCAACTCATTCTAGGGAATTTCTAACCCTATCTCTAACAATTTTTCTCATTCTAGGATACTACCGATCCTATCTCTAATGAGTATTCTTATTGGATATTACTAATCCAATATCTGATAAGTCTTTTGTTCAGTTCTAATGAGTTGTATCCCAAAGATTTGAGTTAACCAAAGCTCTGATATCAGCTGTAACGACATGAATTTTGTCTAGACCTAATCGATCGCTAAATCGACCAAGATCGTTAGAATCCCGCATACGCTAATGTAACGGCTGGAAATTTCCGACTCCTCGAGAGTCGGAAATTCCGAGAACGTTAGTGAAAGAAAGTAGAGGGTGAGGAAGAAAAGGTAGAACTAATAGAATAGAAGAAGAAGAAGAACTTACATCATCAGAGTAAACACAAATCTCACAGCGGAACGAATAAAATATAACATAACTTTGAAATACAAATCAGTACTCGTATATACATACCATTTCAAAGTACAACACTTAACAACACAGCGGAATAATAATAGCTATAATCCTGAAGTCTCCTGCTCCAAGCTCTCCAAGTGTATCTGTAAAATCCCGACTACTTGACTGCCCGTACAAATTTAGGCACCCAAGAGTTTAAGGGAAACAAAACAAAATAAACTCTGGGTCAGTCATGGGACTGGTGTGAATAAAACTCCAACACTTGGTTAAATAAAGGATATCTTTCTGATATTATAATAATGTCTAAATACAAATAGATATCAATCTAGCAGAACGCTTGCATCTCACGTTCCACATACATAGTATACAAATAAAACTGTGAGCGCTTATTGGAGATTGGATTCCAACAGACAAGGTATGGGAGCACCTTCCGATCAGTGTACTCTAGAGGAGATACACTAGGGTTCAACAAGAACGTCTTGCAACCCGGCCACACATGACCGTTCACTCATTTAGCTTGAGTGTAACGAATATATTATCACCGATGGTTGGGATCAACAACCATCCTTCCCGATAAGGGATAGCATTGAAATAGATTATAAAGAAGTACAATTGAATATTCTCTAGATGGTGATAATACACCCTGCTTGGGTATGGCCCAACTAGCCATGCTGCCTAGCCCAACTTCTGTTATTTCCCGGTGGTGAGGTTTGAGGTCACGTTTATCACTTTGACAGATTATTTCTTCAATTACTTTGAATGCCACATCGTCATACCAGCCAAATCATTATCGATTTCTCAAGGCATCACGGGTATAAAAGCTAAGAGAAACGAATTTCTCCGCCACCAATGAAATACGTTTAAAGAGATCAACATATATGATTCGTTAAGAATACTTTGTCAGACACTCGTCCATATACGTTGTTCTGGGACTGAACAAACCGAAGGCACTATTCAGTGAATCCATCCTACCTAGGCTTTTCACAATAGCCCTTGCACTTCACTCCGTCTTCAATTATCTTCAGCGTACTTGATTCACAACGCTTATGCTAATACGGAGTGGTTCTTCGGATAATAATCCAACCGGTCTCTCCATATTTACAACGTAAATATGGTCAAAACTTTGATAGTCTGTGATTCAACTATCAAATGAAAACATGTCGGTGTACAAACAACGATCTTATTTCCAAATGGAAATTCGATCGATCAATCATCATATGTTCATATTTCCTTATTTCATATATTTAGAAAATATATGTTATTAATCATTGGGAAACATTTCCATAGCTTATTTTCACATCACTATTATTTTGCATCTATCAGTCCCTAACTGTAACTAGTATGAGGACAATTCTCTAAGTATCAAATCCGGAAGGTCGAAACCAACATCAGATCGTCACTTAGAAAATCGTTCAACTTACCCTCTCAAGTCAGTTTCTGAATTTGCTTAACTCTATTTCTTAAATTCTTATCATGAAAACATTTCATTTTCTATGTTTAGAAAACATATCTGACTATATTTGGAAAACGTTTCCAAAACTCATTTACGGATTTCCAATGAACGTTGTATAAAACATCGTTTCGCTTAATCCATTAATCACTTATTACTTAACTATATTTCAAATCAACCTTTTCTATCGAACCACAACTATTCCTTTGTCAATTCTGAAGTCAATCAAGTTGGGGTGAAATTACCTCTCAGACCTTAATTGAACAACGTCCTTTACTGTGAAATAGATAAAGCTCGTCCCTCACTTTTTCCAATCATCTGTTTACGCAAATTCTCGGATTCAGGTTACGAATCTACTTCTTATATGAAAACGTTTGATTATAACTATAACGTTATAATTCCTACTTCTGCAATATCTAACCTAAATTATAACTTAATCTCCTAACTCGAATAATTTAACAGACACCTAATTTCTAAATCAATAACTAAATTTTGATTTAAACCCTGGAAAGTAAATAGTACTTTCCCGAATTCGCTATAATCGAATCCTACGTATAACTCTCTTTCGAGTAATCTCTATTCGATTAACTCCCTTTTTAATAACTTACATTCGATAAACTCTATTTCGATTAACCCCTATCGAATAACTAATATTCGAATAACTCTTCTTGGTTGGCTCTATTTCATTAACTCTTATCGAATAACAAATATTCGATTTTCTTAAATGTGTCAATTCTTATCGAATAACTAACATCCGATTTAACTTAAATGGATTTACTCTTATCAAATAACTTATTCGATTAACTCAACTTGATTTTCTTAACTTAATTATCTCAACTCGATTACTTAACTCGATAAATCTTAACTCGATTACTTAACTCGATAACTTAACTTAACCCAAATCGATTAACTCAACTCTAATCGATTAACTTAATTTGATTTACTCCTTCGAATAACTAATTCGAATAACTTAATTGATTAACTCCTTTGAATAACTAATTCGATTTACTCTTCTCGAATAACTAAATTCGATTAACTTAAATTGAATAACTAATATTCAATTAACTCTTCGACTAACTCCTTTGGATTAACTAACTTCGAATAACTCCTTTGGATTAACTAACTTCGAATAACTCCTTTGGATTAACTAACTTCGAATAACCAATATTCGATAACTACTCTTCGAATAAATAATATTCGGTAACTCTTCTCAAATGAATAACATTTGATTTCTCCACTCGAATAAACTATATTCAATTACTATTCCCTCGAATACTCTATATTCGATAACTCTACTTCGAATAAGTGATATTCGGCAACTCTACTTGATTAACTCCACTTGGATAACTCTAACTGGTCAACTCTAACTGGTCAACTTTAACTGGTCAACTTTAACTGGTCAACTCTAACTGTTTATCTTTAACTGGTAAACTTTAACTGGTTAACTCAAATGGTTTAACCTAACTTGATTTACTTGTCTCGATTAACTGAACTAATCCGCTTAGTTTAACTTAGTTAATTCACTTTGATTAACTCTAACCGATTTACTTAGTTTAACTCAGCTAATTCACTTTGATTAACCCAACTAATTTACTTCGATTAACCAATTAGTTTAACTTGACTAATTCACTTAGTTTGACGCAACTAATTCACTTTGATTTACCAATTAGTTTAACTTAACTAATTCACTTCGATTAACCGCTTAGTTTATCTTAACTAATTTACTTTGGTTAACTTAACCGATTACTTTGATTAACTCGACTAACTTCTTTGGTTAACCTAACAAATTACTTTGTTTAACTCTATTCGAAGAAGTAATTCGAATCTCTCTAATGTGTTTAACTCTATTCAAATATCTATTTCGAATAACTCATTTCGAAAGATTTCCTTTTTACAACATTTATCCACTGATAAAGATTTACTTTTTACAAGTTTATCCATTTATAAAGATTTACTTTTAGTAACGGTTCTTCACTTTATAAATGTCCTTTTAATAACGTTTCTACTTCTCTATATAAGTCCAGACTTATATATATTCCATTTATCAACGATAAATAATTTATTTAATTTATAAAACATTATTTATAAATTAATCTACTTCAATTTATCTGTTTAAAACAGATTTCCTATTTAATATCTCATTTAAATCCATATCGTGTTATACCGTGTGCGAAGCACGTGTTTAAATCTATCCTTGTATAATTCTATTTATTTTCCCAACAAGTGTTCCTTTATTTATTCCCTAAATAAATATTCCTTTATTCCATTTATTTATAATCTAAATAAATGTTCCTTTATTTATTTCCTAAATAAATAAATGTTTTCATTATATAAAATCCTATCGATTTTATAAATAAGATTTATTTTCAATATAAACATTGAAAATTCCCTTTTTACATTCTAGTATCACCTACGGTGTTTAACGTGTCGTATAACAATGATCGGTATCATTCAAACATATGAAATCAATAACAGATTTCATAACACATCATATATCACAATATATGAAAAACGGTAAAATAAATGCTGAGGAATCCAGTCGGATTCCTCCAACCTGTTTCCCTGCATCCACAGATGTTAAACAATAAAATATACATCAATTTCATTCCAACATGAAATATACTGATGAACTGAATCAATATTTGATTGTCATTTATATATATAACTATATCTATGTCCAATCAAATCTATTTAACAGTCCAAACTATCAATACACAGCAATCAAATCATTTAACACAGTTTATATAAAAATATAAACCGAGGAGATGTAATGACCCGGATATTTCGTCGGTAAGGTTTGAATACATAATACAGTTTTGAATATTAATTTGATAAATTAAATGAATATTTATATTAAGTTATCAGTTTAATAATTAATTTCGATTTAATATCGAATATATTAAACCATCGTAATGCGAAAATATAATTCAGTTCGAGATTTAAAACTGAATTAAACAAAGTTCAGACTTCTGTTTGATTTCGAATAATAATATTAATTAATTATCGAAGAATTTAAATGGTTTGAAATTTAATTTAAATCGATTTGAATTAATATCTGTTCGGGATGACTGAATTGGACTTCGTGACCTATCCCAGTGTGTCCGGAACAGGGGTATTACCCTAGAATTGACAGTGTTGGGTTCAGAAAGGAGTTCGGAATAAACGTGATAATTTAAATTTGACATCCATTTAAAAATCAAATTAAATTTAATAAACGAATATACTTGTTGGCCCTTTCATCACCACAATTCAAAACATACTGTGCTCCTTTCATGACCACAAACCAAAATAAAACGTGGATTCCCTTTTACCATCAATTCAAAAATCGAAATCACCCTTAAAACCAAATTCACAGTCTTCTGGCCATTTAGAAATTCAATATCCTCAAAGAAATAAAAATGGCCGATGTATTTTCCTCAAGATCAAAATATAAGTAACGATTCGCGTTTCAAATCAAAAACAGCGAGACTCCCTGAAGCTCGCAAGTAGTTCGATGTCGACCATCGCAAGTTAGGGTTCTCGATATTGGAAGGGGTATCGATCGATTTTGGGTAGCGGAGCTTGAGGATTCACTGTTTTCTTCAACAGCCGTGAATAGTCGAGACCGTAATGGATTAAGACTCGACCATCCTCTCTGTCGAGATCAAGATCTAGGGCAGCGAAGGTGAATGGAAAGTCGCGATGGATGGTGAGGTCAAGCGTCGTTGGTTTGACAGTATGGAGGGAAGTAACAGGCTTCGAACTGGGAAAATTGAGTGGTATGGGAAACGTGACTTCAAGGAGATGAATGGTGCCTGGTTGGTCAAATTTGTGGAGTAGGCGTCTACAGTAGAAGCAAGAGTGGATGTCGGGATTGGCAGTAAAGTAGTGATGGTGTTCATTGGCTTATTGAGAGCAGTTCGGGAAGAAAGCATTGCAGATTGTTATAGATTGGGTTGCAGTTCGACCATAGCGAGTTAGTGCTGAAGAGGTATCCATAAGCGTGGAGTTTGTGTGGAGTTCGGACTGTGTGAGCTTGGGTATACTGGATGAAAATTTTGGTGGGGATGGTGATAGTATATTGCAGCAAATGGGAGTTTGGGTAGAAGAGTTTTACCATCGGAATTAAGGTATATGTTTTATTAAAGATTAAACACATAGATTACTTATTTCTTTAATTGTTAAATTAATAATCCTTAATCGATAAAAATAAATAATTATAGGTGAAAATTAAACCGATTCGAGGTAAATTCAGTGAGACGATTCATAACCAAGACGATATGGGATTTTAAATGGATATTCAGCAAAATAAAACGCTGGTGAGTAAATCTCACCTTTTATTTAGAAATTATTTTTTTTATAGTTAAAAATAATTGTCGGTGCTTGTTTGAATGCTGTCTGATTGTTTTAAAATATATATTAGTTATTTAGGATATATATATATATATATATTGGGTTGATGTTTGGTTGGATTCCCGCAGTTTCATTAGCGGATGCCCGCAGTTTCATAGCGGATGATTACCCTATACGCCCCACGCTATGATTAGTGGATGACCTTCTATACCGCGATATCCTGCCTCGAAGCAGGATAGGTATTATTTATGTGCTAACATCTGTGGATGCAGGAAAACAGGTTGGAGGAATCCAACTGGATTCCTCAAAAATATATATTATCTGCTGTTTGTTTGATTTCATATATATATTCATATATGATGTGTTAAAAATCAAATGATTGAAAATTGGTTGATTGATTGTTTAAAATATCCCTGGGGCTTGAATATTGATTCATAAAAATATCGGAAAGGGTATTTAATATTTAAAAAGGAAATTCCATTTTTATAAATAGAATTTGAATTTTAAATAAAACTATAGAAAATATTAACTTGTTTTGAAGGTATATAAAACAAGTAATCGAATTTATAAACTATGTTTTTAAATGAAAATATGGAATTTGAATCGAATTTATAAACTATGTTTATAAATGAAAATATGGAATTTGAATCGAATTTATAAACTTTGTTTATAAATGAAAATATGGGATTTTAATTGAATTTATAAACTATGTTTATAAATGAAAATATGGAATTTGAATCGAATTTATAAACTATGTTTTTAAATGAAAATATGGAATTTGAATCGAATTTATAAACTATGTTTATAAATGAAAATATGGAATTTGAATCGAATTTATAAACTTTGTTTATAAATGAAAATATGGGATTTGAATTGAATTTATAAGCTTTGTTTATAAAAGGAAAAGGTGGGATCTGAATTGAAGTTATAAACGTTGTTTATAAATAATGCAGAGAATTCAAATAGACTTTGAATATAGAATTCAAATGGACTTTAAACAATAGAATTTGAATATAGAATTCAAATGGACTTTAAACAATAGAATTTGAATATAGAATTTCAAATGGACTTTAAACTATAGAGTTTGGAAATAGAATTCAAATGGACTTTAAACAATAGAATTTGAATATAGAATTTCAAATGGAGTTTAACTATAGAGTTTGAAAATAGAATTTCAAATGGACTTTAAACTATAAAATTTGAGAATAGAATTCAAATGAAGTTTAAATATAGAGAATTCAAATAGAATTGAATTGGAATTTGAATGAGAAGTCGATAAGGAAACGAGAGTATGAGTATAATTAGAATTTGTTATTTTGCAAGTTAAAATATATTTGAACATGTCATGTTCAAATATGAAGGTGAAATAGAATGAAGAGTTAATTAACAAATTAATTAATGAATTTAGTTAAAACGATTGGTATAGTTAAAATAGATTGAACAGGCATAAATATACAGGAGACAGGTATGGAATAAAGTATAGAAGTGAAATAAATAGAATGCCCGTCAAAAAGGTACATATTTAATTTCCATATGAGATTTTATGAGCCGTATCGGCTAGCCGCTTGGCTTTTTCTTTTTCTTTTTGAGATGAGAAGGACCGGGAAAGCTATTTGAAATTTCCCGATGCTCCCGGTACAAAGGAGGTTATGGCGAATTTTTCCGGGAATTTAAGGAGATAGAATATTTTTGAGATAATTTGATAATTAGAAATCAACGTATCAATATATATAGTAGTCGATAAGGAAACGAACTTAGAAATAGAATAGTAAAATAGAAAGGGGAAGTATAAGAATAAAATCTCGTAGGAATAGAAAGAGAAAATATATATGTGTTTAAAGGTGAATAATCAGTTGTATGGTATTGATTATTCGAGTAAGTAGTCTTGTCTGTTTTGACGTTAAATGTTATTCAGTCAAGGTCTGAGAGGTAATTATACCCCAACTTGGTTGATTTCATGATATACCGATAAGTAGCAAGATTCAGGCTCGAAGATCAATGTGGAATAAGAATTCGTTAAATACTGTATTTGGGTTATCGTAACGATGTTTTACACAACATCTGTTTTAACCCAAATATGTGCAAAGCTTGGAAATAGAATAATGAATATTTTCTAAAGTTTAGAAAATAAAAGAAGGCGATATATGGAAATGTTTTCCAAAGAACGTATAAGGCCAATATGGTTATTGAAATTATTTGGTTAACAAATATTGATAAAGAAATAGAGAAGTGATTTAATTAATGGAATAGTGATTAAAGGCTCAGTGATTGTTGGATATTTGGATGAACACTTGTTTTATTCGATAGTTAAATCATCGACTATCGAAACACTTGTTTTTATTCGATAGTTAAATCACAGACTATCGGAGTTTTGACCATCGTTGTCAATATGGAGAGACCGGTTGGATTATTATCCGAAGAACCACTCCGTATTGGCAGTAGCATGCGAATCAGATTATATAAAGATAATCGAAGACGGAGTAGAGTGCAAGGACTTTTTCTATTAATAGAAATAGTGCCTTCGATTCATCCTGTTCCTGGGTGACTTGTATGGATGAATGTCTGACAGAGTATTTCCAGAAATGTCACGTACATTGATTTCTTCAACCGTACCAAGAGTGGAAGCGGAGAAGGAAACTTCTTTTAGCTAACACGTAATGTACTGTTGAGGACGTCAATCGGTGATTTGATGGATTTGACGATGTGGCATTCGAAGTGAATCTGGTGTGATGATAAAGCATAGCTCCTAGCCTCATCAACCGGTAAATGACAGAAATCGGGCAAACAGCATGGCTATGTAGGTCGCACCTATTAGAGTGTATAATCACCTGATCTAGAGTTTCATTTACTTCTAAAAATCTATTGTCGATGCTGTCCCATTCGGGAAACGGTTGCTGATCCCAACCGTTGGTGATATACATTCGATACACTCAAGCGAAATGAGTGGTCGGTCATGTGTGGCTGAGTTGCAAGATGTTCTTGTTGAACTCGGTGTATTCTCCTCTAGAGATATACCAGCGGAAGGTGGTCCCATACCTTGTCATAGTTGGAAACCAAATACCAAATACATGCTTGCGGTTTTGATTGTATATATATGTGGAACGTGAGATGCAAACGTTCCCCTAGATTGTTATTTACTTGATTTAGACATTATAATAATATCAAAAGAGTTTTGATATAAAGATAAGTCAAGTGTTTGGATTCTCATAAGGGAAAAACCCGTTCCGTATTATACGGCGTGGTCTTATGAGATATCATTTAGTTTTCTGAAACTGTTTTAAACTGTTTACTCATACCAGTCCCATGACTGACCCGGAGTTTACTTTGTTGTTTTCCCTAAACTCTTGGGTGCCTAAATTTGTACGGGCAGTCAAGTAGTTGGGAATTACAGATATACTGGAAGAGCTTGGAGCAGGAGGCTTCAGGATCATATAGCTATAGTTATTTCTGCTATATTGTAAGTGATGTACTTTGATATTGATGTATATTCAACTACAGATGTATATTTCAAGTTATGTTATATATATTATATGTTATTCGTTCCGCTGTGAGATTCGTGTTACTCTGATGTTGTGTTCTTCTTCTTCTTCTATTCTAAGTTTCTATCTTATCTATCCTCACCCTCTAACTTCTTTCTATTAATGGTTCGAATTTCCGTGATATTTGGGGTTGGACTTGTGTTTTTGGTCAGCTCAAATTCTACCGGATTTGCGGGTCATTACAGTTGGTATCAGAGCTTAGGTTTAGCGAATACCTAGGCTGTGTGGAAATGTGCTCATTAGAGATAGGATCAGTAGTATCCTAGAATGAGTTGAGTGTATATATATACGAGAGAGCGTACTTGTTATTTGATATAAAAACTGTTTTATATTGTGTTGACTAGTCTGTTGAGTGGATTATAAATTTTGGTTGAATCGTGGGACGCCACGATGTCGATAGGAGATTATAAACACTTGAACAGAAGATTGGACACGATATTGTTTTCAAATAGTTAAGTTGATTGTTAGGATTATAATCGAATTAGATTATAAAACAGAAATAGTTATATATATAACCAATGGAATTTGTATATGAAGTCAAATACAAATGAGATAAATTGAAATTGAATTCCAACCAGAATTCAAAATTTAAAATCCTGGGAGTTTGGAAAATATTTTTCTAAATGGATCTTTGAAAGAAATAAAGCACTGAACTCATTCAGTAGCTGGGAAATAATTCTGATGATGGTCTCATCAGTGTTCATTTTCGAGTTTCTAAGTGACGAATCGCTGCCTTAGAGAAATTTTGATGGAAATTTGTTTGAAAGAAACAAGTTGTTTGAAAATTCAGATGTTTTGAATTTGAGATAGATATAAATATATGTATATATTTATACGACTTCAACGGAATTTTGAAATGGGAATTGGAATATAGATTTCAAATAGAAGTAAAATAAAGGAATTTGAATATATATATAATTCAAATAGAAGTGAAATGGAATTTGAATTCAAAGAAATTCAAATGAGTTTGAATAAAGAAAATTCAAATAGAAATTGTATAAGAAAAATTGAAATGGAATTTGAATTCAAAGAAATTCAAATGGAATTTGGTTAAATAGAATTTCAAAGAAAATATAAAGTGGAGGTTGAATATTAGAATTCAAAGAAAATATAACGATTGAAATAGAATTTTAAATAAAAGGAATTTAAATAGAAATCGAATAAAGGATTTCAAATGGAATTTGAATAAGGGATTTGAAATGGATTTTGAATAAAGGATTTCAAATAGGAATTGAAAATAAGAAATTTAAATAGAATTTGAATAGAAGAAATTTAAATAGAAATTGAATAGAAGGAAATTCAAATATAGGGTTTGAATAAAGAAATTCAAATGGAATTTGAATATTTTAGATGTAGAGGACTAGAATATTTGAAGAGAAATAGATCGGGAATATTATGTTGGAATGGATTGGATATATATTAAAAATATATCAGAATGGAGTTGAATTTATTATAAACGAAGTTAAAACGTTTATAGTTATAAATATAATTAAAACGAGCTCGCCATAGCGCGGCAGTTCGTAAATTGGCGATTCGAACTTCAATTTAGTATACAGAACTCAATTGAAGTCGGAATTCTTCGAAACAAGAATCGTCGGGACCGGTTGAACAATAGTTTTCTAATGAAAGAGAAAAATCAGGATTTCATCGTATAGATTTTGAGATAGGTCAAAATCAAATTTCAAAAAGGTGCAGCGCCAGAAACCATTTAAAACCACAATGGTTTATATATGTATAAGTAAGAGGATTTTTAAAGTAAATAAAATCCGAATGGCCATGAGAAAAATATAGACTTGAGTTATAAAATGAATGTGAACTCAAGTGAAGTAGATAAAATAATTTGGGAAACAATGATCATATTTCTGATTATTGAATAGAATTAACTAAATTGAAAAATAATTAGTTAAAGGAAAATTGAATCGAAATTGGGTTTTTGGATAAGTGAAAGAGATTGAGAATTTATATTCGAAATCGAATATATAACTCGAGTTGAAAATATAATTAGATTAGTCTATAATTAAATTGACTTTTTATTTGGATAAGTTATATTCAAATAAAAAGGGTGAAATAGGCAAAACGGTTAATTAGCAACTAGTTAATGGGAATGTGAATGATTTGAAATTAAATTAACTTAAGTAAGTTAAATGGATCAAAACGAATAAATTGAGTAAAATCATGTGAATGAAATATGAATTGGGAATGAATAAAGGAAAACCCAAAAGAGTTTAAAAGAAAATATATTTGTAAAGTAAATGTAAAGGAAATATATTTGTGACACAAATACAAAGGATGTTATGTGTAAACAAATAGAAGGGGAAATATTTGTAAAACATTTACAAATAGATTAAAGGGAAAATTTATTTATAGTAAATAAATTGAATGTTATAAATGAGATATTTATTTGTTAAATAAATAGAATTTAATCAAAGGAATATTCAGAAGATGAATAGAAAATGGAAACCTGTTTTTAACAGATAAATAGAAAAGATTAATTTATAAATAACAGTTTATAAATTAAATTAAATATTTATCATTCGATAAATGGAATATATAAGTCTGAACTTATATAGAGAGGGGATATTGGTTTTTAGCACCGATAGTTTTAAATAGAAGGGGTACACAACACTTGTATAAGTGAAGTAACGTTATTAAAGAGAACACTTATAAAGTGAAGAACCGTTACAAAAAGTAAATCTTTATAAATGAATAAACGTTATCCAATAAGAGTTATTCGAATAGGAGAAGTCGATTAGAGTTAGAATAAATCGATTAGAGTAAGAATTAACCAGATAGAGTTAATTGAACATAGTTAATCGAATTAGGATTTAATTGAATGTTAGTTATTCAATTAAAGCTGATCGAATATAGTTATTGAGATAGAATTAGTCAAACATAGTTACTCAGGATAAGTTGCCATTTCGTACGACTGCTAGCGTAATTCGCAGAGCTGCAGATAGCCTAAGGCGGTCGGATGTTTCCTGGGGGAATCAGGCGTAACCATTGTGATCGCTGCGATCTAGAGTCAAGCGAATGGAGTTAATCGAATATAGTTATTCGAAATAGAGATTATCGAATATAGTTTATTCGAAAGGAATTATCGAATTTGGTTATTCGGAAGGAGTTATCGATTATTAGTAAATCAAAGGAGTTATCGATTATAGTTGAATCGAAAACAGTTATCGATTAGATTAATCGAAGTGGGTTATAGAATATTGGTTATTCGAAGGAGTTAATCGAATATAGTTTATTAGAAGAAAAGTTTCGAATCTAGTTATTCGAAAGAGAGATTATCGAATATAGTTATTCTAAGGGAGGAGTTATCGAATAAGGATTTATTCGAAAGAGAGTTACGTAAGGAAGTTTGAATTGTTGAGTATCAACATAAGTAAGATTTTGAAAAGTTAATGGGTTTGTAGCACTTTTCCCTACCTTAGCAATTTCGAGGGCGAAATTATTTTAAGTGGGGAAGAATGTAATGACCCGGATATTTCGTCGGTAAGGTTTGAATACATAATACAGTTTTGAATATTAATTTGATAAATTAAATGAATATTTATATTAAGTTATCAGTTTAATAATTAATTTCGATTTAATATCGAATATATTAAACCATCGTAATGCGAAAATATAATTCAGTTCGAGATTTAAAACTGAATTAAATAAAGTTCAGACTTCTGTTTGATTTCGAATAATAATATTAATTAATTATCGAAGAATTTAAATGGTTTGAAATTTAATTTAAATCAATTTGAATTAATATCTGTTCGGGATGACTGAATTGGACTTCGTGACCTATCCCAGTGTGTCCGGAACAGGGGTATTACCCTAGAATTGACAGTGTTGGGTTCAGAAAGGAGTTCGGAATAAACGTGATAATTTAAATTTGACATCCATTTAAAAATCAAATTAAATTTAATAAACGAATATACTTGTTGGCCCTTTCATCACCACAATTCAAAACATACTGTGCTCCTTTCATGACCACAAACCAAAATAAAACGTGGATTCCCTTTTACCATCAATTCAAAAATCGAAATCACCCTTAAAACAAAATTCACAGTCTTCTGGCCATTTAGAAATTCAATATCCTCAAAGAAATAAAAATGGCCGATGTATTTTCCTCAAGATCAAAATATAAGTAATGATTCGCGTTTCAAATCAAAAACAGCGAGACTCCCTGAAGCTCACAAGTAGTTCGATGTCGACCATCGCAAGTTAGGGTTCTCGATATTGGAAGGGGTATCGATCGATTTTGGGTAGCGGAGCTTGAGGATTCACTGTTTTCTTCAACAACCGTGAATAGTCGAGACCGTAATGGATTAAGACTCGACCATCCTCTCTGTCGAGATCAAGATCTAGGGCAGCGAAGGTGAATGGAAAGTCGCGATGGATGGTGAGGTCAAGCGTCGTTGGTTTGACAGTATGGAGGGAAGTAACAGGGTTCGAACTGGGCAAATTGAGTGGTATGGGAAACGTGACTTCAAGGAGATGAATGGTGCCTGGTTGGTCAAATTTGTGGAGTAGGCGTCTACAGTAGAAGCAAGAGTGGATGTCGGGATTGGCAGTAAAGTAGTGATGGTGTTCATTGGCTTATTGAGAGCAGTTCGGGAAGAAAGCATTGCAGATTGTTATAGATTGGGTTGCAGTTCGACCATAGCGAGTTAGTGCTGAAGTGGTATCCATAAGCATGGAGTTTGTGTGGAGTTCGGACTGTGTGAGCTTGGGTATACTGGATGAAAATTTTGGTGGGGATGGTGATAGTATATTGCAGCAAATGGGAGTTTGGGTAGAAGAGTTTTACCATCAGAATTAAGGTATATGTTTTATTAAAGATTAAACACATAGATTACTTATTTCTTTAATTGTTAAATTAATAATCCTTAATCGATAAAAATAAATAATTATAGGTGAAAATTAAACCGATTCGAGGTAAATTCGGTGAGACGATTCATAACCAAGACGATATGGGATTTTAAATGGATATTCAGCAAAATAAAACGCTAGTGAGTAAATCTCACCTTTTATTTAGAAATTATTTTTTTTATAGTTAAAAATAATTGTCGGTGCTTGTTTGAATGCTGTCTGATTGTTTTAAAATATATATTAGTTATTTAGGATATATATATATATATATATATATATATATATATATATTGGGTTGATGTTTGGTAGGATTCCCGCAGTTTCATTAGCGGATGCCCGCAGTTTCATAGCGGATGATTACACTATACGCCCCACGCTATGATTAGTGGATGACCTTCTATACCGCAATATCCTGCCTCGAAGCAGGATAGGTATTATTTATGTGCTAACATTTGTGGATGCAGGAAAACAGGTTGGAGGAATCCAACTGGATTCCTCAAAAATATATATTATCTGCTGTTTGTTTGATTTCATATATATATTCATATATGATGTGTTAAAAATCAAATGATTGAAAATTGGTTGATTGATTGTTTAAAATATCCCTGGGGCTTGAATATTGATTCATAAAAATATCAGAAAGGGTATTTAATATTTAAAAAGGAAATTCCATTTTTATAAATAGAATTTGAATTTTAAATAAAACTATATAAAATATTAACTTGTTTTGAAGGTATATAAAACAAGTAATCGAATTTATAAACTATGTTTTTAAATGAAAATGTGGAATTTGAATCGAATTTATAAACTATGTTTATAAATGAAAATATGGAATTTGAATCGAATTTATAAACTTTGTTTATAAATGAAAATATAGGATTTGAATTGAATTTATAAACTATGTTTATAAATGAAAATATGGAATTTGAATCGAATTTATAAACTATGTTTTTAAATGAAAATATGGAATTTGAATCGAATTTATAAACTATGTTTATAAATGAAAATATGGAATTTGAATAGAATTTATAAACTTTGTTTATAAATGAAAATATGGGATTTGAATTGAATTTATAAGCTTTGTTTATAAATGGAAAGGTGGGATTTGAATTGAAGTTATAAACGTTGTTTATAAATAATGCAGAGAATTCAAATAGACTTTGAATATAGAATTCAAATGGACTTTAGACAATAGAATTTGAATATAGAATTCAAATGGACTTTAAACAATAGAATTTGAATATAGAATTTCAAATGGACTTTAAACTATAGAGTTTGAAAATAGAATTCAGATGGACTTTAAACAATAGAATTTGAATATAGAATTTCAAATGGAGTTTAACTATAGAGTTTGAAAATAGAATTTCAAATGGACTTTAAACTATAAAATTTGAGAATAGAATTCAAATGAAATTTAAATATAGAGAATTCAAATAGAATTGAATTGGAATTTGAATGAGAAGTCGATAAGGAAACGAGAGTATGAGTATAATTAGAATTTGTTATTTTGCAAGTTAAAATATATTTAAACATGTCATGTTCAAATATGAAGGTGAAATAGAATGAAGAGTTAATTAACAAATTAATTAATGAATTTAGTTAAAACGATTGGTATAGTTAAAATAGATTGAACAGGCATAAATATACAGGAGACAGGTATGGAATAAAGTATAGAAGTGAAATAAATAGAATGCCCATCAAAAAGGTACATATTTAATTTCCATATGAGATTTTATGAGCTGTATCGGCTAGCCGCTTGGCTTTTTCTTTTTCTTTTTGAGATGAGAAGGACCGGGAAAGCTATTTGAAATTTCCCGATGCTCCCGGTACAAAGGAGGTTATGGCGAATTTTTCCGGGAATTTAAGGAGATAGAATATTTTTGAGATAATTTGATAATTAGAAATCAACGTATCAATATATATAGGAGTCGATAAGGAAACGAACTTAGAAATAGAATAGTAAAATAGAAAGGGGAAGTATAAGAATAAATTCTCGTAGGAATAGAAAGAGAAAATATATATGTGTTTAAAGGTGAATAATCAGTTGTATGGTATTGATTATTCGAGTAAGTAGTCTTGTCTGTTTTGACGTTAAATATTATTCAGTCAAGGTCTGAGAGGTAATTATACCCCAACTTGGTTGATTTCATGATATACCGATAAGTAGCAAGATTCAGGCTCGAAGATCAATGTGGAATAAGAATTCGTTAAATACTGTATTTGGGTTGTCGTAACGATGTTTTACACAACATTTGTTTTAACCCAAATATGTGCAAAGCTTGGAAATAGAATAATGAGTATTTTCTAAAGTTTAGAAAATAAAAGAAGGCGATATATGGAAATGTTTTCCAAAGAACGTATAAGGCCAATATGGTTATTGAAAATATTTGGTTAACAAATATTGATAAAGAAATAGAGAAGTGATTTAATTAATGGAATATTAATTAAAGGCTCAGTGATTGTTGGATGTTTGGATGAACACTTGTTTTATTCGATAGTTAAATCATCGACTATCGAAACACTTGTTTTTATTCGATAGTTAAATCACAGACTATCGGAGTTTTGACCATCGTTGTCAATATGGAGAGACCGGTTGGATTATTATCCGAAGAACCACTCCGTATTGGCAGTAGCGTGCGAATCAGATTATATAAAGATAATCGAAGACGGAGTAGAGTGCAAGGACTTTTTCTATTAATAGAAATAGTGCCTTTGGTTCATCCTGTTCCTGGGTGACTTGTATGGATGAATGTCTGACAGAGTATTTCCAGAAATGTCACGTACATTGATTTCTTCAACCGTACCAAGAGTGGAAGCGGAGAAGGAAACTTCTTTTAGCTAACACATAATGTACTGTTGAGGACGTCAATCGGTGATTTGATGGATTTGACGATGTGGCATTCGAAGTGAATCTTGTGTGATGATAAAGCATAGCTCCTAGCCTCATCAACCGGTAAATGACAGAAATCGGGCAAGCAGCATGGCTATGTAGGTCGCACCTATTAGGGTGTATAATCACCTGATCTAGAGTTTCATTTACTTCTAAAAATCTATTGTCGATGCTATCCCATTCGGGAAACGGTTGCTGATCCCAACCGTTGGTGATATACATTCGATACACTCAAGCGAAATGAGTGGTCGGTCATGTGTGGTTGAGTTGCAAGATGTTCTTGTTGAACTCGGTGTATTCTCCTCTAGAGATATACCAGCGGAAGGTGGTCCCATACCTTGTCATAGTTGGAAACCAAATACCCAATACGTGCTTGCGGTTTTGATTGTATATATATGTGGAACGTGAGATGCAAACGTTCCACTAGATTGTTATTTACTTGATATAGACATTATAATAATATCAAAAGAGTTTTGATATAAAGATAAGTCAAGTGTTTGGATTCTCATAAGGGAAAAACCCGTTCTGTGTTATACGGCGTGGTCTTATGAGATATCATTTAGTTTTCTGAAACTGTTTTAAACTGTTTACTCATACCAGTCCCATGACTGACCCGGAGTTTACTTTGTTGTTTTCCCTAAACTCTTGGGTGCCTAAATTTGTACGGGCAGTCAAGTAGTCAGGAATTACAGATATATTGGAAGAGCTTGGAGCAGGAGGCTTCAGGATCATATAGCTATAGTTATTTCTGCTATATTGTAAGTGATGTACTTTGATATTGATGTATATTCAAATACAGATGTATATTTCAAGTTATGTTATATATATTATATGTTATTCGTTCCGCTGTGAGATTCGTGTTACTCTGATGTTGTGTTCTTCTTCTTCTTCTATTCTAAGTTTCTATCTTATCTATCCTCACCCTCTAACTTCTTTCTATTAATGGTTCGAATTTCCGTGATATTTGGGGTTGGACTTGTGTTTTTGGTCAGCTCAAATTCTACCGGATTTGCGGGTCATTACAGGAGAGTTAGTGAGTTTTACTCACAATTGCGCGTTAACCGTTAAATAATCGGTTTGCATTCTTTGAATGCGATGGACAATTTATTTCGCCATACATTGTAACAGACTCCAATTGACTTGCGGTCAGTTCCAGTGCGTAACCGTCGTCTATACGATCCCAACGGATCTTGTTTCGTCAGATTCCGACAAGATATGACAAAGATATACATTTCATAAGATAACACATTAATTTAAATTAAATTTAAACTAAATTAATTAAATTCATGGGCTTTACTCTTAGAGCGCGGCCCACTTCACTTCGTTTCAGCCCAACCCCACTCCTATACCCCCGCTTCTTCTTCTTCGATCCACAAACACACTTCCAGTATTTCCTAATTCAATTCAATCCTCTACCTCTCCTTCGATACTAAATGAAAATCGAAATCATGGTTATCGTCGTCATCCTCTTCCCGTGCCCCATCCCTTCAACACCATTAGCCCTAACTCGAGCTGCTCCAACCAATCCCGCGGAGAGCTCCTACCTCACGCCCACAACAGCACACGCGACAGCTTTCAGAACCCACAACCCCTAAATCCTCCGAATCGAAGTCTTTCCCACTCATAAACGCCAAAGAGAAGTCAGCTTCGAGAATCGAAGCCTTAAACTTCCTCGAACTCCAGCCCTAGGTGGTGCTGTAACCGTACAGTGCGAAAGAAGATAGCATCGAACTACTCTATACTGACATAGGATTGAAGCTCAATCTCCAAGGAACTCGAATCAATATGTATTTCGAATTATAGGATTTATTTCTATTTGCTTGGATTTTTCTTTTGGGATTTCTTGCTGCGTTCTTGGGTTAATGCGGTTATATATATATACTTGTATTTGGGTTGGTAGGATTTGTGGATGGAAAATGGGCTATGTGGCTTGGTTATGATCAGAGAATGGAAGGGGATATTTTTAAATTTGATTTTCTATTTTATTTTATCGTTTTTATAAGCTTCTCTCGTCCTTAAAAATCCCTGCGACCACATACGATACCCAAAAATCCCCAAACTGGACATGTAGCTAGAGTTCGACATTACGGTCCCAACGAAACTGGTTTCGTCGAATTCCGACTCTGTATGCTCACACGGCGTATTTTTAACTATCAAAATACTGACTGTTTCTCACTCTAAAAATCCGTACGGCCACACAGTGACTCTAAAAATCACGAAACTGGAAATCTAACAACTAATTAACATTGCGGATCCAACAAAATTAGTTTCGTCGAATTCCGACTTCATTTGCAAAAGTAGCTATTTTTAAAGCTCTAAATAGCCTATTTAAATATATAAATATATTTGAATATAATTGAATATAATATTTAAAAATAAATATTATCGTCTATATTCACAATGGAATACCATACAGCTCTAGAATATTCCTGTATGTATTTACAACTCGATATTACATCGTCAGAGTTATATCGATGTTCGATTTCTATTTAAATCCGATATAAAATATAATTAAATCATTATGGTCAGGGCGCTGCATTTCTGAGAATTTGATTTGGACATAACTCAAAATCTACACGATGAAATCCCGATATTTCTCTTCCACTAGAAAGATGTACTCCACCAACTCCACAGTTTCTTGTTTCACAGAAATCCGGCTTAAAATGAATCATGTACATTCAGTTGAAGTTCGAATCGCCAACTTGCGAACTGCCACGACGTTTCAGGTTCGTTTTAATTATAATTATAAATTATAAGTTTGAACGTTGTACTTTAAGTTATCGATATCGCCAAATCGATATATAAATAATTAAATAAATTAATTATTCGACAGCTAACAAAACGCACCATTACAGCTAACTTTGGGCATATAACACATAAGAACAAATAACAGAAGACTTTTATAAACAATTAAATAATGTTACATCAGAGTACATAATATATCATAGTACATCGAAATATAATACATCGGAAGATTAATTTACAATAATTTTAATACAATGCAACGGACACAAATAACTAACACAACGGAAGATTATCAATACTTTGGACATATTTTTAAGCTTCGATCCAGAACCCTGCTCAATATATCTACAAAACAAGCCACTTGATTACCTGTGTGGAAAAGAGGGCACTCGAGTTTGCAAGTGAAACAAACTACGAGTCAGTCATGGGACTGGTATGAAAAATCTTACTTAACTTATCTAATAATAATAAGGCTAATCACAGGACCACGTCGCTAACGCTAAACGGGTTCACTCCATTGGATTGCTAGTGCATAAATAAAGTAAATCGGTAAACAACGCAATTCTTTTTAGAAAAATGAAACCATTGTAAGACTCAAGTCTCATCAGACAATGCAATGCAAATTGAAGGATAGAGTTTTACCTTATAATGGTCAAAAATGCTTGATACAATAAAAAGGATTTGATATTATCATAAGTGTATATATGTTTCAAAAACATTTTAATCATAATGTATCAATCATTGATGGCATAGCTAACATATACTGTGTCGCCATATTAGTTCTATAATCAGAACTGTATAGTGTCGTATTGGAAGTTGGATTTCCATCATGAACCAAGGCAAGAGATCATCCTTACCGAATTCGAGACTCTCTAGCCCGAGCCTCGGGACAAGTACTCAGTCAAGCCCTTAGGAGCCACAGGGTCGGTCCATGCATATGTTAGTGGATTATAACTCCTGAACAATATGTTTCTCCGCTCTATGGGCGTAAATAAAGAGCCACTAGGGACCCAAATCCGAGGTACCTCATTTTCCATCATCCACATAAGTAAAAATGTCTGGGTTTCATACCATGACACCACTTTTAGCTAGAAAGAAATGCATGTTCTCCCTGGATCCTTCTCCCATTGTGTGAGGCTCGCGAAGTAGCGCTATACACAAAGTTATGCTAAATAAAGCTGTGGTTTGATCATCAACCACAAGGCTCAGCTTTTCAACAATAAGCCTTGATCATTTGCATCTTGGCATGACACACTGACAATTCACGCCATGCGACTGATAACTATCAATATATAACCTCTGAGCTTGTATGTCTTAGAGATGGGTGTTAAGCAAGAGAATAAATTCTCTGCCACCAAACAGATATATATTTAATAGGAATTAATTATCACAGAATAAAATCTAATGTCAGACATACATCCATTTACAAGTCTGTTCCGGGTCTAAACGAAACCGGAGATACCTTATTCCTCATCCCATATGTCCAATATAGGAGATAGGTTCTCGCATATCTGTCGATCTCTAAGTACGTCTGGGCGATCACCACTTATTACCTTGTCTTGGGATGCCTCCTAATCAAGACATCAGTAATCATCCAAACGATGTGAAGATCTCCAGTCTTCAACAACCGTCTTCATCTTCGACCTTTATTCGTCATAGTAATTATTCAGAATGGGTTGACCCGGTCTTTCCGAATAACTCAATTAAGTTCTATAGAAACACATCATACGCCTCATTCCAATTTAGAATATTCCTTTAATAAAATACTCACATTATTAGGGAAAGGTTCCCATTAATTTTATCAAAGATAAATTCTTTTAAATTTATTCTTTAGTCTTCTTTCTAAAGATTCATTAAAACTCCAATTGGGCTTCAATATCAAAAATCATTACTTTATGATTATTTAACTTTAAGAAATTAATCTTGCCTTTAACTAGGTTAAAGAACCAATGTCATTTAAAACACAGTTCACAATAAACCTAAAATCATCTTCATTAAATATGGAATTTTCACAGGAATCAAATCAATATATAATCGACATAAATTTCCATATCGGGCTAATAATATAAATGGAATGATGGCAATGCCTTTTAAATTCCATATGCAGTAACGGTCTTCATTCACAGAACCGCAACTTGATTATTATTAAATTGAATTCCATTCAATTCCAATTTAATATATTAAATTGGAAGACTTTATTTTGGAAAAAAATTCATTAAATCTTAATAAAAAGATTTATAAATTTCAAATCGTATCTTCACTGTTAATTAGGTTAAAGAACAAATGTCATTTTAAAACTCAGTTCACAATAAACCGAGTTCACATTTCATTTTATTCCAATTACTAAATATAATTGGAAGCTCTAATAATATTAATTAAAAGATTTATTCTTTTCATACGGGGTTTTAAGAATAGTGTTATTTAATACACCATTCATGACAAACCCAAAAATCCAATTTATTATATTTAATTCTAATTTAATATTGAGTAATTGGAAAATTTCATTAAATCTTAATTTAAAGATTTATTCTAGTTAATGACTAGTTCATTTCAATAAAAATATATTTTTATCTTATCGAATATGGTTTTTTTCATCAAAAATCTTTTCAAATCATTTATTTTGATTTTACATAATTTTTGCATATTTTTAATAATTTTATTAAGGCCGGTACAATCGATTTCCAATAACGGCCACCGAACTGCATCCATAACGACCTTTTTCAAATTTGATTTGGACATAATTCCAAATCCAACCGTTAGATTTCAAAAATCTTATATTCATTGGCAAGCTCTTTTCGATACGAACCCAACGGTTCCGTTTTTGGAGAATCCGATGGTCGGATCTCCTGTTACATCAATTTGAAGTTAACGGGCGAAATTTGTGTCGTTACACCACTTTATCCCAATAGGGAAAGGTATTACGGGCTAATGGGGGCATGAACCTTACAACCTTCACGTATAGTCCGCTTCTTGGTTCTTAAGCGGCTGGGGTTAAAGAGTCCATCCGGGGATAGGACTTTCAATATAGGGGTATTAAATGGCATGTATGTGTATTGTCTACCCAAACCTAAAAACTAAAAACGTCAGATATGGTTACCTACCCTACGGGAAGTAGTAAGGGACTAAGGGGGTTATCCAATAAGCACAACTAGAAGGTATAACGAGCGATAAAATACCATCTCTCACCTAATGCGGGGAAATGGTATATGCGTGAATGACGGAAGCCTTAACTAGTAAGGCCCATAGCTAGTGCTCTCTAGTTTATTGAAACATGGAACAAGTCATCGAGATGTATTAAGTCACCAATAAATCCGTTGACCAATAAGTCCACCTAGGGTCTTAAGTGATCGAGAGAATCCATCCTATTTATCATCATTACTGAGGTGGAAACAATAAAGGGAAAGTGGATGGAAAGGTATACATGCATGTGAGAACTCCACAGTTAGGGGTTCACTTCTCGGTCTAATAATAAATTAAATTATAACTTAAAGGGCCTCCTAAATATACGCGTAAACGTTCTATTTCAATATTATATCTTGGAATACCACTTTGGGTAGAGTAGTAGAGTCTTGTGTAAACATCTACGAGATTGGGTTAGAATCACTAACCATGATAGACATACATCTTTGGTTAAACCAAACAGGGTACATCTATGTATTATAATCTGTGTTGTACATTTCCTGTTCACAAGAATCTTGTTGTTCTGACCCCATCCTCATTACAACAGCCCAGGTTTTCCAGAGACGGTTGTGTTTCCACAGGTGTTTAAGCCTAGCTTTCGGTTCTCATTCTCTCGCATGCTTGGTATTGGCAAAGCGACTTAGTTTGAAAAAGGTAGTTACTTGAGTTAATACTCGTTATCCTATTTTGTTTCAGCTGTGAGTTATCTTATTGTACTCTGATTATGCACATGCTCGTTCATTTGAAGGTACCTGATTTACACACTCCATGCTTGGATGTGTTGAGTTTCGAATTTTTGTCGAAATTTGGGTGAAGAAAAGTGTGGGGTGTTACATTTGATATCAGAGCATTGCTTAAACGATCAGAGGAATTAGTTAAACTATGACTCGTGAGAGAACGTAATTTGATTTTCTTTTTTGTTTTTCTTCGTCTTTCTTAATCGACTTTAATCTGTTTCGATAATGAAATTAGTTATGAGTCTAACTATATAAAATGGGCTTTAAGCGACTAAGAGTTGAAATATGTTGAGTTCGGGTTTCTAGCCAATACTATCTTACTCCACAGTACGTTTCAAATCTCGTTGTGAAGAGCATGAGGATGACATATGGTGGATTATGTTAATTAGAGTTTGGAAACTAGAATAATATATAATATACATTTAAAAATCTAGCTACAACTGAGATAGTCACGGTTTTGGTTCTGGTTTTGTTTAGCATTTTCGGACCATTACTTGATCTAAAACGGGAAAGTCCACATTATTATGTCGTATCTACTTCGAAAATATAATTACGAGGTATAACCATTTATTACTTCGTACAATTTCTGAATCTACCTTTATTAAAATATTCAATTGAGTTCTTGGCCTTATATTCGAGGAAATTTTATTTTTTTCAAACTATTTGAAAATAAAAATGGATTTCAACGGCATTGAAATACAGATTCGAAAATAGTTTTGTAAAGATGTGGTTTTTAGAATTTTAATCTATTCATGTTTCAAAATTATAGGGTCATTGATTAATTCTAATAAATATAATCTAATTAGTAGGAAAGACGAAATTAGAAATGACAATTAATATGCCACTAAACTTAAGAATAATAAATATATATTCCTTATGATTTTTAGTATCCCTCTTCCTATATATATTGGATAATTTTTTGAAATTATCATAATTAAGATTTTAATGTTAGGGACAGCGGAATGGATCGTTCAAGCAAAGCAACCACTAGAGGGGCATGAATAGTGTTTGTAAGAATTTAAACACAACTAAAAACTAAAGAGAACTATGGGACGAATCAGACACTACAAACACAAATACAGACACAGATTCAAACGTAGAAGCAAAATAAACAAAAAAAGTACAGAAAAGGAAAGAACACACTAGATTTTATACTGGTTCAGATTACTCCTACGTCCAGTCCCACATAACGCTGGGTTATGCAGAGTTCTAATACTCTTTCAATAGTCAATTACACCCTCCTAGATTTCACGGCTCAATAAGGAGACACTTATCCTTACTTTCTTGATTTTACAGCTTACTAGAACACACCTACTCCTTTTTCCTTGATTTCACGGCCCACAAGGACACACCTACTCCTCTTTGACTCAAAACAAGGTTTATTCAACCCAACCAATAACAAAACAACCCTATAACTCTCCAATAGCACATGATTTAGAGAGTAGAGAGTGTAGATAGAAGAAATTTGATTAATTCAGAAGTGAATTCGACAGACTATAAGTGTGAAAACCATAAAAATGATTAAGAATAATGGTAGGATGAAAGAGGATGAAGATGGAGAAGAAGAGATGTTAGAAAATTCGGTTTTAACCTCTTTTTATAGGGTATGAAGGGTTGAAACGGTTCTGAAGCATTTCAAATAGTGAAAAGACACTTCCCTTCAAATTTAGAAAATTAGTTGTTATACATCGACAAACATATTTTGCTATGTTGACATAGCCGTGTGTAAATTTTATTTTCAAAGCATTTTTCAAGTATTTTGATATAAAATTAATTCTGGAAATTCATGGATAAAATTCTAATGTTCAAAATAATATGATAGAAAAACATATGAAAATATATTTTTAAACTATATAAATATTTTTAATAAATTATAAGTTTTTAAACCATATAAAATATAAATAAAATATATATAAAAAACTTAAGTTTGAAAAACAAAAAAGAATAAAAATAGAGTTAAATAGAAAAACAAAATAGATAAGATTGAAGATAAAATGAAAAACAAAAATAGAGAGAATTGAGGAAAGAATTGAAAAATCAAAATTTGAATTTGAACCTAGAGTGCTGTCTAGAGTCTTACAAACCTAGACTCCATAAATATATTATTCTTGAACTCTTGAAATCTTGATTACTCATGAGTCTTGAATCTACTCTGAATTCTGAATCTCTAAAAGCTCTTAAATTGTACAGTCTTCAGTATTAATTCCTATATACAAATACTGGAAATATATATATATATATATTCTAGATAAAGATGTTAGTATATATTTTATAATCAATGATAATTGAAATAAGGTTGTTGTCATCGAAACTCCATTCTCTAACATTTAAAGCTCAAACATTTCTGAACACAAAAAGGTTTTTCCAGTTTGAAATATAAACTGGAATAATAATAATAATAATAATAATAGATTTATAAATATGAAAACATTAGATTTTAATAAATTCCATATTTGTAAAAGTTTTAATTTTTTCATCGAAAAGGGTAAGTAAACCCTTCATCATTTTTTTGGGGTATTTGATTTTGAATCGCTTAGTTTTGTCGGCTATAAGGGAAAAAATCCGTTTTAAATTTTATTTCGGATTTCTAGCTGATTACTTGTTTTAAGTTCGTTCAATTCGGTGGTCACAAAACTTTTTGGAGGCCGGGGAAAAGGCGTTGGAAAATTAAATTTCTTAACTCGACGAGTGGTGGAAGTTGATACGAGAATTCGGTTGAGAGTAGAAGTTGTTTCGATGTAATACAAATTTTAATTTAATATATATAATTTACATAGGACATTGGGCCGAGGTTCAAACCACGCCCATTATGGGACAAGCGGTCGACTGCCCTCCTAGGGCCAGGTTGACCACTCCCCCATGGTGAGCGTGGCCGAACCTGACTTGAATCGGCTGAAACAATATATTTAAATATATATCGTTTAATAGACTCTTTCTCCCTCAACCCAATTCCTCCGAAACCCAAACCCTCCTCCTTCCCAAGCTCCAATCCGAGCAACCTTTGCTTCATTTCGTCTCTAATTACCACCAAAATCCTTCTCATGCAGATCTATACCTAATTATACTCCAGAATGGTCATTTGTCTTGCACGTTTTGTCGATTCCTCCATGGCACCTCACAACCAATGCCCAGATTTCATGCCTTAGGAAGCCGTTTGGCTAGACCGCGATGATGCAATGATCAAGCACTACTTAGCCATGGCCAGTTATGAGTTTCAAGTTGGTCAATCGGTGAAGTTCGCCAATTTCGCCGCATTTGGTTTGGAGGAGCTTGTTGTCGCCGCAGTCCTAGCTCGGATCCTGCGCTTCGACACCTTTGAGCGCGACCTGTATCTGCATTGCATCCATCTACTTGATGCTCAAATGGATGTCGATATCGATAACGAGTCATGCATCATCCAATCTGATGTCATGGGCACCTACATTGAGTTCACCGACGACTACTTAGCTCAGATTTTAGGCATCTCAATAGTCAGAGCCCAACTTGATGCTATCGAGATGGAAGACCCTCATATCCTTCAGCGTATTTCCCTTGGAGAGCTCCGAGTCTGGACCACCGCCAATCCGCGACCCTATAATAACACGGAAATCCGAGCCAATTTAAAATTTTTATTTTGGCAATTTTGATAAATTTTGAATATTTAAAATGAATTATTTTAAATAAAAATGACGAGAAATTTATTTTGAATAGAATTAGAACGTATATATTTATTTGAATCGTCATTAGAATATAAATATTTTATTTTAAATATAAAAGGAATTGAAAATGGCGCGGTAGTTTGAAAATTCGATTTCAAAGTTCAAATGAATGTACAGGATTCAAAATAAACTGGATTTTAGCGAAACCAAAAATATTTGAATCTATTTGAAAATATCTTTCCAACGAATCCGAAAAATGGAAATTTCATAGGTGGAATAAAAGGTTACATCTAGTTGAAAATTCCGAATAGTCGTTATGGAATTCTGGCCCTTAGAATGGAAATTTTGCAAACGACCTCTGTTTTCGACGAAACCACTTTTGTTGGATCCGAGATGTCGAGTTATTGCTAGATTCCAAAATTCATAATTTTTTGAATCAATATGTGAGCATGGCAAAGGAAAACGCGTTTGACCAGTTTCAGTCAATTTCGATGGACTGGAAAATGGCCATTTTTCAAACGGTTTCAGAATTTGACGAAATTAGTTTTGTTACACCGTATCGTTAATACGAAGCTAGAAATATTTTTTCTAGAATTTTTAGAGTCTGTATGTGGCCCTAGTAAATTAAAATGTGCGTTCAAATTTAATATATTAATTTATATTTAAGTTTGAATGGAAACTGATTGTAACAGCCGAATCGGCTTTTGAAACATATCCCATTGTGTCCGGAATAGGGGTATTTGGCTAGGCGCGACATTTGTTGGATTTGATTTAGAGTTCAGATGCAAAACCCTAATTTTCGAATTAAATAATATTATTTATTTATATATAAACAACAAAATAAAAACCCTAGATTCCAATTTTCATTGGTCCACAAATATCAGCCGCGTTCTAAAAGAAAAAGAACGGCTGACGTCTTCAGTCCTTCCCCCTCCTCTAATTCTCAATCCAAGCCAAATTTGATCGAACTCAATAAATGGAAATTGTAGTCCTTTGGATCCTCTTTAAATACATGGCATTTTCGAGATTTATATTGGAGAAATGAGGCACAGAGGGCCCACTACCTGCTGTCGTTCGAGCCGCTGTATGGCGATGGTGGGCCCATCGTGACTGACGTCGCCGCCGGCGCGAAGGGAAGAGGCTCCGGCCTCCCTGGAGCGTTGTCTAATCGGGTGCCAGACCTCCTGAGTTGCATGTGTGAGTGGATCTGGAGGGGCAATCTTTACCGGTCAACCTAGATGTAGAACGAAGGTTGATTAAGCCTTAGTGAGGTAATTAACGTTAATGTGGTAATTAGTGCTAATTAATTTAATAATTAATTAATTTTAGTGATAAAATGTGTAAAAATTTGATTTTCAAATATCTAAAGAAATGATCTTTTTTTGTCTAAAGAAATGATCTTTATTCGTCTAAAGAAATGATTTTTATTTGTTAAAAGAAATAACATTATATTTGTAAATGTAAATAGCATAATTTAAAAATATAAGTTGGCATTGTTTTAAAATTTATAAAATTGAATTGTTTTTAAACAATATGAAAAGCATGGTGTAAAGTAGTGATTTTTTTAAAAATAAAAAGATCGAATTTTTATAAAGTAAAAGGTTTGTTTTTTTTTATATGAAAAAGATTGGATTTAAGCATGATAAAAATGTGATTTTTATTTACATATGAAGTGAATCTAAAATTTTTATTTTTATACATATGAAGTGAAGATAAAAATTTGATCTTTATATAGGAAATAGCATTGTTAAAAATATAATTTTTAACATATACTGCGTGAAACAGATCTCGTTGGAGACACGATGAAGATTTCCAACATATGAAGAGTCGCGTCGTTTGATTTAGCTAATAGGTGAGAACTCCTCACTTTTATTTTATTTTCTAGTTGAAATATATACTAGGATGCAGACGGTGCTTAGTAGCACCCGACACCCATTGTCCACAGACCATGGACGACTTGTGTGATTGGTTGTGTTGTGAAATTTGACTGTTGATCGTGATGTGAAAAATATATATTTATGTGTTGAAATAAAATATATATTCATGTGTTGAAATAAAATATTTATTCATGTGTTGAAGTAAAATGTATATTCAATATGTTGAAGTAAAATATATATTCATGTGTTGAAGTAAAATATATATTCATGTGTTGAAATACAATATATATTCATGTGTTGAAGTAAAATATATATTCATGTGTTGAAATAAAATATATATTCATGTGTTGAAATAAAATATATATTCATTTGTTGAAATAAAATATAAATAAAATATATATTCATGTGTTGAAATCAAATATATATATATATATTCATGTGTTGAAATAAAATAAATATTCATTTACAAATCGAACGATTTGTTTATATACACCGATTTGACTGATATTGATTGGGACGATAAATTTTACACATCGCCCAACCGCACAAATAAAAATCTGTGTTTGTTGATGTGAAACCCCATACGGGTGTTGGGATGAAATTGGCCATACACTAGTCCCAATAATTAGCTATATGTCGATCGATAGATTGATAGGCTGTTATAAACATTAAACATTTATATTTGATGCTTATGCAGTGTAGAATGCACTTTGGGTGATGGGTGCCTATGTTTGGTTGTTGTAGTGTACGCGTGTGTATCATATAATTAACACTATATGGTAGTTGATTGGGCCTCATTCCAATATGGAAAATATATATTCATGTAATGAAATAAAATATATATTCATGTGTTGAAATCAAATATATATTCATGTGTTGAATAGAAGAAAATTCATGTGTTGAATAAAATATATATTAATGTGTTGAATAAAAGCAAATTTCATGTGTTGAAGAAGATATTCATTTATTGAATAGAATAACGAAGTTATTGAAATATATAAAGCCGTGTTGGTTAGATATACGCCATTTTGACTCTAACGATATTTATATCGATTATATTCGTTTTTATAATGATTATAGAAAAAGAAGTGATTTCAAAATATAATATTTTGAAAATATTATCATTTGTATATCGATGAAGCGAAATATTCAATTTTGATTCGAAATTGAATATGAAGTTGAAATCATTTTGAAAATGAACTTTAAACGATTTATAAAATACATTTTGAAAGGAAATAGACGAAATATATATAATATATATATTATATATATATAATGGCCTGAATAGAACGCGCCGCGCTACGGCAGTTCGCGAATTTCGACCATTGACTTCGAATGGATATTACGGGAGATCCGACCGTCAGATTCTCCTAAAACCGGAACCATTGGGTTCGTATCGAAAAGAGCTTCCTAACGAATATTAGAGATTTGAAATCTAACGGTTGGATTTGGAATCATATCCAAATCAAATTTGGAAAAGGTCGCTGTCGATGGCCGTTGATGGAAATCGACTGTACGAGCCTTGATAAAATTATTAAAAATAGTAATAAATTGTGTAAAATCATAAGAAATGATTCGTCAAGATTTGGGATGAAAAATTCCATATTTGAAAAGATAAAAATAGATTTTTTATCGAAATGAACTAGAATTATAATCTCATTTATTTTTGAAATAAATAAAGTGGATTTGAAATGGTTTTAAAAGTAACCAGAATTTCCAATAATTGAACTGGAATGGATTTGAATCGAAATTGTCATTGGAATATTTCGATGTTGGATTTCGTGATTATACAGATATTGTTATAGAAATTTGAAAGATATCTTTTTATCGTTATTTCCAATACGATATTTGTTGGTCGTAGAATTTGATATTGAATATAAGCCGATATATTTTTTATTTAGAGCCGTGTATTTAATATCAAATGTGAATTTGGGTTTATCATGAACCGTGTTTTAGATGACATTGGTTCTTTAACCCAGTTGAAGACAGGATATTGATTTTTGGGAAGATTAAAACTAACTGGAGTTTTAATGAATCCTTAATTAGATTGAGATGATCGGGAATGGAGTATCATCAGTTTTGGTCCAGGCGATAGTTAAATCTTTAACTAGATTTGAACGTGAAATGGTAATTAATTTACCGATAACACCGTGGTGTTAGATATGAAGTATGACCAGTTTTATAATGGGATGAATAGGTTGGGATTGGGAAATAAAATAAATGATTACTTCGGTGTGGTTCGCTAATCCCGACAAATTTGAATTGATATTCAAAAGAAGATTAAAGAATAAATTTAAAGAATTTATCTTTGATAAAATTAATGGGAACCTTTCCTAAAGTATAAGAATATTTGCATAAAAGAATATTCTGAATTGGAATGAGGCGTATGTTGTGTTTGTGTAACACTTGTTTATTATATACGCGAGTTATTCAAAAAGACCGGGTTTGCCCCATTCTGAATAACTGATTCGACGTGGTGTTGAGGATGAAGACGGCGGTCGAAGACCAGAGGTCTTCACATCATTTGGGTGATTACTGATGATCTTAATTGGGCTTTACACCCAAGAGGAGGGAATCAGTTGGTGATCGTCCAGACGTACTTGGAGATCGATGGATATGCGAGGTACAAGGTGCCTCCGGTTTCGTTCAGACCCAGAACGAACTTATAAATGGAATGTGTGTCTGACATTGGATTTCATTTTGTGTGATTGATTTCTATTAAACATATATCTGTTTGGCGGCGGAGAATTTATTCTCTTGTTTAACGCCCTTCTCTGAGACGTACGAACTCAGGGGTTATATATTGACGGATATCAATCGCATGGAGTGAATTGCCTGTGTGGCATGCCTAAGTGGCAATTGATCGAGGCTTTTGTTGAAAAGCAAAGTCTTATGGTTGATGATCAAAGCACCGCCTGTGTGGCATAGCTTTGTATAGCGTTGATTCGCGAGCCTCACACCCCGGTTGTGAACCAAAAACGGGAAAGGACCTCAGGGAGGGCATGCGTTTCCTTCTAGCTAGGGTGGTGTCAGTGACCAACCAGCCCTGACATTTATATTATTTTCACCTGTGTGGTTGTTGCTGTTGCGAGGTGCCTCGGATATATCGGTGACTGTGTGGAGTCGATGGAGTCATTTGGCTCATTGACGCCCCAAAGGGCGGGGAAACGCAGTGTTTTGGCATTTTAATCCACATCGGTGGACCGGCCCTGTCGCTCCAAGGGTCACTAGAGCTCTGATCCTGAGACACAGGCTAGAGCGTCTCAAATTCGGTGAGGACTATCTTTTGCCTCGGTTCACAGATGGAAATCTAACTTCTGGTACGTGACTTTGCTGTTTTTATTGTATACCTATATATGGCGACATAGTGGTATAGGGCACTTATGCCGTCTATGATTGATATTTATGATTGAAACTGTTTTATACACTATGCACTTATAATAGTATCAAATGATTTGTTTTTAGCGTATCAAGCATTCTTTGGCTATTATAAGGTAAGAACCCTATCCTTCGGCTTGCGTTGCATTGTGTAATGGGACCTGGGTCTTATAATAGCTTCATTTTTCTTTATACGGCGTGGTCCCTTGATATATCTGATTTAATGAAAGTTTTAAATAACTGTTTTAGTTCTTACACCAGTCACATGGCTGACCTGGAGTTTATTGTTTTAACCTAAACTCTGGGTGCCCTCATTTTCCACACGGGCAGCTAGTAGTTTTGGTTTTGCAGATTTATATTCACAAGATCTTGATTTACAGCTGGAACAATACTCGGAAAGCTCTGTATCCGTGTATAACTTTCAGTTGTGTATTGTATTATTTTTCCGCTGCTATGTAATGTATTGTAATCTCTGATATTTTGTGATGTATATTATTTATTTATACTCTTTATTTTCTTGTATTCTGATGGAATTGTTGTAATTAACAATGAAATGTTCTTCTGTTTGTGTTCTGATTTGTCTTGTCCACAAAGTATCCGCTCTTTCCTTACCGGGGAAGTTACATGTCCTTACAGACCTATAGCCAATGTAGTTGTGTTCATCAAAAAGAACAACATCATCCCAAAGACGAGAAGCTTAGAGAAGATTTATTTTTCTGTTCGCCACGCCACCTATTCCATTCTTGGCAGCATAGCCGTCAATTGGACGCACATGCTTATGATTCATCTCTATGAGCCCTTCAACAGCACCATACGGAACCACTTTCCTTATAATCACCTTCCCACCCATGTCTTCCGACACTTTCGGGTGAGACTTTCTGGGGAGACGACGATGAGGAAGGAGCCGACCGCTATTAGCTGCGCCAATCTCCGGAAGATGGGAAATCAGATGCCCCATGCTCCTGTCCCCGCACCATCCGCTCAGCTCAGCAGCCTCAGTGGCCTGGTCATGAGAGTCTGGAGCTCTCTGCCATCCACGTTATGCAGGCCGAGCTCCGAGAGGTTCGCGATGAGCAGCGCCGCCAATCGCGTGAGATTGCCTGCATCTCCGCCATATTACACTCGTGGCGCGGGCGTGGTAATGGATCAGGCTCCACCCGTGGAGGCAGACCAACCTACAGTGGATAGTCGTAGTCGTTGTTGTTAGTACATGCCATATGCATGTTCTACCTTGTATCGTGTGTTTCCCTTTCCAGCATTTTTCCTTGTCTTTGTTATAGTTGTAGTGTTTATAACTGCTAGTAATGAAAATCGCACGGCTTTGGTTAATGAGATTTCTCTGTTTAAAATTGTTGTGTAATTCACGCATCTTTATTTAAATGAAATTTCGTTCATAAACTAGCATTTATCCTAAAGCTGGAAAGAATAGAATTCTGTATTGGATAAATTTTAGTAAAGGACCGGTTCTACGTCATGGGTATATAAATAAATAAATGACCGCTCCTTATTAAAACTAAAATTCATTTTGGTTATTTGTGTGATTTCAATTTTCGCATTTTTTCACAGTTGACTTCCTTCTTCACCGACATGTGACTTGAATCATTTAAGTTTCCGCAAAATACATTTTTGAGGTTTTGGGAAAATGTTGTTTGAAAAAAAAAACTTTTTATCATTTTCTTATTTTATAGGAAAGTGAAATGGTTTTGAAAAGAATTTTTCTAAAGAAATATAAGAAATTTTGAAGCCAAAATTTATTTTTATGAAATATTTCGATTATTGGTCACATGAACGGCCAAAGGAAGATTTGGATGTTTTGTGAATGCGCGTTTATGGTGCAGTAGGACCAACGATACGATAAAAACGTTAACAAGGAAAATGTAGTTTTAGCCTTGGAAACATTGTTTTTATACTTTATCAACGATGCATGCGAGTTAATAATTAACTGTTTTACGTTTTAGAGCTTGTTTTAAGCCTCCTTTACAGTTTATAGATGGAAATTTTTGGAGTATTTTCGGTAGCTGAGGTGAAAATTCCACTGTAGGACGGGAAAGGGAAAAGTTGCAAGCAGGAAAAATGTTAAAATTCTTCGCTTCTATTTCCTTTTTTCGGTTTAGGAGAAATTAAATAGGAAACAATTAGACTGCGTAACGTTTTGGATGGTAGGGTTTGGATGTAAAAAATTGGTTGCTTCACACTTTTATTCGTAATTGTGTGTAATGGATGGAAAAATGTTCTCAAAATTTGCATTCACATAGAACTACCAGTATATTTAGGATGTTTTGCATCATGTTTCCAAAAGTATTTCAAGAAGTTAATGCAAACATATAGGAGGATCCGATTTAAAATCATCTTGCATGCATATCTTATGGTTGAATTGCATTATGTACACCATGTACATATACACATGGTTGCAAAGTGGATGTACATAAATTGGCTGTGTAGAATAGCACTATAGGTGTCAGAATTTCAGGACGAAATTCCTTTTAAGGAGGGAAGAATGTAATAACCCGGAATTTTGACAATATAGATAAATTATTAGAATTTAAAAAACAGGAATTTTGCAAATGATGGAATTTGACCATGAAACTTTAACCGATATGTTCGTCTCGTAATTCTGGTCATCTTTCATGTTTCGAATATCGCGAACGGAGTCCGTATGAAAAGTTACAGACGAAATATAAAAATGGACAGAAATAAATAAATCAGAATTTATATATATTACATACCTTATTAAACCAGCCTGACTGAGCGTTCTAACGCCCAGGCGATCGACCATAAGGGTCGACCGCTACGGTCGACCCACTAGGCGTCAAAAAGTCCAGTGACGGCTAGGTTTTAATTGGTTTAGTTTATTATATATTTTAACAAATGGATGTTAATTAAAATAGATCTAACGGTCCTAAGCAAATTCCACTCCTACAAATAAAGGGGTAAGGCCTCGTTCTTTTGCACACAAATCTATCGCAGTAGCAGAGTTCTACCATTTTCTTCCCTCTTCTAACCTAATTCCTTAATCAAAAATATATTCTTATATAAAAAAATCAAAATCAATTCATATAAAATTGAGAGGATTATTAGATTTAATGGAAAAGAATGAAAATTAGCGCTTCAAATCAGATTCTCCCCTCTCTTCTTATTTTCTTACATCTCTACAGATTTGGAATATTCCCCTTATCAAATTGTAGATTTGTAAGAATTTGGGGATTGTAGGCCTAAAGGGTTCAAACTGTGGATTTGGATGCTCGTAGGTGAGTGGGAAATTTACGAATATAGTTATAATAACTTATTTATTTCATTTGAATTAGATCTGAAATTTTATGCGTATTTCTATCAGATCTGTTCATTAAATTGTTGTAACTAGATTGACAGCCTTCAGATCTGATTGTAAATATCGTTAAAAGTTGTGAATTGTAACATATTAGTTATGCATAATATTAATTGTATGATTCTAAAACTTGTTTACACATGTTCCTATAGTTATGTTGTAAAATATATTGCAGTTGTTGTAAAGCACTGTAGATCTGCAAATCGGTCCCATTGGACACCATTTAGATGTAGTTACATTCCAAATATCTAGTTCAGTTTTTAATGATAAATTATGTGAATTTGGGTAAAAAGATTCAATCGGTAAATGATATGATTGTAATGTTAAAAGAAATATGCCTATTTGTATTCAATATTGTAGGGTTTTGGCTTAATTGTTGTAAATATGTCATTCTTCCTCTTTTTGAACGAAAGGTACTATTTTCAATTCACAAGAAGTATGAAAAAAGATTAAAAATTAAAAAAGAAAAGTGGTGCAAACGTACATATAAATATAAATATTTGTGCGTAGTTTGCACCAACTATTCCAAAAATATATATAAACATATATATGTGTGTGTGTGTGTGTGTGTGTGTATTTCTTTTGAATTTGAAATATGTCAATTCCACTAATTAGGCATAAATTACAATAACCGTAGCTAACAGTCTTTTCGTGAGATTTGGAACCATTTGACAATACTGAATGTAAAAAGGAATGTTTAATTGTCAATAAAACCAAATCATTTAAGAATAATAACAATAACTATGTTGACCGCACGAAAACATAAAATATAAATATACACATAATATCCATCCAAATTAGCATTAAACTATAAAATATACATTGTATTGAATGCTTGAATAATGTTAAATTGTGGAATTATATGAAAATATAATCTATACTAATATATTTGTAGCGACCATTTTTAGCAATCAATATAATTAATTGCTATAAATAGGACCGCAAATCAATAAATAACAATTGTTACCAATGTTGATTAGGGAAAGAAAATGTAATAGGATAACGGTTACAATTCCTAAATTAATTAGGATTAATGTTGTACACCCTAATTAGGAAATTTGAATTATAACTACGTTTAGACGTGAGGTTAAACTCAACTTGTGGTGTAAGCCTACCCGGAACCGACCGGTAAATCCAGCAACTATAGGTAGTCAGCTTAATGTCAGAGTCTAATGCGTAAATATAAATGTACTAAGGCATGAGGTTAAGTTCAACTTGTGGTAGAAGTCAGCTCGGAACCGACCGACAAATCCAACATCCACAAGTAGTCCACTAAATGAGAGAGGTTTGGTACACACGCACACACACATATGCATATATATATATATATATATATAACGGTCAACAAATAAATAAATAAATAAGATTAGCAATTGTTTGTTGGGATACAACAAATAGATACTTCGGGACTGATAAATAAGGATATATGATAAATGGTTGCCTTAGGAAAATATGATCGTTATGGTCCTAAAGGGCAATAAATATAGAAATAAAAGAAAATGAGTGTCAAAAAGGGATTATGGATATTGATTATCATTTAAATACTAAGTCCAAATTAGGGAAGTAATCAAATAAGTATCCTAGGGTGAAAGAGGGTATAACCTTCCTTATTTATATTAATGAATATAGAACTTAAAATTAAAAATAAAGTTATACTTGGTATGTAAATAATGTGGAAATATTATTAACCATAAGAACCTGTAACGATAATAAATCATGTGGAGAGAGAGAGACTAAACAGAAAAGGTGTAATAACTTAGCCCATTTTATCCTAATAGGGAGCAGATAAATAAACTCAACTGATAAACTATCTCTATCAAGAATACATGACACTGTCGAGGCTCTACAGTACTACACAACGAAATAATCAATGATAATACAAGTATAAATAGGAAAGATGTCGCCTCTTGTTAATCTACTTGCGCAGCTCCTAATAATACTTGTACCTGTCACCTGGTCTACTTATCAGCATCATTGATGAGCACCCAAGGTAATAAGAGGGAAGTAAAACCTTAGGTCAGACAACAGTCTAGTGTGAGTGATAATAAATCTCAAAGTGTTATAAAATTCAAAATAGTATCTACGGAGGGCATGTAGAATCATACCTCTCTGGCCTGTGCATCCACAGAGTTGCACATAACAATCGATGTACGCTACACTATGATAAATATCATATAAGAGGGTGCAATATATGCATAATTACCAAATGGTGATAAATAAGTAAACAACCATAACATCCATCCTCACTTTCACTCACTCATTGCGTAAAGCATATGGCTTCTAGTACCCGGTCACCAAATCCATCGAGGCACTGGCAAGCCCCACTACATGAGCTCCACCAAACTATCACTATGTCCCACTGCATGGGTTATAGCTGATAACCCTACCCAGTACTCACTGCATAGGATCTAGGGTCTGGGCCGATCAATCCACACTAGATTGGGTCTGATCCATCCTTGTGGCACTCTCACAAAGGCATACCAAAGTCATGAATTCCAGAAACCTCTTTGCATACGTTCTCTACAGCAAAATCAATCTTGTTGACTTTCTATAAGACTCCAATCCAAAGTCATCACAATCTAGGAACTATCTTTGATGGTCATCATATGTCGTGGGATATTATCGTGTCTCTCACATCTCTCTTTCTCTCTCCGATAGTCACCTCAATACAACTTAATATCGTCTTTTCTGCATCTCAAAGAAAACTATCCATCACCTCTTCCTTGCTTCCCATCCTAAAATCATCATCGTCAAATGACGAATTACTAACAGAAGCACCACATCCTCGTCTCAAGTCAAAGCCACTGATCGAGGTGCCATCATGTCGAAATCACTATCGGACGAAGCATCATATACCGCTCCTTGAAATTGCACCATCATCCATATCAAATTGACCAAATAGTAATAACTATGGTAGTTGATATTGACCATTCCATAGTAATCGATAACGACTACCCGTAATATGTATTTAATCAAAATTGGTTAAAACCCCATCCAAGGAAAACATCCAACATCCGTCATGAAGTCCAGCTCGTCCCCGAGTCCATCCACCGTCTTTGGATCGGCCATCAAACTCCAGTGTTGCTACATCTTCAAGTCGATCACCAAGCTCTAATACTGCTCCATCGTCGAATCCATCCATGCTCTTTGAAGCTCCTTTGAGAATTATCTCATCCGTTTGATTCTACCATCCTTATGCGCTCAATCAGTACACACCAGCTTGTGAATTTGATCAATAAGCACCAAAATCTTATGGATAAGATTTTTCTAATATTATATTGCCTACGAACCACATTTTAAGCTAAACTAAGCAAACAATTCAATCGTGCAACCAGTATTCACATAAATTCCTAAACTAGTGTAAGATATCCATAATAGCAATAATAAATCTAATAGAAACTATTTATAACAATCAAAGTGATATATGTGTCTAAATAACTTAAATCTATCATGCGCTACAAATAGTGTGTAATATCGCATAAATAGGTAAATAGGACGTAATAGCACATAAACAAATAAAAATGTGATAATCAAGTTAAAACTACTTAAATCTCTTTATCATCTTTTTATTTATTATTTACTAGGTTCAATTATCCTTAATATTATGTTTTATAAATAGAAACAATTTAAAACATCATATATATATACATATATAGGCAAAGCCGACCGGTTTTTATAGTGCTCTGTAGCACATTTTATTAAAGAAAAAATAAAAGTACAAGAAAGATCAGGTGGCATACCATATATATATATCAATTATATGCTCCACACAGGGAGAATAGATCATTACTAGTTCAATTGCATAACTAATTACAATCACATATTAAACAATTGCATATCACAGGTCAAATTTCACTTTCTCTGATGTGCAAGAACACTAGCTTGATAGCTACAGAAATACTATAGCTAACCGTTTTCTTGCAAATTCCTCAGCATTACCTTTTTCATGCTACGAGTAACTAGAGATTTTGCACCTGCTTTCTCACCAATGATAGTAACATCCAGGTCAGTTTGCAAATCTGGAGGCCTCTCTTTATGTCCTAGAGGCGGTGCAATGTGAGCATATGGAGACGTAGTGCTATGGGGCTGAGGCAAATCCAGGTGTGTAACACCCCGAATTTTAGTTAATACTAAAATTCACTAATTATAGGATAAATAATCTCAGATGTGGGAATTGGGGGTAACGGGCTGCGTCATTGCGTTCGTCTCGGAAAAATACGCGAAATAGAGTCCGAGTTTTCAAAAATCGGAGTCCGTATGGCCCAGTTAAGGCCCAATGAAGTTTGCAGAAAAATTAAAGCTAAAAACAGATTTAAAGATTTAAAATCAGATTTCAAAATGGAGCCAGCGGGGGTAGGCGGGAAGCTTCCCGCCCTAACCATGTCGACAGGGCTGTCGACAGGCCTGTCGACAGGGGGGTCGACTTGCCTGTCGACATGGGCGCGGCGTCCAGAGAACCTGGGTGCACCAGGTTGGGTTTTAGGCTGGCTTGGAGGGCTGGTTCTAGAGATTTCCGAAATCTAAGGGTCCTAATCTAATCTAGGGTTAATCTAAGGGCCTAAAACACTCCCTAATCCTATAAATAAGACCCTAACCCTACCCTAATTCATTCATAATTAGATCTTGTAACTAAACTATGGCAAAATGAAACTTGATCATGGCCTCCACAAATCAATGAAGAGAGTTGCAAGCTAATCAACCTCTAATCAACATCTTCTTCAACTAATTCCACTTCGTAAGGTTGCTAATCTAGGTTTTGGTGAGTTTCTATCACTTTGATGATCAATTGCTAAATTAAGTAGATGAGATATGATGAGATCTATGGTTTTGCATGAGGATTAATGGGTTTTCAAGTCATATGATATGATGTGAATATGCTAATCTATGTTTAATATTAATCCTATGTTTATGCATGTTGAATATGTGAGTTTATGCATGTTGAATATGTGAGTTTATGCATGTTGAATATGTGAGTTATGCAAGTTGGATATGTGGGTTTATGCAAGTTAAGTGGTGGGTTTATGCATAATAAGTAATTGATTTTATGCATGCTAAGTAGGTGGTTTTATGCATGCTAAGTGTTTGGTATTATGCATAAATCATGACATGCAAGTTTACCCTTTTAAATGTGATGCATACATATGCAAGATGGCACCTTTATATGCTATGAATATACATGTGTATGCATGTTTACCCTTCTTTAAGATGCAAGTCATATATGCAAGTTCAACATGTTATACAAGTTATGTGTAAGCTTATACGCAAGTTCAACATGTTATACAAGTTATGTGTATGCTTATATGCAAGCTCAACATGTTATGCAAGTTTATGTGTATGATGTTATGTAAGTTATGTGCATGTTGTTATGCAAGTTCATATGCAAGTTATGTGTATGATATTATGCAAGTTATGTGCATGTTGTTATGCAAGTTCATATGCAAGATATGTGTATGATATTATGCAAGTTATGTGCATGATGTTATGTAAGTTATGTGTATGTTGATATGCAAGTTATGTTTAGAATACTATGCAAGTTATGTGTATGATGTTATGCAAGTTAACATGTAACATGTTGTGCGAGTTCACACCTTTAAGACACATGCAAGTTCACCTTCGTATAACCTATGAACACTTATGCAAGTTGCCTTTATACATGACATATGTATGTTCATGCAAGTTGGGTTATTTAGTAATGCTAGTTGGGTTAATATCATGATGTAAGTGGACACCTTTTAACCCATGTTAATGCTAATGTATGCTAAGTGAAACCCATGTTAATTGTGAAAGAAACTTCTCTTGGAAATATGTCGTGTTAGCATAAGTACGTGGGGAAACGATGGGGTTAATAGACATGTTAATGAAATGGTGTGAAATGGTTATGATTAAGCATACCATAAAATGAATAAGCATAAGTGGGAATTTATCTATTGAGTTAGGTCTACCCCATGGGAATTTACCTATTGAGTTAGGTCTACCCATGTTATGAAAAACTTGATATTAATTAGGGATAATTAATATGGGGGTGATTAATTAGGTGTAATTAATCAACTAAGACACGAGGTTGGACCCTTTTGTAGCGGAAGTCTGCCCGGAACCGACCGGCCATCCAGCGGCTACAAATGATTGGCCCAATGTGAGAGGTCTTAGTCATAAATTAAATACATGATTAAAGTAAAGACACGAGGTTAGACCCTCTTGATGACAGAAGTCTGCCCGGAACCAACCGGCATATCCAGCAGTCATAAAAGACGGTCTAATGTGAGAGGTCTTTATGAGGTCATGATCTTAATTAATGAATTAAGAAACACTTAACCATATTAGCATGTAGTGGGACATGAGGGGTTAAGTGGGTGCCTTGGGGTGGCATGATGAGACTAGTGGGTTGCCTTGGGTGGCAATAGAAAAATACGATTAGAATACTTAACCAAAGTAGAACATGTAATTAAACATGATTAAAGGGTTAAGTAAGTGCCATGGGTGGCATGTGAGAATACGATTAGAATACTTAACCAAGGTGGAACATGTAATTAAACATGATTAAAGGGTTAAGTAAGTGCCATGGGTGGCATGTGAAAATCTAGTGGGTACCTTGTATGACAATTAGAATATGATTAAAGGACTTAACCAAAATTTATAACATGTAAGGGGACATGGTTAAAGGGTTAAGTGGGATTCACTAGAAATAGCAAGCTTAGGTGGTAGCTTGTGAGGGCCCATTTCAACCAATATCCCAAACGTATCTTTGTGGGCTCGGCTCTAGTCGAGTGACGGGACACGCATATTGGGCTTGACTATAAGAGGCCAAACCGGGTTAGCGGTGGCAACGCGGGACCAACGGGTTTCATATGCGTGTGTGGACCCGGGCTGGTTGGTAAGTCGTTGTTGCATCGTGTAGATATAAAGCCGTGCACTGTTGATATTATCTGGTAGCCACTTTAGGGGAATGATACACCCCAATCGTGGGACCAGCACGGGTATCTACGTAGGGGAGCCGATCGCTTGGGGAGTAGTGGGTACACCTATGTAGTCAGATAGGGGTACACGAAACTACTAAATTACTAAGTACATTTAGGGGGATCAACCTTTAAGTAGGAATGACTGGTGTGGTGCAGTGTAGTAATTATCCTTGGGTGGGTGGATGCGTCTTTACGGCTATCTTAGTTTATCCTAAGTATACCTAGCTGCTTAGTGTAGCCATTCATCCCCAGACGTTACCGTATATCAAGCTTATATCTTCTCTGGTTACTTTAACGATTGTATTGTTAAAGTTATAGGACTCACTCAGACTTATGTCTTACCCCGTTGTTTTTATCTTTTTTCCCAACCCTCGGGTTATCAGAGTGGGCCCAGTACGAGTGGGCTTTGATCAGGCTGCTTTATTCTCTTTGGAGCTTGGACCATAGGTGTAGAGCTCAGCTTACCTTTTTTTTATTATGGCTATCAGTTCATTTATTGAGATTATGTACTTTTATCAGGATGGATATTTTGTACTTGACTCTTATTATGGTTTTGTGATGTAACCAAACATGTTTTACCTTCCGCTGCAATGAAAATGATGTTTTGAAATTTTCAAGTATTACTTATATCTGTCTAGTTGTAATTTTTCTGTTCTATATTCACTTAAAATACTCCACCGATGTTATGGCATTCCCTTAGAGAGTGACCATAGCGGGTGTGGGGTGTTACACGTGGTATCAGAGCAAAGGTTACCGGAACAGATAAAATTTTTAGAAAACTATTTTTCTAAAAACATTTATGGAAGAAATATTTTCAAAAACATGTCTTTAAAGAGAAAAGTTTTTGAAAGAAAAGCATAATCCCCGATAGCCATATCTTTATCTTTCGAAATTCTCCGTTTTGAAACTTTCCTTTTTCGTCTCAGCATGGCTGAAGATCTTTATCTTCTAGACGGTGTAGCGGTACCAGTATGGTATAGGAGGTTTTTAGAGGCTAGGGCCGCCGCTGCAGGTCCAGCAAATGTTCCTCCTCCACCCGTTGCACTCGTTCCTCCTCGCACGGATACTTTTGCTATGACTTGTAGGAAGTTTAAGGCTATGGGAGGAAAACCTTTTGTGGGAGCTAAGGATTGGCTTAATGAGACGGAAGAATTGATGGAAATCTTGGAAGTGGAAGAGGGAAAGAAAGTCAAGTTAGCCGCTTGGTTAATGGAAGGAGAGGCCTCGTTCTGGTGGGAGGTCACTAATGGAGAACGCCCTATTGACTCTTGGGTGGATTTCAGGCAAAGGTTTGAGGCAAAGTTTCTCTCAAAAGCGGAAGAAAATATGCACGTGGAAAGGTTCTTGAACTTAAAGCAAGGGAACTTGTCAGTGAAAGAATATGTTAACAAGTTTAACCAGTTAGCGAAGTTCAATATAGACTTGGTAAACACACCGGAGGAGAAGGCTTTGAGGTTCGTTAAAGGCTTGAACGAACCGATGCACGGATTGGCTATGTCTCACATCCCTATGGGGGCCACTTTCGAGAAGCTAGTGGACATGGCACTTATGCATGAGGAAGAGAAGGGTCCCAATGCTAATAAAGCACACGAGAAGAAAGGAGATCAGAAGAGACCTCAACAGCAAAACAAGGGTGGGAAAGGCAACGGTGGCAAGGGAAAGAAGAGGTGCTTCAATTGTGGGACACTAGGCCACCTAAACAAAGATTGTCGCAAGAAGACTAAGACTGGCTGCTTCCACTGTGGCGAAGCAGGGCATCTGATGAAAGACTGTCCAAAGAAGGAGCAAAGGACGGGGTCTACCTCAGGAGGAAAGGTGCAAGCTCTGGTGGCACCAGGTCAGGCTAGGGGGCAAGTACAGGCTCTCGTGATTCGGGAAAGAGGTAGAACTATTTCTATTGAAAGTCTAGTTTTTCTAATCGATCATCCTGTCCGTACTTTATTTGATTTTGACGCATTGAGTTCGTTTATCTCATCATTATTAGTAGAGTCACTGCACTGAGACACCAGTTGGTAGATGATCCCTTAGTTGTTTCAAACTCAATTGGTCTCCATGATGTGTTTGGGTTTGAATGTTGCTATACTTAGCATTGAGTTTAGATGTGATGCTTTTTGGGCTTCACGGGCTAGGGGTTAGTTTTGGGCATGGACTGGTTATCCAGTAATGGTGCCATTCTTATTACAGAGGGAGAGTTGTTAGGCTTATGACCCGCTAGGGTAACACTCTCGAGATCTCTTGTAATCCCATGGAATCTGTTATGCTAAAATCGCTTGACACGTCGGTCGAGAGTTTGCAATCTATAGAGTGGTCCGGGAATACTCGGATGTGTTTTGAGGAGGTGAAGGGCTTACCTCCGGAGCGGGAGATTGACTTCCAAATATATCTGGTAGACAATGCCAAACCAGTGTGCCACGTGGCTCCTCGTGAGAGGAGGGAACTCCATAAGCAAGTAGGCAATTTGCTTGAGAAGGGGTTTAGAAGACGAAGTATATCGGAGTAGGGTGCTCCGGTAGTTTTTGCCACAAAGACGGATGGGTCCCTCAGACTTTGTGTAGGCTAAAGAGAGCTAAATAAACTCACAAAGAAGAATAGACACCCATTGTCGAGGATTGATGATCTCTTTGATCAGTTAGTGGGCGCCTCAGTATTTTCGCAGTTGGACTTAACCACGAGGTTTCGTCAGTTGAGAGTGACTGAGGATAGTATAGAGAAGACTACCTTTAGGACTCCGAATGGTTTTTTTTTTATGAGTGGCTGGAGATGCCATTTGGTCTGACGAACGCCCCCGCATATGATGAGAAGGGTGTTCAGGGAGTACCTAAATAAGTTTGTGATGGTCTTTGTAAATGACATCTTGGTCTTTTCTAGGAGCGGAATAAGTTTTCGTATGTGCTCAATAGGATGAGCAAAGCCAGTTATGGGATAAACGGTGGTTTTGGAGCGAGACTGGCAAGGACATCCAGAGTTGGACAAGGGCTTAGTTATTTAGCCGTTTTTACTAGTATCATCTCACGTAGGTCGTCTGAATTCGAAGGAGGTATCCCTTGGGTGTTTGTATGATATTGGTTTAGGCCTTTGGGGCTCGCATTTGGGGGATGCCGAGTTCGACTAGGGTGGTCTGCGTGAGAGATGAACAGTTGTGATGATTTTGGATGATATCCTGGTGGGGAAGAGCATGCCCTACATCTTAGGGAAATGTTGGAGACTCTTCGAGCGCATAGTCTTAGGACAGCAAAAATGGATGGGATCCTTAGCATCCTATGAGTTTGAGATAGCGTATACCCATGGCAAGGGTAACGTGGTGGTGGACGACTTAAATAGAAAAAGGTTGTCCTTGAGTTCATTGTTCGTTGAATGACGGAGCTTAGAGTTTATTTCTATGTTTGACTTTAGACCTTCCGTTGACTTTGTACCCGGTTTGTGTAAAGACCCGCAACTTCCCCGTAAAGGAAAGCGTCGGATAGTTCGAGAACAAACCACAGCAGGACGCATACAGAAGAACGTTTCATTGTATATCACAACAATGCATCAGATTACAAGAATATACAGAGCATAAATGAATGCTACACAGAAATATCAGAGATTTAAATTACATTTAAATACATAGCAGCGGAAAATAATACAATACACAACTAGAAGAAGATATACGGATACAAAGCTTTCCGGATATCGTTCCAGCTGTAAACCAGGATCCTGTGAATATAAATCTGCAAAACCAAAACTACTAGCTGCCCGTGTCAAAATAAGGGCACCCAGAGTTTAGGTTAAAACAATAAACTCCAGGTCAGTCATGGGACTGGTGTGAGAACTAAAACAGTTATAATTCTTTATTTTAAAGTTCGGTAAATCAAGGGACCACGCCGTATAACACGGAACGGGTTTTCTCACAAGAATACCAGTGCATAAAACAAATAGCGCAATGCTAAATAAAGAAAAATGAAGCTGTTATAAGACCCAGGTCCTATCACACAATGCAACGCAAGCCGGGGGATAGGGTTTTTCCTTATAACAGCCAAAGAATGCTTGATACGTTAAAAACAAATCATTTGATACTACTATAAGTGCATAGTGTATAAAACAACTTCAAATCATAAGTATCAATCATAGGCGGCATGGGTACCATATATCATGTCGCCATACTAGTTTTACAATTAAAACCGCAAAGTCACGTATTTGGAAATTGGATTTCCGTCTATGAACCGAGGCAAAAGATAGTCCTCAACCGATTCGAGACAATCTAGCCTACCATGTCTCAGGATCAGAGCTCGAGTGACCCTAGGAGCGACAGGGCCGGTCCACCGATGTGGATTAAAATGCCTGAACACTACGTTTCCCCGCCCTTTGGGGCGCAAGTCTGGTCCGTCAGCCGACCAGAAGCATCGGCCGAAACCGATATAACCGAGGCGCCTCGCAACAGCAACAACCACATAAGTCAAACTCGTCAGGGCGTGTAAAACCACTGACGCCACTTCTAGCTAGAAAGAAACGCAAGTCCTCCCTGAGGTCCGTCTCCCGTTTTTGGTTCATACCGGGTGTGAAACACGCGAGGTAAACGTTACACAAAGCTACGCCACAAAGGCCGTGCTTTGATCATCACCACAAGACTTTGCTTTTCAACAGAAGCCTTGATCATTTGCATCTTAGCATGCCACACAGGCAAACCATCCTATGCAACCGATATCAGTCACACAGAATGAAATCCGATGTCAGACACACAGTCCATTTACAAGTCCGTCCTGGGTCTGAACGAAACCGGAGGCACCTAGTACCCCGCATATCCATCGATCTCCAAGTACGTCTGGACGATCACTAACTGTTTCCATCTTCTTGGGTGTACAGCCCAATCAAGATCATCAGTTATCACCCAAACGACGTGAAGACTTCCGGTCTTCGACCATCGTCTTCATCTTCGACTTATCATCGTATCAGTTATTCAGAATGGGATAAACCCGGCCTTTCCGAATAACTCGCGTATATTTTAAATAAGTGTTACACAAACACAACATACGCCTCATTCCAATTCATCAGTCACTAACCATAAAATTAATCAAGAGAATAATTCCCCATATATTAACCCCGAAGGCCGAAACCAACATCAGATCAATATCCAGAAAACCATTCTGCTTGGCTAACCGACAGTTAGTTTCTAAATTTCACGTTCAAATCTAATTAAAGATTTAACTATCGCCTGGAGCAAAACTGGTGATACTCCATTCTCGATCTTTTCAATCTAATTAAAGATTCATTAAAACTCCACTTAGTTTTAATCATTATCTGGGTTAAAGAATCAGTGTCATTTAAAACACGATTCACGATAAACCCAAAATCACATTCCATTAATTATCGGGTTAAAGAACAAGTGTTATTTAAAACACTGTTCACGATAAACCCAAAAATCAATACCAATTCAATTCCAATTAAATATCATTTAATTGGTACACTTCATTAAATCTAAATAAAAAGATTTAATCTTTTCTCAACTGGGTTCAAGAACAGTGTTAGTGAAGACACCATTCACGACAAACCCAAATCACATTCGATATTCAATACAAGGCTCTGAATAGAAAATATATCGGCTTATATTCAATATCGAATTCTACGACTAACAAATGTCGTATTGGAAATAACGATACAAATATATATCTTTCAAATTTCCATAACAACACCTGTATAATCACGAATTCCAACATCGAAATATTCCGAAGACAATTTCGATTCAAATCCACTCCAATGCGATCATTGGATATTCTGGTTATTTTCAAAACCATTTCGAATTCAATTTATTTATTTACAAATAAATAGAATTTTAATTCTAGTTCAAAACTAGTTCATTTCGATAAAAATCTATTTTTATCTTTTCAAATATGGAGTTTTTCATCCCAATTCTTTCTAAATCATTTCTTATGATTTTACACAAATTATTACTATTTTTAATAATTTTATCAAGGCCCGTACAGTCAATTTCCAACAATGGCCATCGAACTGCACTTACAGCGACCTTTTTCGAATTTGATTTGGACGTATCTCCAAATCCAACCGTTAGATTTCTCATTTCTAATATTCGTTAGAAAGCTCTTTTCGATATGAACCCAACGGTTCCGGTTTTAGGAGAATCCGACGGTCGGATCTCCCGTAATGTCCGTTTGAAATAAATGGTCGAACTTCACGAACTGCCGCGGCGCGGCGCGTTCTATTCAGGCCATTATATTATATATATAATATATATAATATATATTTCGTCGATTTCTATTTAAAACGAATTATATAAATAGTTTTGAATTCGTTTTCAAAAATATTCTCAACTTCCTTTTCAATTCAAATCACAATTGAATTCTTCTTTATAAATTCGTTTTAAAATTCATTTCTATTCAATTCAAATTTCAATTCAATTTGAATTCTTTTTCAGTTCAATTCATTTCGAAATCGTTTTCAATTCAATTCATTTCGAAATCGTTTTCAATTCAATTCATTTCGAAATCGTTTTCAATTCACTTTGAATTCGTTTTCAATTCAATTCATTTCGAAATCGTTTTCAATTCACTTTGAATTCGTTTTCAATTCACTTTGAATTCGTTTTCAATTCAATTTGAATTCGTTTTCAATTCAATTCATTTCGAAATCGTTTTCAATTCACTTTGAATTCGTTTTCAATTCAATTTATTTCAAAATCGTTTTCAATTCAATTCATTTCGAAATCGTTTTCAATTCAATTCATTTCGAAATCGTTTTCAATTCAATTTGAATTCGTTTTCAATTCAATTCATTTCAAAATGAATAAAATCGATATAAATATCGTTCACGTCAAAATGGCGTCAAACTAATCAACACGACTTCATAAATTTCTATTTTCAAATATTATATTTCAAATATTTCTATTTTTAAACTGGAATGAGGCCCAATCAATTACCATATAAAATTAATTATATGGATTTTCACACAACACATGTATATAATAACATTGAAAAATGATCAACCATCAACCAAAGTGCACTACACTGTATAAGCATCAAATAAAGATATCTAACGCTTATAACAGCCTGTCAATCAATCGATCGACATATTTAATCAATCAGGATGAGTGAAATTCATATTTCATCCCAACACCCGTGTGGGGTTTCAAACAAACAAACACAGATTTTATTCGTGCAGTTGGGCGATGTGTAAAATTTATCGACCCAATCAATGTCCTTCAAATAGGTGTACATAAACAAACCGTCTGGTTTGTAAATGAATATTTATTTTATTCACTTTCACTATATTCATATTCACGTTAAAAATTATATTTTTAACGATAAAACATTTTATTCTATCATATGAATTTCTATTATTCATTTACACAATAAAATGATATTTTTATTTTCTAACATATTTTAGAAAATTTCGGCGGCATAACGGCACGATACTAGAAACGGGACGAGGCCTAGCCTTATCCCCGGTCTAGTGAAGGCCCACGCCATTCACACATCAATCAAATCAATTCGTTATGCAAACCACAAAATTTGGAGTAAGAGTCTAACCTAGCCTTACTCCTTCGCCTTATAACGGCGCACGTCTAATCCTAACCAATTTATCGATTCGATTTTTCACACCACAAATCACATTCAAACCAATATCGCAATCAATCACCAAACAGTCAAACAAACAAGTCCATGGTCTGTGGACGATTGTGTCGGGTGCTACTAAACACCGTCTGCATCCTAGTATATATATATATAACTAGAAAATAAATTGAAGAGTGAGAAATTCTCACTTATAGCTATCCTAGCTCCACGGCACTTCATTGATAGAAATCTTCATCGCTATCGCATCTTCGCCGTCTTCGTTGCCCGTAGCCACTACATATGTAAAAATCGAATTTTTACTATGTTATTCAATATATAAAAATCACATTTTATTTCGAAGTTCAATATATAAAAATTCTATTTTTCTGTCGAAGTTCAATATATAACAATTCTATTTTTCTATCGAAGTTCAATATATAAAAATTCTATTTTTGTTTCGCTATTTTATATTTTCAAATCTAAGTATTGTATATTTCTCAAATCAAATTCTATTTTTTATTTTTCAAGACATTATGATATACATTTTCAAAACAAATGATATACATTTTCAAAACAAATGATATATATTTTCAAAACAAATGATATATATATTCAAAACAAATGATATATATATTTTCAAAACAAATGATATACATTTTCAAAACAAATTTTTATTTTATGGTATTTTATATAAAGAGCACATTTTTTTATTCAAAGTTATTTTTAAAACTATGTTATTTATTTTAAAAAAAAAAACACATTTCATTTAAAGCTATTTATCAAAGAAACTGACTTTTATATTTATAAAATTAATTACATAGAAAATAAATAAATAAATAAAAATAAAAATAGAAATAAGCTCACGAGAAAAGTCTGGAATCCTCGTTCTTCTTCCCCAACGTCGACTTCAGCTCAAAACCCTAAATCGCTGGCGCCGTTCACCTCAGGCCGCCGGAGCCTGATCAGGGTTCGTCACGTCAAAGACCATTCTTCCCCCCAGCAACGCCCAGCGGCGCTACAAGCTCGGCCACCCCAGTTGGCCAGAAAACGGGCGCGAATTCCATGACTTCAGGCCCTAAATTCGAACGCAATACTGAACTGGAGACGATCTTCTTGGTATGGATTGGTAGAGCATAAAAAGCTCTTTAATTTCCAATTCGAATTCTCGAAAATCATCAAGCTAAGTTGGAGATTTTGGGGCATGAAATTTAGAGCGATTTATGCCGTTCGATGTTAAAGGAGGCGGCGCTGAAATAAAAATAGGGTTGGGGAAGGTTTTTATAGAAATTTATATTATATTTTAATATTTTCAAACCAAAAATACCCTCTGGTTGATACGAACTCAAAATCGACCCCAACGAATGTCGCCCATTGGTAATTACCCCCATTCCGAACACAATGGGATATGTTTCATAGGCCCATTTGACTGTTTCAGTCAGTTTTCCTTCAAATTAAAATATAGCACATTCAATATTTAATTCGAACGTACATTTCAATTTGCCGGGGCCACATACTGATTCTAAAAATTCCCCAAAAATAAATCTGGCTATGTTTTGATGAATACGGTCCCAACAAAACTAGTTTCGTCGAATTCTGAGACCGTTAGAAAAATGGCCAATTTCCAGTCGATTAAAATCAACTAAAACTGGTCAAACGCGTTTTCCTTTGCCACGCTCACATATTGATTCGAAAAATTATGAAATTTGGAATCTAGCAATAATCTGACACTGCGGATCCAACAAAAGTGGTTTCGTCGAAATCCGAGGTCATTTGCAAAATGTCCATTTTTAAGGGCTATATATTATATAAAATATATATAAATTCCATAGCGACTATTCTGAATTTTCAACTGGACGTATCTTATCATTTCTAAGATGAAATCTCAGTTTGCTAACTTCGTTACAAAGATATAGTTATACAGATTCAAATATTTCTTGTTTCGTTCAATTCTGACTTATATTGAATTCTGTATATTCATTTGAAATTAGAAATCGAATTTTCGAACTACCGCGCCATTTTCAATTCCTTTTATAATTATATATAATTATTATATATTCTAACGACGACGCGTATAATATATACGATCGAATTATATTCAAAATAAATTTCTCGTCGATATTATTTAAAATAATTCATTTTAAATAATCAAAATTCGCTAAAATGGCCAAAATAAAAATTTTAAACTGGCCCAGATTTTCGGGTTGTTAAAATCTCCCCCACTTAAAACTTTTCGTCCCCGAAAAGGAACAAAGTCGAAAGTGGTTTGATTATTCAGCTCTACGATCGATCAGGCTTCCATTCTCCAACTCTTTAGTTTCTGAGAATTTTCAAAACTTCAAAAATTTGGCTAACACCCTAAATTTTTGAAAAATTTCGCCATAACCTCCCCTGCACCGGGAGCATCGGGGAATTTCAAATAGCTTCCCCGGTCCTTCAGATCTCAAAAAGAAAAAGCCAAGCGGCTAGCCAATAGGCTCACAAAATCATCATCACCCAAACAAAACAGGAAATTATGTAGTAAACATGTACCTATTTGTCGGGCAAACAAATTTTATTCTCTGCTCTAGCCTCCTTGCTATGACCTGTTCAATGTAAGTATATGTATATGCAAGCATATGCGACCAATTTTCAATATAATTCAATATTTGATTCAGTTAGGCTAAATGGTTCAAAATTAGCAAACAAATAAACAAACAACACAAACATCAATCAATTAGTGGATTAGAGTTTTCAAATTGATAACTTTGATACATATACAAAATCATGTTTTTGATACCAAATCACAACAATAGGCCCTATCTAATTTTTGGTTCTCACACCAGTCAATAGGAAATATATAGAAATCTCACTTTCGTCGCTCGAAAATAAATACTGGCGACAGTGCCCCATCACCAGAATTATTCCCGGACACTAGAGGGATTCTATATCTACCCAATATATTAAAACTTCGAATACACGTTTGCAAGACATATATGCAAAATCTTTATATATCGGATTGTCCTAATCAATATAAAATAAATAATCAAATACGAATAATTGATTTAAATTTTCAAAACAAAATTTGTTTTCATTTGAAAAATATACTCTTCACACTCGTTCTAGGATACTACTGATCCTATCTCTAACGAGTCATTCTAATTGGATATTACTAACCCAATATCTGATGAATTCTTTCGTATGTTTCTAATGTGTCTTGTTCTCTAGCTTTGTAAACCAAAGCTCTGATACCACGTGTAAAGACCCGCAACTTCCCCGTAAAGGAAAGCGTCGGATAGTTCGAGAACAAACCACAACAGGACGCATACAGAAGAACGTTTCATTGTATATCACAACAATGCATCAGATTACAAGAATATACAGAGCATAAATGAATGCTACACAGAAATATCAGAGATTTAAATTACATTTAAATACATAGCAGCGGAAAATAATACAATACACAACTAGAAGAAGATATACGGATACAAAGCTTTCCGGATATCGTTCCAGCTGTAAACCAGGATCCTGTGAATATAAATCTGCAAAACCAAAACTACTAGCTGCCCGTGTCAAAATAAGGGCACCCAGAGTTTAGGTTAAAACAATAAACTCCAGGTCAGTCATGGGACTGGTGTGAGAACTAAAACAGTTATAATTCTTTATTTTAAAGTTCGGTAAATCAAGGGACCACGCCGTATAACACGGAACGGGTTTTCTCACAAGAATACCAGTGCATAAAACAAACAACGCAATGCTAAATAAAGAAAAATGAAGCTGTTATAAGACCCAGGTCCTATCACACAATGCAACGCAAGCCGGGGGATAGGGTTTTTCCTTATAACAGCCAAAGAATGCTTGATACGTTAAAAACAAATCATTTGATACTACTATAAGTGCATAGTGTATAAAACAACTTCAAATCATAAGTATCAATCATAGGCGGCATGGGTACCATATATCATGTCGCCATACTAGTTTTACAATTAAAACCGCAAAGTCACGTATTTGGAAATTGGATTTCCGTCTATGAACCGAGGCAAAAGATAGTCCTCAACCGATTCGAGACAATCTAGCCTACCATGTCTCAGGATCAGAGCTCGAGTGACCCTAGGAGCGACAGGGCCGGTCCACCGATGTGGATTAAAATGCCTGAACACTACGTTTCCCCGCCCTTTGGGGCGCAAGTCTGGTCCGTCAGCCGACCAGAAGCATCGGCCGAAACCGATATAACCGAGGCGCCTCGCAACAGCAACAACCACATAAGTCAAACTCGTCAGGGCGTGTAAAACCACTGACGCCACTTCTAGCTAGAAAGAAACGCAAGTCCTCCCTGAGGTCCGTCTCCCGTTTTTGGTTCATACCGGGTGTGAAACACGCGAGGTAAACGTTACACAAAGCTACGCCACAAAGGCCGTGCTTTGATCATCACCACAAGACTTTGCTTTTCAACAGAAGCCTTGATCATTTGCATCTTAGCATGCCACACAGGCAAACCATCCTATGCAACCGATATCAGTCACACAGAATGAAATCCGATGTCAGACACACAGTCCATTTACAAGTCCGTCCTGGGTCTGAACGAAACCGGAGGCACCTAGTACCCCGCATATCCATCGATCTCCAAGTACGTCTGGACGATCACTAACTGTTTCCATCTTCTTGGGTGTACAGCCCAATCAAGATCATCAGTTATCACCCAAACGACGTGAAGACTTCCGGTCTTCGACCATCGTCTTCATCTTCGACTTATCGTCGTATCAGTTATTCAGAATGGGATAAACCCGGCCTTTCCGAATAACTCGCGTATATTTTAAATAAGTGTTACACAAACACAACATACGCCTCATTCCAATTCATCAGTCACTAACCATAAAATTAATCAAGAGAATAATTCCCCATATATTAACCCCGAAGGCCGAAACCAACATCAGATCAATATCCAGAAAACCATTCTGCTTGGCTAACCGACAGTTAGTTTCTAAATTTCACGTTCAAATCTAATTAAAGATTTAACTATCGCCTGGAGCAAAACTGGTGATACTCCATTCTCGATCTTTTCAATCTAATTAAAGATTCATTAAAACTCCACTTAGTTTTAATCATTATCTGGGTTAAAGAATCAGTGTCATTTAAAACACGATTCACGATAAACCCAAAATCACATTCCATTAATTATCGGGTTAAAGAACAAGTGTTATTTAAAACACTGTTCACGATAAACCCAAAAATCAATACCAATTCAATTCCAATTAAATATCATTTAATTGGTACACTTCATTAAATCTAAATAAAAAGATTTAATCTTTTCTCAACTGGGTTCAAGACAGTGTTAGTGAAGACACCATTCACGACAAACCCAAATCACATTCGATATTCAATACAAGGCTCTGAATAGAAAATATATCGGCTTATATTCAATATCGAATTCTACGACTAACAAATGTCGTATTGGAAATAACGATACAAATATATATCTTTCAAATTTCCATAACAACACCTGTATAATCACGAATTCCAACATCGAAATATTCCGAAGACAATTTCGATTCAAATCCACTCCAATGCGATCATTGGATATTCTGGTTATTTTCAAAACCATTTCGAATTCAATTTATTTATTTACAAATAAATAGAATTTTAATTCTAGTTCAAAACTAGTTCATTTCGATAAAAATCTATTTTTATCTTTTCAAATATGGAGTTTTTCATCCCAATTCTTTCTAAATCATTTCTTATGATTTTACACAAATTATTACTATTTTTAATAATTTTATCAAGGCCCGTACAGTCAATTTCCAACAATGGCCATCGAACTGCACTTACAGCGACCTTTTTCGAATTTGATTTGGACGTATCTCCAAATCCAACCGTTAGATTTCTCATTTCTAATATTCGTTAGAAAGCTCTTTTCGATACGAACCCAACGGTTCCGGTTTTAGGAGAATCCGACGGTCGGATCTCCCGTAATGTCCGTTTGAAATAAATGGTCGAACTTCACGAACTGCCGCGGCGCGGCGCGTTCTATTCAGGCCATTATATTATATATATAATATATATAATATATATTTCGTCGATTTCTATTTAAAACGAATTATATAAATAGTTTTGAATTTGTTTTCAAAAATATTCTCAACTTCCTTTTCAATTCAAATCACAATTGAATTCTTCTTTATAAATTCGTTTTAAAATTCATTTCTATTCAATTCAAATTTCAATTCAATTTGAATTCGTTTTCAGTTCAATTCATTTCGAAATCGTTTTCAATTCAATTCATTTCGAAATCGTTTTCAATTCAATTCATTTCGAAATCGTTTTCAATTCACTTTGAATTCGTTTTCAATTCAATTCATTTCGAAATCGTTTTCAATTCACTTTGAATTCGTTTTCAATTCACTTTGAATTCGTTTTCAATTCAATTTGAATTCGTTTTCAATTCAATTCATTTCGAAATCGTTTTCAATTCACTTTGAATTCGTTTTCAATTCAATTTATTTCAAAATCGTTTTCAATTCAATTCATTTCGAAATCGTTTTCAATTCAATTCATTTCGAAATCGTTTTCAATTCAATTTGAATTCGTTTTCAATTCAATTCATTTCAAAATGAATAAAATCGATATAAATATCGTTCACGTCAAAATGGCGTCAAACTAATCAACACGACTTCATAAATTTCTATTTTCAAATATTATATTTCAAATATTTCTATTTTTAAACTGGAATGAGGCCCAATCAATTACCATATAAAATTAATTATATGGATTTTCACACAACACATGTATATAATAACATTGAAAAATGATCAACCATCAACCAAAGTGCACTACACTGTATAAGCATCAAATAAAGATATCTAACGCTTATAACAGCCTGTCAATCAATCGATCGACATATTTAATCAATCAGGATGAGTGAAATTCATATTTCATCCCAACACCCGTGTGGGGTTTCAAACAAACAAACACAGATTTTATTCGTGCAGTTGGGCGATGTGTAAAATTTATCGACCCAATCAATGTCCTTCAAATAGGTGTACATAAACAAACCGTCTGGTTTGTAAATGAATATTTATTTTATTCACTTTCACTATATTCATATTCACGTTAAAAATTATATTTTTAACGATAAAACATTTTATTCTATCATATGAATTTCTATTATTCATTTACACAATAAAATGATATTTTTATTTTCTAACATATTTTAGAAAATTTCGGCGGCATAACGGCACGATACTAGAAACGGGACGAGGCCTAGCCTTATCCCCGGTCTAGTGAAGGCCCACGCCATTCACACATCAATCAAATCAATTCGTTATGCAAACCACAAAATTTGGAGTAAGAGTCTAACCTAGCCTTACTCCTTCGCCTTATAACGGCGCACGTCTAATCCTAACCAATTTATCGATTCGATTTTTCACACCACAAATCACATTCAAACCAATATCGCAATCAATCACCAAACAGTCAAACAAACAAGTCCATGGTCTGTGGACGATTGTGTCGGGTGCTACTAAACACCGTCTGCATCCTAGTATATATATATAACTAGAAAATAAATTGAAGAGTGAGAAATTCTCACTTATAGCTATCCTAGCTCCACGGCACTTCATTGATAGAAATCTTCATCGCTATCGCATCTTCGCCGTCTTCGTTGCCCGTAGCCACTACATATGTAAAAATCGAATTTTTACTATGTTATTCAATATATAAAAATCACATTTTATTTCGAAGTTCAATATATAAAAATTCTATTTTTCTGTCGAAGTTCAATATATAACAATTCTATTTTTCTATCGAAGTTCAATATATAAAAATTCTATTTTTGTTTCGCTATTTTATATTTTCAAATCTAAGTATTGTATATTTCTCAAATCAAATTCTATTTTATATTTTTCAAGACATTATGATATACATTTTCAAAACAAATGATATACATTTTCAAAACAAATGATATATATTTTCAAAACAAATGATATATATATTCAAAACAAATGATATATATATTTTCAAAACAAATGATATACATTTTCAAAACAAATTTTTATTTTATGGTATTTTATATAAAGAGCACATTTTTTTATTCAAAGTTATTTTTAAAACTATGTTATTTATTTTAAAAAAAAAAACACATTTCATTTAAAGCTATTTATCAAAGAAACTGACTTTTATATTTATAAAATTAATTACATAGAAAATAAATAAATAAATAAAAATAAAAATAGAAATAAGCTCACGAGAAAAGTCTGGAATCCTCGTTCTTCTTCCCCAACGTCGACTTCAGCTCAAAACCCTAAATCGCTGGCGCCGTTCACCTCAGGCCGCCGGAGCCTGATCAGGGTTCGTCACGTCAAAGACCATTCTTCCCCCCAGCAACGCCCAGCGGCGCTACAAGCTCGGCCACCCCAGTTGGCCAGAAAACGGGCGCGAATTCCATGACTTCAGGCCCTAAATTCGAACGCAATACTGAACTGGAGACGATCTTCTTGGTATGGATTGGTAGAGCATAAAAAGCTCTTTAATTTCCAATTCGAATTCTCGAAAATCATCAAGCTAAGTTGGAGATTTTGGGGCATGAAATTTAGAGCGATTTATGCCGTTCGATGTTAAAGGAGGCGGCGCTGAAATAAAAATAGGGTTGGGGAAGGTTTTTATAGAAATTTATATTATATTTTAATATTTTCAAACCAAAAATACCCTCTGGTTGATACGAACTCAAAATCGACCCCAACGAATGTCGCCCATTGGTAATTACCCCCATTCCGAACACAATGGGATATGTTTCATAGGCCCATTTGACTGTTTCAGTCAGTTTTCCTTCAAATTAAAATATAGCACATTCAATATTTAATTCGAACGTACATTTCAATTTGCCGGGGCCACATACTGATTCTAAAAATTCCCCAAAAATAAATCTGGCTATGTTTTGATGAATACGGTCCCAACAAAACTAGTTTCGTCGAATTCTGAGACCGTTAGAAAAATGGCCAATTTCCAGTCGATTAAAATCAACTAAAACTGGTCAAACGCGTTTTCCTTTGCCACGCTCACATATTGATTCGAAAAATTATGAAATTTGGAATCTAGCAATAATCTGACACTGCGGATCCAACAAAAGTGGTTTCGTCGAAATCCGAGGTCATTTGCAAAATGTCCATTTTTAAGGGCTATATATTATATAAAATATATATAAATTCCATAGCGACTATTCTGAATTTTCAACTGGACGTATCTTATCATTTCTAAGATGAAATCTCAGTTTGCTAACTTCGTTACAAAGATATAGTTATACAGATTCAAATATTTCTTGTTTCGTTCAATTCTGACTTATATTGAATTCTGTATATTCATTTGAAATTAGAAATCGAATTTTCGAACTACCGCGCCATTTTCAATTCCTTTTATAATTATATATAATTATTATATATTCTAACGACGACGCGTATAATATATACGATCGAATTATATTCAAAATAAATTTCTCGTCGATATTATTTAAAATAATTCATTTTAAATAATCAAAATTCGCTAAAATGGCCAAAATAAAAATTTTAAACTGGCCCAGATTTTCGGGTTGTTACAGTTTGCTAGCCTCCTTGGAGGTTAGGCCTACTCTTTTGGGGTATGTTGGCGGAGCACAGCGGGACGACCCACGGTTGGTTGAGTTAGAAGTTCATGAGGAGGGGGAGTCGTCCAGCCATTTGAGTGGGTACACCATAGGTGGTAAGGGGTGGTTGCATAGTGACGGTAGACTTTGTGTACCGCAAGACGAGGGTTTGAAGAAGACTATTCTTGATGATGCACACCGTTCTAGGATGACCACTCATCCTGGTAGGGACAAGATGTAGCAAGACATGAAGTTTTCTTCTGGGCCAGTATGAAGAAAGATGTGGTCGAGCATGTCGCTCGATGCTTGGTGTGCCAATAAGTAAAGGCGGAGCAAAAGGAACCTGGTAGTGGGATAGCATCTCGAAGGATTTTGCTGACAGGTTACCCAGATCAAGAAAGGGTAATACGGGAATTTGGGTTGTGGTAGATAGACTTACTAAGAGCACCCATCGTATACCCGTGAAGAGTAAGAGAACTGCTCCATGACTAGCTTCAGTTTACATTCGAGAGATTATTAGATTGCATGGTGTACCTTCCAGTATTGTGAGTGATCGAGATCCTATCTTCACTAGTGAGTTTTGGAAAAGTTTGCAAGTGACGGTAGGGACTCAGTTGTGTCTGAGCACCGCATATCATCCTCAGACGGACAGCCAAACTGAGAAGGTGAATCGTGTTCTAGAAGACCTTTTGAGGCTTTGTATCTTAGATTTTGGAGGTGCATGGGAGGAGCATCTTCCATTGGTGGAGTTGCCCGACAGACTTAGTGGTGTACATGATGTATTCCATGTGAGGAAGGGCCTACATAAGGTCGTAGAGGCGATAGAGCCAAGCTTGCTTAAAGACGTAAGGTAGAGCATGATGTGATTATTCGACGAGCTCCTACCCGCATCCTTGGGTCAGAGATTAGGGAATTGAAAAACAGAGAGGTTCGACTAGTCAAAGTGAGAAAGGGGAGAAAATGAGAGCAATGCTACTTGGGAGATAGAAGCGAAGATGCGTTCGTAATACCCATCCCTTTTTGAGGGTATGTGCTTTAGACGTCTCCTTTATCGGTTGACTAGTGCTTATCTTATCCTTAGTATGTCCTTTCATTAGTACCTTTGACCTTTAGATAGGGTAAACCTATGGTTGAAACATGTGTTTGAGACATGTTATGTTTGATGGATGCAAGTGGATGCAAGTGTTTGCTAGCGGTTGCTCGTGGATGCATATACACACACTCTAGGCACCAGATCGGCTCCATCACTTCATATTGCATATTGCATAAAATTGTGTGTAGGAAGCTATATTTATGGATGTATAATGATTGCTTTATCATATGGATGATGCATTTTGGTGAATGATTGTGCACTCATGTAGATATTGTATGTGTCGATAGGGTTCACTCGCATACATAATGGATGCATGGCACTATCATGGTTTGCATATGTTCATACATTAGATAGGGAACATACACACACACTCTTTGCATATGCTCATACATCATTAGAAATTGTTTTAAGGACAATGGATGCCCGTGTTTGATGTATTGAGTAGATGGTTGTTTGGATGGTAGGATATGCATTCTCCTTAGCTTAGAGATTTCGGGGACGAAATCCTTTAAGGAGGGGAGAATGTAACACCCCGAATTTTAGTTAATACTAAAATTCACTAATTATAGGATAAATAATCTCAGATGTGGGAATTGGGGGTAACGGGCTGCGTCATTACGTTCGTCTCGGAAAAATACGCGAAATAGAGTCCGAGTTTTCGAAAATCGGAGTCCGTATGGCCCAGTTAAGGCCCAATGAAGTTTGCAGAAAAATTAAAGCTAAAAACAGATTTAAAGATTTAAAATCAGATTTCAAAATGGAGCCAGCGGGGGTAGGCGGGAAGCTTCCCGCCCTAACCATGTCGACAGGCCTGTCGACAGGGGGGTCGACTTGCCTGTCGACTTGCCTGTCGACATGGGCGCGGCGTCCAGAGAACCTGGGTGCACCAGGTTGGGTTTTAGGCTGGCTTGGAGGGCTGGTTCTAGAGATTTCCGAAATCTAAGGGTCCTAATCTAATCTAGGGTTAATCTAAGGGCCTAAAACACTCCCTAATCCTATAAATAAGACCCTAACCCTACCCTAATTCATTCATAATTAGATCTTGTAACTAAACTATGGCAAAATGAAACTTGATCATGGCCTCCACAAATCAATGAAGAGAGTTGCAAGCTAATCAACCTCTAATCAACATCTTCTTCAACTAATTCCACTTCGTAAGGTTGCTAATCTAGGTTTTGGTGAGTTTCTATCACTTTGATGATCAATTGCTAAATTAAGTAGATGAGATATGATGAGATCTATGGTTTTGCATGAGGATTAATGGGTTTTCAAGTCATATGATATGATGTGAATATGCTAATCTATGTTTAATATTAATCCTATGTTTATGCATGTTGAATATGTGAGTTTATGCATGTTGAATATGTGAGTTTATGCATGTTGAATATGTGAGTTTATGCATGTTGAATATGTGAGTTATGCAAGTTGGATATGTGGGTTTATGCAAGTTAAGTGGTGGGTTTATGCATAATAAGTAATTGATTTTATGCATGCTAAGTAGGTGGTTTTATGCATGCTAAGTGTTTGGTATTATGCATAAATCATGACATGCAAGTTTACCCTTTTTAATGTGATGCATACATATGCAAGATGGCACCTTTATATGCTATGAATATACATGTGTATGCATGTTTACCCTTCTTTAAGATGCAAGTCATATATGCAAGTTCAACATGTTATACAAGTTATGTGTAAGCTTATATGCAAGTTCAACATGTTATACAAGTTATGTGTATGCTTATATGCAAGCTCAACATGTTATGCAAGTTTATGTGTATGATGTTATGTAAGTTATGTGCATGTTGTTATGCAAGTTCATATGCAAGTTATGTGTATGATATTATGCAAGTTATGTGCATGTTGTTATGCAAGTTCATATGCAAGATATGTGTATGATATTATGCAAGTTATGTGCATGATGTTATGTAAGTTATGTGTATGTTGATATGCAAGTTATGTTTAGAATACTATGCAAGTTATGTGTATGATGTTATGCAAGTTAACATGTAACATGTTGTGCGAGTTCACACCTTTAAGACACATGCAAGTTCACCTTCGTATAACCTATGAACACTTATGCAAGTTGCCTTTATACATGACATATGTATGTTCATGCAAGTTGGGTTATTTAGTAATGCTAGTTGGGTTAATATCATGATGTAAGTGGACACCTTTTAACCCATGTTAATGCTAATGTATGCTAAGTGAAACCCATGTTAATTGTGAAAGAAACTTCTCTTGGAAATATGCCGTGTTAGCATAAGTACGTGGGGAAACGATGGGGTTAATAGACATGTTAATGAAATGGTGTGAAATGGTTATGATTAAGCATACCATAAAATGAATAAGCATAAGTGGGAATTTACCTATTGAGTTAGGTCTACCCCATGGGAATTTACCTATTGAGTTAGGTCTACCCATGTTATGAAAAACTTGATATTAATTAGGGATAATTAATATGGGGGTGATTAATTAGGTGTAATTAATCAACTAAGACACGAGGTTGGACCCTTTTGTAGCGGAAGTCTGCCCGGAACCGACCGGCCATCCAGCGGCTACAAATGATTGGCCCAATGTGAGAGGTCTTAGTCATAAATTAAATACATGATTAAAGTAAAGACACGAGGTTAGACCCTCTTGATGACAGAAGTCTGCCCGGAACCAACCGGCATATCCAGCAGTCATAAAAGACGGTCTAATGTGAGAGGTCTTTATGAGGTCATGATCTTAATTAATGAATTAAGAAACACTTAACCATATTAGCATGTAGTGGGACATGAGGGGTTAAGTGGGTGCCTTGGGGTGGCATGATGAGACTAGTGGGTTGCCTTGGGTGGCAATAGAAAAATACGATTAGAATACTTAACCAAAGTAGAACATGTAATTAAACATGATTAAAGGGTTAAGTAAGTGCCATGGGTGGCATGTGAGAATACGATTAGAATACTTAACCAAGGTGGAACATGTAATTAAACATGATTAAAGGGTTAAGTAAGTGCCATGGGTGGCATGTGAAAATCTAGTGGGTACCTTATATGACAATTAGAATATGATTAAAGGACTTAACCAAAATTTATAACATGTAAGGGGACATGGTTAAAGGGTTAAGTGGGATTCACTAGAAATAGCAAGCTTAGGTGGTAGCTTGTGAGGGCCCATTTCAACCAATATCCCAAACGTATCTTTGTGGGCTCGGCTCTAGTCGAGTGACGGGACACGCATATTGGGCTTGACTATAAGAGGCCAAACCGGGTTAGCGGTGGCAACGCGGGACCAACGGGTTTCATATGCGTATGTGGACCCGGGCTGGTTGGTAAGTCGTTGTTGCATCGTGTAGATATAAAGCCGTGCACTGTTGATATTATCTGGTAGCCACTTTAGGGGAATGATACACCCCAATCGTGGGACCAGCACGGGTATCTACGTAGGGGAGCCGATCGCTTGGGGAGTAGTGGGTACACCTATGTAGTCAGATAGGGGTACACGAAACTACTAAATTACTAAGTACATTTAGGGGGATCAACCTTTAAGTAGGAATGACTGGTGTGGTGCAGTGTAGTAATTATCCTTGGGTGGGTGGATGCGTCTTTACGGCTATCTTAGTTTATCCTAAGTATACCTAGCTGCTTAGTGTAGCCATTCATCCCCAGACGTTACCGTATATCAAGCTTATATCTTCTCTGGTTACTTTAACGATTGTATTGTTAAAGTTATAGGACTCACTCAGACTTATGTCTTACCCCGTTGTTTTTATCTTTTTTCCCAACCCTCAGGTTATCAGAGTGGGCCCAGTACGAGTGGGCTTTGATCAGGCTGCTTTATTCTCTTTGGAGCTTGGACCATAGGTGTAGAGCTCAGCTTACCTTTTTTTTATTATGGCTATCAGTTCATGTATTGAGATTATGTACTTTTATCAGGATGGATATTTTGTTTTTGACTCTTATTATGGTTTTGTGATGTAACCAAACATGTTTTACCTTCCGCTGCAATGAAAATGATGTTTTGAAATTTTCAAGTATTACTTATATCTGTCTAGTTGTAATGTTTCTGTTCTATATTCACTTAAAATACTCCACCGATGTTATGGCATTCCCTTAGAGAGTGACCATAGCGGGTGTGGGGTGTTACAAGGTGCACCCATAGATGGAACATGGGTGATTTCATCTGCTTGATCATGGTAGAAAGGGAAGTTAAACTTAACTTGCTGAATTCATTATTTTTCACTTTGCCATGAATGGAATCGCATTAATCCAGCAATTGCTGAAGTGTAGCACACCTTTTTGCACTATTGCCTTCTCTTGTCGTAGCAGTTCTTAACCTATCAGTAATGATGTTGGTGTCATCAAGCAACTTAGTCAATCAAAAATTGCAGCAGAGCCAGCCAATTCAATTTATCCCTGCTTTGCTGTGTCAGCTCATGACCATTAGTATTGTATTTTCTATTCCTCTCATCCATAACGGTGTCTCCCTTTGTCACCTGCTCATGGCCATTAACAGTGTCTATATAGTCACGTGTTTACTGATAGTATTTGATAATTTTGCACTACACTACTCCTTGATGGTTGCTACTTCAACATTGCTATTGCTGCAACCATTATCCTTTCCAACAATTTCTCTATAGCCGAAAGTAACCTCATTAAGTTCAGAATTCTTGCTATACCCAAGATAATCTGCTTCGGAGTTGGTGTCAACAATTGTCTCAACATAAACTTGCTATTGTGCAGTCATTTGCATAACATCCACATGTGGTCTCTCTTCCACTATATCATACTTGTTAGCCTTCAAACTATCAGTAACATCACTACATTGGTTCATGTCAGAATTACCATGACCAGTCTTACAAATTTGTTGTACATGTGCAACTCCACTAGCTTCATCATGCTGTCTAAACTCCCCTTCTTCTAAATCATTTCCAACCTGCTTATCTATAATGCTCTCATCATTCCTTCCATTTACAACACCATTCTTTGCAATAGGTATGCCAGTAAGCACACTGATAGGACCTATATTCACATTCTCTAAGTCAATAGGAGGTAGAGTAAAATCGAAAGAATCTTCTTCATTAAAATCAAAAACATCTTCTACGTCAGAAGGAGTAGCATTATTTTCCTTTGCAGACTCACTTTGCTTCTCTTTCTGGTTCGTAGTGATAACTCCTTCCATACCTGTTTTCTCCGAAGATGGTGTATCTATCATGTCTTTTGTCCTGAACCGTTTTTTCACTTAAATTGGTGCCCACTGTGCATGGCTTGTAGCACTGTTATGACTAACATTGTTCATTTAAATGTTCTACTTGTCAATACTTTTGTCACAGTTGTCGATTAAGTTCCCAACGACTTTACATTTGACACAAATCGCAGGTTTCCAGAGATAAAACACTTTAACAGCATGTTCATTTCCATTTAGTAGATGGATAGAAAATTATTCTGCTAATTCCTGATTAGGGTTCACTTCGACCATGCATTTAGCATATTCAAGCCTGTCAATCTTTCATGTGTTCTCATCCATGCATAAAACTTTCCAACCCTAGTTGTTAGTCAACATATGCCAATATGTGATCGGGCAAGAGGGGGAATGTTGAAAAGTTTTATCCAAACATGCACTATTCTAATTCTAGCGCTGTTATTACCTATGTTGGTATCCCGTTCTTTTACAATGAATACCTTGTTTCGGATAATTAATGGTCAGATTCCAGGACCTTAGAACGATCTTCATCTATGTCAAAGTGGAAGAAAAAAGGGATCTATTTGATTTTACCTTGACTACTCCCTTCAACTTCCTGTGTTTATTAAATTATGTTATCACCGTCGTGTATGAGAGGGCTTCATCCAAGAAAAATCCAACAACATATCTGTTCCAGACTTCAATTCTAGCTGAGAGGATGACCTCAGTAGGCACTAGCATATGGCCATTGAATTTATGCTTGATGGGCAATGGTTTGAATTTTCCAGTATTCCTCGGCTTCGTTGCAAAAAAGATTTGACCATCTCTTGCGTAGTGGTGGAGGCTGAGAGGATGAGGGTAGATGAGAGGGTGGGGGTAGATCAGAGGAAGGAGGGATAGGGTTCGGAGGTGGTTCTGAGGGAGGAAGTGACTTCGATGCAGCATTTAGTGGGTTCGAGAGAAGAGCGGTTAAAAAGGTGTCTACCATTTTTTTGTAGTTAATCAAATATCCCTTTTCGTAATCTCTATTGGAAATTTGTGTGTGGAACTTATGTGAACATCAAATATATATTATACGAACAAACGCAGTTCAATGAGAGATAATATCACTCACCTTAGCCACATCAACCCGAATAAGCTCTAAACCATAAAGCTCGTCAATACTAGTCCAACGGAAGAAACGACATCCAAATATGACCTCGTATGTAAAATTTATACATGTTATTAGTCTTACAATTATTTAAAAATTAAATTACTTAACTATATATATATATATTTTTTGGCAAAGCGGACCGGTTTATATAGTGATCCATTACACTTTTCTCATAGCAAATAATAAATACAGTACATATAGGAGTTAAGCATGTTGCCTAACTACTACAATCTATTTATAAAATGGACCAACTATTGCAACTATTCTAGCTTATAGTACAAGAGCTAGGTCATATTCGTAGACTACTAAAAAATACAAACTCCATACAGGGAGCATAAACTAAATCAAAGAAAAAACTGCCCTGACACATTCCCATACACCATTTGGTCATAATTTCATAAAACAAAAATAACCTAAAAAAACTCTAACAAACACCACAGTGGTGTTAAATGAAATATCATATTAATTGCAAACCAAACGACACAAATTCACTTTACAATCAACAACATATCATACCCAACACAATGAAGAGTAAGATCAGCACAACGATTCACATTCCAATTGAGCACAGGACTGGAACATTGACATGAAAATAATCACTTGTACCGCATAGACATACAGAGATCCTTGACCTTCAACTAAGAGGGAAACGACAATGGACACAACAAATCATAGGCAGAGAAGCAACCACCGGTAGCATACTTGAATCCAACATTGTATATCCAAACAGAAGCAACAAAGCATAAGAAAATCCAATATATCATCACATAAAACTCAATACAACCCCCAACAGCACAAAAGAATCAACTACATCACAACTACACAAAAACAGACTAAGAAACCAACAACCTCAGCCAGAACTTCCACTCCTTAAACAAGTCGACACACCAATAACGACAATCAACTAAACACACTCAAACGGACTACCACTCAGAAATACACCAACAATTTCCAAATAGCCGCATCTACTCTAGAGAAAATAAGCCAAGCAAAATGAAAACATAGAATAGTAAATTCACCAAGCAGAGGAGACAAACTCAGACCATTGCTTCTCCAACCCCATATAATAAACCGCCTTCGCAATTGCAAGCACCATAGAGGAAAAAAGAAAATTTGGATAACGTCATGCTTCAGATGATTAGAAAATAAACCTAAGGTAAGCAGGAATGATGGAGAAGTCGCGAAGTATAACTAAGTAAAAGGTGAAAAAGGTTAAGCTGATGATAGTAGGGGACACCGCAAATTAGGCGAGAGAAGGGATGACTGGTGGTGGAAGATTGGATGCAAGGAGGCATGAGAATAAAAGATCGAGATCAAAAAAAGGGACCATCAACGGAGTTTTTCATGATCAATCCCTACAATTATAGGAAAAGCTAGGGAAGATGGCGAGGAGAAAAAGGAAGAGGAAAAGGAATCGAAGGAGGAGGTAAACAAGGGAGCAGAAGAAAAATGAAGAGAACCCTAGTCCCCATGGATGTTAGGAACGAAGCAACATTGTTGCTGAAATGTTTCATGCTATTATCGCTTAACTATATAATCAATTAACCACTAATCTAATTACATGTGCTTAATCCTTCTTTTCAAATTCTAAAATGCACAGACCTTGCTTTCACCTTCTAACCCGTGCATGCTCCACCATCGACATAGAGTTCGGACCATCAAAAACCAAATCCGAATTCACCAACCATTTTCTCTTTACGTCCTCGACGTTCCCATACCCGAATCAATGCACCGATTACTTTGGCTACAAGTTTCTGGGAAACTCGTAAGGACGCGATCACCAACACATGATCGCACGGGCCCAAATCGGAGGTGGAGATGCATTTTTCGATGATAAGTCTGATATTAACCTCAGACTAATGTATCGCTGCTCCAAATTGCACCACCATTAGACCCTAGGTCACGTCCCAAAAATGGAGAATCTGATTTGTATGTTGCACCTTGCAAATTGGGTATGAATGTGAAGCCCACATGGCTAGGAGCTCAACCGAATTTATCTCATGATTTTTAAGTGAAAGAATAAAGAGATCCTGATTTTAAATGTAATGGAAAGAGGTGGCCATTTTGTGAATGTAATAGTAACATAACTGTTTTGGGAAGGAAGAATTCAGGTATTGGGCTTTCCACTATAGCATGTGGGTTTTCACATTATTTCATTCTTTTAATTCACAAATAAGGCCCAAAAACCCGCTATCTCCATTTGGCATGTGCCATATGCTGTCATCCGCGTAAAATGTTTTATGAAAACAGTGTGGCTAGTCTCGAAACCTAAATTAATCGTGAAAGTTAGTAAACTCCAATTATACAATGTCAGTTTCTTACAAAAATTGACTCAAGTTTTATTTACACACGAATAACCAAACAGTACATCTGTTCGCTACAAAACTTGACGAATTGCACTAACTCACTACTACAATTTCAGAAATATAAGTTTCGTCGTAATCTAACATTGTACTTTTAGAATGACTATTTATGCGTATTTTGGAATTGTTTTGACCATTAATCGGTCCAAACTCAAAACATAGTGATCCTCATAATTATTCTTCATGTAATGGATAATCCGAACTTAGTGGAGCTAGCCGAAGTACTGATTTGATTATTTATGAAAAATCCTCTTTTAAGACCGCCAATTGAATAATCAATAATCAATGTTTATATGAAATATGTAAATGTCCAATTGTTAAATACGGGTCGTTGCAGTTGTTATTAAAACCTCTTCGAAAATAACTAACTTCTTAACTTCGACCATTTACATCACACCATATGCTTTCTTACTATCCACCTCAACCGCCTCTCTCCTAAACTCCTTAACCATGCTACTATCAGCAAGCACAACTTCATCCATCTTAAACAAACTGGTATTCGTACCACAAAACATGCTCAACTTCTTAGTTAATCTCATCTTCTACTATCAAACCCTTATTGTCTCTCCTATCATACCATCAAACTCTAATCATATTTCTTCTCTGTTTGGTTGGTCCCACTTCCCTTCTCAACAAGCAACCATCAGTTCTCGCCCCATTACCGTCTCTTCCCCTCTTATGTCACTACATTATTAGTACTCAAAAAAAATCAAGAAACATTTTATGGTTGACATAAATGAAGGCAGTCTCCTTCCAAACTTTCTTAACTTCCATCATATTTTATTTATTCACCCTCCTTCAACTATGGGTAGTAGCTAGCTATACTACACACGTAACAACCCGTCCTCAATGGGCCTAAATGTCATCCCAAAAAAATCCCATCGGAACTTAGAGACATTCTAAATGGGTCGGTGGTTCCTATAAGGATTACATTCATAGAGAAAAACTAATAACGACATCAAAATCTCATAGCAAAAAGGATAAAACATAATAATAGAAAGTAGATGTACCAATAATTAAAACCTATAAAAGTTGGTTACATAAAGATCTCAATTGTCAACAAGGGTACATCGATAATAATAATAATATCCCAATAAACAATAATCATGATAACAATGATAATAACTTAAAATCCTTCTTCGTCAAGCTCTAACATCCATAACTGCATCAACCGAGTGTTCCTACCTACTAACATGTTTAATTTTAAGAGGAGGGAGGTCAGAACAATAGTTCTGGTGAATGAAAATCGCATAAGTTCAAGGAATGTCTATTTCCTATATATGACAGTATACACTAATCAAATTATGTATATGCAAGCTCAACACACAAATTCATGCATAAATTAGGCAGACCATCTCAAAGTCGCTTAAGGCCAATATGCAAATTATAAGGGCAGATTCTATTATCATTTAATAACCTACAAGGACGACTATTTGGTCACTTAAGGCCAATAGATATGTACTTATTTATGGGTGGATCCCTATGATCACCTAAGACCCTATGGCAGACCCTAGTCACTTAAGAGCTCGTATTATAATCATCAACGCTGTTAAATATTCTCTCTCTTATAATTCATGAAATAGCAAGCGACCACTTAATACTGGTTAAGGTAGACACTCTTGACATTTAAGACACTCGGAGAACCCCTATGTTACTATTTAACATGTATTATGGGTGAACTCTTAGCCACTTAATACTTCCCTTAGACATGCAGCCTTTTCAAAATCTTTCCCTATTGCTCATCCCTCTAGATGCGCCCTCACACAGCACTAGAGAGGAAGCAGACAACTTCAGGAGAACTATCCCGCTCAAACTTATATCATTTAATTTAAGACCATTTAATAATTTTTAAGAGAAAGACATACCTCATGACCACTTAAGACCTTTGCAAGAGTGAGTCTATGTGTCCTAAATCAAGGAGAGAACCTTAGGAATGGACCTAGCCCTAACTACTTAATCCTCAAATAAGGTAGGTCACACAAATATATGTATATACACAAGAGACCTTACACTAAATGACCACTTGTAGATGTTGGATTTGCTGAGCGGTTCCGTGCAGACTTCTACGACAAGTTGGGCTTAATTTCGCATCTACGTGTAATTATTATAATGGCTCATGACACTTAGACCTCTCACATTAACCCGACTAACTTGTAGATGGTGGATATGTCAGTTGGTTCCGGATAGGTTTCTACTACAAGTTGAGTCTATGTGCCATTAATACTAACAAAAGTCGTTAGACCACATACATACAAATTTCCCATAGGGACATTTATAATTCTAATTTCTTATTTTAACGCATTTAGTACGCTCTTAATATGAATTTAATATGCATTAATAATAGGTTAGTTACACCAATTGATAATAGTAAATGAAAGTAAATCAAGTGCACATGAATAAACAAGCTAATTCGTTTGAAATGTCAATTATAACATAAAAATAAGGTTTATAAGTTTATTTCCCTAACTTTATCAATATGGCATAAGCCTGTATATCATAATAATAGCAAGGAAATAACAACATATATGTGAAAACTTGTAACCAATGTCTAAATGATTATCTCAATAACAAAAGAAAGACAAGGTGAAATTATTAAATTATATATGTAAAGTCTCCTTTTTGGTATTGCTTCACTTTTCATTAGATTAACATATATATAAAAAAATTAAGACTTTAGTGATTTGTATATAATACATTCAAACTATCAGTTTTAGAAATGGATTCTTAAACCTGTTAGATTTACAATATCAAGTCTTATGCCTTTATATATGTATATATATAGGAGTTTGCTATTTGGACACAAAATTAAACACAAACGGAGAGACACAAAACCTCAACCATTGGATCTTTTTGTGTTTATATGGAGAGGTGCAATTCATGGGGTGGTCCAATGATGCAAATTAATTGTGTCACCATTTGTGTCAAAATTTTGTGTTCAAATAGACTTTCCTATATATATATATATATATAATTTACAATTTTTACAAGAAAGTGAATCAGACCATTATCAGAAACATTACAACACCTAAAACCCACCTTTTATTACCTCAATAAACAAGAGCCAATATACAACAATTAATTGACCATTTTAACGAATTATAAGAGATTTGGAAGAACTGTTAATGTTATGTTTTCATGTAAATCCAAATATCTTTAGGCATAACAATCCTAAACTACACTAACATTATATAGAAAATAGAAAACTGATGTAATTTCCACTCACAGAGATAGGAAGAGAAGAATAGTGAATTTAGTGCAGAATCTAACAATTTTGATTGAACCTTCGAATCAGCATACTCCAAATTCTCCTAAATATGTCTAAGAATCGGATTTAGAATCTCATATATATTATACTTAATTCTAGAATCTGTATAAGAATTTAGATTATAAGAGAAAGAATATAGATTAGAAAAAGAGAAGAAATCTGACCTATTTCTAGAATTAAGAAAATGGCAGGGAGACAGAATTGAGTTGTAGAGAAAGATGTGGGTAGGGATTGGGGGGAAAGACTAAGGGTTTTTTTATAGTCTCTAGTGTGTGTGAACCCTAGGATTAGTTAGATTTAATCTGGATAGTCCAATGAAGAAAAAATATATAAAAACCCTTAAAAATAGTATCTCTCTCCCACCCTCGACCAGGAAGGCGGTCGACCGGTCGGTCGACCCCCCCCTTTTGGGGTCAACATAGGGAGATATGTTTTCCTTAATGTTACTTTTTATATTAATTCCTTCCCCTTATTATCATTCTTTTCCCCTCTCGGATATATATATACACACACATAATTTCAAATCTTTATGGAATATTATACTATGCCATTCAATATATATTTATATTCCAGATACATATTTATTTAGTTTGAAATTCAAATCTTGTGTGTATATAATTATCGTACAACTTGTTTTATGAATAACTTCCTCGTACAGACTCTGTTTTCGACAAATAAAATATGAAAACAGATCAGAATCTCGCCATGAATATAATAATAATATTTTCATGGCCAAATTTTCAATAGTCCAGAATTTTTATTTTCAGCACATCAATTTTATTAATTTATTATTATTTATGCTTAATTTAATTATCTATGTTTATTTAAGGCATATTTTATAGGGTGTTAGATTCTTCCCACTTAAAAGAAATTTCATCCCGAAATGTTTTCGAAGGGGATAAAAACACAAATCACTCTTACAAACATATTATACATCTATGTTAGTTATAAAATATCTAATACTTGATGTGATAAAGCACTGCAGGTTTACTAAAGTGAGTTTAGTCCTAACATGAAAGTGTAATATGTGATGCAGAATGTATAAAGAACACCCTAATATGCATCTAACTTCTATATGAATGCTTGGTGCATTTGTATTACAACTATCTCCTACTATCCAATCTAACAACTATGATCTAACCATAAAGGAAAAATTAGTGGAAATAATTACTAGTGAAAAACTCTAGATGAGTTTGTCTCAAATTTTCTTCCATTTCCTACGCTCTTTCCACATGATTATTTCCATATCGTACTTAGACAGAGCTAATGCATTTATCACGAAGACTTTTGATTCTGTGCTCCATAATTCTTGCGGTGGAACAGGGCATCCTAGGCTCCAACTAACAGCTCCCTGAGTCCCCAATCTAATCAAGCTCATGTCTAATGGCAGAACCATGAAGGCACTTCCTAAGGTGAGAAACAGGGAAAATGTTATGGACCCCTGATAAGCGCTCAGGAAGATCCACATTGTAAGATAGTTTCCCTATTATAATCAATGATCTTGAATAGCCCGATATATCTAGTATCCAATTTCCTAGTCTTTCCAAACCTGATGGCTTTCCTAAAAGGAGATACTTTCATGAACACAAAATCACTGACTCCAAATACGAGTTCCTTCCTCCTTTTATCAACGTACAATTTCTATCGATCTTGAGCTGCCTTTATTCTTTTCTGTATCTGAAGAATTTTCTCCATGGAATCCTCCCAAGACATTTTGAAGTCGATGATACAAGCTTTGAGTAGATCTTCAAGAACTCTATTGACTCTCTCCATCTGTCCTTCGGTCTACGGGTGATATGTTGTACTCTAGTTAAGCGTCGTCCCTAATGCTGCTTGTAGGATTCTCTAAAATTTTCTCGTAAACAAAGGGTCCCTATCACTAACTAATCGGGATTCGATGTAGTCGAACTATCTCCTTGACGTATAACTAGGCTAACGAAGTTGTGGTCCTACTCTTTTTAATCGGGATAAAATGAGCATTCTTTGTCAAATGACCCACATTGACCTAAATGGCTTCATTCCTGTTCGGACTCCTCTGAAGCCTATCTATGAAATCCATTGAAATATGTTCCCATTTCGAAGTGGTAACCTTCGAGGGAAACAACAACTCTATGTGCCTTCCTTGTTTTTCCTGAACATTTTGACAAGCCAAATATCTAGCTACAAACTCTGCAACATCCTTCTTCATACCTTCCCAATTAAAACTCCTTCTCATATTTATAAACATTTTATCTCCTTCGGTATGTATGGTTATCCTTGACTGATGGCACTCCTCTAGAACCTCCTCTCTAAGATTTTCAATCTTAGGGACACATAGTCGATCGTCCCTTCTGCAACTTCCACTACTGTTAATGGAACACCTGTAGATGGAGGAAAGTGCTCTGCTCTAGTAACCGTTTCTCCTAATATCATCAACTTATCACCAAGACCTTGCTCATGCTTAATCCTATCCACTTAGGCCAGTCTTACTACCAAAGTTCCAAGAAATCCTTGAGATGCTTCAAACAACGGATAAAGGTTAAAGCTAGAAATAAACTCCAACTGCTTCCACTCGGTAATCACACTTAAGGTAGCATGCGAATTAAAGCATCAGCAACGATGTTACCGTTCTTTAGAGTATAAAGAATACCGAAGTTGAACAATGTTATGTATTCCATCCACCGCTGCTACTTGAGATTTAAATCATGCCGAGAAAACCAATACTTAAGAGAGTTATGATCGGTAAGGAGCACAAACTTCTCTCCTAAAAGGTAGCGTTTCCGCATCTTTAAGGCAAACACCACAGCTGCACATTCCAAGTCATGCACAAGGTACCTCTTCTTATGGTCCTTAAGTTGTCACTTGCATAGGAAACTACTTTATCCTCTTGCATGAGTACCTCTTCTAACCCTGTCCCACAAGCATCGGTGTAAAATGTGAACATCTTTGTACCATCAGTAATAATAAGGATAGGAAGACCTGTAATAGATTCCTTTAACCTTCCGAAAGCACTGCAACACTTCTCACTCCAAACGAACTCAAGATTTTTCTTCGTCAGTCGGTTTAAAGGTTCTGCAATCCTTGCAAAGTCCTTAATGAATTTCCTATATTATCCTAGTAACCTTGGAAAACTCCCAACCACTTGCATTTTGGGAATATCCTCCATTCTTGAGTGGCTCCTATCTTCACGCGGTCTACGGTCAATCCTTTCCCCGAAACTATATATCCAAGAAATTTTACTTGCTTTCTCCAAAAGTGACATTTCAAAAACATAGCCTTGAATTGATTTTCCCTTAAAATTATTAGGACCTTCCTTCAATGATGCTCATGCTCCCTAAAGTCCTTAGAAAGTATGAAAATTTCATCTACAAATGCTACAACTATCTTGTTGAGAATGTCCCTAAATACTTTACTCATTAGATCTACAAAGAAAGCGGGGGTATTCATCAAACTGAAGGGCATTACTTCTCACTCAAATAATCCATCAGGTGTCCTAAATGTCGTTAGGTTTACTCTCCTCAGAAATTCATAACTGATGAAATCCATTCGCCATATCTAGCTAAGAAAAGACTTGGGCACCTCCCAAATGGTCAAATAGGTCATCTATCCTATGTAGGGGGTACCTATTCTTCTTAGTTAGCCTATTAAGTTCTTTATAATCCACACATAATCTTACCGATCCATCAGCTTTGGTGGCAAATACTATGGGTGCTCCCCACTATGAAGTACTCCGACGAATTAATCCCATTTTCGATAACTCAGAAATATGTTTGTCCAAGTCTCTCCTTTCCTTAGAAGCCATGTGCCTCAATGGCAACTGTAATGACCCATATTTTTGTTCAATAAATTTTGAACATTTAAATTTATTTTAAATTTTGAGTTAATGATATGATATAAATTGATTTTTATATGGAGTCTAGAGAATCAATAATCGAATATGATTTAATATCGAGTATATTGAATTATCGAAATACGAAAATGAAATATAAATGAATTCAAAGTTAAAACTGAATCAAATCGATTTAGGTGATCAATATAAATTCTATTTGAGTAGAATCGATAACGATAATAATATATTATCCTGTAATTGATTACCTTTGAATTTAAACTATATTATATCGATTTAATATGGTTATTTTATATGTGCGTTCGAATTAAATTTCAGAATCTATTCCATTGAGTTCAGAACAGCGTTATAACATTGAAACATCTGTCGTTACATTAAAATATGGGTCCATGATTTCAAGCTATGAACCCCCGAGATAAAATTTAGTGGATAAGTACTCAATGAAATCGTAATCAAATCAAATAAGTTCACTTTCCATCAGCCAACCTATATTCTGCAGCTACCTTAATATCTATTACATGTGTGCCATGGTCTTACAATTATAAATACACGATGAATCCTCCTTTTATACATTTTATTTTCGTTCTACAAAAACCAAAAACAAAGCTTCAAAATCATAACATCTTTTTCTTAATTCAATAAAAATGCTGCATCCATTCCTTTACAAATAGCGGCTACCCTCCTCCCCTATTTCCTTCAATTCAATCGAAAATTTTATAAACAAAAAAATGGTCGATCCCTTACTTTAAAAATTGAAGCTTCAGTTCAAAGAAAATAAAATAGCCGCCTCTTTTTTTAAACCATATAAAATCAAATACCGCATCGCCTTGATCATTCAAATGGTTCGCAGTCACCCAGGTTGTGCGATATATTTTTAGAATAATTCGAATTCAAGCACGCGAGATTAGGGCATCGGTCATATTCAATAATTAGGGTTGAGGGTTTCAGTTATCGAATTATTTGTTGCCTACAGCTTGTGCAAAGGACAGAAGTATGGGGAGGTGATGCTTAGAAGATGGCAATTGGGATTCTGGTGTTAAGGGGGAGGTCGTGACGGGTATTGGCATTTACAGTGATTATTGAGTGAAGTTCCTGGATTAGAGCAGATCGCAAAAATCAAAGTGAGTTTAAATTTGTTTAATTAGTATTTTTAAATGCTTAAAAATATTTTTTTGTTGAAACACATCACCTAAACATGTTAATCGATGTTATTATTAACTGAATTGGAAAAAACAGGGATTTAGGCAAATTAATTATAATTAGTTTAGTAATGTCTTTCGATTTAATTAGATTACTTTAAATTTATTTAGTTAATAGTTAATTTAAGTTGATAATAGTATGAATCACTAAATATGAATTTGATAATCATTGGGGCAAAATAAATTCATGTGAGACGACTTAAGTGGATTCGTACCTGCGACAATCCGGGATTTAACGGAAAAATGTACAAATAAAATCATGTGAGTAAAATCACTCTCTGGATTTGTTTATAATTTATTATATACGAATATTTATTTAATATAATTTTTATCTGCTATTTGTTGGTTGTTTAGATGTATTGAAGTATTATTGTGGCTATTCTATTTATTAGTTATATTTAAGCTTAGTGGTTGTGAATATATATATATATAGGATATTTCCTGCAGTACCATTAATGAATAATTTCCCTATGCACCCCATAATATATGTAGTGGATGACCTTCTATACTGCGATATCCTGCCTTGAAGCAGGATGGGTATTATTTATGTCGACTAACATCTGTGGTTGTAGGAAAACAGGTTGGAGGGATCCAACTGGATTCCTTAAAATTTATTATTGTTTGTTTTCATATATATTATCATATATGATGTGTTAGAAAATCTATGATTGATGATTGGGTGTTTTGGATGTTTGAATATCACTGGCCCAAAATATTGATATACAAAAATATCGTGAAAAGGAATTTTGATATTTAAAAGGGAAAATATATTTTTCTGAGATGGAATTTGAATTTTAAATGGGCTACGAAATATTAACTTGTTTTATATAATAAAAACAAGTAGTGAATTTATATATGGTGTTTATAAATGAAATGGAATAATTTTCATTGGATAATGCAGGGAATGCAAATTCAAATGTGAATTTAAAAAAGGGAATTGAAATTAATTTCAAAAAGAAACGATGAAATCTATTCTGATGTTCGGAATGTAAATTGAACTAAAAATAAATCCATATTGATTTATGATTTGAATTCGACTATGTTGAATTTATACATATAATTATTTCCAGAAAAGATATTGGGATTGTATTAAATAGAACTAAGATTAAGTATGAAAATAAATTCTATGTTATATATATAAAAGTTAAACAAATTATTTCAAAATAAGATTTGAGTTTTAAATAAATGTTGAAATTGAAGCTTGTTTAATATATTAAACAAAGAAGTAATTTATAAATGATGTTTATGAATGTAGTGAAGAAACTATCATCGTATAATTTGAAAGTTTAAATTCAGTTATGAATTTAAAGAGGAAATTAGAAATCGTTTCAAAAAGGGAACGAAATGTTTTATTGTGGAATCTGGAATATAAACTGAATTGAGATAATATAATAGATAAAGGGAATTGGAATTTAATATACAAGATTGAATTGTTAATAAATTTATAATCGAGTAATGAAATAGTCGACAATTAGGGATAATCATAAATATTAAGTTGGATTTGGAAAACCGAATTAATTTATATTAAAATAAATAAGAACGAGATTGGAATTTATTCATAAATGAAGTTTAAACGTTTATACTTAAATTTAATTAAAACGAGCTCACCGCAAAGCAGTAGTCCGTAATTTGACATTTCAAACTTCAACTGAGTATATAGAACTCAGTTTAAGTCAGAATTCTTTGAAATAAGAATTATTAGGGCACCTTAGATAATAGTTTTCTAATGGAAGTGAAAAATATGGATTTCAACTTATAGATTTTGAGTTATGTCAAAATCAAAATTTAAGAAAAATAATGCTATAATCATTTATAAATTATAACAATTAAATAAAATCGAAGGATTTTAAGTTAATAGAATTTGGATTTACATTATAAAAATCCAGAATTGAGTTATAAAATAAATACGAACTCAATGGAGTAAATGAATAGATTTTTTGAAACAAAAATCAGATTTTTTTAATTATCGAATGAGGATAACTAATTTAAAAAGTATTTAGTTAGTGAAGTTTTGGATTGAACTTAAATTTGGTTAAGTGAACTGAAATTGTGAATTGAAATTGAACATTTGAATATGGAACCAGAATTAAAGTTTGGAATTCAATATGCAATTTGAGTTTGATATGTTTTAAGTCAATAATAATGTTTTTAAACACGACTGATTCCAACTCAGAGTGAAATGAGAAAATGAGCTATTTAAAGTATAAATTATCTATTAAATGGGGTTAAATGCAAATGTTGAATTGTTGCAAAATAAATTAGGAATGGTTGAAATACGTGTTAATAGGTAAGGAATGAAGTATATGAAGAGATATAAATTGTATGCTCGACAAAGAGGTATGTATATAAATTTAAATGAGATTTTATGAGCCTATTTGGCAAGCCTCTTGCCTTTTGGATTTTCTGTTTGAATGGAAAATGGCTTAGAGAGGCGATTTGTAGATTTACCGAGTGACCCGCACAAAGGAGACGCTGGCGAAATTTTTCGAAAATTTAGGGAGATAGAAAAAAATTTAAGCAAGTTTGATCGACTTATCAATTATATATGAAATTTAATAAGAGAATAAACGTATAATGAAATTTTATGAGAAAATAAAGGAAATTTATAAAATTAAATCTTGGGAAGTTGGAAGGAGAAACGTATACATGTTTTCAAGTGAATGATGGTTTAAAAGCAAGCGTTTTTCAAGTTGACAAGATTTTGTTAATAAGAAGTTAAGAAATGAAGTTAAGGAAACTTGAAACTGATTGGAGATTAGTCGAGTTGAATAGCTTCCTTAGCGTCGATTTGATGTTGGTTTCGATCTCCGGGGTTGATACTTAGGGAGTTTTTTCTTACAAATTTACAGTTAGGGACTGATGAATGTGGAAGAATAGTGATTGGTGAATATATGGAAATGTTTACTGATATTAAAAAGAGATATTTTATGGTATATTGAAAATAAATAGTTATGATAGATGGAAACATTTTTCCAAGAATCGTGAGAGGCTAAATGGGTTGGGAGAAATATCTAGAAAAGATATTGAAGAGAAAATGGGAAATGATAAATTTAATTAATAAGAAATTAATTTGGAAAGGGCTATGCAACACCCCTTGTATTCTATAACAGTGAAATTCACAAATTAAAGTATAATTAATTTCAAATCAAAGAATTGAGGGAAACGGGATACGCCATTGCGTACGTCTCGGAATTCTACTTGAAATAGAGTCCGAGTTTGCGTAAAAAGGACTCCGTATGAAGGAGTTATGGCCTCCGGAAGTTTCAGAATTCAGTTTAAAATTCAAACGGTCCAAAACAGCTCAGAAAAACTAATTCAAATTTCAAAATCGGGCCAGAATGGCCAGGGCGGGAAAATTCCCGCCCAAGGGACCCAGGTCGACTTGGCAGTCGACCTGGGGCTAGCCAGGTCGACTGGGCAGTCAACCTGGGTCACCCGTGTCGACTGCCAAGTCGACACGGTGTCGACTGGGGTGTCGACCTGGCCCCTGAGCCAGGTCGAACCCAACCCACCCTGGCTGGCCTGGTCTGTGTTTGGTCGATTTTCTGAGCCTTGCCTTGTCACTAGGGCTAGGTGTCATCTCCTGGTTGGTCTCTCCTTCAAACGAACGGCTATTGTTTAACCAAGCTTCATCGACGGTCTAAATCAACTCACAAACTCTATAAAAAGGACCTAAGACTAACCCTAATTCACACAGACTAAAATGGAGATGAGACCGTCATGCTGCTGAGGAGAGACTAAGGATAGCCGTCAGAAATTGAGAGACAATTAGGATATAAAATCAAAAGCTTAAAGCAACGTTAATTGAATCAAAGCAACACCTACAACAAAGGATAGCATCTCCAAATTCAGAATTCAGATTCCTGAATTGAAGATTCGTCATACGTTGTAAGTAGAGTGCTATTCCGATGTGAATAATTAATTGCGTTTGATTTGTGTAAAATGTGAAATGGAATTGTGGCGATAATAATCTATATTTGTATGTTATTCTGATTCTAAACGATTTGGGAATGTTATGGTATACGATTGGACATATGCGAGTATGTGATTTGCGTTGGAAGTTAACAACGAAATGGAATTGTGGCGATAATAATCTACACTTATATGTTATTTGATTCTAAACGATTTGGAAATGTTATGGTATACGATTGGATTCATACAAGTATATGATTTATGTTGACAACCATATGTTGTGAAATTTTAATTGGGATTCATGAAAGTATATGATTCATTATTATGCTAATATGATGTACATACTTTTATGATCACTTTTAGTGTGTAATTGGATACGACTCAGTACTATAGTTTATATGAATCTATGTTGGAATTAGCAAATCATACTTTTGTATTAGAAACAAAAGTAAGCACCTTTATGAACATGACTAAACTATGTTTGGTATTATGCCTAGTTGAAACATGTTTTAGGCCTAAGTTGTTATCAAAACCATATGGTGATATATGTGACACAATTAAGTTAGATTTACATTCCAATTGCAAGTTTACAATGATTCATGTTTAAGCATTATTTATGCCATGATTACATGAATAGAATGATTCATGTTTAAGTATTATTTATGCCATAATCATATGAATAGAATGATTCATGTTTAAGTATTGTTTATGCCATAATCATATGAATAGAATGATTCATGTTTAAGTATTGTTTATGCCATGATTATATGATGTTACAATTGCAAGTTCATATGTGCCTACTTTATGTTAATTGTATCATTATGTTGCAAGTTCATGCGTTCACACTCCCCTTTTTATGTTACCTCATAAACACCATGTTATAAGCCTCCCCTTTTTCATATGGCTAAGTTGGGTTAAACATTTAAACCCAACATATCTTATATTGTAGCGAATGTGTAAAACGGGGGTAATGACGTTTGGGTAAAAATATGGAACATATGTGTTGGCATGTTTGACGCATGCCAACAACCTTGAAAAAAAAACAATTAAGTGGCACAAATAAATGTTAACCAATAAAGATAAATTTGAATAATGGGCCGCAAATATTTACATATAAAAAGAAAAGAGACAAAATATGTAAATGTAGAAAATACGATGTGTTTAACCCGAGGTTGGATTGAGTTGTGATGTAAACCTGCCCGGAACCGCCCGGCTGTCCAGTAGTCACAACAATACCTATCCAATGTGGGTGGTTAAACACGGAGCCCAATAAGGACCCGAGGTTAGACTGAGTTGTGGCGTAAGACTGCCCGGTCCCAACCGGCAATAGGCAGCCACAACAATACCTGTCTAATGTGAGATGTCGAGGCTTTAATAAGACAATTAAGGCTGGGTCAGGATTGATAGGATTAAGTAAATTATATTAATACTTAATCAAAATGGATCATGCTAAACTAAACAAACTTATTGGGGGTTAGGTTTATTAAACACTTAACCAACTTATCATGTTGGCTAGAAATAGAAAACCTAGTAGCGGGGGACCCTTTTCAGCAGTAACCCTACAAGGTGTATCAGGATACCCTGAACTAGGCAGGGTGGGACACGATTACTGGGCTGACTGTAAGAGGTCAAATCGACGACGGTGGTGCAGCAGTGTAGGTTCTAATGGGGTGCGGGCGTGCACACACTCCGGCACAGAAAAATAAGGCACTGGGCACCAGTAGCACACCTGTGCATTCTAGAATTGTGTCGGGCCGCCACCATGGGACTTGATGCACCCCATGGTGGGACCAGCATAGGTAACTACAACAACGGGGGCCGTAAGACACATGTAACTATGCGAGTAGGAGCCGATCATCAGAAAATGGATCACTTCACCCTGATTATGGGGTGCCTGTTGGGAACTAGTTTATATGGGTACAGAGATTCACATGGGGTGCGATAGTATTCGACCCTAGACAACTTAACTTAGTTTATGATGCTTTCCCATTTCCAGTTTATGCTTATCATACCCAGTTCTTTATTCATAGACTGAATAATCCTAGACTTACTTAGGCTTTATGTCTGACTCTATTTTTCTTTCGCCTTCTTTTCTTTCGTTTCCCCCTCCCCCCAGGTCCACAGGGAGGGAATACCGCAGCTTGACCAGTTTTCACATCCAGCTTGAAGAGAAAGAATGTATTGCTTGGATCTTTTCCATTTTGGACTATGGCTTTGGACAGCAATTATGGGACTTTTGCAGTTTATTTATGTTTTCTTTATGCTTCTTTAAATAATGTAATCAAGACAGTTATAAAGATGTTATGTTTTTGGAAGTATTGTAAGACAATTATGGCACGGTTTGTGTAACACGTATTTTAATGAAATAAAAGTTGTTGTTGTTTTCCGCTGTTCAAAAATATGTGTTCTTATATCTATCTTGTATATCTGTGAGATATTTATAAACCTCCACCAAAATTAGGGCATTCCCTTTGAGAGTGACCCTAACGGAGGTAGGGTGTTTCACTTGGTATCAGAGCATAGGTTTACCAGATAATATAAAAATAAAGTTTTGAAAATTTATTTTTCAAAAAGAAAATTTAAAGAAGCATTTTTAAAAGATAAAATATTATTTTATTTTAAAAAGGCAAAGTCCCCCCAAAGCCATAGGTACTATCTCTTATCCTTCGTTTTGAATCTATCCTTTTTGTTTAAGCATGTTCGAAGAACTTAACTTGCCAGAGGGTGTACCAATACCTGGTTGGTTTAGACGATTCTTAGAAGCAAGGGCCACTCAGCCAGGTCCTACCGTTCCTCCTCCCCCAGCTGCAGGAAATCATCCAGCTGCAGCAGCACCTCTTCCTCCACCTCCTCCGTGGGGAAATACTTTTGCTAAGATATGTAAAGATTTTAAAGCTATGGGAGGAAAGGATTTTCATGGAACTGAGTCCTTCGTGGCAGCTAGAAATTGGCTGAAAGAAACCGAGGACTTGTTCGTAATCTTTGAGGTAGAAGATAGGCAGAAAGTACAATTGGCAGTGTGGCTACTAAAATGTGAGGCTTCCTACTGGTGGGAAGTCACTAATGCAGAAAGACCAGTGGAAACATGGGAGGACTTTAGGGCAAGGTTTGAGGCTAAATTTCTCTCAGACGCGGAAAGGAGTTTGCAGTTGGAAAAATTCTTATTTCTTAAGCAAGGGAATAAGACAGTCAAAGAGTATGTTAATCAGTTTGATGAGCTGGCTAGGTTCGGACTGGACCTAGTCAACACCCCGCACAAGAAGGCTCTCTGTTTTGTCAAAGGGTTGAATGAGCCATTACACAGTTTGTCCATGACCCATATACCCATGGGAGCTACGTATGAAAGATTGGTACAGATGGCATTGCTAAACGAAGAGAATAAAGGCAAGAAGGAGACAAAGGCAAAAAGCTCTCAAGGGAAGAAAGAGGGTTTACAGCCTAAGAAGACCGACTTTAAGAAGGGCAGGAAAGACAAAAAAGAGAAGAGGAAGTGTAATTTCTGTGGCAAAGTGGGCACTTAGTGAAAGATTGCCGGAAAAAGTAGGCCAAGATGAATGGTGGGTGCTTTTCTTGCGGTGAGACAGGCCACATGGCTAAGGACTGCCCAAAGAAACGAGGACAGGGGCTGGATCCACCTCAAGGGCGCAGGTTCATGTGCTAGAGGCGCCACCTCTGCAACAGCGAGGTATAAATACTTCTGTAGAAAGTGTAGTTTATCTTTATGATCACCCCGTTCGCACTTTATTTGATTCTGGCGCATCACACTCCTTTATCTCGTCTGCTTTAGTAGAATCTCTGCACCTAAAAACTAGTATGGTAGAGGACCCCTTAATTGTTTCAAACCCAATTGGGGGCCCGGCTCATTTGTCTATGATCTGTGTGGGATTGAAAATTTCTATTATAAGCGTAGAATTTAAATGTAGTGCCTTTGTTTTGGGCTTTTCGGGATATGGTTTGATTTTGGGCATGGATTGGCTATCTAGTAATGGGGCCATCCTTGATTGTGAGAAAAGGGTTGTTAGGCTCCTGACCCAGCTCGGTAACACTTTGGAAATTACTTGTAATCCCTCGTATGCGGTTATGCTTAGTTATCTTGAATCGCTAGATGCCTCTGTCTACAATTTGCAATCGGTTAGAGTGGTCCGGGAATATCCGGATGTCTTCGAAGAGGTGAAGGGCTTGCCTCCGAAATGGGAGATAGACTTCCGCATATATCTTGTAGATAATGCAAAGCCTGTTGCATTGCCCGTTAGACACGTGGCTCCACGGGAAAGGAAAGAGCTCAATAAACAGATTAAAGAGCTTCTAGAGAAGGGGTTCAATAGAAGGAGCATTTCAGAATGGGGCGCTCCAGTGGTGTTCGCTACAAAGGCGGATGGTTCACTCCGTCTATGTGTTGACTATAGGGAGCTCAACAAGCTAACGAAAAAGAATTGGCACCCTCTCCCCAGAATTGACGATCTGTTTAATCAGCTTGCAGGAGCGTCTGTTTTCTCCCGACTCGATTTAGCGACCGGTTTTCATCAGCTAAGGGTGGCTGAAGATAGCATCGATAAAACGGCATTCAGAATCCCAGACGGCTTCTTTGAATGGCTTGTCATGCCTTTCGGCTTGACAAACGCACCTGCTTACTTCGTGGACCTAATGAGTAGGGTGTTCAGAGATTTCCTTAATAAGTTCGTAGTGGTTTTCGTAGACGATATCTTGATCTTCTCAAAGAGTGAAGAGGAGCATGCCCAGCACTTAAGGGAAATCATGGAAACTCAGCGAGTCCATCAGCTAAAAGTCAAATTCTCCAAATGCCACTTTTGGAGAGAGGAAGTAAGATTTCTTGGGCACATAGTATCCAAGGAAGGGTTAGCTGTAGACCCAGCTAAGGTAGTAGCGGTGCAGGATTGGAAGACACCAAAGAACGCAACAGAGGTCCGAAGCTTTCTCGGGCTAGCAGGCTTCTATCGAAAATTCATCAGAGACTTTGCAAAGATATCAGCTCCGCTCACAAAGTTGACCAAGAAGAATCTAATGTTCAATTGGGGCTTGGATTGCGAGTTTGCTTTCCAGCGACTGAAAAGGGCTCTTACAACAGCCCCAGTTTTAACATTGCCAGATGGAAGCAAGATGTTCACAGTTTATACAGATGCATGTGGGACAGGGCTAGGCGCTGTCTTAATGTAAGAAGGTAGGGTAGTAGCTTATGGCGGGAGGCAGTTGAAAGTGCATGAAAAGAACTACCTGACCCATGATCTTGAGTTAGCCGCCATCGTCTTTGCACTCAAGTCTTGGCGACACTATCTCCTAGGTGAGAATTTTGAACTTTACACTGACCATAAATCGTTGAAATACCTTTTCTCACAGAAGGACCTTAACTTGAGGTAACAGAGATGGATGGAGTTTCTTGCCTCGTATGATTTCGAGATCTCCTACACTCCGGGCAAAGGCAACGTAGTGGCAGACGCGTTGAGCCGAAAGAAACTAACCCTAAGCCCGTTGTTTGTTGAAAGACAAAGCCTAGAGTTTTTAGCCAATTTTGACTTTAGGCCCTCCTCCGATTTTGTACCAGGCTTGCTAGCATATCTCGAAGTACGCCCGACTTTAGTGGACTCAATAGGGACACCACAACGCGAAGACCCTCAGCTTGTGGAAACGACTGATAGGCTAATTAGGGGTGAGACTTCAAGTCACCTCAACAGATAATCCATCGACGACAAGGGTTGGCTAATGCGAGACGGAAGACTATGCGTCCCACAGACAAGGGATTTAGTAAAGAAGGTTCTCGAGGAAGCGCATCATTCCAAGATGACGATACACCCAGGCGGAGATAAAATGTACAAGGACATAAAAAGAACTTTCTTTTGGAACGGCATGAAGAAAGACGTGGCAGAATTTGTTTCTAAGTGTATGGTGTGCCAACAGGTTAAGGCGGAACAGAAAAAGCCTGGCGGTCTGCTCCATCCTCTAGAGGTCCCGCAGTGGAAGTGGGATAGCATCTCAATGGACTTCATCGATGGGCTGCCTAGGTCTAGGAGAGGCAACACTAGTATTTGGGTAATAGTGGATAGGCTTACTAAAAGCGCCCACTTTTACCTGTCAAAAGTAAAAGAACTGCCTCATCCCTAGCATCTCTTTACCTCAAGGAAATTATTCGACTCCATGGAATACCGTCCAGCATTGTTAGTGACCGAGACCCTATCTTCACAAGTGAGTTTTGGCGGAGTCTGCAAGAAGCGGTAGGCACACAGTTATGCTTGAGCACAGCCTATCATCCCCAAACCGACGACCAAACAGAAAGAGTGAACAGAGTTTTGGAGGACCTTTTAAGATTGCGCGTCCTTGACTTCGGAGGGACATGGGAAGACCATCTTCCTTTGGTGGAATTTGCCTACAACAACAACTATCAAGCAACCATCGGAATGGCGCCCTTCGAAGCTTTATATGGAAGATCGTGCCGATCACCCACTTGTTGGTGGGAGTATTCTGATAAGCTCATATTTGGACCAGATATGATTCGAGAGACTTCAGAGAAAGAAGACTTAATATGAAGAAGGATGAAGACGGCCCAAGACAGACAAAAGTCCTACGCCGACAAGAGGAGGACCGACCTTGAATTTGAGGTTGGGGACAGAGTTTTTCTTAAGGTATCTCTGCTAAGGAACGTTGTTCGTTTTGGAACCACAGGAAAGCTAGCACCAAGGTTCGTAGGGCCATTCCCTATCATTGAGAAAATAGGGAAAATGGCCTATAGATTGGAGCTACCCGAAAATTTGGCCGGAGTTCACAAGTTCTTTCACGTTTCGCACCTCCGAAAATGTCTACATGAATCTGCTGAAGTGGTAGAGCCAAATATCCTAGAAGAAGCTAAAGTGGAACGCGAAGCAACCGTGAGGAAAGTTCCAACCCGCATATTAGGAACGGAAGTGAAGAAACTACGCAACCGCGAAGTCAAGCTCGTCAAAGTTCAGTGGAGCGACGCCGAAAAAGATGCAACTTGGGAAAATGAAGCTAGAATACGCGCAGCCTACCCTTTTCTTTTCGAGGGTACATCTTTGATATTTCCTTTTTCCTTAAGTTGCGCTTTTATCTATCTTTTTAGGTATACCTCCTCCTTATCTTTTAGGAAGACACCCTTCGGATGAAAACATGTGATTGAAACATGTTATGGATGATGGTTGCAAGTGGTTGCAAGTGATTGCTAGTGCTTGCTCGTGGTTGCATATACACACACAATCTAGGTTTTAGATCGGCTCAGTCACTTCATATTGCATATGCATAAATGTATTTATATTCGTATATGTTTGAAATTTAATGTGTTGTCATATGGATGTCGCATTTGTATGAATGATTGTGCACTCATGTAGAATCATGAATAGGAAAATTTGCATACATAATGGATTCATGGCACTTACATAATTTTCATTAAGGAGGTCAACTGAATCAGTAGACCGCCTGATTTTGCATTAGATAAGTACATATATACATACACTTTGCATATGATCATGAAGCATTAGAAGTCTTTTAAGGACAATGGATGCTCGTGTTTGATGGATGAGTAGATGGATGTTTGGATGTTAGGATATACATTCTTCCTGAACTTGAAGATTTCTGGGACGAAATCCTTTTAAGTGGGGGCGAATGTAACACCCCGTGTATTCTATAATAGTGAAATTCACAAATTAAAGTATAATTAATTTCAAATCAAAGAATTGAGGGAAACGGGATACGCCATTGCGTTCGTCTCGGAATTCTGCTTGAAATAGAGTCCGAGTTTGCGTAAAACGGACTCCGTATGAAGGAGTTATGGCCCGGAAGTTTCAGAATTCAGTTTAAAATTTAAACGGACCAAAACAGCTCAGAAAAACTAACTCAAATTTCAAAATCGGGCCGGAATGGATAGGGCGGGAAAATTCCCGCCCAAGGCACCCAGGTCGACGTGGCAGTCGACCTGGGGCTAGCCAGGTCGACTGGGCAGTCGACCTGGGTCACCCGTGTCGACTGCCAAGTCGACACGGTGTCGACTGGGGTGTCGACCTGGCCCCTGAGCCAGGTCGAACCCAGCCCACCCTGGCTGGCCTGGTCTGTGTTTGGCCGATTTTCTGAGCCTTGCCTTGTCACTAGAGCTAGGTGTCAGCTCCTGATTGGTCTCTCCTTCAAACGAACGGCTATTGTTTAACCAAGCTTCATCGACGGTCTAAATCAACTCATAAACTCTATAAAAAGGACCTAAGACTAACCCTAATTCACACAAACTAAAATGGAGATGAGACCGTCATGCTGCTGAGGGGAGACTAAGGATAGCCGTCAGAAATTGAGAGACAATTAGGAGATAAAATCAAAAGCTTAAAGCAACGTTAATTGAATCAAAGCAACGCCTACAACAAAGGATAGCATCTCCAAATTCAGAATTCAGATTCCTGAATTGAAGATTCATTATACGTTGTAAGTAGAGTGCTATTCCGATGTGAATAATTAATTGCGTTTGATTTGTGTAAAATGTGAAATGGGATTGTGGCGAAAATAATCTATATTTGTATGTTATTATGATTCTAAACGATTTGGGAATGTTATGGTATACGATTGGACATATGCAAGTATGTGATTTGTGTTGGAAGTTAACAACGAAATGGAATTGTGGCGATAATAATCTATACTTGTATGTTATTTTGATTCTAAACTATTTGGAAATGTTATGGTATACGATTGGATTCATACAGGTATATGATTTATGTTGACAACCATATATTGTGAAATTTTAATTGGGATTCATGCAAGTATATGATTCACTATTATGCTAATATGATGTACAGTCTTTTATGATCACTTTTAGTGTGTAATTGGATACGACTAAGTATATAGTTTATACGAATCTATGTTGGAATTAGCAAATCATACTTTTGTATTAGAAACAAAAGTAAGCACCTTTATGAACATGACTAAACTATGTTTGGTATTATGCCTAGTTGAAACATGTTTTAGGCCTAAGTTGTTATCAAAACCATATGGTGATATATGTGACACAATTAAGTTAGATTTACATTCCAATTTCAAGTTTACAATGATTCATGTTTAAGGATTATTTATGCCATGATTACATGAATAGAATGATTCATGTTTAAGTATTATTTATGCCATAATCATATGAATAGAATGACTCATGTTTAAGTATTGTTTATGCCATAATCATATGAATAGAATGATTCATGTTTAAGTATTGTTTATGCCATGATTATATGCTGTTACAATTGCAAGTTCACATGTGCCTACTTTATGTTTATTGAATCGTTATGTTGCAAGTTCATGCGTTCACACTCCCCTTTTTATGTTACCTCATAAACACCATGTTATAAGCCTCCCCTTTTTCATATGGCTAAGTTGGGTTTAAATGTTAAACCCAACATATCTTATATTGTAGCGAACGTGTAAAACGGGGCTAATGACGTTTGGGTTAAAATATGGAATATATGTGTTGGCATGTTTGACGCATGCCAACAACCTTGAAAAAAAAAACAATTAAGTGGCATAAATAAATTTTAACCAATAAAGATAAATTTGAATAATGGGCCGCAAATATTTACATATAAAAAGAAATGAGACAAAATATGTAAATGTAGAAAATACGATGTGTTTAGCCCGTGGTTGGATTGAGTTGTGATGTAAACCTGCCCGGAACTGCCCAGCTGTCCAGTAGTCACAACAATACCTATCCAATGTGGGTGGTTAAACACGGAGCCCAATAAGGATCCGAGGTTAGACTGAGTTGTGGCGTAAGACTTCCCGGACCCAACCGGCAACAGGTACCCACAACAATACCTGTCTAATGTGAGAGGTCGAGGCTTTAATAAGACAATTAAGGCTGAGTCAGGATTGATAGGATTAAGTAAATTATATTAATACTTAATCAAAATGGAACATGCTAAACTAAACAGACTGATTGGGGGTTAGGTTTATTAAACACTTAACCAACTTAGCATGTTGGCTAGAATTAGAAAACCTAGTAGCGAGGGACCCTTTTCAGCAGTAACCCTACAAGGTGTATCAGGATACCCTGAACTAGGAAGGGTGGGGCACGATTACTAGGCTGACTGTAAGAGGTCAAATCGACGGCGGTGGTGCAGCAGTGTAGGTTCTAATGGTGTGCGGGCGTGCACACACTCCGGCGCAGAAAAATAAGGCACTGGGCACCAGTAGCACACCTGTGCATTCTAGAATTGTGTTGGGCCGCCACCATGGGACTTGATACGTCCCATGGTGGGACCAACATAGGTAACTACAACAACGGGGGTCGTAAGACACATATAACTATGCGAGTAGGAGCCGATCATCAGAAAATGGATCACTTCACCCTGATTATGGGGTGCATGTTGGGAACTAGTTTATATGGGTGCAGAGATTCACATGGGGTGCGATAGTATTCGACCCTAGACAACTTAACTTAGTTTATGATGCTTTCCCATTTCCAGTTTATGCTTATCATACCCAGTTCTTTATTCATAGACTGAATAGTCCTAGACTTACTCAGGCTTTATGTCTGACTCTATTTTTCTTTCACCTTCTTTTCTTTCGTTCCCCCCCCCCCCCCCCAGGTCCACAAGGAGGGAATACCGCAGCTTGACCAGTTTTCACATCCAGCTTGAAGAGAAAGAATGTATTACTTGGATCTTTTTCGTTTTGGACTATGGCTTTGGACAGCAATTATGGGACTTTTGCAGTTTATTTATGTTTTCTTTATGCTTCTTTAAATAATGTAATCAAGGCAGTTATGAAGATGTTATGTTTTTGGAAGTATTGTAAGAAAATTATGGCATGGTGTGTGTAACACGTATTTTAATGAAATAAAAGTTGTTGTTGTTTTCCGCTGTTCAAAAATATGTGTTCTTATATCTGTCTTGTATATCTGGGACTTATACTTATAAACCTCCACCAAAATTAGGGCATTCCCTTTGAGAGTGACCCTAACGGAGGTGGGGTGTTTCAGGCTAAGTACAGCTTGATGTTTGATTAGTAGAATTTCCATTTGAAAATTAGTTCATTGATTGTATGGATGTTTTCCTTTTATAGTTAAATAACCAACTGTCAAAGTTTTTGGACCATTTCCATTGTCAATACGGAGAGACCGCGATCAGATTTATTATTTGACAACCACTCTGTATTGGCATAAGCATTGCGAATCAAATATGTTGAAGATAATTGAAGACGGAGTAAAGTGCAAGGGTTGTTTTGTTGATCCTAGGTAGAAATTGCTAAGATGGATTGATGGAATAGTGCCTTCGGTTTTTCCAATCCCATGACAACTTGTATGGATGAATATCTGACAGAGTATGCCTAACAGACCATCTATATTGACATCTTCAAATGTATCATGTTGGTGGCAGAGGAATTCGTTCCTCTTAGCTTTATGCTCGTGATATTTTTGGGGAAATCAATAAATGAATTGGCAGGTTTGACGATGTGGCATTCAAAGTGAATGAAGATGTGTCATGTCAAAAAGATAAGCGCGGTCTCAAGCCTCACAATCAGGAAATGGTATAAAATCGGATAGGTCGCATGGTTAAGTGAGTAGCTTCCAATTACGGTGTATCGTCACCTGATCAAGAGAAATTCAATTTGTTTCTAAAATATTTTGAAGTTGTGCCTTTCGGGAAATGGTTGTTGATCCCAACTATTGGTGAAAATACATTCGGAACACTCAAGCGAAGTGAGTGGTCGGTCATGTTTAACCTAGGTTGCAAGATGTCCTTGTTGAACCTGGTGTATTCCCTTCTAGAGATACACAGTCTAAAGGTGGTCTCATACCTTGCTTGTTGGAATCCATTCTCCAATAAGGGCCCACAGTTTTGATTGTATACCATGTATGTAGAGAGTGAGATGCAAGCGTTCTATTAGAATGTTACTTACTTGTTTTAGACACTATTCTAATATCAGAAAAGTATTGATTTTAAAGAATGTTTTGCGTTATCGTAAGGTAAAAACCATTCGTGTTTATGTGTAGATCGATCTTACGATTATCTTTTCTTTTAAAAGAATTTTAAAAAAAAGTTAAACCAAGTGGCTTGAGTTTACTCATGCCAGTCCTTGTTGCTTGATGTTTGCTTGGTACGGATGATAGGGGGTTCTCGCTTCATGTTAGGTGGCAAACGGATGACTCTTACCCCTACATGTCCTGAAAATGTGGGTTGGTTGCGAGTCGAGTGGCTGGCCGTAAAACAGGTGTTAGGGTACCAATGTAAGCCACTGTAGGATGTTAGTCCGCTGACTTGCGGTTGAGGGATGGTTGAAAAGCTTATTAAAATTGACGTTACATTATAGTGGTATCAGAGCTTAGGTTAAACGAATACCTAGGCTTTGGTGGGGGTTTACTCATTAGAGATAGGGTGAATAGTACCCTGGAATGAGTTAAGTGTATATATACGAGAGTGTGTATTTGTTAATTAATATAAAAGTTGTTTTATATTGTGTTGGCTAGTCTACTAAGTGGCTTATGAATTCTAGTCGAATCGTGGGATGCCATGGCGTCGATAAGAGTTTATAAATACTTGAACATAAAGTTGAACATAATTTTGTTTTAGGATGGGTAAATGAAATAATTTTACCCAAAACAGTATTTTGATATAAAAAGGAATAATTTTCTGAAATTATTATAATATACGGATGTGTTGGTTGTTATTATAATCAAATGAGATTAAAAGAAATGAAATGGTTATATAACCAAATAGAGTTTGTATAAGAATGATATATACAAATGAGATGAACTGGAATTGGATTCAAACCAAAATTTGGAATTTAAATCCTGGGTGTTTGAAAAAATGTTTTCCTGGAAGTATATTAAAATCTGGAATTGGATTCAAATATTTTTGGCCCACATTAAAAGAAGACATCATTGAAATGTGCTCTAAATTCTATTCCAATCCTTCATCCATTGCTGAATTAAATTATGCTAACATCATCCTCATCCCAAAATTCTTGGGTGCTAACACTTTACCTTCCTTCAGACCCATTAGTCTTCTCAACACTACTTTCAAAATCATCACCAAAATCTTAGCCATTAGGCTCCAGAACCACATTGATTCCCTGATCGATTCTGAACAATCTGCATTCATCAAAGGAAGAAATATTCTTGACTATGTTGCTGCCACCCAAGAAGTTATCTCCTTTTGCCACATTTCAAATACCCCGGGTGTCATTTGTGTAACTGGATCAGAGCAATCCTCCACGCTAGCATTTCCACAATTTACATCAATGGTGAATTCAGTGGAAAATTAGATCTAAAAGAGGCTTAAGACAAGGCGACCCCCTTTCACCACTCATCTTTGTTCTGATTGCAGATTACTTCAATCAAATGATTAAACAATCACTATCCCACAATATTTTCTCAGGCATCTCACTGCCAAATTCAAATGTACGCACAACCTGTCTGCAATTTGCAGATGACACAATCTTCTTCACCACTCCAACACCCTCTAACATTCATTGCCTTAAAATTCTCCTTTATTCATTTGAAATGATTTCAGGCCTATCTATCAATTTCAACAAAAGCTCTATTATAATGTTGGGTAATTGCACTCATCTGGGTCCTAGAATTACAGAATGCCTTAACTGTAAGCTAGATTCATTCCCAACCACATATTTGGGCATTCCACTTCGTCTTACCAAACTTCATAAATCTGATCGGCTACCCCTCATTTCTAAAATTGAAAATTGACTTACAAGCTGGAAAGCTAATTCCTTATCATCAGCGGGTCGTCTTATCCTTGTTAAACATGTCCTCACATCCCTTCGCACCTAGTGGATGTCCTTCTATAAACTCCCAATTTGGGTAATCAATAAAATCGATTCAATTCGAAGCTCCTTTTTTTGGAACGGTGGCAAATTGAAAACGCTAATCAATTGGCAAACTGATTGTCTTCCTTTAAATCATAGTGGTCTTGGAATTCATGACCTCTTTACCTTCAACATGGCGCTACTTGCTAAATGGTTATGGCATAGTCTCACCCCAGGGCATTTTATTTGGAAGAACTGGATCCTTCATAGGTTGTACCACGCAAATCCCTTTCTCATCCTCCACTTTAACCCATCATTTAAGCCATTACCTTTCTAGAAAGGAGTACTATCCACCATCCTTAGAATAAAGTCCCTCTTCCACGTTAAAATAAATAATGGTGATTCTTGATTATTTTGGATGGATATATGGAATGAGCAGATCCCTTTTTCCACTCTATTCCCTAACCTTGCAATATTAAACCAATATATCCCATTATCAGTTGCATCAGCGCATTCTCTGGGCCCAATGGTCTTTTTACCATCCACTTAAACTGGGCTTGAATCTTTAAATGAGCTTATCAGCATTGGTCATGTCCTTAGCACAACCCAATCCTACATTGGGCCTGATGTATTCACATGGGCCTTGGGATCCAAATTTTCTGTAGTGGCCTGTTATGAGTTTCTAATTCATCCAGGTCGATACTTCACTTTCTCTCGCATTTGGAACTGTCATCTTCCTCCTCATGTCATCTTCTTTCAATGGCTTCTCATCCACAATCGCATTAACACCAGAGACCGCCTTCATCGATTTAACAATAATATTGACCCTTCTTGCGTCCTCTGTAAACATCATAATGAATCCCTCACTCATCTCTTCTTTGAATGTGATTTTTCCTACGTTGTTTGGGCTGCAATTAGCTCCTTCCTCCTTGGCTTTGTCCCTTCGATTCATTCTTTTTTGAGTGTAACACTCCACGTCCATTAATGTCACTCACCAGGGGAATGCATTAACTTCCATGGAGGTCATAAGTGAATATAGAACAGAGAAATTACAACAAGACAGATAATAAATAGCACTTGAAAATCTAAAACTTCATTTTATTGCAGCGGAAATTAAATATGTCTGTTACATCATAAAACCATAGATCATAACCAAGTACAATATCCGTCTTCACAAAAACAAAATACATAATCCCATTACAATAAATAGCCATTAAAAAGAAAGATAACAAGCTGGACTTTACTTCTGCAGTCCAAGCTTTCCAAGAGATAAGCGATCCAACTAGACTCCACTAGAACTTGGCCCAACCTGAGGACCTGAAGGAAAAAAAAGATGGAAAAGAGGGGGTCAGACATAAAGTCTGGCGAGTATGATAATTCTACAATACTATTATCAAAATAACTGGACTAAGGCATAAGCTGGAAGATAAGGAAATGTCTGTGAAAGAGCAGATTAAGGACATATACAATCGCTAAAGGAAATGTTATAGGCCCTCCTAAATACTAAAGGATAAACACTATACTGCACCACACCAGTCACCCTAAAGATTGATCCCACTTAGCTTCACTTAGAAACTTTCTTTATGGATTTACGTACTCCTAGCTGACTACATAGGTGCCGCCTGCCCCTATCTCCACTAGGTGTACCCCACTTTCCATTTTTCGATCGGCTCCCTACTCGTAGATACCCGTGCTGGCCCCACAGTGGGGTGTATCATTCCCCTAAAGTGGCAACCCGATATAACGGAGATGCACGGCTTATACCTACACGATGCAACAACGTCTTACCTACCAGCCCGGGTCCACACACGCATATGAAACCCGTTGGACTTGCGTTGCCACCGCTCCCTGTTTTGGCCTCTTATAGTCAGACCCAGTATGTGTGTCCCGTCCTCGACTTGGGTCGAGCCCACAAAGATACGTTTTGGGATACTGGTTGAAATGGGCCCCCATTATTTCCTACAAGCATTCCACCTAAGCTTGTCCCATTAGTCCATCCACTTAACCCACTTAGTCATGTTCATTTACATGTGTATTTGGTTAAGTCTAATCGTATTTCAAATGCCTCTAAAGGCAACCACTAGATTCCTCATGCCACCCAAGGCACCTACTTAACCCCCATGTCTCACCTTACATGATTATCTGGCTAAGTATTTCTTAATTCATTAAGGCCATAACCTCATAAAGACCTCTCACATTAGACTGGCATTTATGGCAGCTGGATTTGCCAGGCGGGTCCGGGCAGTCTTATACCATAAAAGAGTCTAACCTCTTGTCTTTACAACTGTTATGCTTTAGTTTGGGCCTAGGACCTCTCACATTGGGCCGACATTTGTGACTACTGGATTTTCCGGGCGGGTCCGGGCAGGTTTACGTCACAAACGAGTCCAACCTCGTGTCCTAAGCATTGATTATTATTAATAATCCACTTTCCCCAATTTTAATAATTCCCTACTTGAATTATTAATTAATTCCAAATTCAACAATGTCCATAATTGACTCAATTATGGACATCCATTCAAGGCGTGCAAAATCATACAAAATTGCACCCAATTTATTAATTCCTAATATCACCCCTACCCCACGTTTGAACGTTTATTCGCAAAATATATATATTAGACTCGAATAGTCTAACTCATAGCATAAAAGAGATTATCACAATAACAACATGTATATATGGCTAAATGAATCATAATAAGGGGTGAAACTTGCATATGTACAACTTGCATAGGATTATACATGTCATGGATCTAAAGATGTCAACATGTTCATAATTCACATAATATGATCTCAATCAAATTTCATAAACTTGCATAGGAACATGTGTGAATCAACATCATCTAATCTAACAATATGGGTTTTTATGGGTACACCTAACTCAATAGGCAAATTCCCATAATAAAAGTTCATTTAGTCATAGATTCATGCATATGGGTACACCTAACTTAATAGGCAAATTCCCATATTCAAGATCCAATTTAAATTGTGGATTCATGTATATGGGTACACCTAACCTAATAGGCAAATTCCCATAATCATGATCCATTTAATTTAAAAAAAACATAAACTTTAAACATGATCCAATTCACATAAATAACAACATCATGATTTTACAACTTGTACGATTCAACACAACTTAACTTGATATCATTATCATATAACATATGGATTTCAACATATGTGTTAACATGAGATCTACAACATATATAAGATTTATGACATAACATAGCATGATTTACACATAGCATAGCATGATAGCATAACATAACATAGCATGATTTTCATCATAGCATGGCATAGCATAGGAGAATTTACAACATATAATTTACAACATATGACAACATAATAACATAACAAGAGATCCACAATATAGAATTTACAATTACAACACACATCACTTTCTTGTGATCCATTCATAACTTAATCGAATTATTTTATAATAACATTATGAGAATCATCATACTCACAATTTAAAGAAGAGAAATAGAAAGAGTCTTTGATTTAATTTGTTTGTTGAGTAGATTTAGTTGTAGGCTAGGCTTTCTCCTTCTTCTTTAGTTTGTGACGGCTACGCTGAACTCCATGGCAACGGCATGTCGGTAGCTCTCCAATTTTTCAAGTGATTTAGGGTTAGAGTCCACCCACTTATTTATAGATGTTAGGATGCATTTAGGCCAATAGATTTACCCTAGAATAGATTAGAGCCATTAGATTTCGTCCAGCCTTCAAAACATAGCCCGAAAACCCAACCAGATGCACCCAGGCCACCTGGGCTCGACCAGGGAGGTCGACACCCAGGTCGACTCCAGTGTCGACCTGGCTCCCCCCAGGTCGACCTGGTCTGGGCGGGAGTTTTCCCGCCTGCCTCCATTTCTGTGTTTTTGAAATCTGTTTTAAAATTTGAATTTTTCGTGAAACTTCTCGAGGCCATATCTCGGTCATACGAACTCCGATTCACAAAATTTCGGACTCTATTTCGCGTATTTTTCCGAGACGAACACAATGGCGCAGTCCGTTTCCCAATATTCTTATATTTGAAATTAATTATTCTTTCATTTGTGAATATTATTATTAACTGATTTACGGGGTGTTACATTCTCCCCTCCTTAAAGGATTTCGACCCCGAAATCTTCAAGTCAAGAAGAATGTTTAACCTAACATCCAATCAACCATCTACTCAATCATCAAACACTGGCATCCACTGTCCTTATAGACTTCTAATGCTTTTATGTTTAAATGCATAATGTGTGTATATGTCCGTATCTAATGCAAAATTAGGCGGTCCACTGATTCAGTTGACCTCCTTGATGCAATTCATGATAGTGCCATGCATCCATTATGTATGCAAAAGATCCTAATTGCTTACATACTACTTCTATATGCGTGCACACCCATTCAACCAAATGCAGCATCCATATGATGGTACAACCATTATACATCCATTATACTAAATACATTCATTTATGCAATATGCAATATGCAATATGTAGTGACTGAGCCGATCTAGTGCCTAAAGTGTGTGTATATATGCATCCACGAGCAACCACTAGCAAACACTTGCGTCCATTTTGCATCCATCATACATAACATGTCTCAAACACATGTTTCAACCATAGGATTTATCCTAACTAAGTTCAAAGATACTAACGAGAGGATATACTAAAGATAAGATAAGTTAAGCGATAATGGAGAAATTAAAAGATATACCCTCAAAAAGAAAAGGGTACAACGAACGCATCTTCTCTTCTGTCTCCCAAGTAGCGTTGCTCTCATCATCTCCCCATTGCACTTTAACTAGTCTGACCTCTCGATTCCTCAACTTTTTGATCTCCGACCCAAGAATGCATGTAGGTGCTCATCTAATTGTTGCATCACGCTCTATTTCCACCTCTTTAAGCAAGCTCGGCTCTACCACCTCCGCGGTCTTGTGCAAACACTTCCTCAAATGTGATACATGGAATACGTCGTGTACTCCACTAAGTTTCTCAGGCAACTCCACCCTATACGCTATCTTCCCGATCCTGTCTTTTATAGGAAACGGCCCTACAAACCTTGGCGCTAATTTCCCAATGGACCCAAAGCGAACAACATTCCGTAACGGAGATACTTTGATAAAAACCATGTCCCCAATGTCAAACTCAAGATCTGTCCTCCTCTTATCAGCATACGATTTCTGCCTATCTTGTGCTGCTTTCATCCTCCTTCGAATCAAATCAATCTTCTCCGAGGTTTCCCTAACCATATCGGGCCCAAGTAGGATTTTATCGGTAGATTCCCACCAACATGTAGGCGAACGGCAAGGCCTTCCATAAAGAGCTTCGAAAGGTGCCATGCCAATACTAGACTGAAAGCTATTATTATATGCGAATTCTACCAACGGAAGGTGCTCTTCCCATGTACCCCAAAGTCTAGGATACAAAGCCTTAAAAGATCCTCTAGAATACGATTCACCCTCTCGGTTTGGCCGTCCATCTGAGGATGATATGCGATGCTCAAACATAGCTGAGTCCCTACCGCCTCTTGTAAACTCTTTCAAAATTCGCTAGTGAAGATGGGATCACGGTCGCTTACTATACTAGAAGGAATACCGTGCAAACGAACTATCTCTTTAATGTATACAGAAGCCAACCACGGAGCAGTCCTCTTACTTTTCACGGGAATAAAATGGGTGCTCTTAGTAAGTCTATCTACTATAACCCAAATCCCCGTATTACCCTTCCTTGATCTTGGTAATCCATCCACAAAATCCATTGATACGCTTTCCCATTTCCATAGTGGAACTTCCAATGGGTGAAGCAACCCACCGGGTTTCTTCTGTTCCGCTTTTACTCGTTGGCACACCAAGCATCTAGCGACGTACTCGGCTACATCCTTTTTCATACCGGCCCAAAAGAAAACCCGCTTCATATCTTTGTACATCTTGTCTCCGCCGGGATGAATGGTCATCTTTGAGCGATGAGCATCATCAAGAATGGCCTTCCTTAAGTCTACGTCTTGTGGTACACAAAGTCTATTATCCCGTCGTAACCAACCTTTATCGTCTAGGGTATACCTACGAAGATGGCTAGACGACTCCCCTCCTTTGAGCTTTTCTACTATCTCAACCAACTGTGGGTCGTCTTGCTGTGCCTCACCAACTCGTCCTAGAAGTGTAGGTCTAACCTCCAAGGATGCTAACAAACCAGGTACTAGGTCAACGGAGGGTCTAAAGTCAAACATGGAGATGAATTCTAAGCTTCGTCGTTCAACAAACAACGAACTCAAGGACAACCTTTTCCTACTTAAGGCGTCTGCTACCACGTTACACTTGCCCGGGGTATATGCTATTTCAAAATCGTAGGAGGCTAAGTATTCCATCCACCGTTGCTGCCTTAAATTCAAATCCTTCTGAGAGAATAAGTATTTTAATGATTTGTGGTCAATGAACAGTTCGAATTTCTCACCAAGAAGATAGTGACGCCAAGACTTAAGCGCGAAAACAATTGCGGCTAACTCAAGGTCATGCGTAGGGTAATTCTTTTCATGAACCCTCAACTGCCTTCCACCATAGGCTATTACTCTTCCCTCTTGCATGAGGACCGCGCCAAGTCCCGTCCCACAAGCATCAGTATAGACGGTAAACGGTTTATTCCCGTCTGGCAGCACTAAGACTGGGGCTGAAGTTAAGGCTCTCTTTAAACATTGGAACGCATCATCACAATCTTCGTCCCACGTAAAAACCAGGTTCTTCTTCGTTAACCGTGTTAATGGAGCTGATATTTTTGCGAAGTCTTTGATAAACTTCCTATAATAGCCAGCCAACCCCAAGAAACTTCTTACTTCGGTTGCATTTTTAGGGACCTTTCAATCTTGGATGGCCACCACCTTTGCGGGATCCACTGCTATCCCTTCCTTGGAAACCACGTGCCCTAGGAACCGTACTTCTTTCCTTCAGAAGTGATACTTAGAAAATTTTGCCTTAAGGTTATGCGCTCGAAGGGTTTCCAACACTTCCCTAAGATGTAGGGCATGCTCTTCGTTGTTCTTAGAAAAGACTAAGATGTCATCCACAAAGACTACCACGAATTTGTTAAGGTACTCCCTAAACACCCTACTCATCAAATCAACAAAATATGCGGGGGCGTTTGTCAAACCAAAGGGCATCACTAGCCATTCATAAAATCCGTCAGGAGTCCTAAAAGCAGTCTTATCTATACTATCCTCAGCCACTCTCAGTTGATGAAAGCCAGTGGCTAAGTCCAACTGCGAAAACACTGAGGCGCCAACTAACTGATCAAAGAGATCGTCAATCCTCGGCAGTGGGTGTCGGTTCTTTTTAGTTAGCTTGTTTAGTTCTCTATAGTCCACACATAGTCTAAGGGACCCATCCGCCTTTGTGGCAAATACTACTGGAGTACCCCACTCCGATATACTACGTCTTATGAACCCATTCTCAAGCAACTCCTTCACTTGCGTATTGAGTTCCCTCCTTTCACGAGGAGCCATGTGGCACACTGGCAAAGATACGGGTTTAGCATTATCCACAAGATAAATTCGAAAGTCTATTTCCCGCTTTGGAGGTAAGCCCTTCACCTCCTCAAACACATCCGGATATTCCCGGACCACCTCTACCGATCGCAGATTCTCTACAGACGCGTCAAGAGATTCAAGATAACTCAGCATAACGGAATATATGGGATTACAAAAGATGTCGAGAGTGTTATCAAGGCGAGTCACAAGCCTAACTACTCTCCTTTTCACAATCAAGAATGGCCCCATTTCTAGATAACCAATCCATTCCTAAAATTAGCCCATAGCCCGTGAAGCCCAATACATAAGCATCACATCTAAATTCAACGCTAAGTATAGAGATTTTCAAATCTATACATATCATGGTCAAATGAGCCGAACCCCCAATTGGATTTGAAACAACCAAGGGATCCTCTACTAAACTGGTGTTCAAGTGCAGTAATTCAACTAATGATGCAGAGATAAACGAATGAGATGCGCCAGAATCGAATAAGGTATGGACAGGATGATCAAACAGAAAAACTAAGCTTTCAACAGAAATTGTTCTACCTCTTTCTTGCAGCGGTGGGGCCGCAATAGCCTAAACTTGCCCCCTTGCCTGCCCTGGTGCCATAAGAGCCTGCACCTGTCCTCCAGAGGTAGACCCTGCCCTCTGCCCCTTCTTTGGGCAGTCCTTCACCAAATGTCCTGCATCTCCACAATGAAAACAACCAGTCTTCTTTTTCTTTCTACAATCTTTGCTGAGATGGCCAGGTGTCCCACAATTGAAGCATCTCTTCTTCCCTTTGCCATTATTGTTTTTACCACCCTTCTTATTTTGCTGTTGGGGTTTCTTCTGATCCCCTTTCTTTTCAACTGCCTTATCCTCATGCATAAGTGCCATTTCTACTAGCCTTTCAAAGGTGGCTCCCATAAGGATGTGGGTCATAGCCAACCCTTGCAACGGTTCATTCAAGCCTCTAACGAACCTCAAAGCTTTCTTCTCTGGCGTGTTCACCAACTCCAAGCCAAACCTTGCTAACTGATTAAATTTATTAACATATTCCTTCACTGTAAGATCCCTTGCTTTAATGTCAGGAATTTTTCCATATTTAAATTCTCCTATGCCCTTGAAAGAAACTTTGCCTCAAACAATCGTCTGAAATCCACCCATAAATCAACTGGACGTTCCCCGTTAGTGACCTCCCACCAAAACGAGGCCTCTCCCTTCATTAACCAAGCAGCTAAACGGACTTTCCTCCCATCTTCCACTTCAAAGATATCCAACAATTCCTCAGTCTCCTTAAGCCAGTCTCTGGCCTCCACAAACGCCTCAGTCCCTTGAAAAGTTTTTCCTCCCATAGCCTTAAATTCCTTGCACGTCTTTGCAAAAGTGTCAACACGAGGAGGAGGAGGAGAAGGATTGGGTGCAACTGGGGGTGGAGGAGCATCTGCTGGGCCTGCAGTGGTGGCCCTAGCCTCCAAATATCTCTTAAACCACCCTGGAACCGTCACACCTTCTGGGAGATTAAGATCTTCAGCCATGCTGAAATGAAAAAGGAAAGATTCAAAATGGAGAATTCGAAAGATAAAGATAAGGATATGGCTATTTGGGATTATGTTTTTCATAAAAACTCTCTCTAAATAACATGTTTTTGAAAGCACTTCTTCCAAAAATACTTTAGAAAAATATTTTACTAAAATTTTTTATCTGTTCTGGTAACCTTATGCTCTGATACCACGTGTAACACTCCACGTCCATTAATGTCACTCACCAGGGGAATGCATTAACTTCCATGGAGGTCATAAGTGAATATAGAACAGATAAATTACAACAAGACAGATAATAAATAGCACTTGAAAATCTAAAACTTCATTTTATTGCAGCGGAAATTAAATATGTCTGTTACATCATAAAACCATAGATCATAACCAAGTACAATATCCGTCTTCACAAAAACAAAATATATAATCCCATTACAATAAATAGCCATTAAAAAGAAAGATAACAAGCTGGACTTTACTTCTGCACTCCAAGCTTTCCAAGAGATAAGCGATCCAACTAGACTCCACTAGAACTTGGCCCAACCTGAGGACCTGAAGGAAAAAAAAGATGGAAAAGAGGGGGTCAGACATAAAGTCTGGCGAGTATGATAATTCTACAATACTATTATCAAAATAACTGGACCAAGGCATAAGCTGGAAAACAAGGAAATGTCTATGAAAGAGCAGATTAAGGACATAGACAATCGCTAAAGGAAACGTTATAGGTGCTCCTAAATACTAAAGGATAAACACTATACTGCACCACACCAGTCACCCTAAAGATTGATCCCACTTAGCTTCACTTAGAAACTTTCTTTATGGCTTTACGTACTCCTAGCTGACTACATAGGTGCCGCCTGCCCCTATCTCCACTAGGTGTACCCACTTTCCATTTTCCGATCGGCTCCCTACTCGTAGATACCCGTGCTGGCCCCACAATGGGGAGTATCATTCCCCTAAAGTGGCAACTCGATATAACGGAGATGCACGGCTTATACCTACATGATGCAACAATGTCTTACCTACCAGCCCGGGTCCACACACGCATATGAAACCCGTTGGACTTGCGTTCCCACCGCTCCCTGTTTTGGCCTCTTATAGTCAGACCCAGTATGCGTGTCCCGTCCTCGACTTGGGTCGAGCCCACAAAGATACGTTTTGGGATACTGGTTGAAATGGGCCCCCATTATTTCCCACAAGCATTCCACCTAAGCTTGTCCCATTAGTCCATCCACTTAACCCACTTAGTCATGTTCATTTACATGTGTATTTGGTTAAGTCTAATCGTATTTCAGATGCCTCTAAAGGAAACCACTAGATTCCTCATGCCACCCAAGGCACCTACTTAACCCCCATGTCTCACCTTACATGATTATCTAGCTAAGTATTTCTTAATTCATTAAGGCCATAACCTCATAAAGACCTCTCACATTAGACTGGCATTTATGGCAACTGGATTTGCCGGGCGGGTCCGGGCAGTCTTATACCATAAAAGAGTCTAACCTCGTGTCTTTACAACTGTTATGCTTTAGTTTGGGCCTAGGACCTCTCACATTGGGCCGACATTTGTGACTACTGGATTTGCCGGGCGGGTCCGGGCAGGTTTACATCACAAACGGGTCCAACCTCGTGTCCTAAGCATTGATTATTATTAATAATCCACTTTCCCCAATTTTAATAATTCCCTACTTGAATTATTAATTAATTCCAAATTCAACAATGTCCATAATTGACTCAATTATGGACATCCATTCAAGGCATGCAAAATCATACAAAATTGCACCCAATTTATTAATTCCTAATATCACCCATACCCCACGTTTGAACGTTTATTTGCAAAATATATATATTAGACTCGAATAGTCTAACTCATAGCATAAAAGAGATTATCACAATAACAACATGTATATATGGCTAAATGAATCATAATAAGGGGTGAAACTTGCATATGTACAACTTGCATAGGATTATACATGTCATGGATCTAAAGATGTCAACTTGTTCATAATTCACATAATATGATCTCAATCAAATTTCATAAACTTGCATAGGAACATGTGTGAATCAACATCATCTAATCTAACAATATGGGTTTTTATGGGTGCACCTAACTCAATGGGCAAATTCCCATAATAAAAGTTCATTTAGTCATAAATTCATGCATATGGGTACACCTAACTTAATAGGCAAATTCCCATATTCAAGATCCAATTTAAATTGTGGATTCATGTATATGGGTACACCTAACCTAATAGGCAAATTCCCATAATCATGATCCATTTAATTTAAAAAAAACATAAACTTTAAACATGATCCAATTCACATAAATAACAACATCATGATTTTACAACTTGTACGATTCAACACAACTTAACCTGATATCATTATCATATAACATATGGATTTCAACATATGTGTTAACATGAGATCTACAACATATATAAGATTTATGACATAACATAGCATGATTTACACATAGCATAGCATGATAGCATAACATAGCATAGCATGATTTTCATCATAGCATGGCATAGCATAGGAGAATTTACAACATATAATTTACAACATATGACAACATAATAACATAACAAGAGATCCACAATATAGAATTTACAATTACAATTTACATCACTTTCTTGTGATCCATTCATAACTTAATCGAATTATTTTATAATAACATTGTGAGAATCATCATACTCACAATTTAAAGAAGAGAAATAGAAGAGTCTTTGATTTAATTTGTTTGTTGAGTAGATTTAGTTGTAGGCTAGGCTTTCTCCTTCTTCTTTAGTTTGTGACGGCTACGCTGAACTCCATGGCAACGGCATGTCGGTAGCTCTCCAATTTTTCAAGTGATTTAGGGTTAGAGTCCACCAACTTATTTATAGATGTTAGGATGCATTTAGGCCATTAGATTTACTCTAGAATAAATTAGAGCCATTAGATTTCGTCCAGCCTTCAAAACACAGCCCGAAAACCCAACAAGATGCACCCAGGCCACCTGGGCTCGACCAGGGAGGTCGACACCCAGGTCGACTCCAGTGTCGACCTGCCCCCCCCCCTCAGGTCGACTCCCAAGTCGACCCAGGTCGACCTGGTCTGGGCGGGAGTTTTCCCGCCTGCCTCCATTTCTGTGTTTTTGAAATCTGTTTTAAAATTTGAATTTTTCGTGAAACTTCTCGAGGCCATATCTCGGTCATACGAACTCCGATTCACAAAATTTCGGACTCTATTTCGCGTATTTTCCGAGGCGAACACAATGGCGCAGCCCGTTTCCCAATATTCTTATATTTGAAATTAATTATTCTTTCATTTGTGAATATTATTATTAACTGATTTACGGGGTGTTACATTGAGTATTGGCAGCATAACCCCCCAGACCCCATACTGGATTCTTTAGTGGCTTTCTTTGCATGGAGTATTTGGCTAGAACGCAACGCTCACATCTTCGGCAGACCCAAGGAAATCCTGATGGGTATTTGTCATCACATCTTACATCTTTTCAATTCATGGACATGACCGACCAGACCCGCTCACTTCAGGCTATCTCTACCTACGCCTCAGTCGCCTGGATCGCAAAAAAGTAGCACCCAAATCCCACTCTGGTTTCTGATGTGGTCTAGTATTGCCTGCTTTACTCTATTTTGGCTTGTAGCCTCTTTCTATGTGTTATGTTCTAAGCTATCTGATGTATATTTTTGCTTTGTATTAAGCTTGTATTAGCTATATTGGCCTCCTTGGCCTGGACTTTTTTGCCACTGGTTGGGCCTGTCAACCGGATATATTTCTAGCTACTTATTACTACGCATAACTGGGTATGTAGTTCCATGCTACACACCCGTCTTCCTTAAAAAAATATTAAAATAGTATAGCTTTGTTTTAGAAGGCTTTTTAAATTAAAAAATCATTTTACATGGATTTTAAGTGTGATAAAGCACTGAGCTCACTTTAGTTGCTAGATTCTGATGATGACTACAACATCTTCAGTGTTCATTTTCGAGTTGCCAAGTGAAGAATTGCTACCATAGGAAAGTTTTTGATGGAAATTTGTGTGAAAGAAAACAAATTGTCTGGAAAATCAAATGTTTTGAATTTGAGATGGTTATAAATATATGTAGATATATTCATACGATTTCTAAAGGATTTGAAATGAAAACCCCAGGAATTGGAATACGGGAATTTAAGTTTAACTTAAGCAAGTTAAATGGATCAAAGTGAATAAAATGATTAGAAGAAATATGAAATTGAATAAAATATAAATTAGATGTGAATATATTGGTTGTAAATCATTCAGGTTAAATGAATGTAAGCATATATGGTGTGCAATATGAATGAAAACCAAAAATTTGTCGGAACAAAATTTGTAGAAATATGAAATATTGAGTTTCATAATAAGTGGATTTTGAATTGTATTGGGTTTATAGCATTTTTCTTATCTTAGTAATTTCGGGGACGAAATTCTTTTAAGGGGAGAAGAATGTAATGACCCGGAATTTTGGTCAATAAATTTTTAACATTTAAATTTATTTTAAATGTTGAGTTGATGATATAAATTAATTTTTATATGGAGTCTAAAGGTTTAATAATTGAATATGATTTAATATCGAGTATATTGAATTATCGGGATATGAAAACGAAATATAAATGAATTCGAAATTAAAACTGAATCGAATCAACTCAGGTGATCAATATAAATTCTATTTGAATATATCGATAATGATAATATTATATTATCCAGGAATTGATTATCTCTGAATTTAAATTATATTAATCTATTTAATATTGTTATTTTATATATGCGTTCGAATTAAATTTCAGAATATATTCTATTGAGTTCAAAATAGTGTTATAACGTTGAAACGTCGGTCGTTCTATTAAAATAAGGATCCATGATTCCAAGTTATGGACCTAGAGATAAAATTAAGTGGATAAGTACTAAATCAAATCGTAATAAAATTAAATAAATTCACTTTCCATCAGCTGACCTATATTCTACATCTACCCAAATATCTATTACGTGCGTGCCAAGGTCTTAGGATTATAAATACACGATGAATCCTCCCTTTATACCTTTTATTTTCTTTCTGCGAAAACCAAAATCGAAGCTTCAAAATCATGCCTTCTTTTTCTTAATTCAGTAAAAATGAAACTACATCCATTCCTTTACAAATAGCGGCTACCCTCCTTCCTCATTTCATTCAACTCGATCGAAAGCTTTATAAACAAAAAATGGTTGATTCCCTTACTTCAAAAATCGAAGCTTCGGTTCGAATAAATAAAATGGCTACCTTCTTTTTTGAACCTATATCAAATCAAAAGTCGCCTCGATCATTCAAAGGGTTCGCAATCTCCCAGGTTTCGTGCGATACATTTTTAGGATAATTTGAATTCAAGTATCGCGAGATGAGGGCATCGGTCGTATTCAATAGTTGGGGTTGAGGGGTTCGATTACCGAATTGTTCTCTGCCTGTAGCTTGCGTAGAGGACAGAAGTATGGAGAGGAGGTGCTTGGCAGATGTCGAATGGGATTCTGGTGATAAGGGGGAGGTCGTGATGGGTATTGGCATTTACAGTGATTATTGAGTGAAGTTCCAGGATTAAAGGAGATCACAAAAATGAAAGTGAGTTTAGATTTGCTTATTTAGTATTTTTAAATGCTTAAAAATATATGTTTATAAAACACATTACCCAAACATTTTAATCCATTTTATTATTAACTAAATTATTGAAAGAAGATATAAAAAAACAAGGATTTAGGTAAATTAATTATAATTAGTTCAGTAATGTCTTTCAATTTAATTAGATTAGTTTAAATTTATTTAGTTAATAGTTAATTTTAGTTGATAATAGTATGAATCGTTAAATATGAATTTGATAATCATAGGGGCTCCTAGTCTGTGGGTGTCTATAGGTTCACATGCTAACGGTGGTAGCGGGCTATCTTAATTTGGTTTTGGTGTTGCGGCGGCTTTGTTTTGATCTGGATTTTAGTTGAATTTGCTGAGGAAGTTGAGAACTGGATTTTTCTCTGTATTGCATTCGGCTTCACCCCAATCTTAAGTCATTTTTGGATTTTGGTATAAATGTTTTGGTAACTGTTTACTGGTGCTAACATTTGTATAGATGTGATGCTATTGTTGTAGTGGAGATTGCTCAGTGAGATGGAGTTTTGTCTGTAATTTGTTTGTTTTGTTTATGTAATCCGGTTAGTTTGCTAACCGTTATTATGTACTGCTTTCTTTCTAATATATGTTACCTAATTTTAAAATATATATATATATACATTGGATATTTTCCGCAGTACCATTAGCAGATGCCTGCAGTACCATTAGCGGATGACTTCCCTATGTGCCCCACAATATATATAGTGGATGACCTTCTATACCGCGATATCCTTCCTTGAAGTAGGATGGTATTATTTATGTTAACTAACGTTTGTGAATGCAGGAAAATAGGTTGGAGGGATCCAATTGGATTCTTTAAAATTTATTATTGTTTGTTTTCATATATATTATCATATATGTTGTGTTATAAAATCTATGATTGATGATTGGGTGTTTTGGATGTTTGAATATCACTGGCCCTAAATATTGAAATACAAAAATATCGTGAAAAGGAATTTTGAGACCTAAAAGGGAAAATCTATTTTTCTAAAATAGAATTTGAATTTCGAGTAGGCTAGGAAATATTAACTTGTTTTGAATAGTAAAAACAAGTAGTGAATTTATAAACGGTGTTTATAAATGAAATGGAATAATTTTCATTGGATAATGTGGGGAATGTAAATTCAAACGTGAATTTAAAAAGGGGAATTGAAATTAATTTCAAAAATAAACAATGAAATATATTCCGATGTTTCGAATGTAAGTTAAATTAGAAATAAATCCATATGGATTTATGATTTGAATTCGACTATTTCGAATTTATAAATATAAATTATTTACAAAAAGATATTGGAATTGTATTAAATAGAACTAAGATAACATATGAAAATAAATTCTACGTGATATATAATAGTGATAGTAAATAAATTATTTCAAAATAAGATTTGAGTTTTAAATAAATGTTGAAATGGAAGCTTGTTTAATATATTAAACAAAGAAGTAATTTGTAAACGATGTTTAATAATGTAGTGAAGAAATTATCATCACTTAATTTTGAAGTTTAAATTCAAATATGAATTTAAAGAGGAAATTAGAAATTGTTTCAAAAAGGGAACGACAGATTTTATTCTGGAATCCAGAATATAAGTTGAACAGAGATAATTTAATTGATAAAGGGAATTGGAATTTGATATGGAAGATTGAGTTGTAAATAAATTTATAACCGAGTAATGAATTAGTCGACGATTAGGGATAACCAGAAATATTAAGTTGGATTTGGAAAACTGGATTAATTTATATTAAAATATATAAGAATGGGATTGGAATTTATTAATAAACAAAGTTTAACCATTTATATTTAAATTTAGATAAAACTAGCTCGCCGTAATGTGGTAATTCGTAATTTGACATTTCGAACTTCAATTAAGTATATAGAACTCAATTTAAGTCGGAATTCTTTGAAACAAGAATCGTCAGGGTTGATTGAATAATAGTTTTCTAATGGAGGAGAAAAATATGGATTTGGTCTTATAGATTTTGAGTTTTGTCAAAATCAAATTTCTAGAAAAACAGCATTATAATCCTTTATAAATTATAACGTTTAAATAAAATCGAAGGATTTTAAATTAATAAATTTTGTATTTTCATTATAAAAATCCAAACTTGAGTTATAAAATAAATATGAACCCGATGGAGTGAATGAATAGATTTTCTGAAACAAAAATTAGATTTTTAATTATTGAATGAGGATAACTAATCTGAAAAGTATTTAGTTAGTGGAGTATTAGATTGAACTTAACTTTGGTTAAGTGAATTGAAATTAAACATTTGAATATGGAACCAGAATTAAAGTTTGGAATTTAATATGCAATTTGAGTTTGACTTGTTTTAAGTCAATAATAATGTATTTAAACACGATTGATTCCAACTAAAATTGAAATGAGCAAATTAGCAATTGAATGGGGTTAAATGCAAATGTTGAATTGTTGCAAAATAAATTGAGAATAGTTGAAATACATGTTAACAGGTATGGAATGAAGTTTATGAAGAGATATAAATTGTATGCTCGACAAAGTGGTATGTATTTAAATTTAATATGAGATTTTATGAGCCTATTTGGAAGGTCGCTTGGCTTTTTTTTTTGAATGGAAAGGGCCTAAAGAGGCGATTTGTAGTTATACCGAGTGACTGGCGAAATTTTCCAAAAATTTAGGGAGACAGAAAAAAATTTAAGCAAGTTTGATTACTAGAAATTGAATTATCAATTATATATGAAATTTAATTAGAGAATAAACGTATAATGAAATTTTATAAGAAAATAAAGGAAATTCATAAAATTAAATCTTGGGAGGTTGGAAGGAGAAACATATACACGTTTTAAAGTGAATGATGGTTTAAAAGCAGATGTTTTGTAAGTTGAAATGATTTTGTTGATAAGAAGTTAAGAAATGAAGTTAAGGAAATTAGAAACTGGCTGAAGATTAATTGAGTTGAATGGCATCCTGAGTGTCGATCTGATGTTGGTTTCGGCCTTCGGGGTTGATACTTAAGGAGTTGTTCTCCAACTAATTTACGGGTAGATACTAATGAATGTGGAATAATAGTGATTGGTGAATATATGGAAAAAAATTTGATGTTAAAAAGAGATATTTTCCAGAATATAGAAAATAAATAGTTATGATAGATGGAAAGGTTTTTCCAAGAATCGTGAGAGGTTAAACGGGTTAGGAGAAATATCTTAGTAAATATATTGAAGAGAAAATAGGAAATGATAAATTTAATTAATAAGAAATTAATTTGAAAAAGGCTCGGTATTGCTTGATGTTTGATTACTAGGATTTCCGTTTGGAAATAGGATCGTTGATCGTATGTATGTTTTCCTTTGATAGTTAAATAACTGACTATCAAAGATTTTGGACCATTTCCATTGTCAATACGGAGAGACCGAGATCCGATTTATTATCTGAAAACGACTCTGTATTGGCATAAGCGTTGCAAATCGAATATTCTGAAAATAATTTAAGATGGAGTTAAGCGCGAGGGTTGCTTTATTGATCCTAGGTAGAAATTGCCTAAGATGGACTGATGGAGTAGTGCCTTCAGTTTGTCCAGTCTTAGGACAACTTGTATGGACGAATGTCTAACAGAGTATGCCTAACATATCATCTATATTGACATCTTCAAATGTATCATGTTAGTGGCAGAGAAATTCGTTTCTCTTATCTTTATGCCCGTGATATTTATAGGGAAATCAATAAAAGATTTTGGCGGGTTTGACGATGTGGCATTCAAAGTGAATGAAGATGTGGCATGTCAAAAAGATAAGTGTGGCCTCAAGCTTCACAACTGGGAAATGGTATAAAATCGGTTAGGTCGCATGGCCAAGTGGGTAGCTCCCAATTAGGGTGTATTGTCACACGATCTAGAGAAATTCCATTTGCTTCTAAATTTTTTTGATGTTGTCCCTTTCGTGAAATGGTTGTTGATCCCAACCATTGGTGACTATACATTTGGAACACTCAAGCAAAGTGAGTGGTCGGTTATGTTTAGCTTGGGTTGCAAGATGTTCTTGTAGAACCCGGTGTATTCCTCTCCAGAGATACACTGTCGGAAGATGGTCTTATAACTTGCCAATTGGAACCGATTCTCCAATAAGATCCCGCGGTTTTGATTGTATACTATGTATGTAGAGCGCGAGATGCAAGCGTCTGCTAGATTGTTATTTACTTGTTTTAGACATTATTATAATATCAGAAAAGTATTGATTTTAAAGAATGTTTTGGGTTATCGTAAGGTAAAAACCATCTGTGTTTATGTGTGGAATGGTCTTATGATTATCTTTTCTTTTTAATGGATTTTTAAAAAAAAGTTAAACCAAGCGGTTGGAGTTTACTCACACCAGCCTCATGACTGACCCAGAATTTATTTTGTTTTGTTTTTACTCTAAACTCTTGGGTGTCCAAAATTGTACGGACAGACAAGTAGTTCAGGGGTTTACAGATATCTTTGGAGGAGCTTGGAGTATGAGGTTTTCCGTTGTGTTGTATATAAGTGGTACTCTGACAATGCATGTAAGTACAATTTTGTATTTCAAATGTTGTTATATATAACATATTTTATTCCGCTGCGATGTGAGATTCTGTGTTGTTGTTCCTGTTCCTCTTCATCTTTTTCATTAACTCATAATAATTCGTATTTCTGTGCAATTTGGGTTAAATGTGTGATGTATTTAGTCAACTCAGATAGTACGGATTTGTGGGTCATTACAACAATGCTACTGGTCTCGCATATTTCTCAAGGTCTGTCCTAAAACAGATTTCACTATGGGGCATAAGTATCATTACTTCCTCAAAGACGTCTGAAAACTCGCAAACAACGAAAACTGAGGATGGCCCTTCCGAATCAGACAATAAGGAATGCAATTAGGTCGAATCCCTATTTCTAGTCGTACAAGGGATCTCTAAGCTATGGCCTCTACGGCTTCTCAAGCAAACAACTTTCCTAACACAATTAAGGACAGCCCCATAATATGATAGCCAATCCATCCATAATATTAGACCATACCCCTCGAAATCCACTACATACGCAGTATATAAGAAATCGACACTATTGATATTTAATACTAGGTCTTCACAAATTAGAGAAAGTTGCTTGGCTCCTCTGATGGGGTTGGACACCTCTATCGGACGGCAAGCAAAGGGCATAAAAAGAATTAGGAAATCAATGATGCTCCTAGCAACGATGGAATTGGTTTCTCTTGAATCAAATAAGGTACATATAGAAGTTTGTGGAATAGAGGTTATACTTTCCGAAGCTAGCTGTCCTAGGTTTCTTGGGGGTTGACTCTGAAGTGGTTCAAAGGAAAGTTCTTTAATTGTCATGAGGAAGGACACTTGGCATGGGCCTTCCTCCAAGAAAAATGAGGGCAGACTGGGCAGAACTATGCTTTAGAGATCAACTCAAATTTCTCTAGGCTCACCCTATAATCCTTGCCCTCACATCCCTTCTTGTGGCATCTCATGCATACTTTCGCGTCTCTCTTAAATTTCTCATTCTTCTTTAACTAGAAATTCCTCTTCTTGTTCTTTCCATGTGAAAAACCACTTTCACCTTTCTCACCCTTATTCTCCTTCTTCTCCTTAGCAGTGCATAGGATAGGAGTCTCTACCAATGACTCAAAAGTAGCTCCAAACGTCACTTGAGCTAACAACTTCTCTCTCAATTGGGAATTAAGTCCTTTTACAAATCTGCACGCCTTATTCGTTGGCGTATTTTCTGTTCCTCTTCCAAAGTTAAAAACTCAATAAAGTTCGCCATGTACTCCCTCAAATAAGACTCTCCTTGCTTAAGTTGGACAAATCTCTCCATCTATGGGCTCATCTCTATTAGGAAACGCGGAATGCATATCTTAAGGCAAGACAAACACTAGAGGCGGGTGAATAGTGTTTTCAAGGAATATAAGAAAATATAAAACTTATATGATCTACTATATGAATCACACACCACGGAGATGATCACAGACACAAAATCAAACACAAACACAGAAACAGATAAATATAAAATGCAAAAAAAGGGAAGAACACACCAAATTTTCTATTGGTTCGGATTACTCCTACGTTCAGTCCCACGCAATGCTGGATTGCGCACAGTTTTATTAATATCACTGTCCAAGTAAAATCCCTTATATTTCATGGCTATAAGGTTTACACCACTCCAAACACTCTTATTTCACAGCTACAAGGTTAGCACTGCTCCCTTTCCTTGATTTCAGGGCTACAAGGAACACACTCTTTCCCAAACACTTCTAGACGATTACAGTAGACCTATAACTCTTCAATAGCACTTCAATTTAGAGAGTAATGAGTAGAGAGTGAGAAAAGAAGAAGTTTTATATAATTACAGTAGAAATCGGCAAAGTAGAAGTGTAGAAATCAATAAAATAAGAAATACTAATGGTGGGATGAACAGGGGTGAAGATGGAGAAGAAGAATAGTTAAAAAATTCGAATTCAACCCCTATTTTAAAGATTTGAAAGGTTGTAACGCTTCTAGAACGTTACAAATAGTGAAAAGACAGTTCCTTTGAAAATTGAAAAAAATGATTGTTGTATGTCGACACAAGAGTATATGTACGTCAACATATGTACTTAAAAATTTGAATTTTGAACATTTTCAAGTGTTTAAGTATATATATATATATACTATTCTGGAAATTCTTGAACTAAAACTTAGTGATATAAATGAGTATTCTAAAGTATAAAATCATATGGGAACATACTTATATATTATATAAACTTATTTATAAAATTATAAGGTTTAAAACTATATAAATATAAAACTATAAAACTATATAAATATATATATAATTATAAAGTTTAAAACTTATATTTGAAATCAAAAATAAAGTAGAAAAACTATTTGAAATTAGAATTAGAATTTTGAAAATCAAAATTTGAATTTGAACTTGGAGTGCTATTCAAAGTCTTACAAATAAACTAGACTCTATTACTATATTTGTCTTGGACAGTTGAACTCTTGATAACTTGATTGCTCATGAGTCTTGAATCTTTTCTGAATTCTGAATCTCTTGAATCTCTAAAACTGTACAATCTTCAGAATTTAAGTCCGGTATATGAATCCTGCATATATGTGTATATATATATTCTAGATAGAGATGCTAGTATATATTTTAAAATCAATGATAACTGAAATATGGTTGTTGTCATCAAAACTCCATTCTCCGACAATCTCCCCCTTTTTGATGATGGCAACCTTAAATTATAAATTATTCATACCTGTTGATTATGATCCTTCTAATAGTCTCCCTATCAATATGAATCCTACATACTCTCCCTTAAACTAAGTCTATATTTTATAATTTCTCCCCCTTTGTCATTATCAAAAAGAAGTTATAAAAATACTCCCTCTAAATCCTATATTTATCTATATATATATATATATATATATATATATATATATATATATATTGTATGATCATTTTATACTAAAGTACTAAGATATATGTACAATTCCCCCTAAATTTATGCCTATTTATATTAAATATATAAACAATTCAATCCAAATATCATAATTACATATGTTTCACATCATATAGACAAGTTTTCAATCCAATCAATCCAAGCAAACTAATTCAAGCAATAAACAATGTTTAAAAAAAATCACACAAATTCAAAGCAAGAAATCTAATCGAACAAATCATAACAAACAATCAAATGTTTCTTGGGACTTTTACCCACTCATCTTTTCCAGTGATTGAGTTCTTCTTGGTGTTCGTCCAGTCTTCTTCATTGGTGAGTGGTGCTTTGTTGTTTTCATCTCTGAAATGAGAAGAGATTGACCGACGAATTACGTCAAAGTGTTTCTCTTGATATTCAACCATTCGCATCTGAATTAACTCTAGATGACGCTGATTTCGTAGAATTATGGAAAGGATGTTCTTGAAAGAATTCAAAGCTTCTTCAAGATTTTCACTCAAATTATGTATTGGATTTGCCATAATTTGATAGTTTTGGTTAAGAATTGATTAGAGAGGAAGGAGGAATGATAGAATAATTTTTTTTGGAAAAACTAGGTTTGTATAGGGTTTGGAATTCACTGGATTTGAATGCACATGAGTTAGCTATTTAAATTTTGAATTTTTTTGAAAAATTGGCAGTTATATGTCGATATAGTGACATATGTATGTCGACATACTATATAATTTTTTTGAAATTTTCAATTTTGAGTCATTTGTTATTATATTATATTAATATATAATTCTAATGTGTTCACAGTAACTTAAAGATAATTTTGACATAAATAAAAATCCATTAAATACTACTTAAAAGAAAATACATCCAACTAATTACGAGACACTAAATACGAGATTCGAAAGCAAATACAAACAAATACTAAGGATAACTTAAACTAGATAGGCTTAGATTTCAACGGGTGATGAGGAGGAAGATGAAATTCCAAGTTTTCTTCCTATCTTGTTCAATGAACTTAGACATATGAGTAAGCGTATTTTTGTGCTTCTTTTGGTTCTTGGCTAGTTTTACTTGATTTTGAACAAGTGGCTCTTTTTAAATGGTTCAAGTGTTGATTGGACACCCAACACTTTCCAAAGAAGTTTCTTCTTCTTCTTTGATATCCATAGGCTCTTGTTCTTGTTACATTCGAGCTTGTTTGTCTTCAAATGTCTCATAAGGTTTCAAGGTGAGTGGAATTTGCATAAGGTGTATATTTGTGGAGTCAGACACCTTTCTTGGTACAAACTCTTCTCCTTTGAGATCAACTCCAAAATATTTAAAGATACTAGTAAGGTAAACTCCTTAATAAAGAGTGTTTTCTCTTGTTGATGTTTCAATGGGCTTAAATTCTTTTAAGATCATATCGGCCTAATTAATGTCATGGCCACCTATAATAGCAAAGAGTGCTTTTTGGACTTTAAGATTGGGTTGTTGAAGTTTCCAGAACGAGGTGTAATGTTACGTTGAAGGAGGAGGTTTACGATTCTTGTTTTTGGGCAGTAAAAGCGATTTTTCAACTCTATGTGAGCATCGCTTTCAAATATGTGATGATAAATTTCCAAATCTGTTTCTTCGGTTTTGAATTCCAAAAAATCCGAGCCAATACTTTTGCAATTTAAGATATTACCCAAAATTTCACAATCTAGAACGATTTGTGTGCCTTTTACACTACTCCAAATTTGATTTTCGTCTCCTTCGTAAAATCCATGATTAAGATTTGCATAGAAAATTTTGACGAGTTTCGGGTAATAAACTTCAACGTTATCCTGAGCATCAATCAAGCTCAATAATTCATTTATGATTGAAAAGAGAAGAAGATCATAAGATTGAAAATCTCCAAAGATGGAAAAATCTCCCGTATTGACTTTTGCATTTGGTACATAGTCAACATAGGTTTTGATTGCTTCTCTATCATTATTGATATATCCTTTGATGGTTTTGGACAATCTCATTGTTTGAGGAGTGCTATAGGCTGCCATTAGAGATTTTTTTGAAGAGAATAGATATGAAGATTGTTGTTTGAATTTTTAATGAAAGGTAGAGAGAATAAGATTGAATAGGTATTGAAATTGAATGGACACAACTTTTCTAAAATCAATGACACCTTTTTTAAACATTGGGAGCTGGTGAAAAGTTCGAGGGAAGTTTGAAATTTTAAACTTTTGAAATTCAAATTTTGAATTTCATTTTCTAGTCTTTATGTCAACATAACCATTTATGTGTGTCGATATACATGCAAATTTTCAAAGGACATGTTGTTTTGACTTTTTGGTTTTATTATAGGGTGTGTTTTTTACAGTTCCCTGTTAAGGTTCTAAATCAGGCTCACATCTGGTCAAAAACTTATTATAAATTAGGTTCTTGAAAATAGGTTAAAAAATTAAAATATAAAATGTAAATTAATATTAAAATAAATTATGCATTCGACAAAAAATTCAGTCCAAAAAACATAAAAAACACGGCAAAAGCAAAAAACTACAGAAAACAGCGAAAGTGCAGTTAAATGCATAATATTATGCACATATTTGAATATTCTCGCATATATGTGTGAAAGTGTTCCAATTTTGCATCAGCATTGATTTTCTTGCATATTTCTATGCAAGTATTGTATAATTCGTGCATAAAAGTGTGCAAAAATTCAAAACCGTGCAACTCAGTTCACTTTTATTTTCATTCAAGTGTGCAAATCAAACAGAAAACATGCACAACCGTGTGCAACATATCTACAGGCAAAATGTTAGCTGAATTTCCTATATGTAATAATTGCATATATGTGTGCAAGTATTTCAAATAGTTGCACAAATATATGCAATTTTTTTTTGATTGGTGTGGATTCTACGATTATTTCCAGGTTTTTTAGAGAGAAAAAAAAAATTAACTTAGTGGCGCATTTTTTTGGGCATAAAAAGGAAAAGGCGGAACATTTGAAACAGAAGGCGGAACTGGTGAAAATAGGGTTCAGGTTTACATTGAAAAGTTGGGAGGGATGTGAGCCCAATTAAGTTTGCTTTAAGGGATGTATGCCTAATTCTCACTTTATAATTTTATCAATTTATATCTCAGGTGAATTAATATTAATCCTAATGAACATCCAAATTTTATTTTGTTATTTTATTATTATTGTTTTGAATTTCAAATTTCAAGTTTGAATTTTAAATTTCAAGTTCGAACTTTAAATTTCAAGTTTGAATTTTAAATTTCAAGTTCGAATTTTAAAGTCTAAATTTCAAATTCGAAACAAAGCAAACAAACAAAGTAAACAAAACATCCATTCAACCAAAAAATTTAAAAATTAATTAAGGCGTACCTGGTTTTTAGATCCATTTCTTCGATATAATCTGAATTCTGAATTGCTTTGAAACACATATTTGAATTTTCGGTTTCTGGCTCTTCATCGCTTGATGAATCTGAATCATCTAAAGTTGTCGCATAAACCCTCTTTCGTTTTTTTAGATGAATTGCTATTGTCCGTCTATTGAATTAATTTATCTGGATTTCGACACGTTCTCTTTATATGGCATGCTTTATTGCAGTTATAACATAGATTATCATTTCTTCCTGAATTTCTTTGAGAGTTATTTCTCCTTCCATATCTCAGAAATTTTCTGAAATTTCTAGTCATTAATATTGTTTCTGTATCACCTTCACTGCTTGAGTCAAATATATTTTTTGTTGCTCTAAATGCTATGGATTTCTTTTCAGTTGGCTTATTTTCCTTTCATTTCTGTATTTGGACTTCAGAAGACATCAAATTCCTGATTAACTCCTCAATCTTCAGTTTATTGGCATTATTGGCTTCTTCAATCGCCAATGTTTTCTGATCCCATTATGGAATTAATGAACTGAACATTTTTCTGACTTGATCTTCTTCTGAATAAGCTTTTCCTAATGCTATTAATGAATGCATTATCTCTTGAAATATGCAACACATATCGGAGATAGAATCATTCTCATTCATTTTGAATAACTCAAACTGATTAATTAGCATTGATATCCTTGTTTGTTTAACTTTACTAGTTCCTTCATGAGTAACTTGTAAAGTTCTACGTTTCATAAGCAGATTTACAGACTAACACTCTATTATATTCACTCCTATCTAATGAACATAAAGACATATTCATGGCTTTAGAATTGATTTATGCAGCAGCCTTTTGTTCATTAGTCCATTGTGAAAAATTAGTTGTGGGTTAAACATATACTCGGTTTGTGTAATATTCAATGTGTCTTATCCTATTGAATGTAAATATATTTTCATTCCAAATGCCCAGTATGAATAATTACTGTCATTAAATAATGAGGGTCTAACAGTGGACTGACCCTCTACAAAAGAACTATTATTACTAGTGTTGGCTTCCATTTAATATTTTCAAAAATCAGATTATGAACTTTTCGTAAACCTTTGCTCTGATACCAGTTGTTAGGGAACATGGAATGCGGATCTTAAGGCAAGACAAATACTAGAGGGGGTGAATAGTGTTTTCAAGGAATTTAAGGAAATCTATAACTTATATGATCTACTATATGAATCACACACCACGGAGATGATCATAGACACAGAATAAAACACAAACACATAAACAGATAAATATAAAATGTAGAAAAAGGAAAGAGCACACTGGATTTTATATTGGTTCGGATTACTCCTATGTCAATGTCACACGCAACGCTGGATTGAGCAGATTTTTATTAATATCACTATCACGGTACAATCCCCTTGATTTCACGGCTACAAGATTAACACCACTCCAAACACCCTTGATTTCACGGTTACAAGGTTAACACCACTGCCTTTCCTTGATTTCAGGGCTAGAAGGAACACACTCTTTTCCAAACACTTCCCAAAAGATAACAACAACCCTATAACTCTTCAACAACCCTTCAATTCAGAGAGTAATGAGTAGAGAGTGAGAAAAGAAGAAATTTTATATAATTAGAGTAGAAATTGGCAAAGTATAAGTGTAAAATCAATAAAATAAGAAATGTTAATGGTGGGATGAAGAGAGGTGAAGATAGAGAAGAAGAATGGTTAAAAAATTCGAATTCAACCTCTATTTATAAGACTTGAAAGGTTGCAATGCTTCTGGAACGTTCCAAATAGTGTAAAGACACTTCCTTTGAAAATTGAAAAAATAACAGTTGTATGTCGACATAAACATATATGTATGTCGACATAAACATATATGTATGTCGACATATGTAGTTAAAAGTTTAAATTTTGAACATTTTCAAGTGTTTGAATATATATACTATTCTGGAAATTCTTGAATTAAAGCTTAGTAATATAAATGAGTATTCTAAAGTATAAAATCATATGGAAACATATTTATATTTATATAAACATATTTATAAAATTATAAGATTTAAAACTACATAAATATATATAAACTTATAAATTTTAAAACTTATATTTGATATCAAAAGTAAGATAGAAAAACTATTTGAAAATAGAATTTGAATTTTGAAAGACAAAATTTGAAAAATAGAATTTGAATTCGATCCTGGAGTGCTATTCAGAGTCTTCAAATAAACTAGACTCTATTAATATATTTGTATTGAACTCTTGATAACTTGATTACTCATGAGTCTTGAATCTCTAAAACTATACAATTTTTGTATTTAAGCCCTACATATGAATCCTGTATATGTGTGTGTGTGTGTGTGTATTCCAGGTAAAGATGTTAATATATATTTTGTAATCAACTATAATTGAAATAAGGTTGTTGTCATCAAAACTCCATTCTCCAACAATACTATGGAGATAGTTTGTGATGAAATGCAACTGAGCCATGCATGCCTCTCATTTTGTGTTGCAATGTAAATGAGGCATTGCCTCAGTTTGTAACCGAGACATGCATGACTTTGGTTGTGCCTAAACAATGTATTCAGTGTGAAAGCATTAGTTATACTAAAGGCACTGCTGAAATGCATGACTTTTGAAACTGTTTTATTTTGCAGGTGAAGGAGGTAGTGCTGAACTTGTTCAAGAACTTGATACTAAAGGCACTATAGGTATTGGAGTCAGCAGAGGCACTGAACGCACTAGAGGCTCGCACTATATTTTGAAACTCTTTTAGTTTGATGTAAATATGAATTTAGTACTGGCCGTGTCTATAAGTACTCTATAAAACTAAATTTATTAGCTATGTTTTGTTATTTTGTAGTTGACTAAGTAGTACTTGTGTTGCTGGTTAATTTGAAATGAAAAGTTCTTTGTTAATTTCAGTGTGTGATATTAATTGCTTTTATGTTGCAGTATGTTATGTAGTGTTGCCATAGCTATGATATAATGTTGTCATATGTGATGTTTAAATGTTGCCATAGTTATGATATAGTGTTTCCATTGGATGGTTGAAGTGTTGCCATAGATTAATGCATGTGGGTCCCACCAAAGGATTCCGTGAACTCAGTTACAAATTTTAGTAGTCCCCACAATGTGGGCCCAACATGTTTGGGACCAGATTGTGGGGCCCACATTTTTGTAAATTTAGTACCTATGGAAACACTTGTATCGATGTTGCCTTAGGGTCCCAATGATGTTGCCATCGACTCTAATGCAACGCGGAAAAATGTAACACCAAGAAAGTGTTGCCATAGATCATTTTTGGCTTATAGCAATATTTTTTGGCACTTCCTGCATCACTTCTTTGGTGTTGCAGTATGCAATCTATGGCGTAGTGCAATGATTATAGGAAAATACAAGAGATCAATTATTAACCCATATGCTACTAGCATTTTACAATCCTAAGGCACAAAAGAGACGACCAAAAGAGGTCTAAACATACACCACACGGGGTGCAACTTAGGTATATAAGATGCAACTACAAGTCTAATGAAGACCATACAAAAAGCCACTGAGGCAGTTACATACACAAACCATGTTTAACAAAATCACAACACTAAAATACTCTAGTTCTACTCACTAAACCTAGTTGCACATCAGTCACAAACTTAAACCTATCAACTAGCAAGATGATAAGCAAAGTCACACAATCACCTCTCCACAAAACTTTCACCTACCAACAATTACAAGCAGCAAGAATCGAACAGATAATGACATGGAAGAGTAATGTCACCACCAGAGAAATGACACAGCAAAATGTCACAAGCACTACCTTCCACATGACCACCTCACATTCACATACTAGTACTACTCAATCACTTATCCTCCAAGCAAAGACAGCAAGAAGAATCAAAAACTTCACATGCTGGATGCTCCAATGAATTGTCGAGTTACAATCCCCAGCCACAATAAAAAAAGCCTTACCTTACCCTAAATAGACAGCTACCAAATCAAAAGCAACAACTATCAGTGAAATCACACCCTACGCAGTCACTACCAACAACAAGTCCACAACACCGTACCCACACACAAAACAAGTCGAAACCACCAAAGGACACGGAACCCGACAAAACAAGCAATGAGAGAAGAGTTAAACCAACCACAAACGATACATTATCGCAAACTAGATAACATAGTATTCACCAACACGTTGCTTAGGCAATCACAGCTCGAAAGCCTACCTTTCAGTGAAAATATAGAAGATATGGGCAAGCTAAGTGATGAAGTAGGAGTCGCGATACCACTCTTTCTTTTGCTTGAGAAAACAAGGACCGACTAACAAGTACACTACGATTTGGAACAAGTATGAAGGTAAAAGAACAAGACGAAGGGGTAGAGGTGGATCACGAGATAAGCGGAAAGAGAATGATGGATTTGATAGAAGAGGGAGAACCAAACTCGAAGACCAACAAGAAAGGGACATATCTAAAAAATAGATTTGAGAAGTCAAAACACGTAGTCGAGCAGCGAGGAGGGAAACGATAACTACAACAGTAGGAAAAGCTTAGAACACGAAAGATGAGACAAGGGGAAGCTGTGAGGGAGAGGATGCGAATAAGGAAGAAAAGGTTTGAGGAAGAGAAATCGGGAGGAAGATGATTTTCTAAGTCTACATTGATGTAGGAGTCGAACCCTAGATTATAAAAATTTAACATATATAAAAATTATAAATGAATTTCAAATAATTTAACATTTTTTAATTTTTGTTTAAAACTAATTGCTCTCTTTTAATGTCAAACAATCATACTAAACATTGTAATTTTGTAAAAAAAATCGAAAGTTGAATAATTTTCATGAATTTTTTTCCCATGAAACTATAGACATGTATATACCTTCACAAAAAATTTAGAGTCAAAACTCAAAGTTTTGATATTTTATTATTCTCATATAATTCATCACTTAATAGTTATAACAAACATTTTTCTAAGGCGGACAATTGTAATATTGAATTTTTATGTCTTTTATACTGTAGTATTTAATAAATAAAAATTATTTTTTAGAATATAGTTAGTATGCATAACTATATTAATTTTTTTGAATACTTTAGATTAGTGAAACATTTTCATCCATTTAGATTAGTACGAACGAACACTTCAATTACTAACCTATATTTTTAAATTTAAAATTACTTTTGACGATATTTTCTCTTTATAATTAATCAAAACACTTTCCTAGAAAACTTTATAAAGTATTTTTAAAAAAACAACTCAATGATCGTTTGACGTGACTGTGCCAACAGAAAAACATACATTTTCCCAATTCCAAACTCTTCAAATATTGATTTTGCTTCTCCTTCATTTCTCATTAACTTGAGATAAGATTTTAACTACATAATTTCATATAATTTGATTGAATTTATAACGACCCGATCTTCCCTGGTCTCCGAAGATAAGAGAAAGAATGGATTGTCTGAGAACACGACAAATTAGAATACAAATAGAAGAACATTTCATTGCTTATTACAACAATTTACATCAGAGTACAAGAATATACAGAGTATGAATAAATAATATACATTTGATAAATATCAGAGATTTACAAATTTACAATACAGCGGAAAACAATACAAAACACAACTGAAAGAGAAGCACGGATATAGAGCTTTCCGAATATCATTCCAGTTGTAAACCAGGATCCTGTGAATATAAATCTGCAAAACCAAAACTACTAGCTGCCCATGTGGAAAATAGGGGCACCCAAAGTTTAGGTTAAAACAATAAACTCTAGGACAGTCATGTGATTGGGGTGAGAACTAAAACAGTTATTTAAAACTTTACTTTAAAATAGAGTAAATCAAGGGACCACACTGTGTAACACGGAACGGGTTTTCCTCCCAAGAATACCAGTGCATAAAACAAATAGCGTAATGCTTTTTGAAAAAATGAAGCTATTATAAGACTCAGGTCCCATCACACAATGCAACGGAAGCCGGAGGATAGGGTTTTCCCTTATAATAGCCAAATATGCTTGGTACGTTTAAACCAAATCATTTTGATACTAGTATAGTGTAAAGTGTATGAAAACAACTTCAAATATAAATGTATCAATCATAGACGGCATAGTATCCCATGCTACTATGCCGCAATACTAGGCTCTACAATCAAAACCGAAATGTCACGTATTGGAAATTGGATTCCGTCATGAGTCAAGGAAAGAGATGTACTTCTCGCTGGCTTTGAGACACTCTAGCAAATGCCTCAGGATCTCCCACAGAAGACCCTTGGATCCTCCAAGGTCGGTCCTCTCTTACGTTTGAGGATTGGTAATTCCTGAACACACATTTCCCTGTCCTATAGGACTTATATCCATCGGCTCCGTAGAGACCGATATATCCAAGGCGCCTCACATTCCCACAACCACAAAGGTAAGAATAATATAAATGTCTGGGCTTGCAAAACCCTTACACTACCCATAACTAGAAAGAAACGTCATGTCCTCCTTGGGTTCCCTTATCCCGTTTTTAACTCATACCGAGGTGTGAGGCTCGCGAATTAACGCTATACACAAAGCTATGCTATATTAAAGCTGTGCTTTGATCATCAACCACAAGACTCTGCTTTTCAACAGAAGCCTTGATCGTTTGCATCTCAGCATGCCATACAGGCAATTCACGCCATGTGACTGATGTCTATCGATATATAACCTCTGAGCTCGTCGTCTCAGAGGAGGCCGTTAAGCAAGAGAATAAATTCTCCACCACCAAACTGATATATATTCAACAGAGATCAATCAACATGGAATAAAATCCAATTTCAGACACACATCCATTTACAAGTTCATTCTGGGTCTGAACGAAACCGAAGGCACCTTATTCCTCATCCCGTATGTCCAATAAAGGAAAGAGGTCCTCGCATATCCGGTCGATCTCAAAGTACGTTTGGACGATCACCACTTATTACCTTGTTTTGGGTGTACAGCCCAATCAAGACACAAGTAATCATCCAAACGATGTGAAGACCTCCAGCCTTCAACCATCGTCGACATATCGTCGAATCAGTTATTCAAAATGGGTATAAACCCGGCCTTTCCGAATAACTCGCGTATATAATAAACGAGTGCTATAAAACACAACATACGCCTCTTTCCAATTCTGAATATTCTTTTATTTAAATATTCATATCCTTTGGGAAAGGTTCCCATTAATTTTATCAAAGATAAATTATTTAAATTTATTATTTAATCTTCCTTTGGATATCAATTCTAACCATATTATGGTTTTCCAAACTAGTCGGGATTAACGCACCTTACCGAAGTAATCATTTATTTAATTTCCCACTCCCAACCTATTCATCCCATGGAGCAAATTCGTCATACCTCATATCTAACACCACGGTGTTATCGGTAAATTTAATTATCATTTCTCATTCAAATCTAATTAAAGATTTAACTATCGTTAGGAGCGAAACTGGTGATACTCCATTCTCGATCATTTCCCAAATTTGATAATTTACATTATCAATTCCCATTTCAATCTAATTAAAGATTCATTAAAACTCCACTTAGTTTTAATCTCCACAGAAATCAATATTAATGATTATTTAACTTTGGAAACACAAACATGTCGCATCGACAATCGACACCGTCCTATTGACTTCTACCGATATATAACCTCAGAGCTTGTACGTCTCAGAGAAGGGTGTTAAGCAAGAGAATAAATTCTCCGCCACCAAACAGATATATATATTTAGCAGAGATCAACCATACAGTTCGAAATACAATGTTAGACATGTAATCCTGTCTTTAACTGGGTTAAAGAACTAATGTCGTTTAAAACTCAGTTCACGATAAACCCAAATCACATTCCATTAATTATGGAATCTTCACGGAAAAACAAATCAATATATAATCGATATCAATTTCCATGTCCGACTAATAATATAAATGGAATAACGACAAAGCCTTTTAAATTCCATATATATTAACAGTCTTCCTCCACAAAAGCCCATTTCGATTATTATCAAATCGAATTCCATTCAATTCTAGTTTAATATATTAAATTGGAAAACTTTACTTCGGAAAATTTTCGTTAAATCCTAATAAAAAGATTTATAAATTATAAATCACATTTAACTGTAAATCGGGTTAAAGAATGAATGTCGTTAAAAACACAGTTCACAATAAACCCAATTCACATTCCATTTTATTGCAAATAAAAATTAATTAACTGGAAATTCTAATAATCTTAATTAAAATATTTATTCTTTTCTCAACTGGGTTTAAGAACAGTGTTAATGAAGACACCATTCACGACAAACCCAAAATCCATTTCAATATTAAATACAAGACTTTGAATAGAAATTATATTGCCTTATATTCAATATCAAATTATGAGATCAACAAATATCGTATTGGGAATAACGATATATATATCTTCCAAATTCCTCTACAATATCCGTGTAATCATAGAATCCAATATTCCGAAGATAATTTCGATTCAAATCCATTCCAATTCATATATTGGAAATTCTGGTTATTTTTTAAACCATTTCAAATCCAATTTATTTATATAAAAATATTGGATTATAATTCTAGTTCAAAACTAGTTCATTTCGGTAAAAATATATTTTTATCTTTTTAAATATGGAATTTTCCATCCCAATTCTTTCCAAATCATTTATTATGATTTTACACAAATTATTCATATTTTCAAAAATAAATTATCAAGGCCCGTACAGTCAATTTCCATAAACGGTCATCGAACTACACTTACAGCGACCTTTTCCAATTTTTATTTGGACATAATTCCAAATCCAACCATTAGATTTCAAATATCTTGTATTCGTTGGAAAGATCTTTTCGATACAAACTTAACAGTTTTGGTTTTAGGAGAATCCGACGGTCAGATTTCCCGTAATGTCAATTCGAAGTCAATGGTCGAAATTCACGAACCGTCGCGGCGCGTTCTATTTAGGCCATTATATAATATATATGTATATATATATATATATATGTATATGTATTATATATATATTTTGTCGATTTCCATTTAAAACGTATTTTATAAATCGATTTAAATTTGGTTTCAAAACGATTTCAACTTCATATTCAAATTTAAATAAAAATTGAATATTCCATATCATTAATAGGTAAATGATAATATTTTCAAAATATTAGATTTTGAAATCATTTTCTTTTCGATATTCATTATAAAAATGAATAAAATCGATATAAATATCGTTCATGTCTAAATGGCGTTAATCTAATCAACACGGCTTCATATATTCAAATATTTTCGTGTCCATCCAAAATCGGACATCAAAATCATATTTTGATCCATTACTGAATATTATTCTATAATATTAGTTATTTTAAAATATTCATTACTTGCCATTTTAAAATATTCTTTAATTTAAAAATATTCATTATTTCCGAATTAGAATCAAACACAATCGGTTACCATATAATTTTATTTATATGGATTTCATACACACATGTACACAACAACAGTCAAACATAGTCAACCATCATCCAGAGTGCATTACACAACTACATAAGCGTTAAATATAAATAATTAACTTACAATAGCCTGTCAACCCATCGATTGACATACAACTAAATATTGGGATTAGTGTATGTCCAATATTATCCCAATACCCGAGTGGGGTTTTCAAACAACAAACACTGGTTACTGTTTGTGCAGTTGGGCGATGTGTAAAATATATCATCCCAATCAATATCAGTCAAATGTGTGTACATAAACAAATCATCTAATTTGTTTATGAATATTTGTTTTATTAATATACACGTTAAAAATTATATTTTTAACTATAAAATATTTTATTCAACACATGAACATTTTATTCCATTCCACATCACAATCAATTTTCACAACACATTATAATCAAACAAGTCGTCCATGGTCTGTGGACGACAGTGTCGGGTGCTGCTAAGCACCATCTGCATCCTGGTATATATTTTAACTAGAAAATAAAATTAAAGTGAGAAGTTCTCACCTTTGGGATCCACTCCTCCAGTTTCATTTTAGAATTTCTGAATCGTTTAGATTTGTATGAAATTCCAACGGAGTCCTTTCCACGCTGTTCATAATAAAAATCACATTTTTAACATGATGCTTATATATTAAAAATCACATTTTTATTCGCTACTACATATATAAAAATCATATTTTTACATCGACGATCCAAGTATAAAACTCATATTTTTACACTGCTAAAAATCACATCTTTATATTTTTAAAAATCCAATCTTCATATTTATAAAAATCAAATTTATATATCCGCTACTTCATTATAAAAATTATATTATATACTTCTCTCTTCATAATAAATATTATATTTTTATACCGATATTTTCATAATAAAGATTATATTTTTATACCTCGTGTTTACAAATAAAAATCACATCTTTATCTCTTGTGTTTACAAATAAAAATCACATCTTTATCTCTCGTATTTACAAATAAAAAACTAATCTTTATCTTCATGTAAACATTATATACAAATAATAATTTTCTTATCATAAAAATATATTTTTTTCTTTCGCTGTTGTATATAAATAAAAACCATATTTTATACTATGTAATATATAATAAAAATCATATTTTTATTAAATCAATAGCATAAAAAAATACGTATAAACAAAAAACACAATTTCCTTTCAAAAACTGAATTTTCATTGGAGGAGGGCTGTTGGTGCGGCGCCGGGTTAAAGGATAGTGGCGTTGGCCGGTGGGAGGTGGCGGAATTGTGATGCCAGAGGAGGGTGGCGGCAGCTTTCTTTATGTTTGGGCATTCTAGGGTTTTCCAGGGGTTTGGGTTCTTTTTAGAAGAGGAGAGGAAGGAGGGGAACAGAGGAGGCGGAGGAGGAGTGATCGTCGGCGGTGAGAGGGGGCGCTAGCTCCAGCGGCGGCACGGTGGACGTTAGGGGTGGCGGCAACGGGAATCATTTTTTTTTCTTTTATTCGCAGTTGAATGAAGGGAGAGAGTGAGGAAGAAGGAGGTCAATGCTGAATATTTATTTATTTATTTATTTTCAAAAAGTAACTTTTTATTTTGAACTCCAAATCAAACCCAACGACTGTCACCCATAGCTAATTACCCCCATTTCGAACACAATGGGACATGTTTCATAAGCCAATCCTATCGTTTTAATCAGTTTTCGTTAAAATTAAAATATAAGTCAATATACATTTAATTTTAACGCACATTTTAATTTATTGAGGTCACATACAGACTCCATAAATTCCAGAAAAATAAATCTGGCTATATTTTACGATACGGTCTTAATAAAACTAATTTCGTCAAATTTGGAGACTGTTTGAAATACGGTCATTTTCCAGTCGATTAAATTCAAACAGAAATTACCAAACACGTTTAAATCCGCAACGCTCACATTTTAATTTCAAAAATTATGAAAATTGGAATCTAGCAATAATTTGACATTCTAAATCCAACCAAAGTTGTTTCGTCGAAAACGGAGGTCGTTTAACAAATCACTATTTTTAAGGGCCATATTTCCATAACGAGTATTCTGAATTTTCAACTGGACATAACTTTTTATTCCCACTATGAAATTTGAATTTTTCACATTCATTGGAAAGATATTTTCAAACAGATTCAAATATTTTTGGTTTCACTAAAATCCCGTTTATTTTGAACCCCGTACATTCATTTGAAATTGAAATTTCAAGCTACCATGCCATTTCCAATTCCTTTATAATTAAAATAAATGTCTACATTCTAACTTTAATTTGAATAAATTTATACATTCTAATTCTATTCAAAATAAATTTCTCGTCGTTATTATTTAAAATAAATCATTTTAAACATCCAAAATTCATTAAAATTGCCAAAATAAAAATTCTTAAATTGGTTCTGATTTTCCGGGTTGTTACAGAATGAATTCAGAATGTAACCCCCTATATTTATAGGATTTCTTGATTAATTAGAATGCACCACTTGTCATACAAATAAATAAGAAACACATATGAAATGACATGTGTACTACACTTGTCATTTAGAACACATGCATGATGACAAGTGTCCTTACACATGTAACTAAATTAATGCATATGAAATTTAAAAATATTAAATACTAGTTACATCATTTCATATGTTAGAGACACATTATTTTATACATAATTAAGCTTATTACTAAAAATACTATTAGTATTAAGTATAACTTATCACATTCTTGGAGTTTTTCAAAACCTTTACAAAAACTTGTTTTAATTTTTCAATCATTGTAATATAATGCTCTATTATAATATTTTTAAGTAGATTAAAAATATTTTAACATATCTATAAGCATTTTATAAAATATATATAAATTTTAATTATATAATAAATAAAAGTTTGAATAAATTTTGTTTCACTTATCAAATATTATGCTTAATGTAATTTGTCATAATTTTTAATCTAAATTTACAAATGCCTTCACCAAAATTTAACAGTTAAATTATACAATAATAACATTATTTTTTATAACTTATATATATATATACTTACATATAGTCATGTATATATGTTTATATCATATTAATTTACCTTATACGATAAAAAAATTAGTGAAAATTAGGCTCACATCCCTAAAAATAAAGTTATTCCACCTCAACTCCCCCTCTATAAATTATACTTTTCGGATCCCTATTTTTTTGGTTGTTTTTTCATAAATATCCTTGTTCAAATTAACATTGGTTTTCTTCTATGCTTAACGGTGCTACTGCTGATGTTAGTGTACTGGTGTTGTTGAAGTTGCACGATAACTTTTCTTTACGTCTTCATTTGGATAGTTTTGTTGCTATGTTGAGAAATGATGTTTGTGATAAATGGACTGATTTAAGCCCATTGTCATTTGAATTATATCACCTTAGAGATGGTTTGAGAAGGAATATTGAAACTAATTTTGACCTTCAGTCTATTCTGTTACTGATTACACATAGTCGTGAGGATTACTTGGTTATTTTTGTTGAGATCGCTCATAGTAGTTCTTCAGTTAATAATGTAAGGTCAGATAATGTTTCTTGTAGTAGTGATTCTTCTTTTGATAGTACCGGCGATTCTAACATTCAATTCAAGCAATTTTTTAGAAGTGATTTGAATCAACCTATTTTTACTTGTGTTAGTCGGCATTCTTTAGGAGGCGTTACTAAATTTAGGCTTGATGTGATGATACATAGTATGAAGACTGGGTACAAGATTGATTTGGTTAAGAATGATAAGGAAAGAGTTACAGCTATTTGTTCTACAAAAAATTGTAGTTTTAGGATTCATGCTTCTCTTAAGTTTATTTTTCCAAGGTATTTTGTTGTAAAGAGATTTCAACCTGAACATACTTGTAACAATCCTCCTATATCTAGTAAATTGATTAAATTGTTGGTTTATGGTTATATTCAAGCTAATCCGTTAATGAAGACCAAGAGCAGTATTAACCTGTTTCAAACTGAGTATAATGTTATTTTGAAGTATTATTTTGCTTATAGTGGAAAGAGGTTGGCAGTAGAAGATTTACATGGAAGAGGTATGATGTCTTATCACCATTTGTAGTCCTTTTGTGATGTTATTATCACGACTAATCCTGGAAGTAAAGTTTCTTTAGAGTGTAATGATACTACACGTCAATTTGAGAGGGTTTTTATTGGATTTGAAGCTTGTGCACATGGATTTCAATATCGTTAGCCATTAATATTTGTTGATACTACATTTATGAAGGGAAGAGCTCAAGGTTGTTTGATGGATGCTACTGGTAAAAATCGAAATGAAGGTATGGTGTTTACATGGTTTAAAAATTTTTAGCGTCAATATCTGCAATAATCTTGCTTTCTTGTTGTAACATTTGCACAGAGTTGTTGTACTATTTTCAAATAATTGCTGATATAAATGCAATTATTATGAATGATTACTGATATGAATGCAATAATCACTGATGAACACATGTTCAATTAATGCTGCAAGATATTTGCAGATATGTAACAACCCGGAAAATCTGAACCAACTTAAATTTTTTTATTTTGGCAAATTAAGTGAATTTTGAATATTTAAAATGATTTATTTTAAATAATTACGACGAGAAATCTATTTTGAATAGAATTAGAATGTATAAATTTATTTGAATCGGAATTAGAATATAAATAATTTATTTTAATTATAAAAGGAATTGAAAATGGCGCGGTAGTTTGAAAATTCGATTTCAAATACCAAACGAATGTACTGAATTCAAAATAAATTGGATTTTAGTGACACCAAAAATATTAGAATCTATATGGGAATATCTTTCCAAGAATCCGAAAAATTGAAATTTCATAGCGGGGATAAAAGGTTATGCCCAGTTGAAATTTCAGAATAGTCACTATGGAAAATATAGCCCTTAGAAATGGAAATTTTGCAAATGTTCTCCGTTTTAGACGAAACCACTTTTATTGGATCCGGAATATCAAATTATTGTTAGATTCAAATTTCCATAATTTTTAGGATCAATATGTGAGTGTGGCAAAGGAAAACGTGTTTTGACAGTTTCAATCGATTTGGATCGACCAGAAAATGGCCATTTTTCAAACGGTCTCCAAATTTGACGAAAGTAATTTTGTTAGGACCGTATCGTCAAAACATAGTCAGATCTATTTTTCTGGAATTTTAGGGGTCAGTACGTGGCCCCGGTAAATCAAAATGTGCGTTCAAATTCAATATATAGATTTATATTTTGATTTTAGCGAAAATTGATCGAAACAGCCAAACTGGCTTACGACACATATCCCATTGTGTTCGGAATGGGCGTAATTAGCTAGGGACGATAGTCGTTGGGTTCGATTTTTAGTTCGAATGAAAAGTTAACTTTTTGGAGGGTTTAAATTAAATAATATATATATTTTTATACTCCCTCTACCCCTCTCTCTCTCTTCTCTATTTTCTTTCAGAACGAAGAAAAATCCGGCCGCCCTTGCCCTAGCTCCGCCACCCCCTGGCGTTGACCCCCTCCCCCTCTCTCGCCACGCGTCCCTAGTGAGGCGTCTCTGGCTCCCCTCTTCTCCTTTTGATGATCCTCCGCCCTCTCCCCCTCTTATACCACCAAAAAAGTCGCCCCAAGCTCCACCAATCTGCCACCATCCGACCGGCGCCGCTTTCCCCCGGCTCCCCCGACCCTGCCGCCGCCTCTGGACCCCACCACCACCAGCCCTGCCCCCTTCAGAAATAAAAACCCAATTTTTACTATTTTGGGAGTTGCAAATAACCCTGGTCTGCAGCACCCTCCGGCGCACCACCACCGCCCCCCTTTCTGACTGTGGACCCTCCTTCCTCTCCGTTCATCAATCGGGAAAGGATCGCATTGGAATAGTGGGCAAATCCGAGCCGTTCAGAAATAGAGAATGGAGGAGTGGATCCCAAAGGTGAGAACTTCTCATTTTAATTTCAATTTCTAGTTAAAATACAGATGGTGCTTAGCAGCACCCGACATCCATCGTCCACAGACCATGGACGACTTGTTTGTTTGATTGATTGTGTTGTGAAAATTGATAGTGTGATGTGGAATGGAATAAAATATTTTATAGTTAAAAATATAATTTTTAATGTTTATATGAATAAAATAAATATTTATAAACAAATTGGACGATTTGTTTATGTACACACATTTGACCGATATTGATTGGGACGATAAATTTTACACATCGCCCAACTGCACAAATAAATCTGTATTTGTTGATTGAAACCCCACGCGAGAATTGGGATGATATAGAACATACACTAGTCCCAATAATTAGTTGTATGTCGATCGATTGATTGACAAGCTGTTATAAGCATTAAATATTTATATTTGATGCTTACGCAGTGTAGAATGCACTTTAGGTGATGGTTGACTGTGTTGGATTGCTGTTGTATACATGTGTGTAAGAAATCCATATAAATAAAATTATACGGTAATTGACTATGTCTGATTCCAGTTCAGAAAGAATGAATATTTAAAAAATAACGAATATTTTAAAATGATGAATATTTTAAAAACATATTCAGTAAAAGATCAAAATCAAATTTTGATATCTGATTTGGGATGGACACGAATATATTTAAATATATAAGGCTGTGTTGATTAGATTGACGCGATTATGATGTGAACGATATTTATATCGATTTTATTCATTTCTATAATGAATATCGAAAAGGAAGTGATTTTGATATCTAATATTTTGAAAATACTATTATTTATATATCGATGATATGGAATATTCAATTTTGATTGAAATTGAATATGAAGTTGAAATCATTTTGAAAACGAATTTAAAACGATTTATAAAATACATTTTAAATGGAAATAGACAAAATATATATTATATATATAATATAATGGCCTGAATAGAACGCGCCGCGCTATGGCAGTTCACGAATTTTGACCATTGACTTCAAATGGACATTACTAGAGATCCGACCGTCGGATTCTCCTAAAACCGGAACCTCGGGTTTGTATCGAAAAGAGCTTTCTAAAGAATATTAGAGATTTGAAATCTATCAGTTGGATTTGGAATTATGTCCAAATCCAATTAGGAAAAGGTCGCTGTAACTGCAGTTCGATGGCCATTTGTGGAAATCGACTGTACGGGCCTTGATAAAATTATTAAAAATATCAATAATTTATGTAAAATCATAACAAGTGATTTGGAAAGAATTAGGATGAAAAATCCCATATTTGAAAAGAAAAAAATATTTTTTTATCGAAATGAACTAGTTATAAACTAGAATTATGAAATCCAATATTTTTAAATAAATAAATAGGATTTGAAATGGTTTCAAAAATAACCAGAATTTCCAATATATGAGTTGGAATGGATTTGAATTGAAATTATCTTAGGAATATTTCGATATTGGATTTTGTGATTATACGGATATTATGGAGGAATTTGGAAGATATATATATTGTTATTCCAATACGGTGTTTGTTGATTCCAGAATTTGATATTGAATATAAGCCGATATATTTTCTATTCAGAGCCTTGTATTTAATATCAAATAAGATTTTGGGTTGTCGCGAATGGTACCTTTAATAATACTGTTCTTAGACCCAAAGGAGTCAAGAAAATCAGAAACTAACTGGAAATTAGTTAAGTTGAATGGTTTCCTAGGTATTGATCTGATGTTGGTTTCGGCCTTTGGGGTTAATACTCAGGGAATTGTTCACTTGCTAATTTACGGTTAAAGGCTGATCGAATGGAATGCGATTTTGGGTTTATCGTGAACCATGTTTTAAAGGACATTGGTTTTTTAAACCCAGTTAAATACAGGAATAAAATTTGGGTTGTCGTGAATGGTATCTTTAATAATACTGTTCTTAGACCCAATGGAGTTAAGAAAATTATAAACTAACTGGAGATTAGTTAAGTTGAATGGTTTCCTGGGTGTTGATCTGATGTTGGTTTCAGCCTTCGGGGTTAATTCTTAGGGAATTGTTCACTTTCTAATTTACGGCTAAAGGCTGATTGAATGGAATGTGATTTTGGGTTTATCGTGAACCGTGTTTTTAAATGACATTGGTTCTTTAACCCAGTTAAAGACAGGATATGATTTCCCAAGTTAAACAATTGTTAATATTTATTTTTGGGAAGATTAAAATCAAGTGGAGTTTTAATGCATCTTTAATTAGATAGAAGTGACATCCAAAGGAAGACTAAAGAATAAATCTAAAGAATTTATCTTCGAAAAAATTAATGGGAACCTTTACCAAAGTATAAGAATATTTGAATAAAGGAATATTCTGGTTTGGAATGAGGTGTATGTTGTGTTTTTATAGCACTTGTTTATTATATACGCAAGTTATTTAGGAAGATCAGGTTTATCCCATTCTGGATAACTGATTCGACGATATGTCAAGGATGAAGACGATGGATGAAGACCGGAGGTCTTCACATTGTTTGGATGATTACTGATGTCTTGATTGGGTTGTACACCCAAGACAAGGTAATAAGTGGTGATCGTCCAGATGTACTTGGAGATCGACCGGATACGCGAGGATCGCTCCCCTGTATTGGACATATGGGGGAGGAATAAGGTGCCTTCGGTTTCGTTCAGACCCAGAACGAACTTGTAAATGGATGTGTGTCTAACATCGGATTTCATTCTATGTGATTGATAGACATCGGTTGCATAGTGTGAATTGCCTGTGTGGCATGCTGAGATGCAAATGATCAAGGAATCTATTGAAAAGAAGAGTCTTGTGGTTGATGATCAAAGCACGACCTTTGTGGCATAGCTTTGTGTAGCGTTAATTCGTGAGCCTCACACCTCGATGTGAACCAGAAACGGGAGAGGACTTCAGGGAGGACATACGTTTCTTTCTAGCTAGGAGTGGTGTCCGCGTTTTACTAGCCCTGCCATTTTACTTATGTGGATGATGGATAATGAGGCGCCTCGGTTATATCGGTCATTCCGGTGCCGATAGTTTGGTCGGGATATGACTAGTTTACACCCCATAGAGTGGGGAAATGCAGTGTTCAGGCATTTTAATCCACATCGAGTGGACCGGCCCTGACGATCCAAGGGACGATGCGTTCTATTCCTGAGGCTCGGGCAAGACAGTCTCGAAGCAGTAAGGACGATCCCTTGCCTTGGTTCACAGATGGAAATCCAACTTCCAATACGTGACTTTGCGGTTTTGATTGTAGAGCCTAGTATGGCGACATAGTGGGATGGGGCACTTATGCCATCTATGATTGATATATTTATATTTGAAATTGTTTTGACACTATACACTTAGAGTAATAGTAAAATATGAAATTTCACGTACCAAGCATTTTTGGCTATTATAAGGTAAAAACTCTGTCTTTCGGCTTGTGTTGCATTGTGTGATGGGACCTGAGTTTTATAATAGCTTCATTGTTCCTTATTCAGCATTGCGCTGTTGTTTTATGCACTGGTTTTCTTGGGTGGAAACCCGTTCCGTGTTATACGGCATGGTCCCTTGATTTACCTTACTTTAAAACCAAGATGATAACTGTTTTAGTTCTCACACCACTCACATGATTGACCTGGAGTTTATTGTTTTAACCTAAACTCTGGGTGCCCCTATTTTCCGCATAGACAGCTAGTAGTTTTGGGTTTTGCAGATTTATATTCACAGGATGTTGATTTACAGCTGAAGCGATATTCAGAAAGCCCTGTATCCGTGTATTACTTTCAGTTGTGTTTTGCATTATTTTCCGCTGCATTGTAACTTGTAAAACTCTGATGTTTAGTAAATGTGTAATATTTATTCATACTTTATATATTCTTGTATTCTGATGAAATTGTTGTAATAAGCAATGAAATGTTCTTCTGTTTGTGTTCTGATTCGTCTTGTCCTCAAGGCAATCCAGTCTTCCTTTATGGGGAAGTTCGGGTCATTTCATTTTGGTATCAGAGCTTTGGTTTACAGAGCTCGGAGAACAAGACACGTAAGAAACAAACGAAAGAATCCATCAGAGATTGGGTTAGTAATATCCAGTAGGAATGACTCGTTAGAGATAGGATCTGTAGTATCCTAGAACGAGTGTAAAGAGTGATATTTTTAAAATAAAAATGAAAACCAATTTTGTTTTGAAAATTTAAATCAATTATTCGCATTTGAATATTTATTTTGTATTGAATTTGGACAATCAAGTATACAGATATTTTAATATACGTCTGATCCACGTGTATCTAAAGCCTCAAATATACTAGATAGATATAAAATCACACTTTAGTCGTCCGGGAATGATTCTGATGATGGGTACCCATCATCAGTGTAGTGTTCGAGTTTCGAAAGTGGGATATCCATATATTTCCAATTGACTGGCGTGAGAACCAAAACTAGATAGGGTTATTGTTGTAAATTGGCATCAAAAACATGATTTTCTATATATAGATACCAAAGTTATGAATTTGAAAATTTATCAACTAATTAATTGCTGGTTGTGTTGTTTGATTATTGGTTAATTTATTAAAATTTGAACCATTTAGCCAAATTGTATCGAATATTGGACTGAATTGAAAATTGTTTGAAATTGCATACATATACATGTATATACATTAAACAGGTCATAACATGGAGGCTAAAGAAGAGGAATAAAATTGTATGCCAGACAAATAGGTACATGTTTAATAATTTCTTGGTTTGGATGATTTTATGAGCCGATTGGCTATCTGCTTGGTTGTTTCTTTTTCTTTTTGGATTGGAGAGGCTTGTATTGCGATTTCGGGATTTTCTCGGTGCTCCCGTACAAGGGAGGTTATGGTGAAATTTTTCGAAAATTTAGGGTGCTAGCCAAATTTTTGAAAATTTTGAGAAGTTTTTAGAAACTGAAAAGTTGAAAACCTTAAGCCATAATTAAAATAATGAAATTTGAGTTGGTTAGTTAAACAACTTTCAGCTCCGTTCCTTTTCGGGGACGAAAAGATTTTAAGTGGGGAAGATTGTAACAACCCGGAAAATCTGAACCAATTTAAATTTTTTGTTTTGGCAATTTTAGTTAATTTTGAATATTTAAAATGATTTATTTTAAATAATTATGATGAGAAATCTATTTTGAATAGAATTAGGATGTATAAATCTATTTGAATCGGAATTAGAATATAAATATTTTATTTTAATATAAAAGGAATTGAAAAAGGCGCAGTAGTTTGAAAATTCGATTTCAAATTTCAAATGAATGTACCAAATTCAAAATGAACTGTATTTTAGCGAAACCAAAAATATTAGAATCTATATGGGAATATCTTTCCAACGAATCCAAAAAATTGAAATTTCATAGCAGGGATAAAAAGTTATGCTCAGTTGAAATTTCAGAATAATCACTATGGAAAATATAGCCCTTAGAAATGGAAATTTTGCAAACGACCTCCATTTTCGATGAATCTGCTTTTGTTGGATATGGGATGTCAAATTATTTCTAGATTCAAATTTCCATAATTTTTGGGATCAATATGTGAGCGTGGCAAAGGAAAACGTGTTTTGACAATTTCAGTCAATTTGGATCGACTAGAAAATGGCCATTTTTCAAACCGTCTCCAAGTTTGACAAAATGAGTTTTGTTAGGACCGTATCGTCAAAACAAAGCCAGATTTATGTTTCTGGAATTTTTGGGGTCCGTATGTGGCCCCGGTAAATCGAAATGTGCGTTCAAATTCAATATATAGATTTATATTTTGATTTTAGCGAAAACCAATTGAAACAGCTGAACTGGCTTATGATACATATCCCATTATGTTCGGAATGGGGGTAATTAGCTAAGGATGACAGTCGTTAGGTTCGATTTTGAGTTCGAATGAAAAGTTAACTTTTTGGAGGGTTTAAATTAAATAATATATAAAAAAAATATACTCTCTCTACCTCACTCTCTTCTATTTTCTTTCAGAACGAAGAAAAATCCCTCCGCCCTTGCCCTAGCCTCGCCGTCCCCTGGCGCGGACCCCCCTCTCTCGCCACGCGCCGCCAGTGAGGTGTTGCCGCCTCCGGCTCCCCTCTTCTCCTTCTGATGATCCTCCGCCCTCTCCCCCTCTTATACTAGCAAACAAAATCGCCCCAAGCTCCACCAATCCGCCGCCATCCGACCAGCACCGCTTTCCCCAGGCTCCCCCGACCCTGCCGCCGCCTCTGGACCCCACCACCAGCAGCCTTGCCCCCTCCATGAATAAAAACCCTACTTTTACTATTTTGAGAGTTGCAAATAACCCAATGGTCTGCAGCACCCTCCGGCGCACTACCACCGCCAGCTTTTCTGACTGTGGACCCTCCTTCCTCTCCGTTCATCAATGGGAAAAGGATCGCACTGGAATAGTGGGCAAATCCAAGCCGTTCTGAAATAGAGAACGAAGGAGTGGATCCTAAAGGTGAGAACTTCTCTCTTTAATTTTAATTTCTAGTTAAAATATATACTAGGATGCAGACAGTGCTTAGCAGCACCCGACACCCATCGTCCACAGACCATGGATGACTTGTTTTTTTGATTGATTGTGTTGTGAAAATTGATTGCATGATGTGGAATGGAATAAAATATTTTATAGTTAAAAATATAATTTTTAACGTGAATATGAATAAAATAAATATTTATAAACAAATCGGACGATTTGTTTATGTACACAAATTTGACTGATATTGATTGGGACGATAAATTTTACACATCGCCCAACTGCACAAATAAACCTGTATTTGTTGATTGAAACCCCACACAGGTATTGGGATGATATAGGACATACACTAGTCCCAATAATTAGTTGTATGTCGATCGATTGATTTACAAGCTATTATAAGCGTTAAAAATTTAAATTTGATGCTTATGCAGTGTAGAATGCACTTTGGGTGATGGTTGACTGCGTTAGAATGTTGTTGTATACATGTGTGTATGAAATCCATATAAATAAAACTATATGGTAATTGATTGTGTCTGATTCCAGTTTAGAAAGAATGAATATTTAAAAAAATAACGAATATTTTAAAATAATACTCAGTAAAAGATCAAAATCAAATTATGATGTCCGATTTGGGATGGACACGAATATATTTAAATATATAAAGCTGTGTTGAATAGATTAACGTCATTTTGATGTGAACGATATTTATATTGATTTTATTCAATTCTGTAATTTAATGTTTTGAAAATACTATTATTTATATATCGATGATATGGAATATTCAATTTTGATTGAAACTGAATATGAAGTTGAAATCGTTTTGAAAACAAATTTAAAACAATTTATAAAATACGTTGTAAATGGAAATCGATGAAATATATATTATATATATTATATATATATAATATAATGGCCTGAATAGAATGCGCCGCGCTGAGGCAGTTCGTAAATTTTGACCATTGACTCTGAATGGACATTACGAGAGATCCAACCGTCGAATTCTCCTAAAACCGGAACTGTTGGGTTCGTATCGAAAAGAACTTTCTAACAAATATTATAGATTTGAAATCTTATGGTTGGATTTGGAATTATGTCCAAATCAAATTTGGAAAATGTCGCTGCAAGTGCCGTTCGATAGCCGTTTGGGGAAATCAACTATATGGGCCTTGATAAAATTATTAAAAATATCAATAATTTGTGCAAAATCATAATAAATGATATGGAAAGAATTGGGATGAAAAATCCCATATTTGAAAAGATAAAAATATATTTTTATCGAAATGAACTAGTTATGAACTAGAATTATGAAATCCAACATTTTTAAATAATTAAATTGGATTTGAAATGGTTTTAAAATAACCAGAATTTCCAATATATGAGTTGGAATGGATTTGAATCGAAATTATCTTCGGAATATTTCTATATTGGATTCCGTGATTATATGGATATTGTGGACGATTTTGGAAGATATATATATCGTTATTCCAGTACGGTATTTGTTGATTCCAGAATTTGATATTGAATATAAGCCGATATATTTTCTATTCAGAGCCTTGTATTAAATATCAAATAAGATTTTGGGTTGTCGTGAAAGGTATCTTCTATAATACTGTTCTTAGACCCAATGGAGTTAAGAAAATCAGAAACTAACTAGAGATTAGTTAAGTTGAATGGTTTCCTGGGTATTGATCTGATGTTGGTTTCGGCCTTCGGGGTTAATACTTAGGGAATTGTTCACTTCCTAATTTACGGTTAAAGGCTGATGGAATGGAATGTGATTTTGGGTTTATCGTGAACCGTGTTTTAAAGGACATTGGTTCTTTAACCCAGTTAAAGATAGGAATAAGATTTTGGGTTGTCATGAATGGTATCTTTAATAATACTGTTCTTAGAACCAATGGAATTAAGAAAATCAGAAACTAACTGGAGATTAGTTAAGTTGAGTGGTTTCCTGGATGTTGATCTGATGTTGGTTTCAGCCTTCAGGGTTAATACTTAGGGAATTGTTCACTTGCTAATTTACGGTTAAAGGCTGATTGAATGGAATGTGATTTTGGGTTTATCGTGAACCGTGTTTTTAAATGACATTGGTTCTTTAACCTAGTTAAAGACAGGATATGATTTCCCAAGTTAAACAATCATTAATACCGATTTTTGGAAAGATTAAAACCAAGTGGAGTTTTAGTGCATCTTTAATTAGATAGAAATGATATCCAAAGGAATATTAAAGAATAAATCTAAAGAATTTATCTTTGATAAAATTAATGGGAACCTTTCCCAAAGTATAAGAATATTTGAATAAAGGAATATTCTGGATTGGAATGTGGCGTTTGTTGTGTTTTTATAGCACTTGTTTATTATATACGTGAGTTATTCAGAAAGACCGAGTTTATCCCATTCTGAATAACTGATTCGACGATATGTCGAGGATGAAGACGTGGTTAAAGACCGGAGGTCTTCACATTGTTTGGACAATTACTAGTGTCTTGATTGGGTTGTACACCCAAGACAAGGTAATAAGTGGTGATCGTCTAGACGAACTTGGAGATCGACCAGATACACGAGGGCCTCTCCCTGTATTGGACATATGGGGGAGGAATAAGGTGCCTCCGGTTTCGTTTGGACCCAGTGCAAACTTGTTAATGGATGTGTGTTTGACATCGGATTTTATTCAGTGTGATTGATAGACATCGGTTGCATAGCGTGAATTGCCTGTGTGACATGCTAAGATGCAAATGATCAAGGCTTCTGTTGAAAAGCATAGTCTTGTGGTTGATAATCAAAGCATGACCTTTGTGGCATAGCTTTGTGTAGCATTAATTCGCGAGCCTCACTCCCCGGTGTGAACCAGAAATAGGAGAGGACTTCAGAGAGGACATGCGTTTCTTTCTAGCTAGGAGTGGTGTCAGCGTTTTACTAGTCCTCGCATTTTACTTATGTGGATGATGGATAGCGAGGCGCCTCAGTTATATCGGTCGTTCCGGAGCCGCTAGTTTAGTCGAGATATGACCAGTTTACACCCCATAGGATGGGGAAACGCAGTATTCAAGCATTGTAATCCACATCGAGTGGATCAGCCCTGACGATCCAAGGGACGATGCATTCTGTTCCTGAGGCTCGGGGTAGACAGTCTCGAAGCGGTAAGGACGATTCCTTGCCTTGGTTCACAGATGGAAATCCAACTTCCAATACGTGACTTTGCGGTTTTGATTATAGAGCCTAGTATGGTGACATAGTGAGATGGGGCACTCATGCCGTCAATCATTGATACATTTATATTTGAAATTGTTTTGACACTATACACTTATAGTAATAGTAAAATATGAAATTTCACGTACCAAGCATTTTTGGCTATTATAAGGTAAAAAATCTATCCTCCGGCTTGCGTTGCATTGTGTGATGGGACCTGAGTCTTATAATAGCTTCATTGTTCTATATTTATCATTGCGCTGTTGTTTTATGCACTGGTTTTCTTGGGAGGAAACCCATTCCGTGTTATATGGCATGGTCCCTTGATTTACCTTATTTTAAAACCAAGATAATAACTGTTTTAGTTCTAACACCGGTCACATGATTGACCTGGAGTTTATTGTTTTAACCTAAACCTGGGTACTCCTATTTTCTGCACGGGTAGCTAGTAGTTTTGGTTTTTGCGGATTTATATTCACAGGATCCTGATTTACAGCTGAAGCGATATTCAGAAAGCTCTGTATCTGTGTATTACTTTCAGTTGTGTTTTGTATTATTTTCCGCTGCATTGTAACATGTAAATCTCTGATATTTAGTAAATGTGTAATATTTATTCATACTCTGTATATTCTTGTATTCTGATGAAATTCTTGTAATAAGCAATGAAATGTTCTTCTGTTTGTGTTCTTATTCGTCTTCTCCTCAAGGCAATCTGTTCTTCCTTCATGGGGAAGTTGGGGTCGTTTCAAGACATGTATGCAATAATTCAGAATATGGACAGATACGAATGCAACTATTCAAAATAATTGCAGATATGTATGCAACTATTCGTAATAACTACGGATATGTGTGTAACTCTTAGTGGAACTTTGCGCAACAGTTCATAACCATTATTTGCTTATTATTTTCAATAATTGCTCTTTTTCTGCACTTTTTTAGTAGTTATGCATGTTTTTTTGCAAGTTTTCCTAACTAATGTTGTTCTCTATTTTATTGTTTTGTTAATTATATGTTTGCTTCTTTTAATAGGTTTTTTTCCTATAGAACTGTTGTTGTGTCTTGTGAAGATGAAGATAATTGGATTTGGTATTGTGAACAACTTAAAGAATTTCTTAAAAATGATAGTAAAGGTTTTGTTTTCATTCTGATCGTCATCCTGGTATTCTTGTTTCTATTCCAAAAGTGTTTCAAATTCAGTTCATGGTTCTTGTTTTTATCATTTGAAAATCAATTTTAAGGTTGCTCTAAAATCTGAATTTCCCAAATAAAAAAAGAAGTGGTTGTTAGATATGTTTTCACGTGTCGCTTATGCTTCCAATTTGATTGATTTTAATGTTGCAATAATAAATTTTAAATATGTTGGTGGATCCATTGTGGAAAACTTTTTGAGTGGAATTCCTTTTGAGGAGTTTACTAATGTTTTTTCCCTGCTTATCATTATGGTGAAATGTCATGTAATTGTTCAGAGAGTTTTAACAAATGGATTTTGGAAGAAAGACATTTACCAATTACTGCTTGTTTGGATAAAATTAAAGTGAAGTTAATGAAACTTATGTCTGGTCGTCGTGAAGTTCCTACTATTTGGAGTAGTGCTTTATGTCCCGTGAATGAAAATCAGTTAAGAAGTCTTCGTTTGGAAGGAGCTTCATGGTTTGTAATCAAATTAAGTGAATATGTGTTTGAAGTTCGTTTTCCGGTCCATCAATCTGTTGATTTATGTAGTCGAGTTTGTTCCTGTAACATGTGGTTAATAAATGGTTTTCCCTATGTTCATGTTGTTAGATGTATTTTAAGCCGTGACAAGTTGAATGTGTATGACTACATTGAAGATCATTTCAAAGTTGATTATTTTTTGTCAGCTTATTCTCATCTAATCAATTCTATTATAAACTTTATGGTGGAAGAAGTTTCTGTTGAATATGCAATTATAGCTCCTCCAAAAGGTAGAAGAATGTCTAGTCGTCCATCATCTTCTAAGAAGATAAAATATGCCAGTGAAATTACGAAGACAACTAGATGTGGTTTGTGCAAGAAGTTAGGTCATAACAAAAGGAATTGTTCTACAAAACACAATTAGCTTTGTGTTTTTGTTTTTCATTTCAATGTTTTGTTTATTGTTTAATGTTTAATGTTTGTAAGAAATTGACTTTTTACTGCAAGCTTAATATGTTATGCTGTTATTGGTGAATATTGATGTTTTATTTGCATTCCGTTTTCTTGCTGTAATGTATGTAAATTTTATTAAACAAGAGTCCATCTGCAATTATAGGATTCTTTTGCTGATAATTCGGCAATTATTCTGTTTTCTTTTTGCAGTGATGTCTGCAAATTTAATTAAAAAAAAGCAACATGTCCATCTGCAATAAAATGAAACTTTTGTAGATATTTCGGCAATTATATTGTTTTGTTGCAGTGATGTCTGCAAATTTAATTAAAAAGAAGCAACACGTCCATTTGCAATTAAGTCAAACTGCTGCAAACATTTTGACAATTATACTGTTTTATTGCAAATATTTCAGCAATTATTTCTATTAGTTGCAGTGATGTCGATAATAAAAACCATTAAAATTGTATAAAACTGTTTAAAACTCAACATATTAATTGCAGACATAAGGAACTTAACTAAAAACATAGAATGCCACATTAATGTTGTCTACAAACTAGATAAGCTTGTCACAGTAATTCCAGCAATGTACGCTAGTCAAAATATTTACATGACAATTTTAATCACCATATTTTTCTTGGTTTAATCAGTTACACTTGCATATGATCACATATACTTTTGAGTTAGGTTTTCCTCTTCTAAAGTCCAACTATATGGTTTGCAGTTGAGGATTTGATGTACTAGCACAACCCTTTGTATATAGGTAGCCTCGGCAATGAAAGTTGGAACGTTTTTGTTAATTTCTTTGTTTTCAGTCCTTTCTTGCATTATATCATGACAAACGACACTCGACAGTCCACATTACAGTAATTGGAAAATACAATCAAGTTGTTTGAATAATTGTTGTTGGAAAATACAGTCCCCCCTGCAGTAATTTTTGTTTCTATGTACTTACATATCTGAACGTTGCTGTGGACAATTAGTAAATTCAATAAGAGTGGATGGTTTATGATTGCCCTTCTCTAATTTTTTTCAACACTGTCGAGAAAAGTCTTTATGCAAGCTAAAAAGAATTGCTATCAAAAGATCACATACCAATTTACATATCAATTTTCTTGCAATTTACATACCAATTTTCTTGCTACTTTTTGGTGTGGACCTTCATGTCATGGTTTTATTGAGTCGTAGTGTATCTACCTGTTATCTTCTTTCGAAAATTTTGGTAATGTGAAATGCGATTTTTGGTGGATTGGAAAGATCATTCTTGTGCAATACTCATAGCATTTTGCCACACGATCATCTATCAATCTGTTTGTTGCTTTCTTTAGGTTGTTCACTAGAAGCATCTATAGTCATTCATTTTAGTGAGTAGAATTTATTATGTTATAAAGAAATTCTTCTGTAAAATAAATAAAAACTTACAGTAGCATAGATTTTGAAGTACAAAATTTATAGGTGATGGTTATGCAACTCATGAGCATACCAGTCTATTATCAACAAAAAATAGTAGATTGTAATAGTTACAAAATGCTGAATATATTCTGATATTTCAGAAGATAAATTGAATTATTGTCGATATACCAGTAAGTAAATGTGTTGACATCTATCCCTCTAGGAATCTTCCTACAAATAATTCACCTAGGGAAGTTCTAGAGATTATGGTGTCATCATCACCATTAAGATATGCACTTCTATTGTTAATTTATGGAAGATAATTAGAGAATATATGGACTTTTAGTAGTACTTCTGTATGCAACTATTTTGAATAATTGCATATATGTATGCAGCTATTCAGAATATTTGCATATATATATGCAACTATTCTAAATATTTACATATATGTAGGCAACTATAAAGAATATTTGCGTATGCATATGCAACTATTCTGAATTTTTGCTTCATTTTCAGCAATAATTAGACTCTTAGTAGAAAATTTACAAAGTTTCTTGTAATGTTGCACTAATTTTACTTGAGGTTTGAATGTGAAAAAACTCTTCCAACTGCTTGATTTGATGCTCTTCCAGACACCGAACATTTTTACACTTTTCGATCTTCCGTTATGCATCTTTATGTAATTCCAGTGATCTTGGTTCTAACTCATAGTCTTCAACATTCACTTGTTCAGTTTCTTTCATTTTTCTTTTGTCTGCAGTTGTGATCAATTTGAATTCTGGTGAGTATTTGATAGTAGATTTATGGATTTCCACCTTCAAAGTTGGATCATTAAATTGAAAACTTTTATGAATTATTATCAGCAATGTTTATGATATATCAGTATTTTATTATATTAATATGTACAGTTTTATAGAATAATAGCAGATATATCAACATTTTTGTGAAAAGTTGCAGAATATGCTGCAATTATTATGTATTGCGGAAAACTAGATATTGTGTACATTATTACCATCAGAAGCTTGTTTTTTTATATTTTTCTTCTCCAAACTTCGTTGTTCATGTTTCTGATTAGTTCCATCATCTTTCTCTTTTTCCTTTTCTTGTTTTTTCTCCTCCTCTTTGTTGTTATGTGCATCATCAACATCCAATTCTCTTTCTTCCAATTCCTTTTTTCTCTTCTTTTTTACCCTTTTGTTCCTCCTCTTCCCCCTTCTCTTTCATTTCTTCAGCCTTATCCTCGTCGTCGTTATCATCATCACCTTCTTTCCTATTGTATGCCTCATAACCTTTATCATCATCGTCCTTCATCTCCTCTTCTATTTGAATGTCATCACTCTTATCAGCATCACCCTTACCATCTTCCTTATCTTCATCCGCTTGTCATCATCTTTTTTTTCCTGTTCCTTTTCTCCATCATCCTCTTTCATTTCTTCATCACCTTTATCCTCCTCGTCATCCTTGTCGTCATCTTTCTTTTCTTGGTAATTTTTTCTTCCTCTTGTTTGTAATTTTTTTCTTATATTTTGTCATCATTTTTCTTTCCTCTTCATCATCTCATCTCTATCTTCCTTATCTTCATCATTATTTTCATTATTTTCATCACTATCTTCCTTTTCCTCATTATCATTATCATCATTCTTTTCATCGTCTGCTTTCTTTTCATCATTTTCATCATCATCTTCATCATCATCTTCAACTTCATCTGCATTTCCCTCATTCTTATTGTCATCCTCATTTTCATCTGCACTTACTTCTTGAAGTGGTAATTCTATTTGTGCAGAGTTTAGTGATGAGGAGTCCTTAATATTTTCTTGTAGTCGTTTTCTCAACATTAATTCTCTTTTTGAAGTCGTTATTGTCTTGATCCAGCTTTGCTATTAACTGCATGTATTTTTCTTCTCTTTATTTTTGTAAAAATCTTCGTATTCTTTATCTTCATTAACATCTTGTTTCAGCACGTTTATTTCCTTGCCTTGTAATTCTTAAAAACAAATGCAGCAATACATATTCAATTAGTACTGCAAGATAATTGCAGTTATGTATGCAACAATTTGGAAAATTTTCATATATTTGTGCAACTATTTAAAATATTTGCATATATGTACGCAACAATTCTGAGTTATTGCATATATGTATGCAACTATTCAGAATAACTGCATATATGTATGCAACTACTCTGAATAATTGCATATATGTATGCATCTATTCAGAATATTTGCAGACATGTACGCAATTATTTTGAATATTTTCACATATGTATGCAACTATTTAGAATATTTACAGATATGTACGCAAATATTCAAAGTATTTGTATACATATAAGAAACTATTCTGAATATTAGCATAAATGTATGCAAATATTCTGAATATTTAAAAAATAGCAAGCATTTCAGTAAAAAAAATTAAAAGTTGTAACTACTACTGAAAAATGATTCAAATTTATATGACACTTATAGATTTGTATTTCATATTCATTAGCATTGTTGGTTTAAGCTTTGTTACATCCTATTTTCCGGTCAGAAAAGATATTTCACTGTACTTTGTCTTTGGTGTTTTTAGAACATGAGTTTTATCACTAATCCACCAATACAAAAAAAAAACCAGTATAAGTATTAGAATGAAAGTAAATTAATAAGAAACCTATTTATATAAGTTTAAAAACAGTACCAATAATCATGCAAGCATTAATCTTGCCAGGTGTTCCGGTGTACTTTTCCACTCGAGTTAGCTGATGGTTGTGTATGGTTTTTGGCAAGGATATCTTCATTATTTTCTTGTCAAATACACAATATGAAATCATGTTCCGTGATAAGCTTGTGTTAGGGTTTGATACTAGGAAAGTGGCTGGTAAGTGTAGAAGTAAAAGTTTAGTTGTATCGTAATTTGCCTCTATTGTTGTTTTTCGAATCATTCATAAAATCTCTCTCTATTTTTTTTTTTTTTTTTTTTTTGATAGAAGGTTCGCCGTTAAAATGTGTAATGTTCCAGATTTTTCGGTCATTTAAATTGGAATACTTAAATCGGTTTTATATTGTATTGGTAATATAATAGATTTTATATTGAATTTTAATTATTAAAATGGAGTTTGAATACATACATACATACATATATATATATATAATAAAACGAACTCGAGACGCCGCGGTAGTTTGTAATTTTTGGTTCGAACTTTAACTGAATACACCGGATCCGATATAAGTTGGAATTCTGTGAAACAAGAACCATTTGAATCCATTTGATTATATTTTCCAAACAGAAGAGAAAAATGGAGATTTCATATTATAAATTGCAAGATATGTCCAATTCAAATTTTCAAATTGTCACTATGGAATTTCGTTAATAAACGATAGCGTTTATTTAATAAATATAAAGGGATTTCTATATATTTGGATTTCGTTTAAACTGAATTTCTGAATATTGAGTTTAGAATATATATTGGTTATTCCATTTGGATAAATACAATAATAATGATTTATTTATTTTATTTATTTAAATAAGATTTGTTTTGAATTTAAATACATTTCATTGATATTTCAAGCTTTAAAAATAGTTTTCTTTTCAAACGACCTTCGTTTTCGACGAAATAAGTTTTATTGGAATAGGTCTAATTAATTATTGCTATATTTCCAGTTTGTTGCTAAACGCAGTTGTTTTGTCGGTAGACGAAATTTGAGGTGAACCGTTGATTAGAATTTGAATAAAATATTACTGTTTGTGCAAACGGAGTCCGTTTTTAGCAAAATTAATTTCATTGGTTTCGTAATAATAAGACGTAATAGTTTAATTTATTTTCATTGTGGTTGGGGTTCGTGAATATCGGTATGTATATTAAACGCTCAACGACGGTCGATGGATTTTACCGCGTAAATATAACCTTACCAAATCAAATATCTACTTTAGAAAATATATAAAATCTTTCTCCGTCTAGCATACGTGTACTGAAACTAACATACATGTTAAATCTGAAATAAAAACTGAATGAGCCGAGTTAAGGAATGAAACCTCCCCCACATCAACTTTTCACCTTTCTGAAATCTATCCATTCCATTCCATCATGTGTAAGCCATAATATATAATGTACAAACAACCCATACTGCTGAAATGAAAATTCATGGAGCCTTTCATTTCAAATTCAATTCTCATATGAGAAACATCACGCAGCTACTTTAGACATCTGCATATCTAAACCATAGCCTATATTCTGAGACCGCACGTATGCCATGCTTAAGACCTTATAGTTATCCTTTCTTTTCAATCTCTCAAGTGAAAATACAATTGCCTGCAATCGCATGGCCCAAGCATTTAGCCGTTGACCTACCTCATATGAATGAAATGACGCTCTCCTTATCTTAGTTATCTTCTACGATAAATGTATCCTCATCCCTTCCTGCTGATCTGCCATCGTTTCCTCACAGTCACATAACTTTCCATTTTATTAACAGTAAGGTTTCAAAAAAAAACATAGCAGTAAGACTGGTCGGCGCATGAACTCTGGTGTACACGGGAGGGACTGGGTGCTCTCATTCACCAGAAGGGGAGGTGAGCCGCAACTTGTTGGATGACCAGAAGAGATTTGAAGGAGCAGAACAGTAAGTGAAAATATTGTTGTGCTTTCTGGGAAAAAACGGAATGGTGTCAGACAAAGTGGTCTGGTTATGTTTGTTTTTGAAAATGGGTTATGGAAACTGAAGTGGAAACAGGTCCATGCATGGACTCATTGCAATGAGGAGGGTGTACAGAACGGAGGGAAACAATGCGAAAATGGGGAAGCCATCTTCCAACTGGTAAATATGTTTAACAGCTTCCTTGCATGTCTATACGTTGGGCTTTGTTTTCGTGGATGGGTTCAAAAATGAAAAGGAGGAGAGGCGTGAGTGAAAAATGCATGGGAAGTGGTGGTTTCGATCTGCAGTTCTGGAGCTAAGGCGTGCGTGGGGCATGGGGGAACTGAGAACGTGAGTGAAGTGGGGCAGTTTGTGGAACCCACGTTGAGCAGTAGAGGAAGAAGTAATACTAGCAACAGGTGATGTTCGGAGCGCGGTGGTCTGAGCTAGAGATGGGACCGACGATGGTGGAGAAAGTACTCATGGAGGCCGTGAAGCGGTGGAATGAAGAAACTGGTAGTGCCGACTTGTCTCGATGGTGGAGTGATGAAAGGTAGGCAACTTGCAGAGAAGAGGAATAGTATTTGCCGGTATAAAAGGATAGGGAATAGTAACTTCTATATATGTCGAACTATTAGGCCTAAATCATGATTAAAATTCCCCAATCTTAAGTTAAAATATATACGTAAAATATATTATAATATAACAACAAGTGACGAGACCAGTGAGTTAAATAAAATACTAAAGCCAATTTTCATGTGCCTAATCGTTTTTAAACATGCCTAATCCTAATTAGACTTTGAACGTGGCACCTAGGTGTATGTTCAAACTTGCCTAATTGCAAAATCTACTGGTTTTGCATGACCTCATTCGTTTCATGCCTGATCTCCTCCAGTTGTGTCTGATACAGTTTAAAGAAACTAAGTACTATATATTTAAAAGTGGTCAAGTATTTGTGTTTAACGTGACTTATATAAGTTATATCATGTCTAACCACTTTAAAGCTTAAGAACGTACATATGTATAACGTAACTGTGGGGACGCCTAACCGAGGATATGCCTAATGAAGTTTCAGATTAACGCAATACATGATTTAAAAAATAAAATATTCACTTCAGTTTTGATAATATTAATTTAAATAACAAACACTGTATTAAAGTTATAATGTATGGTTGTGTTGTCATAGTGGAACGAGACAAATGACGTCGGAACCATGTCGGCAAGCGCCACACTGTAGAGCTTATCGGGACATAGCTAGACGCAGATGGAATTTTTTAATTAAGTTTAACACTTGTTTAATTTAATTAAAACAATTCACTTCAACAATGAATGGAACTCAAGGTGAGTTCAACTCACTCAGTTTATACCGTTTATATTTTATATAAACCGGGTTTTTAATTTATGTGCAATGTTTGTTAGTGATTGATGATTTGATTGCTGTTTACAGGGATGCTGAATATTTTAAAATATTCATTGATTAAATTAAGCATTTGTTTAATTTAATTAAAATAAATCATTATTTTAACGATTAGATTCCAACGGGGTAACTTACCTTGTCGGTTACGTTTATATATTATAAACGTATTAAATAAATAATTGAATGCTTGATTGGATGTTATGAAATGTTTATTAAATGATATTGGTTGAACTTTTTATTTCTATTTATCGGGATACTGTCGTATTGAATTTGAGGTAACCCATTGTGATGAAGAGAAGGATAGGTTGGAGGGATCCAACCGGATTCCTCAAATATGTTGTTTATCTATATGAATTGTTTAATCGATTTGATTAATTGTTAGAACCACATTCAATACTGTTAATTAAGGTGATATCGGTTGAGTAATCATCGGCAGATGGCCTGTAAATGTATCATTTTATAGAGGTTGATTTACCGTAAGGTGAATCGATAGTAAGAGAGTTATAAAATTTGTTTTACAACTAAAGACAGATTTTGAAATCTATTTTATATAGATTTTTTTTAAATGAAGTTATTAAAGGAAATGAATAATTATTTTTATCTAGTAATAATAAAACATGTATATAAACCGAGATTTGTATGTTAAAAGGTTTTATAAATAAATAAATGGAAATTAACCGAATAGTTAAGGATTTAATTAATTGTTTCAAATAAACAATTAATTGCGATTATTTAATTTAATTATTAATTAAATGAGATTATTTAAAATGATTTTATAATTTAAGTAAAAGGACTAATTAGAATGACTTAACGAATTAACCTTATTTTGAGATGACTGAATCAACTACTTGAACGAGATTTGATTATAAAAACAATTATTGGATTGTTAATTTTTATTAAAGTTAATTAAGTATTTTAAAATAATCTTTAAGGGAAAAGTTTACTATTTTACTAATACTTAATGATAAAGTAAACTTTTTAAATGAAAAGGAGTTGAAGTTGATTATTTAACCAGATTAAGGCAATGATCTGGTGACGGGAACTCTATTAAGAAAGTTAGATGTGTTCTTAAGACCAGGTTTGTAATTAAAATGAATTTTATATTAGTTACTCATAGTTGGATTTTGATTTAAATTCCTGGGAACATTCTATAAAAAAGGAAGTTTTAAAACAAGTTTTAATATAAGTTGTAATCAAACGGAAACTTAAGTGGATTAAATCTGATATATAGTAAAGATATAATGATAGGATCAGGGAAATAGATATTTAACTATGAAATGGAGTTTAATTGAACCAAACGAAGATAAGTGGTTACGGAAAGAAATTCTATAGTTAACGGAACCTTGGGTTGGTGGCTGGAATATGGGATTCGTTTATAAACTCCAAACTATTATGAAGATAAGAATGTTGTCGTCTTAAGGTCTGAGAGGTAAATAAAATACCCCAACTTGAACGACTTCATGATTATCCAAGGATGATATTAGTTTAGAAACGAAGGTAGTTGAGGGAATTAAAGGAGTATTTTTGTAAAGGATATTATAAACTATGATTCGAAGAATTATAAGTTGGGTAATTTGGAAATGAGAATTTAAAAAGCAGTATTCCAAATGTTAAAAGATTTAGACATTAAAATGTATTCTGATGTTTATTGAGTGAGGTTTATTCTGAAGTTCGGAATGATTAATCAAAGTTGAGGTTTATTTCAAAGTTCGAAATGTTAAACAAAGAAGTTAAATAAGAAGTTAATGACATTAGAATTTATAATATTTCAATATAAACGATAGTCGGTCTGATACGGCTAAGGAAACAGAAGGTAGTTATAAAGAACCGATGTACTCAATTTTAGACAACAAATTATATTGTCACTAATGATTTTACAAATGGAATTCATAAATAAAGTAAGAGTTTTGAAAATAGAATTTGTAACAATTGCTACAAATATCAAGTAAACTATTTTGATTAATAAAAATTTATACTAATTATTGCAATGATGTAAAAATATAACCATAAAGGGTAACAACTGATCAACTAAAGTAGCCAAGTGACGCTGTATACTGAACCAATAAATCCACTTTATTTTTCTATGGATGATGGTTGTTTATTTTGATAGTTAAATCACCGACTATCAAAATTTGGCTAAATCGGTTGTTGGTATGGAAAGAGCGGGGTCGAATTTATATTCGAAAACCATTCTGACCAGCAAATACGTAAACATTGGAGATGTTCAGAAGCTGATCGAGATGGAGCAAATTGAAGACTGTGGATCTTCATAAGCGGAAGAATTACTTGTCGAATATTCTCTGGATTGCAACCAGAGGTATTCTGACATGATTCGGTCGTGAGTGGGATTTTGAGGGTTTGCAAGGACTACTCGCTACTAAACCGTAAGGATGCGGTAGGAGGGAGCCTTTGGTTTGTCCAGTCCCAGGATAACTTGTATGGACGAATGTCTGACGGAGTATGCCTAGAAAACCACGTACGGTTGACCCCTTAAAGGAGTTACGTCTGGTAGCGGAGGAATTCGTTTCTCTTAGCTCTTATGCCAGTAACAATTTTAAGAAATCAATTAGTGGTTTGACGGGTTTGAAGATGTGGCATTCAAAGTAAATGATGGTGTGTCGTCTAGAAGATAAACGTAGCTTCAGGCCTCACAACCGGGAAATGACAAAAATCGGGTAGGCAACGTGGCTAGTGGGTCGCTCCTATTAGGGTGTGTAATCACCTATCTAGAGGAATTCCATTTTCTTCTTAAATCTGTCGATGATGTCTCGTTCAGGAAACAGTTGCCGATCCCAACCATTGGTGATATACATTCGATACACTCAAGAGAAACGAGTGGTCGGTCATGTATGGGCTAGGTTGCAAGACGTTCTTGTTGAACCCAGTGTATTTGCCACTAGAGATACACTACCGGCAGGTGGTTCCATACCTTGTCGTAGTTGGAATCCATTCTCCAATAAGCACCGCGATTTTGATTGTATATTGTATATGTGGAGCGTGAGATGCAAGTGTTCCGCTAGATTAATCTTTATTTTTATTTAGACACTATCATAATATCAGAATAATACTGGCTTTCAAAGATGTTTTGGGTTATCGTAAGGTAAAAACCTTACGTATTTATGTGTGGATGGTCTACGATTATCCTTTTCTTTCGCAAATATTTTTGAACTTTAAAATCAAGTTGGATGATTTATAAATTTTTGCGAGTTTTTCTTACTCTGGTTCACCAGACTGACCCGGTATTTGAAATGCTCGGGTTAGACCGGGTTATGCAGGTTTAGGTCATTGGATAATACGAAGTTCAGAAGACGTGCTGGAGGAGTTCAGACGTATGATTTTATCTAGTATATTCCGATGTGTGTTGTATTTGAGGACAGGTTATTATAACTGTCCAGATTTTTTTGTTGTACTATGATGTATGTAAGTATATTACTTCAAGCTTTCAATAAAGTTATTTATGTATTATATTTTGTTCCGCTGCGATGTAAGACTCTGTGTTGTGTTGGTTCTTCTTCTTCTTTTATTCTAATATTTCTTTCTTTCTTACCTCACCCTCTAATTTCTTTCTATTGACATTTGGGTTTCCAGTACAATTTGTTTTGGATTGGTGTTGTTCGATCAGCTCAAAAGGTATCGGAAATTTGAGTCGTCACATTTGGTATCAGAGCTATTGGTTGAGTAATAACCTTGGCTCTATGGCGTAACTCGACAGAGATGGGGTTAGTAATACCCTAGATTGAGTTTGAATGTATATACAAGAGAATGTATTTGTAAATTTTATATAAAATATTTTGTATTGTGTTATTTGATCGGTTCGATTTTTAAACTAGCAAATGACACGGTATTGTTTTATAAAGAAGGCAAATGAAATAAATTTGCCAAAACTATATTTCTACAGAAAAAGGAAATAATTTTCTATATTATAGTAATATTGGTTGTTTGGTTGTTTTGCTTGATTTGATTGGCATTCAAAGTGAATTATAATTGAATTGGTTGGAAACTAATTGGTTGACTGAATAAGGAAAAGGAAACTTAACCTGGTTAAGTGAATTAATTTAAGATGGAATTTATGTGGAATTAAATAAAATTGGATTTGGAAATCAAATGGATAATAATGGAAATAAATTGAATATTTATCTATTGATATTAATGTATGTTTAACCAAAGTAGATATAAACAGTAAATATTAATGTTGAATATAATATAAATTAGTGTGGATGTGAACTGTCAGATTTATTGAATCTTAGTTGGTTTAATTAAATTCAATGAGTTAAAGGATGAATGAATTGGAAGCAAGAATTGGAAATAAGATTGGTTGTGAAGTGGAAACGGAATTACTTAAACCTATGTTGTTATTTGCATTGTAAATTGAGACAAGTGCAGATTCCAAAAGGCTATGGAATTGATTTGGTTGCAAGATTGGAAGTACAGGTTGGAAGATAGAGTGCAGGTAGTTGTTTTGCTTCGGAATTGGAACTGAATTGCCCGACAAAAAGGTAAACCTTAATATATTGATTGGAGTAATTGATTTTATACCCCTGAGTTGGATAGCCAGTTGGCTTTTAGTTTTCTTTTGGTGAATTGAGGCCCAGAGTGGTAGTTGTGGTTATTCCGATCAAACCATGCAGAGGAGATGCTGGCCGAATTTTTGGAAATTTTAAGAGACTGAATTTATTTTTATGATAATTAAAAAATAATTATTTTAAAATAAATGGGTTCGGCAATATTCTTCTTACCTTGTAATTTCGGGGACGAAATTCTTTTAAGGGAAGAAGAATGTAATGTCCCAGATTTTTCGCTCATTTAAATTGGAATATTTAAATCTGTTTTATATTGCACTGGTAATATAATAGATTTTATATCGAATTTTAATTATTAAAATCGAGTTCGAATACATATACATATATATATATATATAACGAACTCGAAACGCCACGGTATTTTGTAATTTTCGATTCGAACTTTAACTGAATACACCAGATCCGATATAAGTCAGAATTCTGTGAAACAAAAACTGTTTGAATCCATTTGATTATATTTTCCTAACGGAAGAGAAAAATGGAGATTTCATATTATAAATTGCAAGATATGTCCAATTCAAATTTTCAAATAGTCACTACGGAAATTCGTTAATAAACGATAGCGTTTATTTAATAAATATAAAGGGATTTCTATATATTTGGATTTCGTTTTAAACTGAATTTCTGAATATTTAGTTTAAAATATATATTGGTTATTCCATCTGGATGAATACGATAATAATGATTTATTTTATTTAAATAATATTTGTTTTGAATTTAAATATATTTTATTGATATTTCAAGCTTTAAAAATAATTTTCTTTTCAAACGACCTTCGTTTTCAATGAAACAAGTTTTATTGGAATACGTATAATTAATTATTGCTATATTTCTAGCTTGGAGCCAAACGAAGTTGTTTTGCCGGTGGACGAAATTTAAGAGTGAACCGATGATTAGAATTTGAATAAAATAGTACCGTTTGTGCAAACGGAGTCCTTTTTTAGTGAAATTAATTTCATTTGTTTCATAATGATAAGACTTAACAGTTTAATTTATTTTCATTGTGGATGGGGTTCGTGAATATCGGTATGTATATAAAACGCTCAACGACGGTCGATGGATTTTACCGCGTAAATATAACATTACCAAATCAAATATCTACTTTAGAAAATATATAAAATCTTTCCCCGTCTAGCATACGTGTACTGAAACTAACATACATGTTTAATTTGAAATAAAAACTGAATGAGCCAAGTTAAGGAATGAAACCTCCCCCACATCAACTTTTCACCTTTCTGAAATCTATCCATTCCATTCCATCATGCGTAAGCCATAATATATAAAGTACAAACAACCCATACTGCTGAAATGAAAATTCATGGAACCTTTCATTTCAAATTTAATTCGCATATCAGAAACATCACACAGCTACTTTAGACTTCTGCATATCTAAACAATAGCCTATATTCTGAGACCTCATGCATGCCATGCTTAAGACCTTACAGCTATCCTTTCTTTTCAATCTCTCAAGTGAAAATACAATTGCCTGCAATCGCATGGCCCAAGCATTTAGCCGTTGACATGCCTCATACGAATGAAATGACGTTCTCCTTATCTTAGTTATCTTCTACGATAAATGTATCCTCATCCCTTCCTGCTGATCTACCATCGTTTCCTCACAGTAACATAACTTTCCATTTTATTAACAGTAAGGATTCGAAAAAAAACATAACAGTAAGAGCGGTAGGTGCATGAACTCTGGTATACACGGGAGGGACTGGGTGCTCTCATTCACCAGAAGGGGAGGTGAGCCGCAACTTGTTAGATGACCAGAAGAGATTTGAAGGAGCAGAACAGTAAGGGAAAACGCTGTTGTGCATTCTAGGCAAAAACGGAATGGTGTCAGACAATGGATTCTTGTTCTGTTTGTTTTGAAAATGGGTTATGGAAATTGAAGTGGAAACAAGTCCATGCATGGACTCGAGGCAATGAGGAGGGTGTACAGAACGGAGGGAAACAATGCGGAAATGGGGAAGCTGTTTCCAAGTAGCATATATGTTTAACAGCTTCCATGCATGTCTACACGTTGGGCTTGGTTTTCGTGGATGGGTTCGAAAATGAAGAGGAGGAGTGGCGTGAGTGAAAAATGCATAGGAAGTGGTGGTTTTGTTTTGCGGTTCTAGAGCTAAGGCGTGCGTGGGGCATGGAGGAACTGAGAACGTGAGTGAAGTGGGGCAGTTTGTGGAACGCACGTTGAGCAGTATAGGAAGAAGTAATACTAGCAGCAGATGATACTCAGAGCGCGGTGGTCTGAGCTGGAGATGGGACCAGTGATGGTGGAGAAAGTACTGGTGGAGGCTGTGAAGTGGTGGAATGAAGAAACTGGTGGTGCCGAGTTGTCTCGATGGTGGAGTGATGAAAGGCACGCGATTTGCAAGGAAGAAGAACAGTATTTGCAAGTATAAAAGGATAGGGAACAGTAACTTTTATATATGTCGAACTATTAGGCCTAAAACATGTTTAAAATTCCCTAATCTTAACTTAAAATATATACGTAAAATATATTATAATATAACACCAAGTGAATAGACCCATGAGTTAAATAAAATACTAAAGCCAATTTTCATGTGCCTAATCGGTTTTTAAACTTGCCTAATCCTAATTAGACTTTGAACGTGGCACCTGGGTGTATGTTTGAACCTGCCTAATTGCCAAATCTAATGGTTATACATGACCTAATTCATTTCATGCCCGATCTCTTCCCGTTGTGCCTGACACAGTTTGAAGAGACTAAGTACTATATATTTTAAAGTGGTCAAGTATTCGTGTTTAACGTGACTTATATAAGTTATATCATGTCTAACCACTTTGAAGCTTAAGAACGTACATATGTATAACATAAATGTGAAGACGCCTAACCGAGGATATGCCTAATAAAGTTTTAGATTAACGCAGTACATGATTTAAAAAATTAAATATTTACTTAAGTTTTAATAATATTAATTTAAATAGCAAACACTGTATTAAAGTTATAATGTATGGTTGTGTTATCAGAATGGAACGAGACAAATGACGTCGGAACCATGTCGGCAAGCGCAACACTGTAGAGCTGATCGGGACATAGCTAGATGCAAATGGAAATTTTAATTAAATTAGACACTTGTTTAATTTAATTAAAACAAGTCGTTTCAACAACGAATGGAACTCAAGGTGAGTTCAACTCACTCAGTTTATCCCGTTTATATTTTATATATACCGGGTTTTTAATTTGTTTGCAATGTTTGTTAGTGATTGATGATCTGATTGTTGTTTACATGGGTGTTGAATATTTTTAAATATTTATTGATTAAATTAAGCGTTTGTTTAATTTAATCAAAATAAATCGTTATTTTAACGATTATACTCCAACAGGGTAACTTACCCTGTTGGTTACGTTTATATATTATAAACGTATTAAATAAATAATTGAATGCTTAATTGGATGTTATGAAATGTTTATTGAATGTTATCGATTGAACTGTTTATTTCTATTTATCGGGATACTGTCGTATTGAATTTGAGGTAACCCATTGTGATGTAGAGAAGGACAAGTTGGAGGGATCCAGCCGGATTCCTCAAATATGTTGTTTATCCATATGAATTATTTAATCAATTTGATTGATTGTTAGAACCAAATTCAATATTGTTAACCAATGGTAATATTGTTTGAGTAATTATTGGCAGATGTGTAACAACCCGAATTTTAATAACACGTTAAAACAAGAAATCAAGGCAGAATTAAATTTTAAAATATGAATCAGGGAAAACGGGTTGCGCCATTGCGTTTGTCTCGGAATTCTGCATGAAATAGAGTCCAAGTTTTTGAAAATCGGAGTCCATATGACCAAGATATGGCCTAAACAAGATTCAGCAGACTTTCAGGCAGACTGACCCCAGGTCGACTGTAGTGTCGACTGCATAGTCGACCTCCCCCCCCCCCCCCCCTCCTCAGGTCGACTGTAGTGTCAACCTCCCCCATGTACAGGTCGACCTGGTCGGCCTGGTGTGGCCCAGAACCCATTTTTGAGGCCCGAGATGAGTTTTGATGGTTCGGATTGATTCTAGGGTTAATCCTATGGCCTAAACTAGTTTCCTACACCTATATAAACACCCTAAGACCTTATCTAATCCACAACAAATCATTCTAATACCATTATGTTGTTGAGTCTCCTCTTGAACCATGGCCGCCGTCTCCAAACTTGAAGCTTAAACATTCAAGCTAGATCCAAATCAAAGACCAACGTTCCTACATCAATTCAAGGGAATAAATCAACGTCTCTACAACAATCCTACGACAATTTCTGTTCTTAGTTCTCAAAAACCACGATCTGTAAGCCCCAGTTACTCTTAGATCTAAACTCTAAACTTAATATGGACATGTGTAAATTGAAGTTGAACATAAATATGATAACTACTTGAGACCTACTCTTGTATATCTTTGATCTATGACTATTCCTTTTTGATCTATTATTTTAGATCTACTCTTGTTCACCCTAGATCTATTCACCTTGAACCTAATACCGTTCATATTGAACCTTGATTTGTGGAATACTGATAAGAACTTGATTTAGGGGCTTGTTCATGTCATAACCTAAACCCTATCATTATTTAACATGCCTGTGATGTTGTGATGTTGAAACTATTGCTAGTCACAAGTTTAGGATTATCATCCTATGTCATTTATTGCTATGTTTATCGCCCTATTTCATATGCTAGTGATGTTATGATCATATCTCAAGTTACACCATGCTTGCCTTGAAATCACCTTTGCCACTTTATACCCATCCTTGTTATGTTATTCCCTAGTTACGTCTATTGCCTTGATTCGAATTCACGAGCGTTGGGGATGCGATTTGGGTAGTTTAGGAAAACCTGAATTTAGTATGAACTTGAAAACATGAATATCGTTATAACTTGAGCTTGGATAGGAACATGAACTTGACATGAAATTATACTTGAAAATATGAATTTGGGACATGACACTTAGATAACTTGAACGTGGCCAACTCGAGGTTGGGTTGAGTTTGCAGTATAAATCTGCCCGGAACCGCCCGGCGAATCCAGTAACTGCAAACAATAGGGCCCAATGTGAGTAGTTGGTCATATCGCACTCGAAACCCGAGGTTAGACTAGGTTATGGTGTAAAACTGCCCGGACCCGCCCGGCACATCCAGTTACCATAGCCAAGTCTAGTGTGAGAGGTTAGGGGTGCATTAAGTAAATTAATGCCACTGGATAGGGTTAAGTCATGGACCACTTGAATATACTTAACCAATTTGACATGTTGATTTGATAGGGTTAAGTCATGAACCACTTGAACACACTTAACCAACCTGACACATGATTCGTAGGACTAAGTCTTGAACTAGAACGACACACTTAATCAATTTGACATGACACGTAGATGGGGTTAAGTCTCGATTTAAATTGACAACTTAACCTGCTGGACGAAACCCTAGTTATGCGTTCCTTTTCAGCAGTAACCCACTAGATGTATCACGGTACCCTGGGACTAGGCAGGGTGGGGCACGATTGCTGGGCTGATTGTAAGCGACCAGAACGACGGTTGAGTTGGTGCGCCATTGTAGGTTCAGGCGGACTAGGGTCGTGCACTTAGTCCGGAGTTGAAAAAGCAGGCATTGGGCATCAATAGGATTATCTGTGCATTCTTGATTCATGTCGGTGGTTGGCACCATAGGGCTTGATACACCCTATGGTGGACCTAGCACAGGTGACTACATTCGTGATAGGGCCGTATGACACAGACACACGACGAGCTAGACTTGTAGGGAGCCGATCGATTAGATCGTACCGTTGGACCCCGAATTGGGTCACTTCACGATATTGGGCCAAGGGATTATTTCTTGATTTATAGTTGACACGGGATTAGTATACCAGTATAGTTGGTACGACGAATCTTGAATACGCAATGTTAGACTTGAGTTATCTTGTTAGCTTAGTTATCATGCCAGACTTGTCATCATGCTTATGTTTACTTTCAGTTTATTCATGTCATGTTATCTTTACCTATTTTTATGCTGAAAGTCACTAGGACTTACTCAGTCTTTATGACTGACCCGTTTTGTTTCGCCTCTTTTTCTTCCGTTACCCCCCTCCCCCCCCCCCCCCCCCGGTTTCGCAGGGTGGGAATACAGCTTAGTTCGGATGTTACCAAGCTCCAAGGCTCTTTCATGTACGACTTGGATTTCTCTTGGCTATGGCTTGCTTTACTGCTTTACTTGGGGAATAATTTATGAATATGGTTTTATGCTTCTTTAATATTGCAAGGCAGATTTCGATGTAATGGATTTAATGACATTTTGATGTAAAAGGCTTTAGACCTTACTAGATTTTAAAGAAATGAAATTTCGTTTTTCTTCCGCTGTTTTATATGTTCTGTCTTGTAATATTTCTATGTATGTTTACCTAGATAATACTCCACTAAAGCTAGTGCATTCCCTTTGTGAGTGACCCTAGCGGAGGTGGGGTGTTACATTTGGTATCAGAGCCGAAGGTTACCAGACTGGGCAAAAGCTTTTAAAAACCTTCTGAAACTATTTTCAAAACCATTTAAAAAGAAGCATTTTTCAAGAAAAGTTTATTTTGAAAAGGGCTATTCCCCAAAATCCATTAGCACTATCCTTTGTTTCCTTGTTCGAATCTCTTTTCCTTTTTTTTCTCCATCTGTAATCGCAGTAGTTTTACCTGCGGCTAATCTTCTTTCTAGCTTCGTAGAGGGTTTTCCGTACGATGGAGATAGTTTTCGTGAGGCTTGTTAACATGTTACATAGGAAAGGTATGAGTGATAAGAATGAAGTTAAGGTGGATGAGTCTGCCGAAGTGGTTGAGCCAAGCATCCTTGAAGGCGTAAAAGTGGAAACATTGAGGCGAGTTCCGATTCGTGTCTTAGGAATGGAGATATAGGAGCTAAGGAATCGAGAAGTCAAGCTAGTTAAGTACAGTGGAGTGAAGCCCAAGAAGACGCAACTTGGGAAACCGAAGAAAAGATACGCGTGCTATACCCATTTCTTTTTGTGGGTACATTCTCGATCTCTTTTCTTATAAGTTTGCATACCTTTCTTTTGCTATCCATGTTTGTCTTGTTATCATTTCGATCCTATCTTGAGAACCTTAGGTAGAATCCCATGGATGTAAACATGTAATTGAAACATGTTATGGTTGATGTTTGCGAATGGTTGCAAGTGGTTGCAAGTGATCGCTCGTGGTTGCATAACACACATTAGGCACTAGATCGGCTCAGACACATTTTCATATTGCATATGCATGAGCGTTTATACTTATTATGGATGAAATTGAATGTGTTATCATATGAATGTTGCATATTGTTGGCTAACTTTTTGACCAAGCCACCCAGGTTCACTCACAAGAAGAAAGTATGAAACTACGTTCCCTAAGTACATGAAGGAACGGGTCGCCCCTCCTCGGATCGCCCCTCATCGGATCGCACCTCAACGGATCGCCCCCTTTTGCATCAGTGATATGACCACTTCTATGCGACTCGATCCGTGCATACGCTACTACCCAGTACAGACCGATCCGATCCCCTGATGCGCGGCGAAGCCTCTGACCCGTTCAAGCACGAGCTAGTATTCGGCGATCCGAGAAGCACTGATCCAGCGACACGTGTCCCCAACTGTCATTTTGACTGATTCTCCCCCTTTGCTCGATCCGATATTTAAGGGGATCGCGACACCTGTCCACAACGGCTAATTTGACTAATTCTTCATATGCTGCGATACGATCCAATATTCTCGAGATTCGTGCCACATGTAACTGCGATCCGCCTGACAAAATCAGCTATAAATAGCCCAGAGCTTGGCATTTTTGAGGATCTTTTGTCAATATTGAGTTCTGATTCCGCCATTATTGTCATACTACCATTTCTTATCAGTTTTATTACTAGATTACTGAGAGAAATTATAATTGTAAAAGTGAGCTAGAGAGAGATAATTGACTATACTAGCATTCAAAGTATAATCGATAACATATAAAGTGGACGTAGGCTCGTTAACGCCGAACCACTATAAATCCTGTGTGTTTTCTGCTTTTTCTTCATTCTCTAGTTAAAACTCTATAAGATTCAGAAAAATTTGGGTGTTAGGTCCAAATTTTGATCTAACATTTTGGTGCTTTCACTGAGAAAACAGTCCCAAAACTTCACTATTCAGTTCTTTGAAGATTCCAGCGACATCTGATATCATGGCTAGAAAGAGATCTAAGGAAGTACGCGCTTCACGAACCAATGAAATCGCGAATGAAGCAGTTGAAGAAAGTGTGCACGAGCTAGGCAATGAGGGAACTTTGGATCGCGGAGCGCCAGGGGCGAACTGATCCGATGAAGGTACCACGCTCCGAGTCGACAAGGACGAGACGAACTGAACTGCTGAAGGGGTTGTTACTCGATCCCGTGATAACGCCTCGAATCCTCCGCGAACCGTGACCACGAACCAATCCTAGGGGGGCGCTGCGAGCCACCATCCTCGATCCACAGCGATCCGAATTGATGATCAGACTACAACTAGACCTGGAAAGGAGCCGATGGCTCGCTCCAATCGTCCCGGCCCCTCCGCTCGACCTGGCTCAAGCTCTTTGCGCATAAGAGAAATTGATGATGATCAATATGACCCTTTTGCTCCCGTTACTGAGGGGGACCTCTCTCGCTTTTCTAAAATGTGGGAAAGGCTGTTTGATGAGCAGGCTGCTCAGAGGCAGGAAAGCTCCGTTCTGCGACAGAATTTGACCGCTATGGATAGAAGGCTTAATGATCTCGTAAGGCAAAGGACGCCACCAGTTCGTCCGCTCACCCCAGAATACTCTTCTTCGTCAGAGGAATCGCCGAGACCTCCGCGGCGACCATATGAGAGACCCGAAAACATAGAGCAGCTTCGATTTGGAACCCTGCCGTCACTGGAAGAAGAGGCGCTGGGTGCAGGGCCCTCAAACAGTAATGTGAACGATCACGCCGCAACTCCCAGAGCTCGGGGTGTGGACAGCCCTGTACACGACAGACGGCCTCAGCCCCGTCGTCGTGCAAATGCTCATGGTAACAGGGGGCAACGAAGCCCAATTCGAGCCCCGGATTTTGTGACTGCTCCCGGAAGAGAGATTAGAGAACCCCACCGAGCAAGAGGCACTGACCCCGAACCTCCGCTGACCAATGCAAACGTTGCAGCTATGATCCATCAAATTCTGGCAGATAGCCGTGGACAACGGAATGAAGATTAGGGAATTGACCGCAGTCATACCCCTTTCACTGATGATATTTTGGATGCGACTTTCCCGAGGTGTTTCAACATGCCATAGATGAACCGTTACGCAGGTACATCTGATCCCGTCCAGCATCTGATGAGATATTCTTGGTCAATGACCGCTGCCGCAGCTTCTGACGCTGTCAAGTGCAAAGCATTTACCATATTCTTGGAGGATGTAGCATTGTTATGGTTTACTCGCTTACCAGCAAGATCAATTTCCAGCTTCAGGGAGTTGAGTGAAAGGTTCGTGGAACAGTTCCGCATCTACGCACAAAAGACAAAGAGTGTGATTGACTTGTTCCTTGTCAAGCAACGACCAGGCGAGAGTTTGAGGGTGTACCTAGACCGTTTCAACCTGGCCGCTACTGAAGTTAAAGATCCTCATGAGCCAACCGTTGTCGCAGCTCTGATTGACGGAGTAGATAAAGACACTGAATTTGGGAGATACCTGGCCGGCAAGCCACCCCATGCTAGAGAGTTATTCTACGAAAAAGCTAACGTACATTTACGCCGGGAAGAAGTATATGCTAACCGAAAGGCAAAAACGGCCGTTAAGGAGGAAATCCAGAGCAATGTCGCCATCAAGCAGACAGGAGACAGCTCGGGGAAGGTCGAAGTTAATGTCGGAAATCGGAATCAGGGTGGTTGTCAGTCAGGGAACAATGATAATAACAGTAATGGCAACAACCGGAAGAGGAATCGAGGGAACGACTCCCAAAGAAGGACTCGTCCGAGGGCTTTTGAGAGTTATACGCCAATAAATGATACGTTGGAAAATATCTTCATGGACTCGTACAATGTCCTCCAGAATAAGAGGCCACCTCCCAGAGAGTCGACAGAGAAAGAACGCGAAACGGGGAAGTTTTGTCTCTTTCATCAGATTCATGGCCATTCGACAAATGAATGTCGTCACCTAAGAGATGTAGTCGAGAGGCTTCTTCGAGAAGGAAAATTAGATGAATATAGAGTAACGCCCAGAGATAGGGGGCAAGTCGTACAGGCCCCAAATCAGAACCAGAATCAACCTGATGTCAAGCCAACTGCCCAGCAAAAGGGAAAAGACCTTGTTAACAATACCGTAATCGGAGGGCTTTATCTCGCCGGACACAGTTCCAAGGCGTTGGATCAGTATGTCAAAGCAGCCAAGCAACACCTCGAGGTAGGGGAGTGTAGCGACCCCGAGGTCAACGTCCCGATAAAGCAACAAAAGATGATGTCCGACGATGTCGTTTTCCGAGAACGAGAAAGTATTAGAGTCCATGCTCCGACTGAAGATCCATTTGTAATCACAGTACCTATTGGCCCGACCACTGTTCATAAGGTTTTGGTGGACAACGGGAGTTCCGTTAACATTCTTTTCAAAAGGACATTCGACCAGATGAACCTCGAGATAAAAGACTTGAAGCTCTGTCAGGGATGGATCCGTGGATTTAACGGAGCATCCACCGCTCCAATGGGTTATGTAGAGTTACCAGTTACGCTTGGGGAAGGAGAACGCCAGAGAGTGAGAATCCTTCCCTTCGTGGTTTTGGATGTTGAATCACCCTACAATGCCTTCTTGAGCCGACCGGCCCTCGCAAAGTTTAGAGCCTGTATAGCCCCCTGGTGCTTATTATTGAAATTTCCTACGGAAGCTGGCATTGGTATTGTCAGAGGAGATCAGGTTGCCGCACGAGCGTGTTATGTTGCAGAGCTAAAACTACTCCGCAATAGAGGGGACATAGAAACCAAGAGCGCTTCTCCCCCTACAAGGGCGGAGACCTTATAGTAACTAAAGAGGATAACCGTAGGAGAGTCGCCCAGAGAGTTGCCCGAGGATATAGATCCCAGAGAAGACCAAGAACCTGAGGGCAAAATGGCGACTCCCAACGAGACAACTGTGGATGTACCGATCGATGATAGTGACCCAGAGAAGGTCCTTAAGATTGGATCCCAGTTAAATCCGAATCTCGCTAAAGAACTGACGAATTTCTTAAAAAATAACTTGGATGTATTTTCTTGGACCCACGCAGACATGTGCGGGATATCTCCATCAATCATGAGCCATTCATTAAGCATTAACCCTAAACATCCTCCGGTAAAACAAAAAAGGCGAATGCTGGGCCCAGAGAGGTCCGCTGCCTTGAAAGAAGAAGTTGGAAAGCTAAAAAGTAATGGATTTATCAGAGACTCGATCTACCCAGACAGGATTTCAAATCTAGTCCTGGTAAAGAAGGCTAACGGGAAGTGGCGAACGTGTATCGATTTCTCGGATTTGAACAAAGCCTGTCCAAAAGACAGTTTTCGGTTACTCCGGATCGACCAGTTGGTGGACTCGACGGCGGGCCATGAACTTCTCTCATTTATGGATGCTTATTTAGGATATAACCAGATTCCAATGCACGTACCAGATCAAGAACACACTAGTTTTATTATGGATCTGGGATTATATTGCTATGTAATGATGCCCTTTGGCTTGAAGAAAGCAGGCGCTACATATCAACGGTTAGTGAACAGAATGTTCTATAACCAGATCGGGAAAACAATGGAAGTATACGTCGACGACATGTTGGTTAAGTCCAAGCGATCCTCCAATCACACTACGGACTTGGCAGAGATGTTCGGCATTCTTCGAAAGTACGGGATGAAACTCAACCTAACAAAATGTTCATTCGGTGTCGCCTCCGAAAAATTCTTGGGGTTCATCGTCAGTTCTCGTGGGATTGAGATTAATCCAGACCAGATTGCGGCAATCAGAGACATTCAGGAACTTAGGCAAATTAAGGATGTGCAAAGCCTTGCAGGAAAAGTAGCTGCACTAAGCAAATTTATCTCTAGGGCTACGGACAAATGCATCCCATTCTTCGAATTGATAAAGCGAGGAAAACGCCACTTCAAATGGACGCCCGACTGCGCAGAAGCGTTTCAGAACTTGTTGAGACACCTGGAGAAACCTCCGATATTATCTAAGCCGATGGATCACGAGGACTTATTCGTGTACTTGGCAGTGTCATCCCACGCGATCAGCTCAGCGTTGGTAAGAGAAGAAGATAAGGTCCAAAGACCTGTATATTACGTGAGCAAAAAATTGACGGCAGCAGAGCATAATTATCCAAGGATAGAAAAGTTGGCGTATAGTTTACTAATCGCCTCTAGAAAGCTTCGACATTATTTTCAGGCGCATCCCATTACCGTATACACCGATCATCCACTCAAGCAAGTTCTACAGAGACCAGAAGCATCTGGAAGATTACTCAAATGGAACATTGAGTTAAGTCAATTTGATCTGAACTTTCAGCCCCGACAGTCAATTCGGGGGCAAGTGATAGCCGATTTCATAGCAGAGTTTACCGTCCCGGAGGAGGATATAGCAAACGAAGAAGTTGACCACTCAAAATTACTTCTCGATCCCAGTGCTTGGAGATTGTATACTGATGGCGCTAGGAATGATGAGAGATCCGGCGCTGGAATAGTGCTTGAAACTCCCGAGAAACGATTGATATCCTATGCTATCCGAATGGAGTTTCACGCCAGTAACAACGACTCCGAATATGAAGCCCTGATAGTCGGACTAAGGATCGCAAAGGAGTTAGAAGTCATAAAGCTGGACATCTTTTGCGATTCCAAGTTAGTTGTGAACCAGGTTACTGGAAAATTCCAAGCTAAAAATGCAAGATTGATTTTATACTTGAAGAAAGTGAAGGAGTTGCTAAACGACTTTGATCACTACAGCATATCTCACATTCCGCGATCAGAGAATCAGCAGGTGGATAAGTTGGCAAAGATGGCTAGTTCCGACGATCCTGAAGAGGTCGGGCTAGCCCCCGTTGAAGTACTTCGGTCCCCTAGTATAGATCAAATGGAAATTGATCCAATACTAGAGACGGAACCAGAAAGGGAGTCATGGATGACCCCTCTAAAGAATTTCTTGATGAATGCAGCGCTTCCGACCAAGAAAAGCGAGAGGCGTAAAGTAATTCGTAAAGTTGCCCGATACGTTCTGCAAGGCGGAGTTCTTTACAGACAAGGATTTTCGATGCCCCTTCTTCGGTGTATAGCTCATGATGACATCAAGCGTGTGCTGTAGGAGGTACACGAAGGTGAATGCGGCGATCACACCGGAGGGCAAACATTGGCGAAAAAGGTGTTGCGGCATGGTTATTTCTGGCCTACCATAAACAAGGATGCAGCAAAATACGCACGACGGTGTGAGACGTGCCAGAGATTTTCAAAGATACCTAGAGCACCTCCTAATCAGTTGAAAACAATGACGAGCCCATGGCCTTTCGCTATGTGGGGAATTGATATCATTGGAAGTCTCCCCATAGGTAGGGGCGGAGCAAAGTTCGCTATTGTAGCCGTAGATTATTTCACTAAGTGGGTCGAGGCTGAACCACTGACTACAATCACAACCAAACGAGTGATCAATTTTATCGTTAGAAACATCGTCTGTCGATTTGGGATTCCAAAGATTGTTATAACTGATAACGGAACTCAGTTCGATAGCACAGAATTCAGAAACTTCTGCCAGAAATACCACATTGAGAAACGATACACCTCTGTGGCGCACCCGCAATCGAACGGACAAGTCGAAGCAGCGAATAAAGTGATTAAGTCCATTCTGAAAAGAAGACTGAAGCGGGCCAGAGCCATGTGGGCTGATGAATTACCCTTGGCACTATGGGCCTACAGGACAACGTATAAATTGGCAACAGGGCATACCCCCTTCTCCCTTGCTTTTGGAGCAGAAGCAGTCATCCCGGTTGAGATAAAAGTACCTTCTCACCGAGTGACTTATTATGATCCGATGACTAATAACGAATTGCTCCTTGAATCCCTGGATATGAACGAAGAAAAGAGGGATAAAGCAGACCTGCGTGCCTTGAGATGCAAACAACAGGTCGCTCGATACTACAACAAAAAGGTTCAAGCCCGAACCTTGGAACCAGGAGACTTAGTTCTGAAGCGTGTCTTTCCACCCCCAACTCATATGGGTGCGAAGTGGGAAGGACCGTACTCCATTCTGAGCAAGCTTGATAATGGAACCTTCAAGCTGGCAACCGTAGATGGAAAGGAAATCCCCAGAGTGTGGAATGCCCAACATTTACGGCCATACTTAACATAAAAATTTCAAATCTGTTCTTTTGCTTTGATGAGAACCATGTACAAGGCACGACTTGCCTAGAATAGTCTGATTTCTTAAAGCAAAAAATTATAAAGTGGACGTAGGTCATGATTCGACCGAACCACTATAAAAATATTGTCTGTCATTTACCTTTATTGCACCATTATTTATTTGCCTTTTTGTTTTTATGGAAATTGCTGTGAATAATGCAACGATCCCAGAAGCATATAATTATAGATGCCTTCCATCAGAATGGAATGTAATCACTAGTCAAAATTCTTAGGATGCAATAAAGTAAATTATATCGTTGATGGCGCTCTAACTCTCCAGAGTCGAGAGAGAGCATAACGGACATGAAGCCGATGTCCGCAAGACATGGTGGTGTACCATGATCGGAACCGCCTTGAAGGAACTCTAACCTCGGCGACCGCCATGAGAGTATAAAAGCGTCTCCGATTGAGCGCTGAGAAAGAGCTCCTTCCCCGCTGAAGGATCGGGGAGCGATTGAACTGCTGAGCTCGAACTCTAACTCTCCAGAGAGAGAGAGTATAAAAGCGTCTCCGATTGAGCGCTGAGAAAGAGCTCCTTCCCCGCTGAAGGATCGGGGAACGATTGAACTGCTGAGCTCGAACTCTAACTCTCTAGAGAGAGAGAGAGAGAGTATAAAAGCATCTCCGATTGAGCGCTGAGAAAGAACCCCTTCCCCGCTGAAGGAACAGGGACCGACTGAACTATTGAATTTGAACTCTAACCTCGGCGACCGCCAGGAGAGTATAAAGAAGTCTATGGTTAAGCACTGAGGAAGGTGCCAGAAATTCAGTACCACCAGAACAGTTATCTTATGAAATGTTTTTAAGTCCCCCATATTCAGAATAGGGGGCAACATGCGAATAATGCTAATAAATCTTTAATAAGCCCTAGTTAAGCGCTACATTAACGATTGATTGGGGGCCATATGCATATACACATGAACTTTAATGCAGCAATGCAGCACGAAAATTTTTCTTTCTGCTATTTGACTGATTTGTAGTTATAATTAGATGGTCTATGACTAAACGTGAAAAGTTTATTTGAATACAGGTACACAATGATGCAAAAAGAGATAAACTTTCATTTATATACTGCAAGCCTACAAAGTGGAAAATAACCTAGAAAACAAAAGTGAGGGCCAGTCTCATAATTACATTTCCTGGCCAGTGGGAAACCTAAAGACAAAATATGAACAAGCGACAATATCCTATTTATGCTTTGACCTCTTCTCCTGCTTCTGTTTCTCCAGCTTCGCCTTGTCAGCATCGGATTGATCTCCTTTCTTTCTCTTCCTTTTGTCTATGAGAGGAACATCCGACTCTTCAGAAGATTCCTCTTCCGCCTCCTTCCTCTTCTTTTATCAGTAAGGGAAGTTGGGAAATCATCAGGATTCGCAAAATGAAGATGTCTGCTGATGGATTTGGGCTGGATTTTCAAAATCATCCCAGTTTTGGGATCAAATTCTGCGATAGGGACTATGTTCAAAGGCTCTTGTCCCACCTTCTTCAAAGCCATCTCCTTTTCTTGCCTGGCTTTTCTGTTGGCCAAAGTTTCATCATCATCGTCTTCGGTTTCTTTGGCGCTAATAATATCCTCCTCGTCCTCTACATGGCGCCCATCCATGTCTTTCAAGGCCTCGATGGTTTCATCATCCTTGGGAACATCAGCACTGGGTGCCAGGACGTTTTTCTCTACTGTTGCACCCTCAGCCTGCTTCGGTATATCAACACCGGCACCTGGCGAGACGACCTCCTTCTCCGCCTCTTTCCCTTTTTCAACACCCTTGTCGACGGGCTTACCACCTGTATTATGAGGAACACATGTTACTAATTCAATTGGTTGTTCTACCAGACGACGACAATTCACAATTGCTTTGACAAATTGTGGGGAAAAGAGGGAGATACCTTCCGCAGATCCTCCATCTAGGGTAGCTGCAGGAGCTCCAACAACCACAGGAATTAGGCCCAAAGGGATTAACGGATCATCGGGATGGTATTCCTCAACTCCGGAGGTCTTGGGCTCCACGGCTGGACTTGAACCTTCGTCAGCCTTGCTTTTGCCCTTAGCCAAGGCCCTCTCCTTTTCTATTTCCGCTTGAACCAGACGACGACCTTCTGCCAGATCCTCGGGCTCGTTATCCCTAAGGATGGTCTTCATCAGCTCATCTTCGTCGATCTCTTCGACTCCCAATCTCTGCTTCTCACCCTCAACGATGGCATCCCATTAATTGGCTAAAGTAACGTGGTAGTCCGAGATCCACGAGATGTTGCGGGTTTTGAGGACTTGGCCCAGGAAGTCAAAGATCATCTCCTCAAACCCTTCAAAATCCTTTTCTCTCTCAAGGAGCTTGTTGTTAGAAGCAGTAGCCATTTCAATGGTACTTTCAACATTCTTTTCGGCGAGAGCCGCCCGTCTCTCCGCATCCACGATTTTATCATTCAAAATCACCTTTTCCGCTTTAGCCAAGGCTAAACTTTCTTTCAAACTTGCTTTTTCTGCCTCCTCGGCAGCTCTCTCAACTTCGAAATGGCCTTGTGCTGTCTTCAACTCAATGTTGGCCATTTTAAGATATTCTACCTCCTTCTTTAAGGCCATCTTTTCTTGGCTATTTGAGTCAAGTTCCGAATGAAAGCGCTTCTTAGCATTCTCCAATTCAATCTTATAATTTTCAGCATCTCTCCGCGCTAAGGCGAGTCGGGATTGAGCATCTCCCAAGTCCTTCTCCATCTTTGTTCTGGCCCTTTCGTTGTTATCAATTTTCACTTTAGATCTATGGGCTTACATTTCAAGCGTTCGAATGACTTCTGAAAGATTAACCGCGTGTCTCTTCATCATTTCATACTGCCTGGCTACATGGCGAATGTGCCCGACGACTTCATTATCCCAGTTCCTAGGGACCGGTTCCAAGGCTGGAACAAACGTCATCCTTTCGAAGAAGATGTTAAGGAGTTGTTCCCGCAACTTTTCCAGCCTACCTTGATTATCGGGACCATGGACGTAATCTCGTGACCCGGGGGGAGCTAACTCTGGCTGGCTGGAAGGGACAATGTCACTTCTCTCCTTCTCAGAATCTTTGTTCAGATCCTTGCTCTTATCCTTAGGCTCGTAGTGCCTTTTTGACGACCTGCTGTGAGAGGGTGCACTTTTCGGAGGAGTTAACTCTTTAGGAAGTTGTTTTCCTCCTGCAGGAGCTGCCGGATAACTGGGAAGCTTGCCAGAAGTCGATTTTGATGGAGACCGGGGTTGCGAAGAAGTAGGCTTGTGAGAAGGGCCGCGAGAGCGCTCGGTGCTCGGATGAAGACTGGGTGTGCTTCACGAAGAGAACGATAAGAATAAGACCGCCTACGAGACATCTTTCCTGCAAAAGAGAAAAGAGCATATTAAGACCTTGAATATTGTTGATATAAAAGTGCAGGGTCAGCCAGTGTGTGTGATTTGTGCATCCCATATAATTCCCTCTAACGGACCCGGGCATGAAGTCAGGCTCATCTGAGTAGTTTCTTGTTCTCTAATTGGAACGGTGGTCTCTTCAGAAGCAGGGAAGAATGGCTACCCTTCAAAGTCCCCCTCTGTGTATACATCATCGGGCAAAGGAATTTTACTCAGCTCTTTAAATAGCTGTTCATCTGTCAAATCATCAGGAGCAGCAGGTTCGATCGGAAGGGAAGCCCTGGAGGGGAAACCTTGCGGAGAGAATGGGGTTTCCTTAGGCTTGTCGCCACGAGCCTCATCTCCTCTATATATGTTCAGGTCCTCGTCATCCTGGATGATTATCGGGGAAGGACTCTTACGGAATTTAGTTGTTTCTGCTGCCCGAGATGTTCCCTCTACCTCCGTTGGGGGCATATATTTGTAGGTTTTGCCGCCAGCACGAAGTCCAAATCTTATATCCAGAAGACGATGCTTATGAAGATTTTCGTCAATGATGCACTTCTTGATCCTTAGAAAATCGGATCTGCTTTGTAGAAGAATAGACAATCAGTGATTGTATAACGGGCCTTCCGTCTTGGGGAAGACGTGATCTGCTTAAAAAAAAGGAGGGGGATGTTAATGCTTCGGCTTCTTGAGCAAGATATTCAGTCAAAAGATTAAAGTTTACTTGATTTAAGCCATCTTCATGAGCACCCGGCCTGTTTCTTTATATAGAACCAATCAGACTTGGGATCCCCTATATTGCTATATCCGTCATACAGAACTTTCCTATTCGCCACAGATTCAAAGAAAGAGAAATTTGGGGTTGCCGAGGAGCGATGCTTGAAAAGATAAAAGAATGTTAAATCTCTGAATGTGAGTTCGGTATGCAGGATCTCCGCGTATGCAATACATAGGGTGTATAGAGAAGCGTAGGCGTTAGGATGAAGCTGCATTGGGGCGATACCCAGTCGTTTTAAAGTCTCGATGACAATGGGAGGAAACTGAGGAATAGCTCCTACCAAGCACATGGTTCGGCTGACTGCCATATACCCTTCCGAAGCTAAGTGGGGTCTATCTTCGCTAACGGGTGTCCTCACATCATCCCAAGGGATCCCATGTCTCAGGCAAATTCTTTTAAGCTTTATGTCATCGAGTTTAGATGCTAAAAAGTCAGAAAATTTTTCTATCCCGAGCGCGCCAGGAATCTCATCGGGAGCTCGCCTGTCTGTTTCAGACTCTTCACCAGATGAAGTACTTTCAGATGGATCCGATTCCGTTGCCTCGTATTCAGATCCAGAATCTTCACCCCCTGGGCTAACTGGAGGGACCTCGGGGTTGTGTTGCTCAGGAGCCTCGGACTCCGTTTCTGTGATGGATCTTGAAGAGGAATGATTATCTGACATTACTGTTAGGGCGAGAAAACATAAGAAATGAGATTAAAACTACCCGTCCCCCCTGTGTGTGCAAGTGCCGGTGTGTGTGCATGTGCATGCATTAAAGAAAAGTACAGGGGTCAATAAAATCATCCAGACATTGGTCATTGTTCGGTTGGTAGATTATGCATTTGTTCAATCCGAAGTATTCATCACAAGGGCTCTAACCTAACTGTTCATCAATGTGTTAGAGTTGCATCATATTATTTAGTCAGCGTGCGCATCAGATCGTTCGTTGGTCAGATCGCAAGACAGGTTCGGATCGCGAAGTGTGGACGGATCATGGTGAAGGACTCGGTACGCGGAAGGGTATTAGGTCAGGGAAAAGCTTCGAATCGCGATGCGCACCAATCCATCCTGAACGGATCGCGATGGCTTCTTGGCGATCCGCATCGCCCCCCATCCTCCACGACCCGAAGCTCTGGTACCTCCGCGATCCGATACTCACACGAATCGTAGCCTTGTCATTTCCGCGATCCGATCCGCTACCCAAATCAACTTTCCAGTTCCGTACCCTCTCCCCTCGTCTCGCCGGCACTCCGAACTCAGGCCTCGCCCACGAACCGACCTGGTCATCTCTTCCTTCTTCTTCCTCAATTCTCCTCTTTGCACCAGGCACGCTCGCGTTCACTATCGTCGAATCCTACGAATTTCCGCTGTCTCCCCTTTCTAAGTCAGTGCGAACAAGCTAGAAATTAAAGAAAAGCGGTTTAATTACCTTCTTAAAATTTGAGATTGGTTGGGAATTCGAAAATCGAAGTTAGGGTTTTTCTCAGAAAAATTGGTGGCGGCTATGAACAAAGAAAGAAGAAGAGAAGAATGAGGGTGAGGATCGACTTATATAGGAAAAAGGGTGACTGTTTGTCTCCCCTTTTTCTGTCTTATTCGATCCGCGAAAATAGACGGGCCGCGAACCAAAAGCCCACCATGTCTCGAAGAGAAGCCCACCTCGTTCCATTTCGTGAAGAGGCCCAAGTGCTCAACAAAGGACGAGGCGAATGACTCGCTAACGGACCGCGACTCGCGCATGCGATCCGAATCGATAAATGACCGACAGAAATGAAAATTCAAAAATGCACCTGACAGATTCGATGATGAAGACTCTGAAAGATTAAAAAAAAAGAATTGTTCACTGATTTGCATCTCTTTATGAAAAGACGTTTTTATAGTTTCGAAGCATGTTCCATCGTCGATAAAACATACTTCGAGGGGGCAAAATGTTGGCTAGCTTTTTGACCAAGCCACCCAGGTTCACTCACAAGAAGAAAGTATGAAACTACGTTCCCTAAGTACATGAAGGAACGAGTCGCCCCTCCTCGGATCGCCCCTCATCGGATCGCACCTCAACGGATCGCCCCCTTTTGTATCAGCGATACGACCACTTCTATGCGACTCGATCCGTGCATACGCTACTACCCAGTACAGACCAATCCGATCCCCTGATGCGTGGCGAAGCCTCTGACCCGTTCAAGCACGAGCTAGTCTTCGGCGATCCAAGATGCACTGATCCAGCGACACGTGTCCCCAACTGTTATTTTGACTGATTCTCCCCCTTTGCTCGATCCGATATTCAAGGGGATCGCGACACTTGTCCACAACGGCTAATTTGACTAATTCTTCATCGGCTGCGATACGATCCAATATTCTCGGGATTCGTGCCACGTGTAACTGCGATCCGCCTGACAAAATCAGCTATAAATAGCCCAGAGCTTGGCATTTTTGAGGATCTTTTGGCAATATTGAGTTCTGATTCCGCCATTATTGTCATACTACCATTTCTTATCAGTTTTATTACTAGATTACTGAGAGTAATTATAATTGTAAAAGTGAGCTAGAGAGAGATAATTGACTGTACTAGCATTCAAAGTATAATCGATAACATATAAAGTGGACGTAGGCTCGTTAACGCCGAAGCACTATAAATCCTGTGTGTTTTCTGCTTTTTCTTCATTCTCCGGTTAAAACTCTATAAGATTCAGAACAATTTGGGTGTTAGGTCCAAATTTTGATCTAACACATATGGATGAATGTTTGTGCACACATATAGTGCTTACGTGACTAGGATTATTTGCATACATGTTGGATTCATGGCACTAAACATATTTTGCATTAGAAAGATCAATCAGGCCTGATCATTTGCATTAGACAAGGAACATATACACACACTTTCTGCATATGTTCATACAGAATTAGAAATCTCTTAAGGACAATGTTTGCTTGTGGGTGATGTTTTTAGTAGATGGATAATGGATGGTAGGATACGTTCTTCCTAACTTGAAGATTTCGGGGACGAAATCCTTTAAGGAGGGGAGAATGTAACAACCCGAATTTTAATAACACATTAAAACAAGAAATCAAGGAAGTATTAAATTTTAAAGTAAGAATCAGTGAAAACGGGTTGCGCCATTGCGTTCGTCTCGGAATTCTACAAGAAATAGAGTCCAAGTTTTCGAAAATCGGAGTCCGTATGACCAAGATATGGCCTAAACAAGATTCAGCAGACTTTCAGGCAGACTGACCCCAGGTCGACTGTAGTGTCGACTGCGTAGTCGACCTCCCCTCCCCCCCCCCCCCCAGGTCGACTGTAGTGTCGACCTCCGCCCTGTACAGGTCGACCTGGTCGGCCTGGTGTGGCCCAGAACCCATTTTTGAGGCCCGAGATGAGTTTTGATGGTCCGGATTGATTCTAGGGTTAATCCTATGGCCTAAACTAGTTTCCTACACCTATATAAACACCTTAAGACCCTAGCTAATCCACAACAAATCATTCTAACACCATTATGCTGTTGAGTCTCCTCTTGAACCATGGCCGCCGTCTCCAAACTTGAAGCTTAAACATTCAAGCTAGATCCAAATCAAAGACCAACGTTCCTACATCAATTCAGGGGAATAGATCAACGTCTCTACAACAATCCTACGACAATTTCTGTTCTTAGTTCTCAAAAACCACGATCTGTAAGCCCCAGTTACTCTTAGATCTAAACTCTAAACTTAATATGGACATGTGTAAATTGAAGTTGAACATAAACATGATAACTACTTGAGACCTACTCTTGTATATCTTTGATCTATGACTATTCCTTTTTGATCTATTATTTTAGATCTACTCTTGTTCACCCTAGATCTATTCACCTTGAACCTAGTACCGTTCATATTGAACCTTGATTTGTGGAATACTGATAAGAACTTGATTTAGGGGCATGTTCATGTCATAACCTAAACCCTATCATTATTTTAACATGCCTGTGATGTTGAAATTATTGCTAGTCACATGTTTAGGATTATCATCTTATGTCATTTATTGCTATGTTTATCACCTTATTTCTTATGCCAGTGATGTTATGATCATATCTCAAGTTACACCATGCTTTCCTTGAAATCACCTTTGCCACTTTATACCCATCCTTGTTATGTTATTCCCTAGTTACATCTATTGCCTTGATTCGAATTCACGAGCGTTCGGGATGCGATTTGGGTAGTTTAGGAAAACCTGAATTTAGTATGAACTTGAAAACATGAATATCGTTATAACTTGAGCTTGGATAGGAACATGAACTTGACATGAAATTATACTTGAAAATATGAATTTGGGACATGACACTTAGATAACTTGAACGTGGCCAACTTGAGGTTGGGTTGAGTTTGCAGTATAAATCTTCCCGGAACCGCCCGGCGAATCCAGTAACTGCAAACAATTGGACCCAATGTGAGTAGTTGGTCATATCGCACTCAAAACTCGAGGTTAGACTAGGTTATGTTGTAAAACTGCCCGGACCCGCCCGGCACATCCAGTAACCATAACCAAGTCTAATGTGAGAGGTTAGGGGTGTATTAAGTAAGTTAATGCCACTGGATAGGGTTAAGTCATGGACCACTTGAATATACTTAACCAATTTGACACGTTGATTTGATAGGTTTAAGTCATGAACCGCTTGAACACACTTAACCAACCTGACATATGATTCGTAGGACTAAATCTTGAACTAGAACGACACACTTAGTCAATTTGACATGACACATAGATGGGGTTAAGTCTCGATTTTAAATGACAACTTAACCTGCTGGACGAAACCCTAGTTACGCGGTCCTTTTCAGCAGTAACCCACTAGATGTATCACGTTACCTGGGACTAGGCAGGGTGGGGCACGATTGCTGGGCTGATTGTAAGCAACCAGAACGACGGTTGAGGTGGTGCGCCATTGTAGATTCAGGCGGACTAGGGTCGTGCACTTAGTCCGGAGTTGAAAAAGCAGGCATTGGGCATCAGTAGGATTATCTGTGCATTCTTGATTCGTGTTGGTGGTTGGCACCATAGGGCTTGATACACCCTATGGTGGACCTAGCACAGGTGACTACATTCATGATAGGGTCGTATGACACAGACACAGGACGTGCTAGACTTGTAGGGAGCCGATCAATTAGATCGTACCATTGGACCCCGAATTGGGTCACTTCACAATATTGGGCCAAGGGATTATTTCTTGATTTATAGTTGACATGGGATTAGTATACCAGTATAGTTGGTACGACGAATCTTGAATACGCAATGTTAGACTTGAGTTATCTTGTTAGCTTAGTTATCATGCCAGACTTGTCATCATGCTTATGTTTACTTTCAGTTTATTCATGCCATGTTATCTTTACGTATTTTTATGCTGAAAGTCACTAGGACTTACTCAGTCTTTATGACTGACCCGTTTTGTTTTGCCTCTTTTTCTTCCGTTCCCCCCCCCCCCAAGGTGTTCGCAGGGTGGGAATACAGCTTAGTTCGGATGTTACCAAGCTCCAAGGCTCTTTCATGTACGGCTTGGATTTCTCTTGGCTATGGCTTGCTTTACTGCTTTACTTGGGGAATAATTTATGAATATGGTTTTATGCTTCTTTACTATTGCAAGGCAGATTTCGATGTAATGGATTTAATAACATTTTGATGTAAAAGGCTTTAGACCTTACTAGATTTTAAAGAAATGAAATTTCGTTTTTCTTCCGCTGTTATAAATGTTCTGTCTTGTAATATTTCTGTGTATGTTTACCTAGATAATCCTCCACCAAAGCTAGTGCATTCCCTTTGTGAGTGACCCTAGCGGAGGTGGGGTGTTACAAGATGGCTTGTAAATGTATCATTTTATAGAGATTGATTTACCGTAAGGTGAATCAATAGTAAGAGAGTTATAAAATTTTTTTTATAACTAAAGACAAATTTTGAAATCTATTTTATATAGATTATTTTTAAATGAAGTTATTAAAGGAAATGAATAATTATTTTTACCTAGTAATTAAAAAACATGTATATAAACCGAGATTTGTATGTTAAAGAGTTTTATAAACAAATAAACGAAAATTAACTGAATAGTTAAGGATTTAATTAATTGTTTCAAATAAACAATTAATTGCGATTATTTAATTTAATTATTAATTAAATGAGATTATTTAAAATGGTTTTATAATTTAAGTAAAGGACTAATTAGAATGAGTTCACGAATTAACCTTGTTTTGAGATGACTGAATCAACTACTTCAACGAGATTTGATTATTAAAAAAAATTATTGGATTCTTAATTTTTATTAAAGTTAATTAAGTATTTTAAAATAACCTCTAAGCGAAAAATTTACTATTTTCTTTTTGAATTTTTTCAGGGGAGAAACCGGCACTGCCGTAAAACTCCCCTAGTGCACCTAACCCGGTCCGCGGGGTCATTAGGCTTATGCACATGGTAAACCCCCTTATTTGAACTAAAGTGCGTGAGGCGGGAATCGAACCCTCTCCCTCTTCCTGGGAAACATTCTAAAAAAATGATATGGTAACGGGAACTCTATTAAGAAAGTTAGATGTGTTCTTAAGACCTGGTTTATAATTAAAATGAATTTTATATTAGTTACTCATAGTTGGATTTTGATTTAAATTCATGGGAGACATTCTATAAAAAAAGGGATGTTTTAAAACAAGTTTTAATATAATTTGAAATCAAACGGAAGCTTAAGTGGATTAAATCCGATATAAATTAAAGATATAATGATAGGATCAGGGAAATATATATTTAACTATGAAATGGACTTTAATTGAACCAAACGAAGATAAGAGGTTACAAAAAGAAATTCTATAGTTAATGGAACCTTGGGTTGGTGGCTGGAATATGGGATTCGTTTATAAACTCCTATCCATTCTGAAGATAAGAATGTTGTCGACTTAAGGTCTGAGAGGTAAATAAAATACCCCAACTTGAATGATTTCATGATTATCCAAGGATGATATTAGTTTAGAAACGAGGGTAGCTAAGGGAATTAAAGGAGTATTTTTGTAAAGGATATTATAAACTATGATTCAAAGAATTATAAGTTGGGTAATTTGGAAATGAGAATTTAAAAAGCGGTATTCCAAATGTTGAAAGATTTAGACATTAAATTGTATTCCGACGTTTATTGAGTGAGGTTTATTCCGAAGTTCGGAATGATTAATCAAAGATGAGGTTTATTTCGAAGTTCAAAAGGTTAAATAAAGAAGTTAAATAAGAAGTTAATGACATTAGAATTTATAATATTTCAATATAAATGATAGTCCGTCTGATATGGATAAGGAAATAGAAGGTAGTTATAATGAATCGATGTACTCAATTTGAGACAACAAATTATATTGTCACTAATGATTTTACAAATGGAATTGGTAAATAAAGTAAGAGTTTTGAAAATAGAATTTGTAACAATTGTTACAGATGTCAAGTAAACTATTTTGCTTAATAAAAATTTATACTAATTATTGCAATGATGTGAAAATATAACCATAAAGGGTAATAACTGATCAACTAAAGAGGCAAAGTGATGCAGTATACTGAACCAATAAATCCACTTTATTTTTCTATGGATGATGGTTGTTTATTTTGATAGTTAAATCAGCGACTATCAAAATTTGGACAAATTGATTGTTGATATGGAAAGACCGGGTTGAATTTATATCTGATAACCATTCCATCCATCAAATACGTAAACCTTGAAGATGTTCAGAAGTTGATCGAGATGGAGTAAATTAAAGACCGTGGATCTCCAAAAGCGGAAGGATTACTTGTCGAATATTCTCTACATTGCAACCAGAGGTATTCTGACGTGATTCAGTCGTGAGTGGGATTTTGTGGGTTTGCAAGGACTACTCGCTACTGATCCGTAGGATGCGATAGGAGGGTGCCTTCGGTTTGTCTAGTCCTAGGACAACTTGTATGGACGAATGTCTGACAGAGTATGCCTAGAAAACCACCTACGGTTGACCCCTTAAAGGAATTACGTCTGGTAGAAGAGGAATTCGTTTCTCTTAGCTCTTATGCCCGTAATATTTTTAAGAAATCAATTAGGGGTTTGACGATGTGATGTTCAAAGTAAATGGTGGTGTGCCGTCTAGAAGATAAACGTAGCTTCAGTCCTTACAACTGGAAAATGACTAAAATCGGGAAGGTAGCATGGCTATGTAGGTCGCTCCTATTAGGGTGTATAATCACCTATCTAGAGAAATTCCTTTTGCTTCTTAAATCTATCGTTGTTTTCCCTTTTGGGAAACGGTTGCTGATAACCGTTGGTGGTATACATTCGATACACTCAAGAGAAATGAGTGGTCGGTCATGTGTGGGCCTGGTTGCAAGATGTTCTTGTTGAACCCAGTGTATTTGCCTCTAGAGATACACTATCGGCAGGTGGTTCCATACCTTGTCATAGTTGGAATCCAATCTTCAATAAGCGCCGCGGTTTTGATTATATACTGTATATGTAGAGCGTGAGATGCAAACGTTCCGCTATATTGATATTTATTTGTATTTAGACACTATCATTATATCGGAATAATTCTTGCTTTCAAAGATATTTTAGGTTATCGTAAGGTAAAAACCGCCTGTATTTATGTGTGGATTTGGTCTTACGATTAACCTTTTCTTTCGCAAAGATTTTGGAACTTTAAAATCAAGTTGGATGATATTATAAACTTCTGCGAGTTTTTCTCACTCTGGTTCACCAGACTGACCCGGTATTTGAAATGCTAGGGTTAGACCAGGTTGTACAAGTTTAGCTCATTGGATAATACGAAGTTCAAAAGACGAGCTGGAGGCGTTCAGACGTATGATTTTGTCTAGTATATTCCGCTGTGTGCTGTATTTGAGGACAGGTTGTTATAACTGTCCAGATTTGTCTGTTGTACTATGATGTAAGTATATTACTTCAAGCTTTCAATAAAGTTATTTATGTATTATATTTTGTTCTGCTGCGATGTGAGACTCTGTGTTGTATTGGTTCTTCTTCTTCTTTTATTCTAATATTTCTTTCTTCCTTACCTCACCCTCTAATTTCTTTCTATTGGCATCTGGGTTTCTAGTACAATTTGGGTTGGATTGGTGTTGTTCGATCAGCTCAAAAGGTATCGGAAATTTGTCTAGCTATAAATGTTGTATATTCTTCATTGCTCTTATCATCCGTTTTCATGTAGCCAGTTGTTTTGATTAGCTCTCCTTCTACTGGAGTAGCCAATAATTCTGTTGTGTCATCTTGTGTAAATGAAAGAATCAAATCACTAAATTGAAAGTAATTCAAGTTTTTTTTGTAACTTTTGATGATAAGATTCAACGTTATATAATTTTTTGTGCTCTCTGATGAAGAAATGACGCCATCAAATATCATGTATACGAATTTGAAGAGAGACAAGCTTTCAAGAAATTTTGTATGGTTGACTCTAAGTAGGTTTTCATTCTTTATTTTGTCAACCAGTTCAATGAATGGCCTCATATTGGTTCTGTAATTTTCCTCTCTTTTAACAATTTTTTCATCATCCCTTTTCCTTTTTTTGCTGACTTTCTCTGAAGTTGAGGGCTTATTTGTCATAATTAATGATTTTTCTGCTTGGATGTTTATGTTTTCGTCTTCTTTTTCCACTGTAGGTCTCTATAGTAACATGGTAGAAAGTTGTTAAATAAGTTTTGAATATCATGAAAAGTGAAGAGATAGGAGACAGTTTAGCTTAGCCCCTATTATGTTTCAAAACACAAAAAGAAACTTTGTCTAAAATCTTTATAAATTAGGTCCCTGTTTTTCGAAGATCATCAAAAATTCAACAAAAAACAATGAAAAATTTACGAAAATTCAAAATTAAATTCAACATATAAACATCATCGTATTCATGCATTAAAACTACAAAAAAATGAATCAAAAAAATTGCATGCTCCAGTAAATTTCAGCAAATAATGCAACTATTTGCAATATTTGCTGATATTACAACAATTTTTCCAATTATTTACATCAACTGTAAAACTATAGCTGATATTTTATCAATTTATATTCATAATTGCAGAATTTTCTGCAATTTTGAATTTTTGCATATATGTATGCAACTATTCTGAATATTTGCATATATGTAAACAACTATTCTTAATATTTGCATATATGTGTGCAACTATTATGAATAGTTGCATATGGTATTCAACTATTCAAAATATCTGCAGATATGTATGCAACTATTAATAATATTTGCATATATGTATGCAACTATTAATAATATTTGCATATTTGTATCTGCATACATGTATGCAACTATTCTGAATTTTCACACACTGCAACTATTCTGAATATCCGCATACATATATGTGACTATTCTGAATATTAGCATACGTATGTGCAACTATTTTGAATATTCGCATATGTATACACAATTATTCTTAATATTCGCATACGTGTATGCAACTGTTCTTAATATTTTCATATATGTATGCAACTTTTCTGAGTATCCGCATACAAGTGTTCAACTATCCAGAATATTTGCATAAATGTGTGCAACTATCCTGAATATCTGCATACATATGTGCAACTATTCTGAATATTCGCATATATGTATGCCACTATTATGAATATTGGCATATGTGTATGCAATTATTCTGAATATCTGCATACATGTATGCAACTATTCAAAATATTTATATATATGTGCAACTATTCTGAATGTTTGCATATATGTATGCAACTATTTTAAATATTTATATATCTCTATTGCTAACAAGGAGAATTACTGTGATTTACTAGTCTTTTTGAATTTCTTGAAATACCCTTCTCATATCGGTTATTTGCTTACATACAGAACTCTCGCCACACTTCCCAAAAGCATCCCGAAATATACACGACGAAGAGAAAAATAATGGCAGAAAGGATCTCAGTTGATCGTGAAATCACGCAAGCTTTTTGAATAAAAATAATAATAAATGGGATCCGTAGATCCCAGCAAATGCGAAGGCAAGGACAAAAGAGGAGCACACAAATTTTCTCCAAACTGTGTGATCCAAGATTTTCTACCATTGTGTGGTCACCGAAGTTATCATTTCCTGGATAATTACAATTTCTCTGCTGCACTGCAATTTGCAGCACGATTTCAGAGTCTAGGGTTAACGTATTATTCTCTGACTTCTCAACTTTGTTAAGTTATTGTGCATCGAATTCTCTGTTGTTGCTTCTCTGATACTAAACTTCGGCATCTTTTAGGTACTTTCGAAACTTCTGTATTTTTTTCAAACTTACATATGTAGAGACTATAGACTATTGTAATATAAAGAATAAAGTCAAAATAAAAATTAAAGGATGGAAATCAAGATTACTTACTGTGGAAGGAGGATAGAATCAATCAATTTTACTATTTGTCCAATAATTCAGTGTTACATAGACTGTAACACCCCATATGTTGAATAACTTGATATAATGTAAAACAGGGCAGAATTAAATTTAAAATCTGAGTCAGGGGAAACGGGCTATGCCATTGCGTTCGTCTCGGAAAAATACGCGAAATAGAGTCCGAGTTTTCGAAAATCGGAGTCCGTATGACCCAGTTAAGGCCCGAAGAAGTTTTCAGAAAAATTCAAAACAGATTTAAAAACAAAAATTTCAATTTTCAGAAGTGGCGGGAAAAATCCTGCCAGACCCAGGGAGTCGACTGGGGAGTCGACCTGCCCACCAGGTCGACTAGGGTGTCGACCCTAGTGTCGACCTGGGGGTCGACCTCCCTGGTCGAGCCCAGGTGACCTGGGTGCACCAGTTTGGCTTTTGGGCGAGATCTGACGGCTCTAATCTGATTTAGGATTAATCTAATGGCCTAAAACACCTAGCTAATCTATAAATACACCCTAAGACTACCCTAATTCATACTAAAAATAGATTCAACACCGTTATGCCGTCAAAATGCAACTTGAAGGAGCCTCCATCAATTTAAAGAGGAAGATAGCTTCTCAAATCAACTTCTAATCAACCCTAGCAACTTAATCTTCTTCTTAGGAGTGCTAATCAACAAGTTGTGAGTTTTCTATAGCCTTAGTGACCAATTATTGAAATGATAATGATAGGATATAATGAGGTTATGGCTATGAATGTGGATCAATGCAAGTTATGCAAGTTATATGTTATGTGTTAATGATGTTATGCATGTTATGCAAGTTATATGCTATGTGTTAATGATTTTATGCATGTCATGCAAGTTATATGATATGTGTTTGTGATGTTATGCAAGTTATGCAAGTTATATGCTACATGTTCATGATGTTATGCAAGTTATGCAAGTCATATGTTACATGTTCATGATGTTATGCAAGTTATGCAAGCTATATGCTATATGATCATGATGTTATGCAAGTTATGCAAGTGTTCATGATGCTAGTTGCTATGATAAACATTGATCCATTATGACACCATGATTATGCAAGTTTGGTGTATGATTATATGCAAGTACATATATGATATGTTATGCAAGTTTGGTGTATGATTATATGCAAGTCCATATATGACATGTTATGCAAGTTTGGTGTTTGATTATATGCATGTTCATATATGACATATTATGCAAGTTTGGTGTTTGATGATATGCAAGTAACATGTGCAAGTTTACACCTTAGTATGATATGCATACATATGCAAGTTAACCCCTTTGTATGTCATACATACATATGTAAGTTTACCCCTTTGTATGACATAAATAACTTATGCAAGTTAACCTTCTTATGACATATGTGATTCATGCAAGTTTGGGTTGATTATTTATGCTAGTTGGGTTTGATGCTATATGCATGTTGACACCTTTAAACCCATGTTGATGCTAATGTTATGCAAGCTGAACCCATTGTATTTGTGATGAATCTTCCCTTTTATGTCATGATTAGCGAATTACGTGGGGAACGATGGGGTTAATATACATGTTAATGAAATGGTGTGAAGTTGGTATGATTATGCATACCATAAAGTGGATGGACATAATTGAGTCAATTATGTACATCGTTAAAATTGGAATTAATTAGGGAAAATTAATTCGAAATATGGGGGTGATTAATTAGGTGTAATTAATCGACTAAGACACGAGGTTGGACCCTTTTGTAGCATAAGACTGCCCGGAACTGACCGGCAAATCCAGCGGCTACAAATGATTGGCCCAATGTGAGAGGTCTTAGGCACAAACTAAATACGTGACAAGTGTATAGACACGAGGTTAGCCTCGGTTATGGCGTAAGGCTGCCCGGACCCAACCGGCAAATCCAGCTGCCATAAGAGATAGTCTAATGTGAGAGGTCTTTACAATGGTTACGTTCTTAATCAATTAAGAAACACTTAACCAGATAAGCATGTAGTGGGCATGAGGGGTTAAGTGGGTGCCTTGGGTGGCATGTGGAAATCAAGTAAGTGCCTTGGGTGGCATGTGGAAATCTAGTGGGTTGCCTTGGGTGGCAATAGAAAATACGATTAGAATACTTAACCAAGTGGAAACATGTAATTAAACATGATTAAAGGGTTAAGTGGGATGCACTAGATAAAGGGACAAGCTTAGGTGGGTAGCTTGTGGGGGGCCCATTTCAACCAGTAACCCATATGTATCTTATTGGGCTCGACCCATGTCGAGGACGGGACACGCGTACTGGGCTTGATTATAAGAGGCCAAAACGGGTTAGCGGTGGCAACGCAAGTCCAACGGGTTTCATATGCGTGTGTGGACCCGGGCTGGTAGGTAAGACGTTGTTGCATCGTGTAGGTATAAGCCATGCACCGTTGATTGTATCGGGTTGCCACTTTGGGGAGTGATACACCCCACTGTGGGGCCAGCACGGGTATCTACTGTAGGGAGTCGATCGCTTGGGGAGTAGTGGGTACACCTAGTGGAGATGGGGCAGACGGCACCTATGTAGTCAGCTAGGGGTACACGAAACTACGGGGTAAATTTTCTAAGTCCTTAGGTGGGATCAACCTTTAAGTAGGAATGACTGGTGTGGTGCAGTTAGTAATTGACCTTTGGTGGGTAGATGCGTCTTTACCGTTATCTTAGTTTATCCTATGTCTAGTGGGCTACTTAGTGTAGTCATTTATCCTCAGTCATCCCGTAACAAGTTTAAATCATACCCTAATTACTTTAATGATTGTGTTGTTAAAGTTATAGGGCTCACTCAGACTTATGTCTGACCCCGTTGTTTTTATCTTTTTCCCCCTCAGGTCCTCAGGTTGGGCCTAGCACTGGTGGGCTTTGATCAGATTTCTTTATCTATCTTTTGGAGCTTGGACCGAGATGTAAAGCCCATCTTATCTTTTCTTTTATGGCTATTAGTTATGTAGTGGGATTATGTACTTATGTTTATCAGGATGGATATTTAGTACTTAACTCTTGTTTTAGTTGGTTTTGATATGTAACCAAACATGTTTATCTTCTGCTGCAATGAAATGATGTTTTAAATTTCAAGTATTATTTATATTTGTCTTGTTGTAATTTTTCTGTTCTATATTCACTTAAAATACTCTACCGAAGTTAAGGCATTCCCTTAGTGAGTGACCTTAACGGGTGTGGGGTGTTACACGTGGTATCAGAGCGAAGGTTACCGGAACAGATAAAATTTTTAGAAAACTATTTTTCTAAAAACATTTTTGGAAGAAGTATTTTCAAAAACATGTCTTTAAAGAGAAAAGTTTTTGAAAGAAAAGCATAATCCCCAATAGCCATATCTTTATCTTTCGAATTCTCTGTTTTGAATCTTTCCTTTTTCGTTTCAGCATGGCTGAAGATCTTAACTTTCCGGAGGGTGTGACGATACCAGTATGGTATAGGAGATTGATGGAGGCTAGGGCCGCCACTGCGGGTCCAGCAAATGTTCCTCCACCAACAGTAGCACCCGATCTACCTCCTCCCCCTCCTCCTCCTCGCACGGATACTTTTGCTAAGACTTGCAAGGAATTTAAGGCTATGGGAGGGAAACCTTTTCAAGGATCAGAAACTTTTGTGGAGGCTAGAGATTGGCTTAAGGAGGTGGAAGAGTTGATAGACATCTTTGAGATAGAAGAAGGAAAGAAAGTCAAGTTAGCTGCTTGGTTAATGAAGGGAGAGGCCTCATTCTGGTGGGAGGTCACTAATGGAGAGCGCCCCGTTGACTCTTGGGCGGATTTCAGGCAAAGATTTGTGGCAAAGTTTCTCTCAAGGGCAGAGAAAAACTTGTATATGGAAAGGTTCTTGACATTAAAGCAAGGAAACCTCTCGGTGAAGGAATATGTCAACAAGTTTAATCAATTGGCAAGGTTTGGCATAGACATGGTGAATACACCGGAGAAGAAGGCTTTGAGGTTCGTTAAGGGCTTGACTGAACCGATGCATGGTTTGGCTATGACTCACACCCCTATGGGGGCCACCTTTGAGAAGCTAGTAGACATGGCGCTCATGCATGAGGAAGAGAAGGGTCCCAATGCTAATAAGGCGCCCGAGAAGAAAGGAGATCAAAAGAGACCTCAACAGCAACAAAACAAAGGTGGGAAAGGCAACGGTGGCAAGGGAAAGAAGAAGTGCTTCAATTGCGGGATACCAGGCCACCTAAGCAAAGATTGTCGAAAGAAGAAGAAGACGGACTGCTTCCACTGTGGCGAAGCAGGGCATCTATTGAAGGATTGCCCTAAGAAGGGGCAAAGGACGGGATCTACCTCAGGGGGACAGGTGCAAGCTCTTATGGCACCAGGTCAGGCTAGGGGGCAAGTTCAGGCTCTCGCGGTTCCACCAATTCAGGAAAGAGGTAGAACTATTTCCGTTGAAAGTCTGGTTTTTCTGTTTGATCATCCTGTTCGTACATTGTTTGATTCTAGCGCATCGCATTCGTTTATCTCATCATCATTAGTTGAGTCACTGCACTTAGACACCAGTCTAGTAGATGATCCCTTGGTTGTTTCAAACCCAATTGAGGGCTCCACTTATTTGTCCATGATATGTTTGGGTTTGAAGATTTCTATACTTAGCATTGAGTTTAGATGTGATGCTTTTGTTTTGGGCTTCACGGGCTATGGGTTGATTTTGGGCATGGACTGGTTATCCAGTAATGGTGCCGTTCTTGATTGCGAAAGGAGAGTTGTTAGGCTCATGACCTGTTTGGGGAACACTCTCGAGATTTCTTGTAATCCCATGGAATCTTTTATGCTAAGTTATCTTGAATCGCTTGACGCTTCGGTCGAGAGTTTGCAATCTGTTAGAGTGGTCCGAGAATACTCGGATGTGTTTGAGGAGGTGAAGGGCTTACCTCCGAAGCGGGAGATAGACTTCCGAATATATCTGGTGGATAATGCTAAACCAGTATCGTTACCAGTGCACCACATGGCTCCTCGTGAGAGGAGGGAACTCCATAAGCAAGTAGGGGAGTTGCTTGAGAAGGGGTTCATAAGACGAAGTATATCGGAGTGGGTGCTCCAGTAGTTTTTGCCACGAAGGCGAATGGGTCCCTCATACTTTGTGTAGACTATAGAGAACTCAACAAGCTCACAAAGAAGAATAGACACCCATTGTCGAGGATTGATGATCTCTTGGATCAGTTGGTTGGCGCCTCAGTGTTTTCGCAGTTGGACTAGGCCATGGGGTTTCATCAGTTGAGAGTGGCTGAGGATAGCATAGACAAGACTGCCTTTAGGACTCCGAATGGTTTCTATGAGTGGCTGGTGATGCCATTTGGTTTGACGAACGCCCCTGCATACTTTGTTGATTTGATGAGTAGGTGTTCAGGGAGTTCCTTAATAAGTTCGTGGTGGTCTTTGTGGATGACATCTTAGTATTTTCTAAGAGTGAAGAAGAGCATGCCCTACATCTTAGGGAAGTGTTGGAGACTCTTCGAGCACATAGCCTTAAGGCTAAATTTTCTAAATGTCACTTCTGGAGGAAGGAAGTGCGGTTCTTGGGGCACGTGGTCTCCAAAGAAGGGATAGCTGTGGATCCCGCGAAGGTAGTATCCATCCAAGATTGGAAGGTTCCGAAGAATGCTACCGAGGTGAGGAGTTTCTTGGGGTTGGCTGGCTACTATAGGAAGTTTATCAAGGACTTCGCGAAGATATCAGCCCCATTAACTCGCTTGACGAAGAAGAATCTAGTCTTCGTATGGGACGTAGATTGTGATGATGCGTTCCGAAGGTTAAAGAGAGCTTTAACCACAGCTCCAGTCTTAGTGTTGCTAGATGGGAGTAAGCCATTTGTTGCCTATACCGATGCTTGTGGGACTGGACTGGGCGCAGTCTTAATGCAAGAGGGAAGGGTAATAGCCTATGGTGGAAGGCAGTTGAGAGCGCATGAGAAAAATTACCCTACCCATGATTTAGAGTTGGCCGCTATTGTATTTGCGCTTAAGATTTGGCGCCATTATCTTCTTGGTGAGAAATTCGAATTGTTCGCTGACCACAAATCATTGAAGTACTTGTTTTATCAGAAGGATTTGAACTTGAGACAGCAAAGGTGGATGGAGTTCTTAGCATCCTATGATTTCGAGATAGCGTATACCCCTGGCAAGGGTAACGTGGTGGCGGACGCCTTGAGCAGAAAAAGGTTGTCCTTGAGTCCATTGTTCGTGGAACGACGAAGCTTGGAATTTATCTCGATGTTTGATTTCAGACCTTCCGTTGACTATATACCTGGTTTGCTAGCATCCTTGGAGGTCAGACCTACTCTTTTGGGACGGATTGGCGAGGCATAGCGGGACGACCCACAGTTGGTTGAGTTAGTAGAGAGGCTCATAAGGGGGGAGTCGTCCAGCCATTTGAGTAGGTACACCCTAGACGATAGGGGGTGTTTGCGTAGAGACGGTAGACTTTGTGTACCGCAAGACGAGGGTTTGAGGAAGGCTATTCTGGATGATGCACACCGTTCTAGGATGACCATTCATCCCGGTGGGGACAAGATGTACCAAGACATGAAGCAAGTTTTCTTTTGGGCCGGTATGAAGAAAGATGTGGCCGAGTATGTCGCTAGATGCTTGGTGTGCCAACAAGTGAAAGCGGAGCAAAAGAAACCCGGTGGGTTGCTTCACCCATTGGAAGTTCCGCAATGGAAGTGGGATAGTGTCTCGATGGATTTTATCGATGGGTTACCGAGATCGAGGAAAGGTAATACGGGAATTTGGGTTGTGGTAGACAGACTTACTAAGAGCGCCCATTTCATACCCGTGAAGAGCAAGAGGACTGCTCCATGGCTAGCTTCAGTTTATCTTCGAGAGATAGTTCGATTGCATGGGGTACCCTCTAGCATAGTGAGTGATCGAGATCCTATCTTCACTAGCGAGTTCTGGAAGAGTTTGCAAGAAGCAGTGGGGACTCAATTGTGTCTGAGCACCGCATATCATCCTCAGATGGACAGCCAGACCGAGAGGGTGAATCGTGTTCTGGAAGACCTTTTGAGGCTTTGTATCTTAGATTTTGGAGGTACATGGGAAGAGCATCTTCCATTGGTGGAGTTCGCGTATAACAACAGCTTTCAGTCCGGTATTGGTATGGCTCTTTTCGAAGCTCTTTATGGAAGGCCTTGTTGATCACCTACATGTTGGTGGGAATCTACGGATAAGATCTTGCTTGGGCCCGATATGGTTAGAGAGACTTCGGAGAAGATTGATTTGATTCGAAGAAGGATGAAAGCAGCGCAAGATAGACAGAAATCTTACGCGGATAAGAGGAGGACGGATCTGGAGTTTGATGATGGGGACATGGTCTTTGTCAAAGTATCTCCATTATGGAATGTTGTTCGCTTTGGGTCCGTTGGGAAGTTAGCTCCAAGATTTGTTGGGCCGTTTTCTATTAAGGAAAGGATTGGACGGATGGCATATAGAGTGGATTTACCCGAGAGACTTAGTGGGGTACATGACGTATTCCATGTGTCACATTTGAGGAAGTGCCTACATGAGACCGCAGAGGTGGTAGAGCCGAGCTTACTTAGAGAAGTGGAGGTAGAGCGTGATGCAACTATTCGACGAGCTCCTACCCGCATCCTTGGGTCAGAGATTAGAAAGTTGAGGAACAGAGAGGTGCGACTAGTCAAAGTGCAATGGGGAGAGGATGAGAGCAATGCTACTTGGGAGACAGAAGCGAAGATGCGCTCACTATACCCATTCCTTTTTTAGGGTATGTCTTTTATCTTCTCCTTTATCGTTTGTCTAGTACTTATCTTATCTTTAGTATGTCCTCTCATTAGTACCTTTGACCTTTAGATAGGGTAAACCTATAGTTGAAACATGTGTTTGAGACATGTTATGGGTGATGGATGCGTGTGGATGCAAGTGGTTGCTCGTGGATGCATATACACACACTCTAGGCACTAGATCGGCTCAATCACTTCATATTGCATATTGCATATAATTGTGTGTAGGTAGCTATATTAATGGATGTATAATGGCTGTGCTATCATATGGATGATGCATTTTGGTGAATGGTTGTGCACGCATGTAGTAATAGTATGTGTCGATAGGGTTCTTTCGCATACATATTGGATGCATGGCACTATCATGGTTTGCATTAAGGAGGTCAACTGAATCAGTAGACCGCCTGATTTTGCATTAGACAGGGAACATATACACACACACTTTGCATATGTTCATACAGCATTAGAAACTCTAAGGACAATGGATGCCAGTGTTTGATGGTTTGAGTAGATGGTTGTTTGGTTGGTAGGATACGTTCTTCTTGACTTAGAGATTTCGGGGACGAAATCCTTTAAGTAGGGGAGAATGTAACACCCCGTATGTTGAATAACTTGCTATAATGTAAAACAGGGCAGAATTAAATTTATAAATCTGAATCAGGGGAAACGGGCTATGTCATTGCGTTCGTCTCGGAAAAATACGCGAAATAGAGTCCGATTTTTCGAAAATTGGAGTCCGTATGACCCAGTTAAGGCTCGAAGAAGTTTTCAGAAAAATTCAAAACAGATTTAAAAACAAAAATTTCAATTTTCAGAAGTGGCGGGAAAAATCACGCCAGACCCAGGGAGTCGACCTGGGGGTCGACTGGGGAGTCGACCTGCCCACCAGGTCGACTAGGGTGTCGACCCTAGTGTCGACCTGGGGGTCGACCTTCCTGGTCGAGCCCAGGTGACCTGGGTGCACCAGTTTGGCTTTTGGGCGAGATCTGACGGCTCTAATCTGATTTAGGGTTAATTTAATGGCCTAAAACACCTAGCTAATCTATAAATACACCCAAAGACTACCCTAATTCATACTAAAAATAGATACAACACCGTTATGCCGTCAAAATGCAACTTGAAGGAGCCTCCATCAATTTAAAGAGGAAGATAGCTTCTCAAATCAACTTCTAATCAACCCTAGCAACTTAATCTTCTTCTTAGGAGTGCTAATCAACAAGTTGTGAGTTTTCTATAGCCTTAATGACCAATTATTAAAATGATTATGATAGGATATAATGAGGTTATGGCTATGAATGTGGGTCAATGCAAGTTATGCAAGTTATATGCTATGTGTTAATGATGTTATGCATGTTATGCAAGTTATATGCTATGTGTTAATGATGTTATGCATGTCATGCAAGTTATATGCTATGTGTTTGTGATGTTATGCAAGTTATGCAAGTTATATGCTACATGTTCATGATGTTATGCAAGTTATGCAAGTCATATGTTACATGTTCATGATGTTATGCAAGTTATGCAAGCTATATGCTATATGATCATGATGTTATGCAAGTTATGCAAGTGTTCATGATGCTAGTTGCTATGATAAACATTGATCCATTATGACACCATGATTATGCAAGTTTGGTGTATGATTATATGCAAGTTCATATATGATATGTTATGCAAGTTTGGTGTATGATTATATGCAAGTCCATATATGACATGTTATGCAAGTTTGGTGTTTGATTATATGCATGTTCATATATGACATATTATGCAAGTTTGGTGTTTGATGATATGCAAGTAACATGTGCAAGTTTACACCTTAGTATGATATGCATACATATGCAAGTTAACCCCTTTGTATGTCATACATACATATGCAAGTTTACCCCTTTGTATGACATAAATAACTTATGCAAGTTAACCTCCTTATGACATATGTGATTCATGCAAGTTTGGGTTGATTATTTATGCTAGTTGGGTTTGATGCTATATGCATGTTGACACCTTTAAACCCATGTTGATGCTAATGTTATGCAAGTTGAACCCATTGTATTTGTGATGAATCTTCCCTTTTATGTCATGATTAGCAAATTACGTGGGGAACGATGGGGTTAATATACATGTTAATGAAATGGTGTGAAGTTGGTATGATTATGCATACCATAAGGTGGATGGACATAATTGAGTCAATTATGTACATCGTTAAAATTGGAATTAATTAGGGAAAATTAATTCGAAATATGGGGGTGATTAATTAGGTGTAATTAATCGACTAAGACACGAGGTTGGACCCTTTTGTAGCATAAGACTGCCCGGAACCGTCCGGCAAATCCAGCGGCTACAAATGATTGGCCCAATGTGAGAGGTCTTAGGCACAAACTAAATACGTGACAAGTGTATAGACACGAGGTTAGACTCAGTTATGGCGTAAGGCTGCCCGGACCCAACCGACAAATCCAGCTGCCATAAGAGATAGTCTAATGTGAGAGGTCTTTACAATGGTTACGTTCTTAATCAATTAAGAAACACTTAACCAGATAAGCATGTAGTGGGCATGAGGGGTTAAGTGGGTGCCTTGGGTGGCATGTGGAAATCAAGTAAGTGCCTTGGGTGGCATGTGGAAATCTAGTGGGTTGCCTTGGGTGGCAATAGAAAATACGATTAGAATACTTAACCAAGTGGAAACATGTAATTAAACATGATTAAAGGGTTAAGTGGGATGCACTAGATAAAGGGACAAGCTTAGGTGGGTAGCTTGTGGGGGCCCATTTCAACCAGTAACCCATATGTATCTTATTGTGCTCGACCCATGTCGAGGACGGGACACGCGTACTGGGCTTGATTATAAGAGGCCAAAACGGGTTAGCGGTGGCAACGCAAGTCCAACGGGTTTCATATGCGTGTGTGGACCCGGGCTGGTAGGTAAGACGTTGTTGCATCGTGTGGGTATAAGCCATGCACCGTTGATTGTATCGGGTTGCCACTTTGGGGAGTGATACACCCCACTGTGGGGCCAGCACGGGTATCTACGGTAGGAAGCCGATCGCTTGGGGAGTAGTGGGTACACCTAGTGGAGATAGGGGCAGACGGCGCAAAGATATCAGCCCCATTAACTCGCTTGACGAAGAAGAATCTAGTCTTCGTATGGGACGTAGATTGTGATGATGCGTTCCGAAGGTTAAAGAGAGCTTTAACCACAGCTCCAGTCTTAGTGTTGCCAGATGGGAGTAAGCCATTTGTTGCCTATACTGATGCTTGTGGGACGGGACTTGGCGCGGTCCTCATGCAAGAGGGAAGAGTAATAGCCTATGGTGGAAGGCAGTTGAGGGTTCATGAAAAGAATTACCCTACGCATGACCTTGAGTTAGCCGCAATTGTTTTCACGCTTAAGTCTTGGCGTCACTATCTTCTTGGTGAGAAATTCGAACTTTTCACTGACCACAAATCATTAAAATACTTATTCTCTCAGAAGGATTTGAATTTAAGGCAGCAACGGTGGATGGAATTCCTAGCCTCCTACGATTTTGAAATAGCATATACCCCGGGCAAGGGTAACGTGGTAGCAGACGCCTTAAGTAGGAAAAGGTTGTCCTTGAGTCCGTTGTTTGTTGAACGACGAAGCTTAGAATTCATCTCCATGTTTGACTTTAGACCCTCCATTGACCTAGTACCTGGTTTGTTAGCATTCTTGGAGGTTAGACCTACACTTCTAGGACGAGTTGGTGAGGCATAGCAAGACAACCCCCAGTTGGTTGAGATAGTAGATAAGCTCAAAGGAGGGGAGTCGTCTAGCCATCTTAGTAGGTATACCCTAGATGATAAGGGTTGGTTGCGTAGGGACGGTAAACTTTGTGTATTACGGGACGAAAGTTTGGGGAAGTGTTTACATGATACGGCGAAAGTGGTGGAGCCGAACACGCTTAAGGAAGTGGAAGTAGAGCGAGATGCCACGATCAGACTAGCTCCTACATGCATTCTTGGGTCGGAGATTAAGAAGTTGAGAAACCGAGAGGTCAAGCTAGTCAAAGTGCAATGGGAAGAAGATCAAGGAGACGCTACTTGGGAGACGGAAGAGAAGATTCGTTTGTTGTACCCCTTCCTTTTCGGGGTTATGTCTTTTAGATTCTCCTTCATCGCCTAGCTTATACTTGTCCTATCTTTAGTATATCCTCTCGTTTAAGTCTTTGACCTTTAGAAGGGTAGTCCTATGGTTGAAACATGTGTTTGAGACATGTTATGTATGATGGATGCAAAATGGATGCAAGTGGTTGCTAGTGGTTGTTCGTGGATGCATATATACACACACTTTAGGCACTAGATCGGCTCAGTCACTACATATTGCATATTGCATAAATGAATGTATTTAGTATAATGGATGTATAATGGTTGTACCATCATATAGATGCTGCATTCGGTTGAATGGATGTGCACGCATATAGAAGTAGTTTGTAAGCAATTAGGATCTTTTGCATACATAATGGATGCATGGCACTATCATGAATTGCATCAAGGAGGTCAACTGCATCAGTGGACCGCCTGATTTTGCATTAGATACGGACATAGACACACACTGTGCATTTAAACATGAAAGCATTAGAAGTCTCTTAAGGACAATGGGTGCCTGTGCCTGATGGTTGAGTAGATGGATGATTGGATGGTAGGACACATTCTTCCTAACTTGAAGATTTCGGGGACGAAATCCTTTAAGGAGGGGAGAATGTAACACCCCGTATTTTCTGTGAACATAAAAATAAAAAAAATCAAGGTATAATTAATTTTTAGAAAAAAAAATTAGGTGAAACGGGTTGCGCCGTTGCGTTCGTCTCGGAATTCTGCTTGAGATAGAGTCCGAGTTTGCGTAAATTGGACTCCGTATGAAAAAAGAAATCCTTAAATTAAATATTGCAACAAAACATGGAAAAAGAGGAATGAGAAAAGAATAATGTTTAGCATTGTTCTAAGAATTGTAAGCAAAAGACATAATAGCTCATTTGGTTGGAACATGTGACTTGCATACAAGAGGTGCAGAGTTCGATCCCCGCCAACGCCATATTTTTGTTTTTGAGGAATGGCTAAAAAGCGGCTTAGTGTGAACGCGGTTCAAAAATAAATAAATTAAATATATATATATATTGAATATATATATATATTGAATATATATATATATAATTGAGAAGATAAATACAGTCAATTTATTTGGAGGGAAAGATTTATGCATAAGTAGATATGTATGTATGTAGGTAACTTCATTATGCATTGATTTTGCATGTTGCAAGGAAAGTAGAAAAAAAGGGGGGAAATTAAATTATATGCTCGATTTCCTTTTTTTTTAGGCAAGCAATTAATTTGCATTATTTGAATTCATGAATAGGTGCGTGTGTATATATATATATTTATATATATATGGGCAGTTAATGTAAACATGAATAGAAGTTTATTAATTTGCTGAGTGTTTGCTGAGTCACTTCTGACTCATTGCTGAGTCAATAAGATAAACCCCATCTGGTCTGAATGGCTGCGGTTATTTCTAGGTTAAATCTAATGGCCTAAATGAATCCTAACATCTATAAATAAGTGGGTAGACTCTAACCCTAAATCACGTGAAAAATTGGAGAGCTACCGACAGGCCATTGTCATGGAGTTCAGCATAGCCGTCACAAACTAAAGAAGAAGAAGGCCTAATCTACAAACTAAATCTACTCAAATCAAATCAAAAGCTCTCTCTCTTTCTATTTCTCTTCTTTAAAATTGTGAGTATGATGAATCTCACAATATTATTATAAAATAATTTGATTAAGTTATGAATGGATCACAAGAAAGTGATATGAATTGTTATGTATTTGTAAATTATGTTGTGGATCTCTTGTTATGCTATTATGTTATCATATATATGTTGTTATGTTGTAGTGATTATGTTGTAAATAATCCTATGCTATGTCATATGTGATTAATCATGCTATGCTATGTTGTAAATTATATCATGCTATGTTGCAAATTATGATATGCTATGTTGTAAATCTTATATATGTTGTAGATCTCATATTATCACATATGTTGAAATACTTATGTTATATGATAATGATGTCATGTTAAGTTGTGTTGAATCATACAAGTTGTAAAATCATGATGTTAGTATTTATGCGAATTGGATCATGTTTAAAGTTTATGTTTTTTTTATAATAGATCTTGATTATGGGAATTTGCCTATTGGGTTAGGTGTACCCATATACATGAATCTACAAATTAATTGGATCTTGAATATGGGAATTTGCCTATTAAGTTAGGTGTACCCATATACATGAATCTATGATTAAATGAATTTTGATTTTTGGGAATTTGCCTATTGAGTTAGGTGTACCCATATAAAACCATATTGTTAGTGATGTTGATTCACACATGTCCTATACAAGTTTATGAAATTTGATCAAAATCATATTATGTGAATTATGAATAAGTTGACACCCTTAGATCCATGACATGTATAACCTTATGCAAGTTGTAATGTATGCAAGTTTTACCCCTTGTTATGATTTATTTAGTCACATATATATGTTGTTGTTGTGAATATTTTCTTTTATGCTATGAGTTAGACTAATAGGGTCTAGCATACATTTTGTGAATAAACGTTCAAACGTGGGGTAGGGGTAATATTAGGAAATTAATAAATTCGGGTGCAATTGATATGATTTTGCATGCCTTAAATGGATGTCCATAATTGAGTCAATTATGTACATTGTTAAATTTGGAATTAATTAATAATTCAAGTAGGGAATTATTAAAATTGGGGAAAGTGGATTATTAATAATAATCAATGCTTAGGACACGAGGTTGGACCCGTTTGTGACGTAAACATGCCCGGACCCGCCCGACAAATCCAGTAGTCACAAATGTCGGCCCAATGTGAGAGGTCCTAGGCCCAAACTAAAGCATAACATTTGTAAAGACACGAGGTTAGACTCTTTTATGGTGTAAGACTGCCCGGACCCGCCCGGTAAATCCAGCTGCCATAAATGCCAGTCTAATGTGAGAGGTCTTTATGAGGTTATGGCCTTAATGAATTAAGAAATACTTAGCCAGATAATCATGTAAGGTGGGAAATGGGGTTAAGTAGGTGCCTTGGGTGGCATGAGGAATCTAGTGGTTGCCTTTAGAGGTGTTTTAAATACGATTAGACTTAACCAAATACACATGTAAATGAACATGACTAAGTGGGTTAAGTGGATGGACTAATGGGACAAGCTTAGGTGGAATGCTTGTAGGAAATAATAGGGGCCCATTTCAACAGTATCCCAAAACGTATCTTTGTGGGCTCGACCCAAGTCGAGGACGGTACACGCATACTGGGTTTGACTATAAGAGGCCAAAACAGGGAGCGGTGGCAACGCAAGTCCAACGGGTTTCATATGCGTGTGTGGACCTGGGCTGGTAGGTAAGACGTTGTTGCATCGTGTAGGTATAAGCCGTGCATCTCCGTTATATCGGGTTGCCACTTTAGGGGAATGATACACCCCACTGTGGGGCCAGCACGGGTATCTACGAGTAGGGAGCCGATCGAAAAATGGAAAGTGGGGTACACCTAGTGGAGATAGGGGCAGGCGGTACCTATGTAGTCAGCTAGGAGTACGTAAAGCCATTAAGAAAGTTTCTAAGTGAAGCTAAGTGGAATCAATCTTTAGGGTGACTGGTGTGGTGCAGTATAGTGTTTATCCTTTAGTATTTAGGAGCGCCTATAACGTTTCCTTTAGCGATTGTCTATGTCCTTAATCTGCTCTTTCATAGACATTTCCTTGTTTTCCAGCTTATGCCTTAGTCCAGTTATTTTGATAATAGTATTGTAGAATTATCATACTCGCCAGACTTTATGTCAGACCCTCCCCACCCCCCCCCTGTAACAACCCGAAAATCTGGGCCAGTTTAAAATTTTTATTTTGGCAATTTTAGCGAATTTTGATTATTTAAAATGAATTATTTTAAATAATATCGACGAGAAATTTATTTTGAATAGAATTCGAACGTATATATTTATACGCGTCGTCGTTAGAATATAAATAATTATATATGATTATAAAAGGAATTGAAAATGGCGCGGTAGTTCGATAATTCGATTTCAAACTTCAAATGAATGTACCGGGTGCAAAATAAACCGGATTTTAGTGAAACCAAAAATAATGGGATCTAATTGTGACTATCTTTCCAACGAATCCGAAAAATCAAAATTTCATAGCGGGAATCAAAAGATATGTCCAGTTGAAAATTCTGAATAGTCGCTATGGAATTCAGGCCCTTAAAAATGGGAATTTTACAAACGGCCTCGGATTTCGACGAAACCACTTTTGTTGGGTCCGTGATGTAAAGTTATTGCTAGGTTTCGAATTTCATAATTTTCTGAATCAATATGTGAGTGTGGCAAAGGAAAACGTGTTTGACCAGTTTTAGTTGATTTTAATCGACTGGAAAATGGCCATTTCTCAAACGGTCTCAGAATTCTACGAAACTAGTTTTGTTAGGACCGTATCGTCAATACGAAGCTAGAAAATATTTTTCTGGAATTTTTCTAGTTAGTATGTGACCCCGGTAATTTGAAATGTACATTTAAAAATTCAATATAATGATTTAAATATAAATTTGACGAAAACTAATCGAAACAGCCGAACTAGCTTACGATACATATCCCATTGTGTTCGGGATGGGGGTAAAACGTTAGGGACGACAGGCGGTGGGTCTCGTTTCGAGTTCGAAGGAAAAAGTTGCTTTTTGGAGATAAACAAAATAATTATATAATATAATATATATAAATATCCTCTTTCCTTTAACCCCCTTTTTTTTGCTTCGTTGACCTCAGATGGACATCGATCCCCAAAAAAAAAAAACCCTAAATCGCCCGTCGTCCCCCTCTAACCAGTCGTCGCGCCTCCTCCGGCGAACTCTCCCCCATCTCCGGCGAGCATTGGCGAACCCCCCCCCCCCCCCCCTCAGCATCTCGACCATCGTTTTCCCTCCCCGTCTGAAGATCGACAGCCCTCAAAACCCGAACCTGAGCAAACCCTAGTGCCGCCAGCTCCAACGCACCACCACCTCGACCCTTAGTACCTCCGCCTCGCCTGGCCGCAACACCCTCGACCCCGTCAGTTGTCAGCGCCGCTTCCAGCTCCTCCCCGGGCCCCTCCAACCACTAAGACAGTAAAAGGTGTGTTTTATTTTGTTTTATTTAGTTAAATAATTTAAAAATACGGTTTTTCTAAAAATAAAAACCCATTGTTATAAGGATAAACTTGAGTGGGATTTTTATTTTTAGTTTTGAATTTTATTAAGTGTAAAAAGATGAGATTTTTGATAAAGAGAAAATACGATTTTTATTTATAAAAAAAGTTGCGATTTTTATTATATAAGAAGCATATATTTATGTTCAAAATTTTCATATATGATTTCTATTTGATAAAAATTTGATCTTTCGTTAGTAAAGATAGGTTTTTTATCTAACGAAGAACATGGTTTTTGGCTAAGTAAGAAGATTAGATTTTTATCTTAGAAAAGATGTGATTTTTATATAGATAAAGAAGAGGTTTTTACATATATAAAGTTTAGATTTTTATAGGTAATAAAGATTGATTTTTAAACTAGAAAAGGATTTGATTTTTAGTAGGCAAAGAAACGATTTTTATTTATTGTTATAGAAGTTAAAAATATAATTTTTATATGATGTGAAGGTTAAAAGTATAATTTTTATAATATAGAAAAGTTAAAAATAAATTTTTTATACTAGTGGCATAATAAAAATATGATTTTTACTTAGGTAGAGGATTAAAAATAGGGGTTTTATTAAAGTAAAAATATAAAAATATAATTTTTATATAGAATGAAGCGTTGTAAATATATGAAGTTAAATAAAAATGTGAACTTTATTTTTATCATGAAGGAATGAAAATAAAAATGTGATTTTTACATATGTAGTGACTACGGGCAACGAAGGTGACAAAAAGGCAAGAACGACAAAGGTTTCTGCAAAAGAAGAGTCGTGGTATTGGATAGCTATCGGTGAGAATTTCTCACCTTTCAATTTCTTTTTTTAATTATATATATATATATATATATATATATATATATACTAGGATGCAGACGGTGCTTAGTAGCACCCGACACAATCGTCCACAGACCATGGACTTGTTTGTTTGATTGCAAAAATTAGTTAGATTATTTGATTGAAATTGAATTGTTTGGTGAAATGAATGGATTTGATTGATGTGTGAATGGCGTGGGCCTTCACTAGACCGGGGATAAGGCTAGGCCTCGTCCCGTTTCTAGTATTGTGCCGTTATGCCGCCGAAATTTTCTAAAATATGTTAGAAAAATAAAAATATCATTTTATTTAAAAAATGAACTGAATAAAAATTCATGTGTTAAAATAAAATATTTTAGCGTTAAAAATATAATTTTTAGCGTGAATGTGAATAAATAAATATTTATAAACAAATCGACTGATTTGTTTATATACACTGATTTGACTGATATTGATTGGGTCGATAAATTTTACACATCGCCCAACTGTACAAATAAAATCTGTGTTTGATTGTTTGAAACCCCACACGGGTGTTGGGATGAAATTTGAAGTTCACTCATCCTGATTGATTAAATATGTCGATCGATTGATTGACAGGCTGTTATAAGCGTTAAATATCTATATTTGATGCTTATACAGTGTAGTGCACTTCGGTTGATGGTTGATTATTTTTCAATGCTATTATATACGTGTGATGTTTGAAAATCCATATAATTAACATTGTATGGTGATTGATTGGGCCTCATTCCAATTTAGAAAATAAAGAATATATAAAATAAAGGTTCATGTGTTGACTATACTCATCCGTTGAGATTAGTCATGTGTTGAACGAAATATTTTTATATAAAATTTACATCTTTATCAATATAAAATAAAGGTTCATGTGTTGACTGTACTCATCCGTTGAGATTAGTCATGTGTTGAACGAAATATTTTTATATAAAATTTACATCTTTATCAATATAAAATAAAGGTTCATGTGTTGACTGTACTCATCCGTTGAGATTAGTCATGTGTTGAACGAAATATTTTTATATAAAATTTACATCTTTATCAATATAAAATAAAGGTTCATGTGTTGACCGTACTCATCCGTTGAGATTGGTCATGTGTTAAACGAAATATTTTTATATAAAATTTACATCTTTATCAATATAAAATAAAGGTTCATGTGTTGACCGTACTCATCCGTTGAGATTGGTCATGTGTTAAACGAAATATTTGAAGTAGAAATATTTGAAAACGAAATATTTGAAGTAGAAATATTTGAAAACGAAATATTTGAAGTAGAAATATTTGAAAACGAAATATTTGAAGTAGAAATATTTGAAAACGAAATATTTGAAATAGAAATATTTGAAAAAGAAATATTTGAAACGGAACATTTGAAAATAGAAATATATGAAGCCGTGTTGATTAGATTGACGCCATTTAGACGTGAACGATATTTATATCGATTTTACTCATTTTAAAATGAATATTGAAAAATGATTTCGAAATCGCATATTTTGAAATGAAATTTGAATTCGAAATGAATTGAATATAAAACGATTTCGAAATGAATTGAATATAAAACGATTTCGAAATGAATTGAATATATAACGATTTCGAAATGAATTGAATATAAAACGATTTCGAAATGAATTGAATATAAAACGATTTCGAAATGAATTGAATATATAACAATTTCGAAATGAATTGAATATATAATGAATTCGAATTGAATGGAAAACGAATTTGATTTCAATTGAATAGAAAACGAATTCGAATTGAATTGAATATAAAACGATTTCGAAATGAATTGAATATATAACGATTTCGAAATGAGTTGAATAAAAAACGATTTCGAAATGAATTGAATATAAAACGATTTCGAAATGAATTGAATATATAACGATTTCGAAATGAATTGAATATATAATGAATTCGAATTGAATGGAAAACGAATTTGATTTCAATTGAATAGCAAACAAAACGAACTCGAATTGAATTGAATAAATAACGAATTTGAATTGAATTGAATATAAAACCAATTCGAATTGAATTGAAAACGAATTCAAATTGAATTGGAAACAAATTGAAATGAATTCAAATTGAATTGAAATTTGAATTGAATATAAATGAATTTTAAAACGAATTTATAAGGAAAAATCCAATTTTGATTTGAATTGAAATGTGAGTTGAAATTGGTTTTGAAACGAAATTAAAACTATTTATAAAATTCGTTTTAAATAGAAATCGACGAAATATATATTATATATATTATATATATAATATAATGGCCTGAATAGAACGCGCCGCGCCGCGGCAGTTCGTGAATTTCGACCATTTATTTCAAACGGACATTACGGGAGATCCGACCGTCGGATTCTCCTAAAACCGGAACCTTTGGGTTCGTATCGAAAAGCGCTTTCTAACGAATATTAGAAATTTGAAATCTAACGGCTGGATTTGGAGATACGTCCAAATCAAATTGGAAAAAGGTCGTTATAAGTGCAGTTCGATGGCCGTTGTTGGAAATCGACTGTACGGGCCTTGATAAAATTATTAACAATAATTTGTGTAAAATCATAAGAAATGATTTGGGAAAAATTGGGATGAAAAACTCCATATTTGAAAAGATAAAAATGGATTTTTATCGAAATGAACTAGTTTTGAACTAAATTTAAAACCCAATTATTTTTAAATAAATAAATTAGATTTAAAAAGGGGTTTTAAATAATCGGAATTTCTAATATATTTGATTGGATTTGAAATGGGTTTATCATGAACAGTGTTTTAAATAACACTAGTTCTTTAACCCGATAACAAATAGAATGTGATTTGGGTTTGTCGTGAACTGTGTTTTAAATAACACCTAGTTCTTTAACCCAGTAAAAGGAGTTTTAACGAATCTGCAATTAGGTTGAAATGTGAATCTATAATTTAATTTAGAAATGAGCGAGGATGGAGTATCGCCAGTTTTGCTCCAAAGCGATAGTTAAATCTTTAATTAGATTTGAACGTGAAATGGTAATTAATTTTACCGATAACACCATAGTATTAGATATGGAGTATTACCAGTTTTGCTTCATGGGATGAATAGGTTGGGATTGGGAAATAAAATAAATAATTACTTCGTTGTGGTTCGCTAATCTCGACTACTTTTGAAAACCATAATTTGGTTTGAAATGACATCCAAAGGAAGATTAAAGGATAAATTTTAAAGAATTTATCTTGGATAAAATTAATGGGAACTTTTCCCTGAGAATATGAATTGGAATGAGGCGTATGTTGTGTTTGTGTAACATTCGTTTTAATATACGCGGGTTGTTCAGAAAGGCCGGGTTTATACCCATTCTGAATAATCAATTCGACGATATGTCGAAGATGAAGACGGTGGTTGAAGACCGGAAATCTTCACATCGTTGGGATAATTACTGACGATCCTGATTGGGCTGTACACCCAAGAGGATGGAAATAGTTGGTGGTCGTCCAGACGTACTTGGAGATGGATGGATATGCGAGGAAAGTGCCACCGGTTTCGTTCAGACCTAGAACGGACTTGTAAATGGATGGTGTGTCTGACATTGTATTCCTTTATATTGTATTTGTTGATCTCTGATAAATATATATCTGTTTGGCGGCGGAGAATTTATTCTCTTGCTTAACGCCCTTCTCTGAGACATACAAGCTCAGAGGTTATATATTGGCAGAAATCAGTGGTACGATATGGATTGATAGTGTGGCATGCTGAGATGCAGTGATCCAGACTTTTCTTGAAAAGCAAAGTTTGGTGGTTGATGATCAAAGCGCAGCTGATATAGCATGGCTTTGTGTATAGCGTTGATCCGCGAGCCTCACACCCCGGTATGGTGGTAAACTGATGGTTTGATCAGTATGCTTTTTCGTGGATGGGCACCTTAGTGGTGTCGTGGATTCGGTCGACCGAGATGAGCCTAGTGCTCAGGGATATATAGAGTAAGCGGTGTTTTCTCTCGCTGGGACGTAAGCCGCGGTGGTACTCTGGTCCCAAATGGGCGGATGTGCAGATGGTGTTTTCTCTTGTGGGGACGTAAACCGTGGTGAATTGCATTACACGATCGATCTTTCGAATCAGGAGCCACCATGATGGAAATCCAATTTCCAATACGTGTATTGCGGTTTTAATTGTAGAACTAGTATGGCGACATAGTAAATGGTAGCTATGCCGTCTATGATTTATATTTATGATTGAAATTGTTTTGACACTATACACATATTATAGTATCAAATGATTTGTTTTAAACGTACCAAGCATATTTGGCTATTATAAGGGAAAACCCTATCCTCCGGCTTGCGTTGCATTGTGTGATGAGACCTGGGTCTTATAATAGCTTCATTTTTCGGAAAAAGCATTGCGTTGTTTATTCTATGCACTAGTATTCTTGGGAGGAAACCCGTTCCGTGTTATACGGCGTGGTCCCTTGAATTACTCTCTTTTAAAAATAAAGTTTTAATAACTGTTTTAGTTCTCACACCAGTCACATGACTGACCTGGAGTTTATTGTTTTAACCTAAACTCTGGGTGCCCCTATTTTCCGCACGGGCAGCTAGTAGTTTTGGTTTTGCAGATTTATACTTACAGGATCCTGGTTTACTGCTGGAATGATATCCGGAAAGCTCTGTATCCGTATATCACCTTCAGTTGTGCTTTGTATTATTTTCCGTTGCTATGTAATTTATTGTAATCTCTGATATTTATCAAATGTAATTTATTCAATTATACTCTGTATATTCTTGTATCTGATGGAATTGTTGTAATAGCAATGAAATGTTCTTCCGTCTGCGTTCTAATTTGTCTTGTCCTCACAGTAATTCGTTCTTTCTCATCTCTTCGGAAACCGGGGAAGTTTCGGGTCGCTTCACCCTCTTTTTCATCTTTTTCTCCCTTCAGGTCCTCAGGTTGGGCCAAGTTCCAGTGGAGTCTGATTGGATTGCTTATCTCTTGGAAAGCTTGGACTGCTGAAGTAAAGTCCAGCTTGTTATCTTTCTTTTTAATGGCTATTTATGTAATGGGATTATGTACTTGTTTTATCAAGATAGATATTGTACTTGACTTTGATTATGGTGTTATGATGTAATCAAACATGTTTTGACTTCTACTGCAATTGAAATAAAGTTTTTAAATTTCCAAGTACTATTTTATATCTGTCTTGTTGAAATTTTACTGTTCTATATTCACCTAAAACCTCCATAGAAGTTAATGCATTCCCTTTGTGAGTGACATTAATGGACGTGGGGTGTTACACTACATCAAATTCATAGGGAATAAAACGTAATGGAAGGACGTTGTCATTTAGACATCTCTGAGGTGTCCTGTAGGACATAGACAGAGTGGATATTCACTAAAGTATTGTGAGGCATGCTACCTCTCTGAGGTGTCCTATAGGACATAGGCAGAGTGGATATTCACTGAAGTATTGTGAGGCATGCTACCAAGGGCAATTGAAGGAGTATGCTGAAGAGTATGATGTTGATGCAATTGAGCGAACAACAAGGCGATACTTAGGTCAGCGAATTTGTCTTAATATTTGAGTTGACACCATGATTACTTGATTAGTAGTTGAGTTAGTACCTTCAAATATACCAGTACGGAGACACGTCTGATGGACGTGTGCATAGATAAATCTGGCCAAAGATGCACGGAAGAAAATATGTAACAACAAAAAGTTTAGTAAGCAAGCATTATTCATTAGTCACAGAACGTCATGTATGTGTACATCAACATTCATGCACGTGTATCACAATTTGTATATACTGGGTTGAAATTAAAAAGGAACAGAACTTCTAACAACAAAACCTTACAGTTGTGAATTGAATGGTTGGCACCAAAATAGTGCCAGTATATACATTAGTAATATATTTTCTTTTAGGGAACTAATATAAAATATACACTAATACATTAGACTAACGGATTCCCATCTAACGATTAAAATAATAGTAAACGTGAAATTACAGTAAAAGAAAAGGAAAACAGCTACCCATTTTTCCTTGTATATGCTGAAAATAATGGATATATAATGCACATTAAGAAAAATTACACTGTATAGAAGAAATTACAGGTTTGGGATGTCGTGCATTTAAATAAGTATAGCATCACAATCAGATTTAAGCATGTTTGTAGTCAGACATTTGTAAGTTCTCTGCGCTCAATACAATTTTCCTTCATGAGTCGTCCACATGTTTGCACAATGTGGTCCTTTTGTATGCGTTATTTGTCCACGCTGGTTGAAGCAAATATTCACAACCTTATTTTCACTCATATTTCCATCCCGATGTTTACCTGGTCATTTTTCTAAACGTCTACTGCCATTTCATTAAGTAATCATCAATCATCCGCCTAGTCCAAAGCTCAGTTCGAAGTATTCTGCACCTGCCATTTTTGTTACATCCGCCGTCATTTCAGCAAATTCCAACATGTACTTATAAGTTCATTCATCCATTTCAGCAACACACACCTGCTCCCATTCTAGTATTCATGTTCCTTATACATCCTCCTCATGCATATTGGCTCTCTGGTTTTCATCTCTTTGATTATTCACATGACTACATGCCTTTCTAAGCCATGCTTCAACACCATTTAGTTTTACCAAGCTATGCAGTCTTAACTAGCCTATCATGCTTGCTTACATCGTTAGTTAAAAAAGTGGGCATTCTGCATTATATCACCTAATCCAATTTTGATATTTATATGATAATGTGTTAGAAGTCCATAACATGATTTACACCAGGCTTGATGAAATATAAGTTAAACCGATATGATGTTTTGATGAAATATAAGTCCAATTTTGATATTTATATGATGTCTCCATTTTTGTTGTTTTTCTTTGTAAATCAATGCTATCTCTTTTCTAAGGTAACGTTTATCTAGGAGATCGATAATGGTTCTTCAATGCCAGATAAAGAAATCGAACCTCTCAAATATCAAGTAAGTTCTATACATCTAATTTTTAAAGCAGTTTTTTTAGTAAGATCAGGTGTCTCCTTTTCGTTTTTTGAAATATTATGTTGCCTTATACTAATTTTAGTTAACATTGGTTCCGGTATCTATCTTTATCTTTACTACTAATCTTTATTAATAATTGGAATATGTTTGGTGTCACACTTTTTTGGTGTACACGCAAACTACCGAAAATGCCCTTTACGCGTAGGTCATACCTTTTGAGCGCCCTGATCATTTTCTATTAAATCATAAATCATGCGGCAAGAATTATAACTCATGTAAATGCGTTCAATTTTAAAGATATATTATTATTAATTAATAGAATTTTGGTAGGATTTATTTTCGATTGGTATATAATAAATGGATTATTTTATACATGATATTTTTAAATTGGTACATCCAAAATTGATAGGAATGTAAATGGATTCTCAATTGGTAGACATAATTGATTTGTGAACCTTTAGTATTATATTTGAAATTCAAATATAGTATGAAATACCAATTCAAATATAGAATAAATGGATTGTTTCATAATTGGTAGAATTAAATCGGTAATACAAATTCTACCAAATATAGTATTATTACAATATAAGACTGTATTATGGTACATATTTGGTAATACAAATTCTAACATATTTGGTACCATAATCCAAATATACAATTCAAATATTGAGTTGTGCATATATTTAATCAGATTAAATTGAATTGTAGGTTATTGCAGATTTTCGGTATTATGGTAGGATTTATGTATACCAATTCTACCATAGAATTATGGTAGGATTTATTCTCAATTGGTATATAATAAATAGATTACTGTATACATGATAATTTTAAATTGGTACATCCAAAATTGGTAGGATTGAAAATGGATTCTCAATTGGTAGGATTGAAAATAGATTCTCAATTGGTAGACATAATCGAGTTGTGAACCTTTGGTACAAAAAAAAGTACTCTAAAAAAATAGGATCTGCGTACATTTAGAGTATACGACTGATATTTTCGTTTTATTATTTGAAAACTTAATTTAAGTAAGAGGCTATTGTTTCTCCTAGAATATCGAGTCTGATTGAATTCAAAAAAAAAAAAAAAAAAAAAGGATCTGCATAAATGCTGAGATTTTCGTTTTTTTCCTAAAAGCTTCATCATTTAAATATACGGATGGTATTTTTTATCTTGAATAACGAGATATCTCCTGTAATTGCACTCTTTTATTTCTTTCTTCCTTCCAATTTATTTTTCAAATTTTCGTACAATTTCTTTTCGTCTTTCAATTTCCTTCCAATTTAAGTAAGCGACTAATATTCTCCTCCTTGAATAACGGGGTATCTCCTGTAATTGCATAGTATTTCACCTATAAATTTACATGGTCTTCTTTTTCCTTCTCAACCGCTGGTGCTGGGAACAACACATTTCTTCCTTTTAGCCTTCCATACTCTATGAAAGCTTCTAATTTCATGTAAACCTCACCTTATATATTTGTTTCCCAATATTTTTGAACTCCTCCATATATGCCTTCATTTCACTATCATAAAACAACAACCTTTTGTGCAGGAATCTACAACTTGGATGCTTTCTCTGTTTCTTTTTTTTTTTTTTTTTTTTTGTTTTGTTCTTTTTTGTGTTTCATGTTTTTTCCCCTTCAATACAGAGGGGAAAATAAGATTAATTTTGCTTAAATATGTACTAAACTGATTGCGATGCTTCGCCCTGACTGTAATGTTTCCGCTTCATGTATTTGCGCTCATTAAGAAGGGATATATGTATGTACTATAATGGCAATAATGTTTTTCACTCATTAAGTATGCATTGGACTATATTGTTTTGCCAAATGAGTATTACTTGAAGCTGACATGCAATATTGGTGTGTAAGGTCTACCTGATTGTACAAAATGTGTAGTGTGCAGCTGCAAATAATTTCTAGGCACCAGTGCAAATAGTTTTCTGCTGCAAGATTGAATTTAACTGCCATAATACGTTCCCAAAATTGAAATATTTTTGTTGTTTTTTATCATTTTTTGCTTATCAAATACTCTTTTTTTATAAAAAAAAAAAAAATCAAATCATGATGGATGTGAAAAGACAAATTTTTGCTGCTCTCATTTCCATTCTTTGCCTGCCAAATCTGTTATAATTAATAACCCAAATTTTCTTAACTTCGTATTTATGCTACTTTTACTCATTTAAATTTTGCTATATTTAGTCATTTAAATTTGCTGCTGTGCATACCTATGTTTACTCTTTCAAAGGTGAACCTGCAGTATATTTACACATTCAGAATGCTTAGATCCATGTGCTTCCTGATGCGCCCACACAATTCTAAATCTCTCTTTCTGATCGTACTAATATATATTCACCATGTCGACATATTCAAATATGCATTCTACATCTCCTCACATATATAAACTACACAATATTTGAAGAATAACAATCCACGCGCGAAGTGCATGTCATTATCATGCGCAAAGCACTTGCCACGACCACGCGCGGAGTGCGTGTCGATACCACGCACTACTCGGTGCCTTCTTGAACTTCCTAAATTACCCTTTTTATTTCGTTCATATTTTCCTTTCTGCTCTTTGATTTGTACAGCGTAAAAAGTAATCTCTCCCCCAATTCGTCCAGACTCCAGTACTCGATGCCTCCTCAAATTGATTCTCCCTATACGCTTCTCCCTCACAGATTGACCCAATCAAAACGTCTTCATCAAAAAAAGAATTTCCACACACCAATCGAGGACACTCCATAACTGATTAAAATAGTTAACGGCATGAAAATCATATCGCCATTGTAGCCTTTGCTAATACCTTACCACGATGAGATCTTGGGATTGTGTGATTGGCGATATGGAGTACTACTGCAGAAGTTGTAGCCTTGAATGTCGACTGTAAATTTGCGCAACTGCCATTTATAGTTGGAGGTGATGCTACTGACGTTGGAAGCTGGAGGTGATATCTTGATATCAAATCAACTATGAGTTAGGCTATAAGCCAATTTTACTTTTTCTCTGACTGTTGTTCTGTAATAGCGGTACATTTTTGCACTTCCTGTTCATTGATTTAGGTCAGGTATGATTTTCTTTACATGTTAATTGGTTTCCGACTTAGTGATACGCCACTGTTGCTGTTGCTGCCATGGCCATGGTGTTTGAGGAAATTGGGAATGGTGATGCTGATTCACAGGAATTGGCAATTAAAGAGGAAACAGGAAATCTGGGATTGAAATAATGATCACAACGCAATTTTAAAGCAATGGCAGAAACAAGATTGGAAACAAAATTACAAATAGAAAGTAATCAAGAAATTGAACAAAGAATTCACTAAACTAAGCAAGTGGAATCCTAATTAACCAACAACTAGAGAAAGATTGAATTACACTACTGAATCGGAAAGGAAATGCGAGAAATAACAAGAATTAAGCTACTGAATTAAAAAGAATGAACTGATACTAAAAATGGCAAATGAAGATACAAGCTGCTTAACAGAATGAGTAACTTTCTTTCAAATTTTTAATCACTCTCGAAATAGCCAGCAACATGACTATTTATACATGTGCGCTGCATCTTCCTACAGGCCAAGGCCACACAACCAAATGACATGAAACAATTCAGTTTTCAGGCCCAAAATATCACTTATTACATCAGAAATACATTGCAACAAAAATCCTAAAATCTGCATTGTACCAGCAGTGCACATGCACATAAATAACATGCACACACACTGATACATGTGAAACTCGTTTCAGATCTTGGCTTCAGCAGCAGCTACTTCTGATACTGCAATAATGACCTTATGACCATTATTTCGAGACCGTTACATCTCCCTTTCCCTTAAAAACGATCTTGTCCTCAAGATCAAGCGATCAGCCATTCATTTGCTTTTAGTTGATGGAATAGTATAGATGCCCAATGTTTTCCAAAGCTGCCTATATTGAATAACTCCACACAGTTCATTGCTACATTAAAAAACAGTTCAACTTTACTGCATCGGTTAATGAGCCTCCACCAGGATCAAATATGAAAATAGGTTCTTCAATTTTTGAAGGCATATGAGAAATGTGCCTTCCTGCAGCAGCAACTTGAAAGCACAACATCATGGCTAACTATCCCTTAGCACATACTTTAGTCATTTTTTTCTTGTTAACAATTTTCGCCTGAATTTTCACTAGCAAGTGCTCCAGGTTAATGAATTCACCAAAGCTTTTCATATCTTGAGCTTCCAATACCATCTGACATTCTTCAAGAGGAAACAGGGGTAGATCAGCAGGCATAGTAAACCTCTGATACTTGAGCACAGACCTAGATAACTCCTCTTCATTTGTAGCCACTGAATCAACTTCTGACTGTTTTCCTACTTACACATTTGTTTCTTTATGTTCAATATCACCAACACTCTCTTCTTCATTTTCAGTCCTGCTTTCTAAACAATCACCACACTCTTCTTCTTTTATATTTTCCTGCAATTCTACCTGTGTTGAATCACTGCCTTCTGCCACGGTTTCGAAATTGCCTTCACCCAGTATTTTTTATGATGGAGACTGTGTATTTTGATTGACATTAGATCTTGAGGAGTGCTTAGCAGGTTGAGAGGAATTTTCCGAGGTAGGTGCAGCAACACAGCAGTTCTTTATTAGTTCATCCAAGACAATAGCGAAGAGTCCGAATTCATTAAGCTCTAAATCATAACCTGTAGGATATTGTTTGTCAATTCAAGACAAATTCCCCAAATTCCCCAAATTCTATGAGGGAACCTAATGAACTTCTTTGTCTCAGAATTTGAAAGTTGACATGATTGTAGTCTGTCTTGAAGGGGAATAATAGTATCACTAATATTCTTGTTGATAGATCGGATACATTTCATGATGCTGTTCAACTCCATCGATTCCAATTTCTCAATTGAATGCTCTAGATCCAATATCAACTTCGACGATGATTCAAATTCTCGGATTTGAGGAATGCTGTTAGGAGAAGTTTTTGAATTTGGAAACTGATTTTTGGAGTTACTGGCCGGCTTTTGTGAGTGCTCTTGATGGTTTTTAGGTGCTTGTTGATACTTTCTGGAATATATAAGAGGATTGTTAGAGAGTGGAGCATTTCTTGGTGGTGGCAAGGCAGTTCTTGGTGGGTTTGTAACCGTTCTTGAGGACGGTGGAGCATCTTTGGGCTATGGAGTGGCTGTAGTTTTTCCGGTTCTTGGATCGGGAGGAGAATATGCTGGTGTAGTCAAGGCAGTGTAAGGATTGGGTGAGTAGTAATCTTGGCAATACACAGGTGGTGGCTGTTGAGATACAACATCGGTGATTTCCTCTTGCCTTGTCCAAGTTGCATCATGATATAGGTGGTAGTAGGTGGTGGCGAGGCTAGGATTTGATGGTGGACATGTTGGCATAGGGAGTGCAGGGTACGGGTAACGGTCATATGGATCTTGATAGTGGATCGGGGGTGATGGAGAATGTAGAGGCTGATTCGCACGAAGCGGTGCTTGAGATGCATACCCGAAGTAAGGATCTGATTGGTTGTCGAAGGTTAACCCAGTCTCTTACTCTGATACCAATTGATACGCCACTGTTGCTGTTGCTGCCATGGCCATGGTGTTTGAGGAAATAGGGAATGGTGATGTTGATTCACAAGAATTGGCAATTAAAGAGGAAACAGGAAATCTGGGGTTGAAATAATGATCACAACGCAGTTTTAAAGCAATGGCAGAAACAAGATTGGAAGCAAAATTACAAATAGAAAGTAATCAAGAAACTGAGCAAAGAATTCACTAAACTAAGCAACTGGGATCCTAATTAACTAGCAACTAGAGAAAGATTGAATTACACTACTGAATCGGAAAGGAAATGCGAGAAATAACAAGAATTAAGCTACTGAATTAAAAAGAATGAACTGATACTAAAAATGGCAAAGGAAGATACAAGTTTCTTAACAGAATGGATAACTTTCTTTCAAATTTTTGATCACTCTCGAAATAGCCAGCAACATGACTATTTATACATGTGCGCTGCATCTTCCTACAGGCCAAGGCCACACAACCAAATGACATGAAACAATTCAGTTTTTAGGCCCAAAACATCACTTATTACATCAGAAATACATTGCAACAAAAATCCTAAAATCTGCATTGTACCAGCAGTGCACATGCACATAAATAACATGCACACACACTGATACATGTGAAACTCGTTTCAGATCTTGGCTTCAGCAGCTGCTGCTTCTGATACTGCAATAATGACCATTATTTCGAGACCGTTACACTTAGGTTATCACCTATCGATTTAGGTTAGTGCAATTATCTGTAAGTGCTTATGAACTACGATTTGGATTGGTGTGATTAGTATTTTTGAAGTAATCATACTAACAAATTTTTGTATAAATTATTTGTGATCCAGCAAATTGCTATTTTATTACCAGTGCTATCAAAGACCATTTTACAACATACCAGGCTTAATCAGTGTTGGTTGTTGTGATTCCCATTAATGTAAAAATAAAGCAAGCATTATTATAATCTTAACCAATTAGTGTTTTTTGTTTTTTTTTCAAGTCTAACCATGTGTTTATCATATCTAGAAGTTATGGGCATCATCACTACCTTTTTTAATGCATTTATGCTTGGTCAATGCAACCATCGCTCTTCTAATCTTCTACAGAGCTCGCTCCAATTAGACTATGATTATTTTTACTTATTATTAATAGGTTTCTCTACTGAAATTTTTCATAGTTGATCAAATGCAAGATCATGGCACTATGGTAGTAGAAGATGATGAAAACTTGATAGCATAAAAGAATTATCAATAATGCAGCTATTTTGTTCAGATATTATTTTTAAACCTTTACTATCCCTTTTGTGCTAAATTTCAAATCAAACCTATGTACCATAGTTTCTGATCACAATTTTTTATAAATGTATTTGTTTATGTGCACTAATATGAAAAAATGTTCTATTTTTTTACTGTATGTTTCTATTTGCTTTGATTGTCTATATTACTTGGACTGTTTTACAATTTACGGCTTCAACTAGGGACTAGAAAAAAAAATTGCATGACAATTATATGAGTAGGATGTGAACTTCAATGCTAGATGCTTCTATGCTTCATTCTCCATGCTTCATAATTTGAATGGTGAAATTATTTTTCATACAATGTAAGTTATAGTTCAACAGTAGACAGAAGTGCTACTTTGAGGTAAATAAAATGTACTTACACTAATGTGTAAAATCAAAACTGATGTGTTTGTGCAGAGTCGGTTCTGAGGTTTGGAGTGTCCAGTGTGATTTATTAAATGATGTCCCATGTTGTAGAATATACACAATGATATTGAATGAGATTCATATTTGTAAGCAATCATAATTATTTTTCAAAAACTCAATACTACTACGAACTAACATTAGAACATGCAAACAAAAATAACGTTGTTATAATGAAAAAGTTTCAAAAAATTGGTTCAAATATAAAGAAATTGTACATACAAGACTTGAATCGTTTCAATTACCAGAGCTGATACTAGAAATCATCAGTACGCTAATTTCCTTGAAATTGTACATACAAATTTCTAACGTTGATTACAAAGGTTAATATAAATTGTCTCTGACCTGTATGTGTATAAGTGTCCTAAATGCTAGATTCCTGCTATTCTTATCAGTAATAATGTTTTTCAGATTACACTGTATACTCGTCCGACAATGCAAATATTCAATATAATAATAATCTATATATATTCAGCATTGCTCGCATCCTGCCAATTGTTCTGTATAAATGTATATAATTTTATATTTTCTTGCATGTAATAATGCGTAGTGCACAAAGAGTTACTTTTATCTGTTTCAACAAAAACGATTGTATGTCAGGTATTTTGAAATAATTGATTAGTCATTATTTGTTTCAATTATTGTATAGATTTATATACATACAGTCATATTCAACTTGCCGATACCGCATTACCCATTACTGGAACTCAAATGATGTTTCAAAGAAGGCCAGTAAAAAAGAGGTTGAGAGCGTTGAACATATGGTTATGATCATGTTAATGATGATGACGATACACCCATCATTGAAGCAAAACCGACAGATGCTCCTTGAGAGGGTCCTTTTGCAAAAAGAAAGGTTGAAAAGAAGCAGCAGGTTGAAAAGCAAGAAAAAAAATCTGTTGCGGAACCTTAAAGCAACTGCTAAAGTCGGTGCATTGCCCAGGTGGAGTTATTCATAGACTTTTCTACGTTTTTGATAATCATATTCTGTTATATGGGCTTTTGATCTTTGGGATTACGTATGATTTTGAATTGCATTAATAAGCAAATATATCTTTTTGTATCATAACAAAAACGGTTGTGGTCAAAAGAGAAAGAAAAAAAGATAAGCTTTGCAAGTTGAAAGATGGGAGTTTTTGTGTTTCGTTTCCTTCAGAAAATGAATAATGAAAGTCTCTCCTTTGTCTTTTTTGTTCATGCGTGTGTTACTACTATATATATTCTAATTTACTTAAAGAGTTGAGTTTTGAATGTAAAGAAGCATGCCAAAAAAAGCAAGTTGTTTCTTGCTTGCTAAGACATGTGTATAGAAAACTTAGAACACTAATTAATGTTTAAGACATAGTGGATGCAAATTTTTTAAGTTTCAAATTATTAAAAATGCTATTTTTAATATTTATTACATTTCCCTTCGTCTCTCTTTACCTGATTAGTTATTTTCTAAGATAATTTTGGTTTCATTCATGTTTTAAAAAATTGTTGGTTTGTACATGTATGCACATAGAAAATGAAATATTTCACTACACGTCAGGACAATATGTAAGGTTACAAAATTATTACAAATAGTGTTATCAAGAGAAGCTAGCAGAATGCCAGAAGACAATACCATCTCTGAGTCAGCAAATAAAATCATTAACAACGTTAGATGACATAATTCTTGAATCTGAATACCTAGGAGTGAATGGAGGTCCAAAGGCATATGAGACTAACATGTGTATTTTTTGGCATAAGTTCTGGTATACATAATAGAATTCTACTAATCAACATCATTTATTTGTTATGGTCCTTACGGATACTGCTATTATAACTGCATACAACATGTGCAAAGAGCATGCTGGTGTGATATAACAGGTTTTATCTCTTATGTTTCTGCTTAAATTACAGTTACATTGCATATAATACAACGGTAGTGCGTGGGTATCAGGTAGTTCAAAAGAAATATAATTAAAGTAAAAATAAGATGAATGAATATTAAAAGCATTTCATATTTCATTGAATATCTAATTCCATGATGAGTTACACTTTTTTTTTAATTACTAATGTTGTTTAATATTTTTTTAAAGTTGTGCTCTAGAAATTGACTATTCTAACTAAATAGATACATACCGACTGCAGCTGCATTTGGTGGAATGTGCATAGGAGCGCTGACCGTGCTTGCGGATTTCATGGGGGCCATTGGGTCGGGTACCGGTATTCTACTAGCAGTCACAATCATATACCAGTATTTTGAGACCTTCGAGAAGGAAAGAGCAACCGAGCTCGGCTTCTTTAGTCTTTGATCAGTTTGATTCTTTTTATGCGAGTATGGTGAAGGCAGCTGTGCAGACAGATGAGAGAAATGTAACATTTGATAACTTCAGTTGATAGAATTTGATAAAAGTAGTTTTGCATAAGATAGAGTAATAAAGTGTTTAGGCGATAACAATTTGTGAGGGATGAATTAGTAGGGAATATTACTTCCCTTTTTGTATAATGTATAATTTCTGTATTATTTTATCTTTAAATTCAGTTTTGAACAGGTTCCTTTTACATGCATTATACATAGCTGTTAAAGCCATGCTTTTTAGTATACATAGAGAAGTGTCTCCAGAGTAGCTGTAACTGGATGTCAAAGCCTATCTCCACAAGGAATCATTGATAGAAGAAAAAACTTATACTGTGGATGTAATGAGAGATGGCATAAGGGGCACGTATATAAAACTAAACAAAGTTTATATTATGGAAGGAGTCATGCGTTTGCAGACGAAGAAGCTAAAAAATGAACGAAATAAAATTAATATTGTTTAGGCATGTAATTAAGATAAACGAAAAATAAGTATGAAATACACTTCTTTTTAAACACATTCATTGAATGAAATATTAAAGTAAGAAATATACGTAAATTGTTCAAATGTAGTTCCACACATTCGTGGTGAAAGAGGCAAAACACGAAAGTTAAAGTGAGTAAAAATTTAATTGATTCTGCAAAGAGCATAACGAAGAAACCAGTAAAAAAAGATTAATAGAAACAATGAAATATTGAGAAATAAAAGAAATATAATTTAACATAAGATCAACAAATCTTAGGGATTATTCCCGACATGTTATGAAAAGAAGAAAACAACATGCTCATTTGAAAAAATAGTATAAACTAATGATATACAAAGTCTAAGTATCAAATTAATTAGACGCAGGCCCAACTGGGCGTGCACGCGCGCGCGCACACACACACACATTATATATATATATATATATATATATATATATATATATATATATATATATATATATATATATATATATCGAGAGCACCCCAAACAGTGCAGCACCCCAAATACTCCTCAATCTCCACCAAGTATTTCCCCTTCTCTCTCCTTCCACCCGCTCACTCTCTCACTTCCCACTCACATTCTTTAATATAAACGGGTGGTGGAAATCAAGGGGCATTTGGGATGCTCCATTTTTTGGCTGCAACCAAACGCTTGCATATATATATATATATATATATATATATATATATATATATATATATATATATGCAAGTATACAGAATAAATGCATATATGTATGCTACTATTCAGAATGTTTGTTGTGGTTTTTTCAATATAATCGTTTGCATTTCTAGAAACTGCTGAAAACAGTAACTATTGCAGTTATTTCAACAATTTTGTCAAATATTTGCTACAAAATAAACAGGTACACCTATTTTTGTGCTTTTTCCGTACAATTGTTTACATAGGCTACTTTTTTAAAATAAATTACAATGAACCATAATATGTCGATTACTCTTAATAGAAACTGTAATATGCGCAGATTGTCAGTTGAGGAAGATGAAACAATGATTTCGAAATTATACCTTAGTTCGTGCCATTTCAAGCATATTTATGTTGAAAATGTCGACGTTAAATCAGATTTATTAACAACAAGATTGAAAATGTCTTTAATTGGCTGTAGATTTTGTTTATTTTGATTGATCGTGTGATGAGAAAGAGTGATTTGATGCAAGTAATGATGAAATTTCTGTTGTTTTCGTGGGTCGAGTGTTTTGAGGAGACAGAAAGGGAAAAACTGGAATTTTTCGGAGCAGTGTTCAAAAATAGGGACCTTTTTTTTTTATGAATTTAACGAATTGAGTTTTTCTGTATTATGAAACTTAAGAAGAATGTTAGGCTACCGTACCCAAAAATTTATCTTATCTTTAGAATATCTTTAACATTTACTATATTTTTTTAAAGGGGGGAGGGCGCCTTACTAAAAATATTTATAATTCAAAATTATAGTTTATATCCATATTCCTTACCAAATTGATTTAAATATTTACCACTTGTCATAAAAATAATATCATTAATTACCTTTAAACTGTTGTCTTCATTACCCTTTTCATTAGTATCATTAACCTTAGTCTACGAATTAATGTGTATTACTTTTGTTTGGTTGAAATAATTTTTAATAAATTGTCATATACATATGCATAATTATTAGATATTACTTATTACTAATGATTATACCCTGAATATCTCTTACTGTAATATACATCATCATCAAATCATTCTGTATATTAATATTATTTTTACTTCATTATCATTATGCATCTTATTTCATATCACAACTATGTGGTTAAAGCCCCGCTAACTCCTCGCTATATCCCGTAGTGCTCTCCAACCGCTACGCTATTTCAGTTTAGCGCTGATGAACAGTAATTCCACTTGAAGTCCCGCTATTTTCTGCTACATCCGCTAAATCAATGCTATTTAGCACTTGCTTTGGCAATATTGATGATTTGATCAGTTCTCTTTTAAAATAAATCAAAAAAGTTAATGTAAAGAGCTAATTTTAAGTCATATGTGCCTTGTAAATGATAGAAATCTGTAGTAATCCTCGAATCTAGTGTGCATAACCATGATATCCTTTGATTTTCTTATATAATATTAATTAATATTTGTTTATTCTACATAAATGAGGCGCGCAATAATGATAATTAATTAATTTTAGTTACATAGTTTTACATTTTATTAACATTTTTGCACCTCCGATATATCCCCGCTATAGATTTTTACACCTCTACCGCTATGGAACCGCTAAGCGCTTTAACTGCACAATATCACATGTACTACGATAAATTACAACGCATGTCATATTAAAATTATTTACATCATAAGTTGCACTTAATTCTAATATATCATCTCATATTGCTTTGCGTACACTTCATACTGTATTTTTATTTTATAGAGTATTGTATTGTTGTCTTAAAAAATATGGGATTATTAACTTGTTTGACTTGACTGACTTAATTGACTTTTTTAACATGATTGGATTTGATGTGTGTATATAGGTTTGTTTGAAATTTACTCATACATATGTAGGTATTAAATAATTATGATATAATTATACTCATCTTTTTCACATTTCATTAGTTATTCTAGTATCAGTTTAAAAGGGAATTTTATAGTTTCGTGGCCTTATAGTTTTTAAGGATAGGTAGAAGTTACCGGAAACGTTTGATTTTATGTGCTTGGTTTGATTGAATTTGAATTTGAATTGATTACGTGTAAAAACATAATATGGATTGATTGTATGTGAAAATTTGAATTTGAATTAATGGTGTGTAAAAACATGATTTGAATTAGTTGTATAAAATGGTTTGGATTGATTGTATAGGTGAGTGTTAACATTATTCTAGCTTCATCTTGATATTACTTACTTAAATCCTAAAATTGCTTGTTTAAATCTAGTTAGTGTTTGCTTAAGTAGTACAATAGTTTTAGGGGAGTAGTAGGGTCATTTTTTTAGTCTAGGTTAAGTATTATATTAGATTAAGAGGAGTATTATAGATTAAATATAGGTATATAGTTTTTTGTTGATGACAAAGGCAGAGAATTATAAAATAGGGCTTAGATAAAGGAGGTGTTAACTAGATTAAGGGGGAGTTAGTAGTTTCTGAAAGAATTACAGGTGGTAGGGAGTAACTGAAGAATCAAGGTATTAGGTAAGTATATTTTATAAACAAAGGTTGTCATCATCAAAAAGGGGAGATTATTAAAAACTGAGATGATGATGATAATGGTTTTGATGACAACAACCTTATTTTAGCTATTATTATAAAATATATACTAATACTATTATATAAGAATATATATATATATATATATATATATATATGCAAATATTAATTTTGTAGAGTTTATAGTTTAGAGATTCAAGATTGCAAAGAAGAAGAGTTCAAGATGGAAGACTCATGATTAACAAGATTTCAAAAGTTCAAGAAATCAAAATAAGAAATAGAGTCTAGATTTTTGTTAAAAATCTGTATTAGCACTTAAATCCTTATTCCAATTTTCTCACCATTTTAGTCTTATAATATTTTAAAATAGTCTTACTTTTTTACTTTTAAACTGATTTCAAAATTACTTCCTATTAAATATATATATTTCTTAATATTTAAATTTACTTTCTTAGATTTTAATCTAACTCTTGGTTTAAGTATTTTAGTTTTTTACTTATATTTTAAGTTTTAATTATATATGATTACTTAAGTTTTAATATTATTATTTCCTTGTATTTATATATATAGTTTTATATATTAAGTTTTAAAGTTCCTTATATTTATATTTATATTTACAGTTTTATATATATTAAGTTTTAAAGTTTCTTATATTTTTATTTTTATACTAAGTTTTTATATCACTTTTATAGATTATAAATATATGCTTTTGATTTATATTTTTAATTTATATTCTTACCTTATTATACTACTTTAATATATATAAAAAATAGTTTGTTTGAACTCCAGAATTTCCTTGATTTATTTAAGCATCATTTACATTGTTTTTAAAAGGACTTAATTTCAAAATTTTCTAAGGCATGTCGACATCCCCTACCCCCCATGTCGACATGGTTACCATTATTTTTAAATTTCAAATTTCAAAAGATGTATCTATATATTTGAATCTTTTCCTAAAAGTATGTGACTCTTTATACACTATAAGTACGCATCTAAACTAAACTTTTTTAACCACTTTCATTATCTTCTTCTTCTCTTTTCTCCTCTCCATTAATACTCTTAGTTTTCAAGTTTCTATAATAAAATTTTGCCGAAATTCAAAGAGAGATAAACCAGAACTCTTCTAGTTTAATTCTCCATAACTCTCTCTCAAAGGTCCAAGTTCTATTCAAAGTTATAGGAGTATCTGTAATCATAGACCGCGAGGTCAAAGTTCAATCGAGTCTTTCTTCTAAACTGATACTAAAAAGGTTTGGTTGCAGCCCGTTAAAATCAACTGGGTGTGATTGCAGCCCGTAAATCAATTGAATGTGATTGCAGTCTGTAAAATCAATTGAGTCTCACTATACTCCGGAAACAGGTAGATGTACCTCGTGGCCTGTGAATGGAGGATTAGATTTTTGAAGATTATTTGAAAAGAAATCCACATCAACCTAGAGTTGTGTGGGACTTGATGTTGAGTAACTCCGAACCAGTATAAAAATCCCGGTGTGTTCTTCCCTTTATGGTAATTTGCACTTTTTATTTTGCATCTATGTTTGATTCTGTGATTTGCATTTGTTTTTGATTCATAAAATTCCATTAAACACTATTCACTCCCTCTAGTGTTAAGATTTCCTTAAGATCTGTGATCTGCATTTCCCAACAGCTTCCCAGCATGCTTTTTCTGATCATGACCACCTTCATTGTCACCTTTACCCTGATTGTCATTTCTTCTATTCTGGCTTCGAACCTTCACCTAAAATTTTCCGTAATTTTCTTTAGACTGCTTCACTACAACATTGCTCTGTATCCCCTTGTTCCTCCACTTTTGCTAGATGACGATGATTTCTCGGGTTGGTAACATGGCAAAATTAGAGCTCTTTGACTCCTGAAATCATTCCATTATACTGCCACTCTGTTCGTATCATGCCTTAGCGCGATGTTCTCACACATTTGGTCGTTCAAAGCACAGGTAGTCTCATTCAGTTTTCTCATGATCTCCATGAGGTCGTCGTGCGTCACAGGTGCAAAAGTTGGCGTAGAAGCATTGGGTGTGGCAATCATAGTGGTAGAAAGTACATTCTCGATGTTGGTGTGCTGCTGGTTTGCATCATCCCGAGATTGGCTATTCGCTGGTCTAGAGGAGTTAATTACTCATTTGGACACCACAGTGATGGAAAATAGAGAACGGGTTCTTCTCAATGAACTTGGGAATCAACTAGTAGATACAAAGATCCTAATGCTAAAAATTCAGTTTTCTCAGTGAAAGCATCAAAAATGGTTCAACACCCTAGAATCTAAAAGTAGAGAATAAAAATTGAAAAAAATAAATGAAAATGAGACAACACGTAATTTAAAGATGTTTGGCTTGAATATGACTACGTCGACTTGATGATTCTCACTAGTTTTCACTAAATTAACTATTACAGTGGGTGGAATTGATACAATCCCGAGTATAATGGAATACAATGTAATAACAATGCAAAAAGTTGAAGAAGTCCTCTAAATATCTTATAAGGTGGTATTTGTAGGTGTATTTCATATCTGGTTCGGGCTGGCGAGTGGATGGGAAAGTAGGAGTAATGGATTGAGTGGGCGAAAGGGCCTCTTCAGTCACGTTCTCTATTTCTTCTTGACATAGTCTGATTCGTCATACGTCATGCAAATCTGGAGTCATGCAAACCAAATGGGAAATGTTGTGGTGTAACTCTGCTTGACCGATCCGAGAAGATTTCGAACCGGGAATGTGATTGATTGAGTGAAAGCGCATTTGACTCGAATTATAACTCTTCCAAACCTGGTACTATGCCCTAGTGAAATGAAGTTGTGTGTCTTAACCGAATCAGAAGCATGCCGAACCTAGGAATTTGAGCCGACAGATCCGAAACTTTGCGAATTAGCCAATCTGGGTTTAAGCGTCTATGTCGATCGGAGTTGGGTTGAATCAGTATGACTTCTCTTTGACCACTTGGACTTTGGTTCAGTTGCATTCCATTGGAGAATGGAATTTTGATGACAACAACCTTGTTTCAATTATTTACATTATTTATTATAAAATATATACTAACATCTTTTGCCAAGAATATATATACATATATATGTAGGATATAAATATTAAAGACTGTACAGTTTTAGAGATTCAAGATATCAATGAATTCAAGGCTCATAAGCATCAGGATAATCAGGATTTCAAGAGCTCAAGATTATCAAGTAATAGAGTCTAGTTTATATGTAAAAATCTGGTTAGCACTTTCAAATTCCTTTTCAAATTGGTTTTTCAAACTCCTTTTCTGAAATGATTTCAAATTATTAAGATTTTGCTTGTTTCAAATATATATATATATATATATATATATATATGTGTGTGTGTGTGTGTGTGTGTGTGTTTATAGAGTTTTATAATATATATGTTTTATATTATATAATTTTATAAATATGTTTATATTATATTTTACTATGTTTTTACGCTTTAGAAAATTCATTTGAAACACTAGTTTTGATTCAAGAATTTCCAGAATATATATATATATATATATAAACACTTTAAAAATCTTTTAAAATTCAAAATACACTATACATGTCGACATACATACTTGGACATGTTGACATATAACTGTCACTTTTTCAAATTTCAAAAGAAGTGTCTTTCCATTATTTGAAACGCTTCAAAAATGTTGCAACCTTTCAAACTCTATAAATAAGGTTTAAATTCAAATATTTTATCACTTCTTCTTCTCCGTATTCATAATAACTCTAACCACCATTATCATACTTTAATTTCTTGATTTTTACACTTATACTCTGCCGATTTCTACTCAAATATATCAAACTTCTTCTCTTCTCAATCTCTATCAAATACTCTCTGATTGGAAGTGCTATTCAAGAGTTCTAAGGATGTTGTAATCATTTGGGAATTTTTTGGGAAAGGGTGTGTTCCTTATAGCTCGGAAATCAAGGAAAGGGAGCGATGTGAACCTTGTAGCCGTGAAATCAAGGGTGGTGGAGTCGATGTTAACCTTGTAGCTGTGAAATCAAGGGTGTTGTAAGTTTGATACTAGTATTAATAAAACTCTGAAGAATCCAGCGTTACGTGGGACTGGACATAAGAGTAATCCGAACCAGTATAAAATCCAGTGTGTTCTTTCTTTTTCTGCATTTCATATTTACTTTATCTTTGCGTCTATGATTGTTTCTGTCACTACACCAAAAAAGACTTTTGGCAGCGTTTGAAAAATGCTACCAAAGTTTTTGGTAGCGTTTTAATAAACGATACTACAGGTCCGGCAACTAAAAGTCAGAATTTTTTGGTTGCGTTTTGATAAATGCTACCATATGGTTAACGTAGTTGCGTTTTCCAAACGGTACTTAAGGTTGGGTCACTTTTTACTTTTCTGTAGCGTTTTATTTAATGCAACTATAAAATTTTCGTTGCATTTATTTTATGCCACTAAAAATTCATAAATTTCACGTATTTGCATTTTTCAAATGCTACTGAAGGTCTATACGTGGGTCATTTTTTACTTTTCTGTAGCGTTTAATTCGTGCCACTAAACATTCAACTGGTATGTTCATTTGTTTTTGTAGCATTTCTAAAACGCTACTAAAAGGTATTAATTATTTTGTAACATATTTTAAATGCTACTATAGATTGTTAATGGAATATATTATTTACAGCAACTAATTATATAATAATCATATTAAAACCAGCCGTGATCGTAAAAAAGTCTGATTTAAAACAACAATCAATCATATTCAAATAATTAAAAACACATTAGTCACATAAGTTTTTTTCCATAACCATTTAGATAATGGTTATTTGACAAAATCAGCAAATTCGCATACCATAAGTATTCAAAAACAAATTTACACAATTAAGCACTAACAAATACGATAATACATACAGCAATTAAAGTCATATCCATCGTTGCTAATGGTCTTCACTCTAGAAAAGCTAATTACTTGTAGATAATATTAATTGGTTATCATTATCGCAACCACATAAACAATATTAATAGAATTCGACCATGAATAATTTATACCACTGCAAAATTCAGATCAGCACATAAACAATATTAAGTCTGCACTCCTTTCACTTCACACAAACTCAGCCTAGATTGTTAAATCAATCAAAAGTTGATATAAGAAAATTTAAGGTCTAAATTTGTTGGTTTTGTTTGAATCATGAAATAATTAATATATGGAACATGTTTTGTTCATAAAAAGTAATATGTTTTCTCACAGAAAATTTTGACAACATATAATGGCTTACACGTGTTCATTAAAATGTATCAATCTAAACTATTGATGCCAAGTCAAAGTCAGATGTTATTTTCAAGGAGATATTTTCTCATGATACTAAAACAAAATGATTATAATGGTTAATCTGATTTTTTTTTTTATTGTAAAGTGCAACTCACACAGTGCCTTATCGCTTTGTGCCTACAATGGTTATATATATAAAATGTGTTTCGATCTAAATCAAACTAGGATAAATTGACTTGTTTAAGCAACACTCTTATATTTGGTTCTCTCAAACAGTTAACATTATCTTTTGTTTCTTAAGTCAACTCAATATAGTGACTCATGCAATGTTTATTCCAAAAGTGAATTAAAAGGACAAATTTACAGTTACATGTTTTAACTCACAATTTTTATCTCTACCTGTTTTATTTACATGTTTTAACAGTTTAGATTTAGCTTCCCTAGCCTCATCAAATAAAATTCACCATATGACTTCTTCTCATGGCAACGGTACTTTTTTTGACGTCGCAAATGCATACCCTTTTAACTTCCAACCCCGTTTAAATACTTTGTTAAAATAGATCGTGACGGTTAAATGAAAACGCACCCTTATATCATACACACTGCAAGCAACCTGCACCAGTTTTCCATTCCATTCAACAAAAAACCTGCACCAATTCCATACCACCCACAAACAAAAAAACAAACTAGCTTTGTTGTCTTTACAATTTTCCTAGGATCAACTATCTCTACCGACATCAAGTTGTCACCCATTTCCTGTTCTCTAAATTGAAAGGATAAACAACAAACTTGTGCACATAATGATATAAAACAGCAACGGTGTAACAGTATGAACAAGGAAGATTATTACGGAAAGTCCTAACACAAATAATTTTGTTCTTATTTATTGCATGTGCCTTGTATTTTGAATAAATGGTGTATCTTTCCATGATAATTTTTTTAGGGTAGGTGATTCTAATACATGCAGGTACCTTTTATTTGCAACATGCATTTCTGAATAACCACCATAAGTAATGCTATCATCCCAAAAGATCCCACCATATGTAAATTTCACGTGTTCGTAGTAATTCTCCTTGGATTTGTCATGGAATTCGCAGTTGAGGCTTGAAGCAGCTAGGCATCCAACTCTCACTTTATCTCTTAACTTAAATTCACTTGCGTCATTCACAACCTCTATGACTACACCGGTTATTTCATGGCTGCAATAAACAATGGAAATGAACTGTTAATATTGTTTATATACATTATCACGATATCTGTGAAGCTCTAACAAGTTTATACAACTTCTTAATCAATTCATAACTAGACACCATCTTTTATTTATCTTCCTCTGCACTTAAAGGTCTGTTATTTCCGCAAACTAGACACCATCTTTTATTTAATGAACTTACTTTGTTATCAATATTTAACAAATGTCATTTCAAATCGAGGAAGAATATGCACAACTAGACTCCCGTAACCGGCTATTAAAAGTTCAAGTTTAGGATACAATTTTCTAGCTTAATGAGAGAAATTATATGGTTGAAAAAATTACAAAAACAATATTGCCCGTATACCCTCTGACAATCTACAAAATGAGCATTGTTTCCAGAGACAATAAATACGAACAACATGCAAAAAAAGAAGGCTAACCTCTGAGACCGCTTCCCATGTTTATGCAAATGCAACAGCACGCCAAGCATCAGCAAGTTCTTTTCTAATTTCTTCTAACTGCCTCGTAGAATTTTCTACTGCTTTATCTTTTACAAGTGACAAACTACGAACAAGGTTTCTCTCTCTTCTTATAGTTTATTCTTAGCTTCAATCCAGTCTCTTTGGACATTAAGACCATATTGTGACAGTAAATATAAATGATGGTGCTAGCATGTGCAATAGTAATACATTCAATCGACATGGTGATAAGAACAAGAATAATATCATAATAAATAAGTCAGGCACTGAAATGAAACATATTATACATGAATGAAGAACAAAATAACATATAAAAGCTAAATTATGCATAAAGTACATCTACGCGACAATCATACATGATTTAATAAGATGCATTGTCCTAGTTATTTAATTTTACGAAACTTTGACACCAAAAAAATATCTTGAAAAATAAATCTAACACGGTATAAAATGCATTAATTTGGCTATCTATGGAATTTTTCAGGCAATAACCAATCTGTTCGGGCTTAAGAACGCAATTTTCAGCTCTAACGGTGCGAATAATCATTGAAATGGGTAACCAGCATCTCTACTGCAGATTGGCATGAAAAATAAAATGAAATAGATATAGAATTTTCGGACGAATCGTACCTCGTCTCATTTTAAATACTTTTAATGCTTTCTTCTTTCTTTTTCTCTTGCGTTCTGAAGAAACCAACATATAATAAAATATAATATTCCATACTATGTTAGCTTTGTGCTTTAAGATACTCATGGTGAAATGCAATAAGTATACCTCACGAGCCTCCTCTGCACTCTGAATAGTGCCCAAACTTGACTGTAAAATATGAAAACAGTTATACACATATACACAAGTATTTACGTATAAATAAAAAAGTAGTGAACATAATTTTTCTTCTTCCAGGAGTATAACTGTATTCTGGCATCAAATTATATAAAAGGTCATCACAGACTAAACTGATCAGGAAAAGAAAAAAAGCAAATGTTACAACTAAAGTTCGAGAAATAATTTTTGTTCATATGAAATTTTCCTAGTTCCGGACAACTTCGCAAATTTTGAAAATTTAGAAAGTTTTGGTGATGGGTCAGGTTTGAAATTAGTCATGTTGGTTCTAACACACTTTCTTACCCTAAATCATCATTTCACCTATCACATTCTTTATGTTTTCCACCAATTCATAAAAATCTAATTTCAATTTCAAAATGCTGCAAAAATAGTAATGCTCATGTTGAGCTTTTTCATGATTGTTTTGTGGAAAATAAAGCTTACAAATAAAAATCTAGACATGAGGAAGTTTCAATAAAGTGTTACAAATAAAGCTTATTCTCAACCTCAGTCGCATGCCTTGGTCAATCCATAAATCTGACTATGATTGGCACAAGTGCCTTGATCATTCTTCTTCCTAGATTCAACAAATCATACTTAGACCTCAACCTTTTCCATTTAAAATTTCATGTAGTGTACCATTGCCTATCAATGCAATGAAATCATCTTCTTTTGGTTCAAAAATTCTGTCTTTTACTCGCCCTCTTGAACTTATTTATACAGATAAAAAGGGCCCATCTCCCATACAATCTAATTATAGTTACTCACACTATTGTATTTCTATTGATCAAATGTATTTGGTTTTGTTTCCCATGAAATATAAATTTGATGTACCAACCACATTAGCTGAAACTACACTGACAGAAAATAACAATAATGTATTTAGATGATAGGTATATATAAAATAAGTAATAGATTTCTCATTTGTGTGTGTCATAAATTTTCAAACTCCATCACACATATACATCAACATAACAGTGTTAACATATAGCGGAAATCAGATTCACCATGTTGCATGAGGACTTTCTTCCTTCCTCCATGGTCCTTTGCATTTCAATTCTTGTACACTTGATTATTCACCCATTAGAATTCTCTCTTATCAATCAATTTGTTTTCAAACTATAATCATTTACAATTAACGTCGAAAATTCATATGTTTGTGTTATCCTTAGCATAAACCTAACCATCAATACAAGTCGGATGTGAAACCGAAATCAAGCACTTTCCTAGTTATTTAAAAAAAATCGAAGTGTTAATTTATGTTATACGCCATGCATAAGAAACAATTATTCCTCCCATCATATCATATTTAATGAAGAAATTTCGTTTACATTCCTCATCTTCATATTAGTTACAAGATCACTCTTCTTAATCAACATGGTTACAGTAATAACTTATAAAAGAAGAGTGCAGTGAGGATCAATATTAGCATGTCCACAATAATATCTGTAGTCAAGACTATCAAGCTCATCGCCATACCACTGCCCACCTGCGCTGCCACCCACCACCCGTCTCTTGCAACCTGCTGTCAACCTTAGCTGCTGTCAATTGCCTTGGCTTCTAATTTGATTTTCCCAGCCCTAAAGCTATATACTGTGATGACATTAAGAAGCCTCATAATGTTGACTAGACCATGCACTATTGCAACAACAATTACAAGAAGATTCTGAAGAGGTGTGATCATTAATGGTTGTACGAGCCCACGTCTCATAATAGGTTCATAGCCTATTTTTGAAGGTGCAGTTTTCCACTATCAATGGTTAATGTTATGGCAAAAAACAGGAAAACTATTGCATCGTGGATGAATCCAAGATATATATTTGGATTACACATTCTTGAAATTGTGGCTATGAAATGCAGAACTGACAGATCCACTGTCACTAATGAGAAGAATGAAACAAATGTTGGACATCATGAATCGCATGTTCCCAGATGCTATTACGTTTCAGGGCTTAACCCAAACAACCACGACTGAAATCAGGGCTCAATGGGACATCATGGAAGATTATAAAGAAATGAAAATGAGGTTTGATGTGCCTGGATTGTCGAAGGATGAAGTCAAAGTGTCTGGAAGACAATGTTTGGGTGATTAAAGGAGAGCACCAAGTGAATAAGGAAAGCAAAGAAGAAGGGAAGGAGTCATAGTGGAAGCTTTGGATTTTTAAGTAGCTACAGTATGAGGCTAACGTTGTATGATACTGTGAAAATGATAAAGTGAGGATTGAGTTGAAGAATGGAGTTTTGCTATTAGTTTTCCATGCAAGGTAGTCACACGTAAAGTTATAGATGTTAAGATTCAGTGATGTATGTTTGTGTTGATCAATTGTTGTAGTTTGAATGATGTGTAAGTGGAAATAATAAGTATTCTGTTCAATGCGTGTTTGGTTCACCCAAGAAAAAAGTATACTTAAAAATAGGTACAATTACGTACAAAACCATTTAAAACAAGACCAAGTGTATTAGAAAACCCTAGTATGTCCTACACATACAGTTACTTTGATCCTTAATATTAGTTATGGCTTTGATTAGAAGACTTGTCATGTGCCCACAACATGCGTATACTCACACAACAATAAAAAACAGGTACATACGCCATATCAGTAAACCAAAATAAAAACAGGTCTCATCCATGCTCATTGAATCACAAAGTGTATAGAATGGTTCCTAATGTCTCCTACATTGTATATTAGTTAGGGTTTAATTCTTACACGAATACGATTACACTGAACACTCAAATATGTGAACTATGCACTTTTACTATTTATACTCTCAAGCACTTATCAATTATAGAAGTACGAAAATAAAATCATAGTTGTTACAACATAAAGAAAAACAGAGAAACTATCCAAAGATGGGAATAACGGCAAAAGCTCAATTATCTAAAGCACATAAGTTAGCATGCATCAGTTTTCGTAATAGGAGACCTCACAAACTCTCATACATGCACATATATAAGCATGGAAAAGGATCAGTAGCCTCCTTTATATAACCTTTTGATTTCAGCAGTTCGTTTCGAATTAAATAACAATACTTTCTCAATCTTGTCGTCCCATATTATTACTTAAATCGCGGTTTGAAGCTAAAATCAGAAGGCTTTGTTGAGGGGTGGATAAAAGAGGCAAACACTCATGAACAACACATGCATGAAAATGCTCACCTTTAGGAAACACATGCAGGCAACCACTCAATTGTTTAATTGTTCTGAACTGCTCTTACATACTTCAATAGTGATTTAAAAAACAATGTTCAAAATATGGAGCTTTTTCAAAAAATAATTCCACAAAATGAATGTAAAATGCACCTCTCTGTCTCTTTACGTATCTCAGCTCTGCTTTGACTAATCTTGCTACATATTCATTGTGAAGCCATGTTACTATAAATATACTTTTAGAGCAGTTAATAGTCACTAGTACTTGCTGGCATAATTAAGTAGCAACACTCATAATTGTTGAAACTTACTGTATTTTAACATGCATCGTGTCTTTTTTTTTAAACTGTTTTATTCTATCATTCTTTTCTAACATTTGTAATTTCTAACATTTGTAATTTTAAACAAGAAACTAGTTAATATCCAGAATTCACATATTTTTCTATAAGTACGTTGGGACTTAAATATTCAATCTGCAAATAATAACACTAAGTTTTTTTTCCTTTAAAAAGCAAAAGTATTGAAATATTATTGTTAGACCAAAAAGTGGTTCTAACACCCAAATTGACTAAAATTACGATAAAATGAAATCAAAAACAAAAAAGAGACACAGGATTTATAGTGGTTCGGCGTTAAAGAGCCTACGTCCACTTTATATCACTTTGCTTGATGATGTAGATGAAAATACAACAAGATATTCACTCAATCTCTCTCTCTTTTCATATACATTCACTCAATTACACTCAAAATACACTTTGAATGATGATTTGGATTGTTTGGGAGTGCTGGAATTCGGTTCTCAAAGGTATTCAAGCTCTCGGAGTGCCAAAAGTCCCCTTCAAATGACCCTTGGGGGTCTATTTATAGGTGGAAATTTCTCCAGAATCCGGTTCGGATCGGACCCACGTGGCTTCTATCCCACCACTTTCGGGCTCAGATGGATTTCAGTGTTGACAGCGCACTGGGTTGGTGGCCAACGTGGGTAGAAAGTGGATGTAACTGCCCCGATTGTTTAGGAGAACGTGGGGTGAAGGCTGCTATTACTTTGGGATCGGATTGGGAATGCTAGTGTGTAGGGGTTCGGTTATGCCAACCGATCCGGTCTAACCTGCGTGGAATTCAAGCTCATCCATTTTCTACTCCGTTCCGATCCGCCCTGGCGTTAACCATCCGATCCGATCCGACTCGCTCTAGGAAGTAGGGTTCTTCAATGTTCGATATCTCCACTTTGTGTAGCCTAGTTCACAAAGTAGGCTAACATTTTTCCCCCTCAAAGGATGCTTCTATTGGAGACGGAGCATGCTTTGACATCATCTGTACATCGGTCTTTGATTTTGAATCATTGAGAAGTCGTTTCAACCGACGCATAAAGATACGTTGTTTCAGAAAATTGCGTCTCTTGATGTATCTATATACATACGTCGCGTAGCGTGTGGATCAGTCTCTTTACTTTCAAACAGTTTGGAAAATTCTTGTTAATACCCAGTTATTCCTCCAGGTGATTTCTTCCTCGATTTTTCTCTTTATTTTCTTTTGAGTTCAATTTGAATCTCGATTCAGTGTGCAAGACTCCATGTGGGTTCAGATTCTATAGGCTCACACTCTGGTTTAGATGGCTCTTGACCTTCGACTTGTGATTGCTTAAACCGATGGGCCACGAGTATCCACATAGGTCTATGTTCTAGTTTGGATGGTTTTCCTTTTAATTCCTCCATTGCCAAGATAATGGGCCAAATATATTTATTTAGGGGTTCGGACTCCGGTCCCAACAGAGTGAACAAATAGGAATACTAAGGGTCATCACATCCCTTATATAAATCCGCCGCTCTTCTCCTTATATTTCCTTTACTTCTTCATCTTCTGCGACTTGCCCCAATTTCGACGAGGAAGAAACCCTAGCACCAACTCTCAAATTTACGAAGAAAACCCTTTGATTCCTCGAAATAAATTCGTAAGTAGGTCTTCAAACAGCGATTTTATCCTTGCTTACTTGAATTTGATTCGAATCCATGAATGATTCAAGTGATTTCGGCATGGCATTTTGTTGGCGTTGGCACCACGTCCTCCGCTTCTCCGCCTTCGTCATTGATGGCCTCGTCACCATCTCGAGGCTGTCACGGAGGGGGGCTTGGAGCAGTCGTAGGTTGTGCCAGCTTAAGAGTATTTTATCTTAATCTGCTTCTTGGGGTAAGAAGTTTGGTAGGAGATGAAGGAGCAGAGAGGAAGAAGAAAAAGAGGGGGTCAGTTCGGGCTATATATTTCAGAAAGATGAGGGGAAGGAGAAAGATTGGTTCGGATCGGAAAATAAGTCAAAAAGGGGGGAGGTGTAGTTTACTCTACCGGGTCGGGTCGGAGTAAGAAGCAAGGAAAAGGGGTGTTGGTATTCAAGCCATACCGATCCGCTCCGAATATAAAGTCCCGAACCGATCCGGTTGGATATCTACTCCTGGCCAAAGCACGGTTTTGCATCCGATCTGATCCCAACATGCATGTCCGAACCGAACCGAGGCAGCACAATCTTCAAGCACAAGAATTTGTTCAATTGGCTAAATTAATATTTGACGTAACTTCCAACTTCATGAACAGTTAGGATAGTGCCTTGCGAACACGAATGAACATCAAGAATTATTATGAACATCACTTCATCTTCAGAACTTTACATTACGCTTCTAAGTGTTTAATTTATATCTTCTACACACACCGTACACACTTTAGTTCATACACATGCACATGGGATACGGGCTAATTTACTCTAACTTGTGCTATTGCTTCTTCAATAGTTTAGTGACAATGACAGCAAGACGTTCATCTAGATTAGCTGAAAAAAGAGAAGTTCCAGAGACGTCCCAGAAGATCACTCTTGATGACATATCTTCTTCCTCAGATCCAGAGTGGGATGAAGAGGGCTTAGATTACGAGGCAGAAGCTCATGAAAGCGATAATGTGTCTCCTGAGGGTGAAGTTTCTCTGGGGTATGAAGAGGAAGGAGGGGTTAGAGATAATCGAGCTCCTAACGAATTTGAGTCTGCCATCATATTGGAATCACCTCAAGATTCTATTGAATCGACGATTGACTATGACAGGCTCCTTTGAATATGCTTAAAGTACGGGATACTGAAAAAAGATACCCTGATGCCATCTAAAACCGACCGTCCTCATAATCCTCCAGAGGGATTTATGGCAATCACTCGATTGATGTGCATGGTCGGAGTTGTTCCACCATTTTCTCCTTTTGTCGTCGGCTTTCGAAGACAGATGCGGATTGCCCCCATGCAGCTGCATCCCAACTCCTATGCTTACCTATATACCCTATATGTAGCATACAACGAGATCTTAGGCACAGGGCTCACTTTTAATGACGTCCATTTCTTTTATAACTTAAAGCACCAGACTCGAGAAACACCTTCTTTCTCTTACTTCGAGTCTGTCCCAAAAAGGAAAATAATTTCAGCACCGTTCAGCAACAAGGCAGGCGATTCCAAGCTGGAATGGTTTTATATAAGGCAACAGCCGGGTTGTGCTAGGAGATGGACAAAATCAAGTAAAGCGCTGGTTTTCTAAATCCCGACTCTGAATATTCGTGCCACTACATTAATCCGTTTTCTTTTTGTTTGCAATTGATAATCCAAAACAAATATCGGATCAAGCGTTCTTTGATCGGATGCACGGGCTCCTTAATGGCGATCAAAAGTTTTTAACTATCGATGAAGTCCTTAAGGATGAATATCTTCATCTCCATGGGTTGTTGTCCATTACCCGTAGCATTGGTCACGGGTCGGGTCCATATGTATACATCCCCCCAGTGGACGTAATCCTAGAAACGGGCGAAAGCTCGAAAGCTCCTACAATGCCGCTTCAAGCTTCACCTTCTCCATCTTCGACTCAAGACGATGAGCTGGCCAACATGGCTGAAAAGCACCGAGAGGGGTACATCGTTCCCGAGGATGCTATCTCTCCGGAGAAGTCGACGTCTTCCAAAGAACCGCCAATTGATGCTTCCCACGGAGATGCCCCTAGTACCGATGATCCAACATTTCAAGGTATAGGAGATCTCCCCTTACCTGAAACTATTTACACTTCAGAGGATTTTGGAACAAATCCTTTAGTTTTCACTTCTTCAGAAGAGACCACCCCTGCTAAGGCCAAAGAGCCCACTCGCACTAGTCTGGCTTCGGACTCGGGTTTGTCGGGGGGAAAACATCACTTAGGATGCACTTAACACATTAGCACCACATTTCACAGCACTTTCCTTTTATGAGAACACTGATTCTGAATTCCATTTGCATTGTTGCGCAGATACAATGTCTCGTTCCCATTATGATATCAGGAAACTTCGTCGCAGCATGACTAGACCCCCTTCTGATGCTGAGCATGATCGTCGTGAAGGCCGGGGTAGGGAGGATAGAAGGCCTTATGACTCTTATCAGTCGCGGACCTCGCGCTCTCGCTCCCCCGTTCGGTCTGATTCAGAACGATACAAAAGCTATCAAAGCCGTTGAGAAGAAGACACGTCGCAGTCAAAAGATTAGGCCTCTTCTCAAGAAAAACGTGGTAGGGAAAGAAGTCCGCCGAAAGAAACCAGCTCTCGAGATAAACGTAAGGTTTCCGATAAGCGGCCTAGGAAGGGTGATACGACCATCATGCCCACTGATCCTAAGGATACTAAGCTAACATATCGCGCACCTCCACCATTGGACGCTGAAACTAAAGTCAAGCGGGCATATTTGGAGAAAGAATTCCCCGAGCACTACTTTGAAAACCTGACTTTCTTACCTCCTCTTGAGCCTATTTCCTCAAGGTGGGCGGACGAGGCCAAAGCTAAAATTGGTGCAGTTGAGAAACAATATTCAGAGATGTTCAAGTATTCACGTAACCTCTCCAGAATCATCCGAACTCTAATTACGGATACTGAGTCGATGAAAAATACTGCAGCAACTGAAGCTAAAGCCTTGAAAAATTTAAGGAAAGATCTTGAGGACACACAGGCCCAACTTGCCATTGCCCAGCGAGATGCTACCAACATCAAGCAGCAATTTGAAGAGCTACAAAAACGTTATCATGACTTACTCGAGTCTCACAATCAGGAGCGCTCAGAGTTGAAAAAGTAAGAAGAAGATGCAAAGTCGGATAATGCAAAAATGCAACTTGCCTACACCGCTTTGGAGCAAGAGAAAGCCGAGTTAGCGAGAAAGAATGCTGAATTGGAGAAGAGAAATGCTGACTTGGCTTCCAAGTTGGTGGAGGCTGAGAACAGGGATGCCCTAGCGGAGGGTAATGTCGAAAGTATTATTAAATCCGCCGAAGAGACCCGCAAGAAGCTGTCAGAGGCAGAGGAGGAGGTGCATGGTTTCGGCGAATTAATGATTGAATTCTTTGTGCATATAATCCGCCGCCGGAACATCTCTTGGATCGAAGATTATCCGTCTACCTTGGTCCAAGTATGGAGTCAAATCGTTGAGTGGGATAAATAGGAGCTCAAGGTTGATTCCATTGACGAGGACAAGCTTATGGAAAAATATCTAAGAGATGATGAACCAGAACGCCTAGCCGAGGGACGCCGCCTCATTGCTGTTACTATGAAGGAAGAGAAGCGGAAGGCTAAACAAAAGAACGTCCCTGAGGTTGGTTCTTCTTCCACTGCCTCTAAAACTTCTGAAGTAGAGGGATATGACCTCGAAAACCCAGGGATCCCTCGGGCATCTCTTTTATCCCCCATACCCGAAACGGCGTCGGAGACGGCGGTCACTCCAGATGAGAAGTCATCGGAAGGTATCTCTACCTTTTCACCACAATTCGTCAGAGCTGTCTCCACTTTTCATCACATAGTCGGGCAATCGATGAAGGACCCTTTATTTTCTCCTGAGTTGATAACTGTTGCTTCTCACTCTGTAGGTGTTGAACTGTCCGAAAAGACAGATGTGTCCCACCAAACCACCGCTGGAGCAAAACCTGCGGAGAAGGCTAAAGGGGGAAAGGACAAGGCTGCCATTATTGATTCAGGAGAAGGAACTGAACCGTCTAAGGCTGATGCTCCTCATGATGACGAAATGATAGACGCCTTGAAAGATGATGGTGGCAACAAGGGACACGAGGAAGACCCTGATGTGGCTATAGTTGGGGAGTCAAAGAGCGCTGATGACATCACTTTGGCTGCGCTGAAAGCTGAGCAAGACAAACCCATGCAGCTTAAAGTTGAAGACCTAGACCCCGAAAGCCTTAAGCCTCTTGCAGTGGTGGATGCTGGATCAAGGTTAGTTGTTAAGCTTTCGACTAGGTCTATTACAGAAGAGCTTGCTAAAAATTCTTCTCTTGATTCCAGTATTCCAATTCCTGGGAAAAAGTCAACCGATTCCAGTGCTTCGGTCACAGGGAGGAAAAAACCAAAGCACGTTTTAACTGATGCGGAAAAGGAGGCGAAGGATGCTCAGAAGGCTGCTAAAAAATCCAAGTCCACTCCGAAGTCTAAATGATGAAGTGCTTTGTTTTACTTTAGCATTTAACTAGCCCGCAATTGTTGCAGCGAGCGCAGCCCTCGCATCTTCTTTTTTGCTAGTCTTTCATGTACAAACTCACACGTTTGTAAATAAAAATAATCCGTTTCCTGCAATGCTTGTTAGTCATTAGTTCAGTACTTATGTAAAAATACAAATGCATGTCATACTAAAGTCATGTAATTGAGTCATGGTGGAGGGGAATATGTGTGTTCATGTATGCCCCCAGTCAATTTCGAATGACTGAGCAAAAACTATTCATGATTAACTTAAATTATAGAGTTCAAATGTCCCCGATTCTTTGACGGGGGCCATATTCCTTTCATCGTTGATGCCTGTTCTTTCTGGCATATTTATACTCTCCTGTCTTATACTCAGGTTAGAGTTCTTGCTGAGCCGATCTCTCATCTGGGTGCACCTTCACGCCTCAGAGGACGTCGTCTTCCCGTCCTTTATACTCTCTCTCGATTCTTGAGAGTTAGAGTTAAGAATGTCATCTTTCCATTCATCTGTATTTGGTCATACAGTCATTCATTTTATTTACTCCTGCACATGGATCATCCCCAATCTTCTAATTTTAGTTTAACATTTCGTGTTTCATAGTCATGATAGGATAATGGTTGAAGACATAAATAATGCAGGAAAGTAAATGACATAGGATATTTTTATAGTGGTTCGGCTAAGTCGTAGCCTACATCCACTTTATAGTCCTTTGTTCACATAAATAGACTTTCTTAAGGCAAGTCGTGCCTTTTTACATGGCTTATGAAAAACAAAAGAAAATACAACATCACTAACTTAAATATCGCATCAAGTGCTGGGCATTCCAAGCCCTAGGCATTTCTTCACCATCTACGATCGTTAACTTGGAAGCTCATGTCTTAAGTTTCCGTTGGACGACGAATGGTCCTTCCCACTTCGGACCGAGATGAGGAAGGGATGGAAAAACTCGCTTTAGCACCAAATCCCCTGGCTCAAAAGTTCTAAAGCAAACTTTCTTGTTATAATAGTGTGCCATCTGATGTCGATGTCTTGATGCACGTAAGTCTGCCTCGTCCCTCTTCTCTTCGACTTCATCAAGGGATTCAAGGAGGAGTGCCCGATTCGTTATCGGGTCATAATATGTCACCCTGTGAGAGGGAACTTCAAGTTCTACCGGGATTACCGCTTCTGAACCAAATGAGAGAGAAAGGAGTATGGCTGGTGGCTGTCTTAAACGTTGTCCGATACGCCCACAAAGCCAAGGGTAATTCATCCACCCATTTTGCTTTTGCACATTCCAACCGCTTCTTGAGGATGGATTTTATGACTTTATTTATTGCTTTTACTTGCCCATTTGACTGTGGATGGGCGACTGCAGTGTACCGCTTGTCAATTTTATATTTTTGGCAGAAATTTCTGAATTCGACGCCATCGAACTGGGTTCCATTATCAGTTATAATGGTCCTTGGAATCCCAAATCGGCATATGATATTTCTAACCACGAAACTTATTACCTTTCTCGCTGTGATTTTGGTTAAGGGCTCAGCTTCCACCCACTTCGTAAAATAGTCCACGGCGACTATTGCATACTTCGCTCCTCCTTTGGCAATCGGTAGAACTCCGATGATGTGAATTCCCCACATGGAAAACGGCCATGGACTCACCATCGACTTGAGCTGGGTCGGTGGTGCTCTGGGGATCTTGGCGAACCTCTGGCATTTGCCGCAGCGTCGTGAGTAATCAGCTACATCTTTATTAATAGTAGGCCAGAAGTACCCATACCGCAACACCTTTTTTGCTAAAGTCTGACCCCCCGTATGATCTCCACACTCACCTTCGTGTACTTCCCTCAGTGCACGTTTGATGTCGTCGTGCGCTATACACCGTAACAGGGGCATACAAAATCCTTGCCGATAAAGGGTATTATTTTGAAGGACGTATCAGGTAGCTTTGCGAACTATGGCTCGCCTCCCACTTTTCTTTGGCGGCAGTACTCCATTTCTAAGGAAATTCTTGATTGGGGTCATCTACGACTACCTCTCCGGTTCTGCTTCGAAAGCTAATTCAAATTCCATTAACTCAAAGCTTGGCGATCCCAACGTCTCAATTGGAACCATTTCGGTTTCCTCCGGATTGTCGGAACTTGCCAGCTTTGCCAGCCGGTCTGCCTTCTGGTTCTCAGCTCTTGGGATATGCGTTATGTTATACCATTCCAAATTGCTCAACAGCTCCCTCACCTTTCCAAGATAGGTAACAAGTCGAGGTCCCCAGGCCACAAACTCCATTCGCACTTGGCAGACGACTATCTTGGAATCGCAGAATATATCTAATGCCTTTATTCCGAATTCCTTAGCAAGTTTAAGCCCGGTAATCAGGGCTTCATATTCAGAGTCATTATTGGTCGCTGAAAATTCTAGTCGCAAAGCATAATATAACGATCGTCCTTCAGGAGTAACTAAGACGACTTCAGCTCCGGACCTTCGGTCGTTCTTGGCTCCGTCTGTGTATAACTTCCATGGATCTAATTCTAATTCTTCCTCTGATTTGACCACCTTATCATCGATCGTTTCCTCCTCTGGAATTGTGAACTCTGCTATAAAATCAGCCAAAGCTTGCCCCCTGATCGATCTCCGCGGCTGAAAGTTTAAATCAACGTGACTTAATTCAATATTCCACTTGATCAATAGTCCTGATGCTTCGGGTCTTTGCAATACCTGTCTCAGAGGTTGATCAGTGTATACGGTTATTGGGTGAGCTTGAAAATAATGGCGAAGCTTTCGGGAGGCGATTAGAAGGCTGTAAGCAAGCTTCTCAATCCTTGGGTAGTTACATTCTGCAGCTGCTAATTTCTTACTTACATAATATACCGGCCTTTGCACCTTGTCTTCTTCCCGGACCAAGGCGGTGCTAACGGCATGAGCCGATACTGCTAGATAAACAAACATCTCTTCATGATCCACCAGCTTCGACAAAATCGATGGTCTCTCTAGTAAGTCCAATAGATTTCGAAAGGCCTCAACACAGTCTGGAGTCCATTCAAAATTTTTCTTTCCCCTTTTTATTAGGTCAATAAACGGGACGCATTTGTCTGTTGCTTTGGAGATGAATCTACTCAACGCAGCCACTTTCCCTGCAAGACTTTGGACATCCTTGATTCTTCGTGGTTCCTCGATGATCCTTATCGCTGCTATCTGACTGGGATTAATTTCAATTCCTTGAGAACTCACGATGAAACCTAGAAACTTTCCAGATGCCACCCCAAATGAGCATTTCAAAGGATTTAGCTTCATTCGACACTTTCGCAAGATACCGAACATCTCTGCCAAGTCTAGCGTATGGCTAGAGGACTGTCTCGATTTGACAAGCATATCATCCACATAAACTTCCATAGTCTTCCCTATTTGGTTGTAAAACATCATGTTCACCAAGCGTTGGTAGGTAGCTCCAAGCATTTTTCAATCCGAAAGGCATGACCACGTAGCAGTACAACCCCAAATTTGTAATAAAGCTCGTGTGCTCTTGATCGGGCACATGCATGGGAATCTGGTTGTATCCGGAATATGCGTCCATAAAAGAAAGAAGTTCATGTCCCGCCATCGAATCCACAAGCTGGTCTATTCTGGGGAGTGGGAAGCTATCTTTCGGGCAGGCTTTGTTCAAGTCTGAAAAATCAATACACGTCTGCCATTTTCCGTTTGACTTCTTTACCAAAACAGGATTCGATATCCAGTCGGGATATGTCAAATCTCTAATAAATCTGTTCTCTTTCAGCTTCTCCACTTCTTCTTTCAGAGCTGTTGACCTCTCTGGGCCCAACATACGTCTCTTTTGCTTTACAGGCGGGTGTTTCGGGTTTATACTCAGCGAATGACTCATGATAGATGGTGATATCCCACACATGTCAGCGTGGGTCCAGGCAAATACATCCAAGTTTGCCTTCAGAAAGTCAGCTAGTTCTTTAGCTCGATGCGGATCCAATTGGGATCCAATCTTCAAAACTTTTGCTGGATCAGCTTCATCAATGGGTATATCCACTGTCGTTTCGTTAGGAGTTGCTTTTCTATCCTCAGGTTCCTCATCTTCTCTGGGATCCAAGTCTTCAGGCATTCCCTTGGGCAACTCCTTCGGGGCTGATCCCTCTAATTTCTACGCCGAACCCTCCTTCGGAGGAGGTGAAGTACTTTTAGTATCGATGTTAAGTCCCTTCATCAGCATCTTTAATTCAGCAATATAACAAGCTCGCCCAGAGACTTGGTCTCCCCTCATTACTCCTGTTCCAGCTTCAGTTGGGAACTTTAACAATAAGCAACGTGGTGCAATACAAGCCCTGAACTCTGCAAGGGCAGGCCTTCCTAAAAATGTGTTGTAGGGCGATTCGATATCTAGCACTACGAACTGAAGCATTCGTACTCTTCGGCGATCCCCTTGTCCCAATGTTACGGGCAATTCTATATACCCCATTGGAGCTGTCGATGCCCCAGTGAAGCCTCGGATCCAACCTTCACAGGGCTTCAAATCTCCAGACTCGAGTCTCATCTAATCAAACGACTTCTTAAACAAAATGTTGACAGAGCTTCCATTGTCTACTAGTACCTTATGGACCAGTGCCGGCCCAATAGTGGTAGTAATAACCAAAGGATCTTCGGTGGGTGATTGGATTCCGGTATCGTCTCTGCTACGGAACACCACATCATCGAACATTGTCCTCTGCTGCTTCACAGGGGTGATATCTTCCAAATCATTACACTCGTCCACATCAATGTGCTTGACTGCATTAACGTATTGGTCCATTGCTCTGAAACTGTGGATGGTTGGATGGGGTCCACCTACTATGGTGTTAATGAAAATCCCTTTGCCCTTCTGTTGTGTTGTAGGCTTGGGAGCAGGCTAATTTTGGTTTGGGGCCTGTCCTCCTTGCCCCCTGTCCCTTGGGGCAGCCTTATACTTATCCAACTTACCCTCACGCAACAACTTCTCAACCACATCTCTCAAGTGTCGACATTCGTTCGTTGAATGTCCGTGGGTTCCGTGAAATAAACAAAATTTTCCAGTAGCAATTTCTTTTTCTGTCAAATCTCGCGGCGGCGGTTTTTTGTATTGCAGAACATTGTACGTGTCCAAATAAATGTTCTCCAAAATGTCATTCAACAGTGAATAATTCTCAAAGGTCTGGAACTGGGGTCTTTTGTCAGAATTACTTCCTCGGTTCCTGTTTCTATTATTACCATTCGCATTACGGTTGTTGTTGCCCCCGTTTCCATCATTATTGTTTCCATTCTTGTTTCCAATGTTCACTTCGACTTTCCTAGAACTTTCTCCAGAATTCTTTACAGCAACATTACTCTGAACAGCTTCTTTTGAGGCCGCTCCGGACTTCCTCTTTCTGTTTGCCCTTGCCTCCTCCTGTCTTAACTGAATATTGGCCTTCTCATAAAACAACTCTCTTATGGGGGGCGGGTTCCCAGAAAGATAATCTCCAAACTCTGAATCAGGATCAACTACCTCCATTAAGGCCATCAAGATCGTGGGCTCATGAGGGTCGCTGACTTCTGTTACAGCTAAATTGAAACGGTCTAGATACGACTTCAAGGACTCACCCGGTGCTTGCTTAATTCTCGATAATTCGATAACAGTCTTAGACTTTCGGGTGTGAAGTCGGAATTGATTCATGAAATGTTCACTTAATTCTTTTAAATTCGATATCGATCGAGGAGGAATTCTGGTAAACCATAGTAATGGAATGTCTTCTAAGTAAATCGGAAAAGCCTTACACTTCACAGCGTCAGGAGCAACTGCAACATTCATAAACTAGGCGTATCGCATCAGATGTTGTCCCGGGTCTGTTCTCCCATTATATCTGTCCATCTGCGGCAAGTTAAATCATCGGGGGAACTGAAAGTTAAGAATGTCGTCAGTAAAGGGAGTATGGCTTCGCTCAATACCATAATCTTCATTGGTGTAATTTCGACTCTCAGACATGATCTGGCGCACCATAGCCCACACATCAGCATTGGTCAAAGGCCATTCAGGCTCCCTGGCTCTAATGTTCGGGTTTCCTCTGGGCTCTTGATCAGGGGACACCCTCCTTCTTCTAGCGGCTTCTGCTCTGCTTTGCTCCTTACGCTCCCGGTCGATCTCGGGAGGAAGGAGCTGAAGCATTTGTCCCTGAGTGGGGTTGATATGGTTAGGATCTCTAGGCAGAACATGGGATCCTCACATTGGTAACAGCATAGGCTCTCTCAAGCTCGGGTCATCGGGTCCTAACACACGAGCAGCATCTTCACGGGATCCCAGAGATCCGAAAATCATTTGTTCCAAATTCTGAGGTCGTTCGAGCGGCCTTCTTTCACGAGGTCGCTCTTCCTCTGAGGAAGAAGACTGATCCATTGCAGTGTGATGAACTGGGGAAGGGGTCCTCTGCCTGCGAAGCTTGCCAATTTCCCTACTCATGATTCTCATATTTTCTTGCATCATAAGGTTGGTGCGCTCATGGATTCTCATAGCCTCCTTAGTGCTCTCAAGCATGTCAAGAAGGCGCGAAAAATCTCCTTGGGTGACAGGCGCAGACGGATTGATCTGGTCATTGATCATGGTGGCTGGAGTCAGAGCATTTGGAGGGGCTTGAGTAGAGGTTCCAGCATCACCTAGACTCGGATCGGATCGGAGCAAGGTGACCTGACTGGATCGATTCGGAGCAGGGGAGCACACCTCTTCAACGTCCTCTACTCGGGTCGGATCAGAGCTTTCCCTCTGCGACTGGTTCAGATGTCCTGAGCCAGTCCGATCCGCTCCTGAGCTTTGCCCTCGAGTCCTCGTCATGACCGCGTTTTGCTGATCTTCATCGACTTTGTTCCCTCGACTGGTTTGAGCTTCCTTGCCTTTTCCTTTGGCCATAGTTCTTCAACAATCAGCCAACAAGTACTTAAAAGTGTCGAAAAGTGGGGATTAACTTCTTCGAACTCAATGGTCCAAAAAGTAGAACGATAATCCAGAAAAACAGAGAATTCGAATGATTCTCAGTGAAAGCACCAAAATGTTAGACCAAAAAGTGGTTCTAACACCCAAATTGACTAAAATTACGATAAAATGAAATAAAAAAAAAAACAAGAGACACAGGATTTATAGTGGTTCGGCGTTAAAGAGCCTACGTCCACTTTATATCACTTTGCTTGATGATGTAGATGAAAATACAACAAGATATTCACTCAATCTCTCTCTCTTTTCATATACATTCACTCAATTACACTCAAAATACACTTTGAATGATGATTTGGATTGTTTGGGAGTGCTGGAATTCAGTTCTCAAAGGTATTAAGCTCTCAGAGTGCCAAAAGTCCCCTTCAAATGACCCTTGGGGGTCTATTTATAGGTGGAAATTTCTCCAGAATCCGGTTTGGATCGGACCCACGTGGCTTCTATCCCACCACTTTCGGGCTCGGATGGATTTTAGTGTTGATAACGCACCGGGTTGGTGGCCAACGCGGGTAGAAAGTGGATGTAACTTCCCCGATTGTTTAGGAGAACGTGGGGTGAAGGCTGCAGTTACTTTGGGATCGGATCGGGAATGCTAGTGTGTAGGGGTTCAGTTCGGGTTTATGCCAACCGATCCAGTCTAGCCTGCGTGGAATTCAAGCTCATCCATTTTCTGCTCCGTTCCGATCCGCCCTGGCGTTAACCATCCGATCCGATCTGACTCACTCTAGGAAGTAGGGTTCTTCGATGTTCGATATCTCCACTTTGTGTAGCCTAGTTCACAAAGTAGGCTAACAATTATATACATAAAACATACAAACAGTTCTAAATTTAATTATAACTAAGACAACTATCAACATTAGTTTTAATATCATTTCACATGATAATTAGTAATTTCATGTGGGAAATAATATCCATAGATAAACAGAAAAACGCTAGCTTGTTATCGGCAAAATTGACACATATCTATTTCAACCAACCATACATTATACTTGCAATTAGCACATACATGTTAGCTTGTTGTCGGCAAGACTGACCACAGTAAGATTGGTAAGCCTGCCAAGATTACCAGGAATGGTGCTAGTGAGCTGATTCCCAGCAAGGGCAAGCGCAAAAACGGCGGAATGGAATTGTATCGGTACTCAGCTTACAATCTGCAAGAATAAGTGAAGAAAGACGCGATAACTGACATATTGTTGGAGACATTTATCCAGTCATTAGCCTATACCTACCTGCCATGTTGACACTACGATCAACTAGTTCACCGTGAAGCAACAGAACAACAATAAGGCTTGTGTTGTGGTCATAAGTCATATGTCACTTCAGTCCTCAAAAATATTATCAACTATATAATCTCATGTTATTATAGTTAAAATGCCAGTTAACTGGACATAAGCTAATTTGTTGTGTTCTAACATATCAGTAAATGCGGAGATGTACAATCTTCTGAAGAGAACAGTGTGATTTTGAGTACAACCTAAAACCAACTCATACTTGAAAGGTATCCTTGACTTTTGTTCTCAAATGTTCACGACAGAACTCAGAAGTATCCATTGCTGATTTCCAAAGTAAATAGAACAAAGGCTTGCTAATTTCATAAACATATGGATTGCTGATTTCGGGTTAAATAGTACAAAACTTAGGCACAACTAACTCTTTTTTATTCTTTTTCCCATTCCCCTCTTCCCTTAATGACACATCATACATCAACAAAAATTCCAATCCAGCCTAATCTATTATTAATTTATTCCTGTCTACAGAACTAATATAAAACGTGGTTATAACTCTCGTTTGTTAAGACCAATTTAGTACATATGAATACTGCAAAACCTTGATTGGTTTATATCATGTTAACTTATCTTATGAGCACTTTAGTGCAAAAAACTGGTCAATATAACAGCCCCACCTATAGGCATGTTAAATAACTATCTCAACCAAAGTATTATTACAATTATAACCATTGATTATTATTACAATTAATGATATTTTCTCAGCATACAATTATGACTATTGACTACGTAGTATCACAACTATTTCACCAACGTATTGGACATATTTTGATCCCCAAAAGGAAAAAAGAGTCAGTATATCGATCTTCTTTAAGACCTTTTCCAAATTAAAGTTCTTTGAGAAATCGTTGCTTTAACCAATTTTACTATAATGATACAAGACTAGACAAATTCCTCAGAAAAATAAAAAAATTATACATTGGAAAATTAAAATGCAAGCTAGCTTCATAGAGAGGAACTAATAAATGAAAGCACATCATGTAGTGTGAACCGATAAGGTACATATTACATAAGATGAAAATTGTAACAAACCCTCATATTTATTATGGAATTATGAAGCCTAATCACAAAACCTAATAATAACAAACTTAAAAGCATATTACTACTACTAAGCAACTCGCACTCTTATCAAATAAAAAATCCTTAGCATTTTGGTAACGGAGCTGGCATATTGCTTAACTTACATTCCTTAGCGGCAGTAGTGATTGGATTGTCAATGGCACTAGACTCAGCATCCTACAACTCCAAACCAGCCAATGGTGTTTTTTCTCTTATCTTCGAACTTGTATATTTCACCATTTTTAAATTGTTGTATAGCATCAGTAAAAAGAGAGAGAGGCACTTTCGGATTGAAAGATGATTTAAGGGATTCTAGATGAGGAAGAGAGGGATTTCGAGGGCAAAGATGGAGGTTCTGAGTGATTGAAACAGTAAACAGAGAGAGGAGGTCTGTATTAGATTCCGAGGACAAAGAAAGGGATTTCGGGGATAAAGAAGAAGGCTTATTTCTCGCATCGAACTTTCTAGAAGGAGGGAAAAATTGAAATGTAAAGAAAAAATAGAGCGGCCACAGAAAGTTTTGGCGAAAATTGGACAAATAATGGATGGAATCAACTAGAAGCGTTTTTTGGTCTAATTTTCAATTTTAAAATAATGAATGGTCGCATATGACTTTTAAATGCAGCCCATTAATGTAACCAAAGACAAATTTGTTGTAGTGTGTTTGTGATCAATTCTGGTGTGATAATCATTGTATGATTCATATAGTAATTCAAGATTGTTTAAATTTTCCATAATCTCTTTAAAACACTATTCCCCCTCCCCCCCCCCCGGTTTAGTGTTAGTTATGTCTTAAGATCCTTAATTCGCATTCTTGAACATATTTGAATCTTGAACGATCTTGTTATGAAGAACTAAGAATGTGATAGTCTTATCGAGAGGTTGGTAGACTAAGAACGTGATGGTCTTGTCAAAAGGATGGTTATATATATATATAGACACACACATATACGAGCGCTCAATAACACTCAAGAAATGTAACGACCCAGAAAATCTGAACCAATTTAAAAATTTTAAATTGGCTAAAATAATGGATTTTAAATATTTTAAATAAATATTTTAAATAATTGAGATGAAAAGTGAGTTTGAATCGACAATTGAAAACGAATATAATTAATTATAATTATAAACAAGGCCTGAAATGGCGCTGCAGTTTCAAAAATTGAATTCAAATTTTGTCGGACTGTACCGGGTGCAAAACAATCCGGATTTTAGTGAGACCAAAAATATTTAAATATGTTAGTGAATACCTTTCTAACGAATCTGAAAAATCGAATTTTCATAGCGGAAAGCAAAAGTTATGGCCAAATGAATTTTCAGAGAGGTCGCTATGGAATTTATGTAGCCGTGAAATTAGCCATTTTGCATACGACCTCGGAATTCGACGAAACCACTTTTGTTGGGTTCGGGATGTGAAGTTATTGCTAGATTTCAAATTTCATTATTTTTGAAGCTAATGTGTGAGCGTGGCAAAGGAAAATGTGTTTTGGTCAATTAAAGTTAAATTGGATCGACCAAAAATGGGCCTTTTCGCAAACGGTCTCAGAATTCGACGAAACTAATTTTGTTGGGACCGTATCGTCAAAACATAGCTAGATTTATTTTTCTGGAATTTTTCGAATCAGTTTGTGGCCCTGGCAAATTGAAATGTACGTTCAAATTAAATATTGAATATTTTATATTTTGATTTGAAGGAAAACTGACTGAAACAGTCGAATGGGCCTACGAAACATATCCCATTGTGTTCGGAATAGGGGTAAAACGCTAGGGATGGCAGTCGTTGGGTTTGATTTCAAGTTCGTCTAAGAAAACCCCAATTTTTGAATTTAATATAACATCGGCCAATAGGATTTTTTATTTCATTAATTTAAAAATATAAAAAAAAACAAAAAAACCCGATATCCTCAGCGACGAACGGCGGCCAGCGTTCAAACCTTCTCGTCCATTTTCCGGCGAAACCACGCCTCGATAGACCTCCCTCCAGTTGAACTTTTTAGAGTACTCTCCTCCCACTTCCCATCCATACCTGGTTTGGCCTCCACCATGCCCTGTAGAGCGAGATCGAGCGCCTCAAAGGCGGCAACTTCATCTCGTCGCCGCCACGGATTCTGGCCATCGAACGGAGCGCCGCCACCTGGCATTTAAAGCCCATTCCAAGCTCGACGAAGTGGTACAACCTGATCGGGACGAAGTGCAACGGGTGGAGCTAAAAATCGAAACCCTAGTTCGAAGGTATTGCTAAAGGTATCGGCCATTTGATTTTAAAACAGTTTTAACACTTTAAAACCGTCGCGAATGTTGATTTTACAATAAAAATTGTATCTTTTTCGTTTGTTGACGAAATTCGATGAAACTGTAGACATTGGGACCGTGTGAACGCCTTCTGCATTTTAGAAGAGACCGCATATTTTTCTGAGCCTTTTGCTATTTTTGGTGGAGTGGAACCCAATGTGAGATTTCTAATTTATAAACAATATGGAAAACGACGATGTATAAATTATATAGTCGATGTATGAGTTATATAAGCGATGTACACCTCTTGTATAAGCGTTCTATAAGTTGTACGTTCGATGTATAAGTTATATATGCGTTGTAAAAATTATATATGTGTTGAAATAAAAGTGAATTGCTATATATAAATATATATATATATATACGCCCCTCGTCCACAAACCATGGACGATATTTATTGATTGTGATTGGTGTGAAAATTGATTGATAGCGAATGGTTGTTTGGGATTGTTTGTGGTTGATATTGATTGATTGTGGTTGAAAAATACCCATTTGTGGTTGAGAAATATTTGGTTGAAACCACACAGGATTAGTTTGTGGAAATGAAATAAATATATACATGCCGCCTGCGTGCGAACTAGATGCATGATCCCCATTGTCAAAAACCGCGAGGTTTTAAGGTAGAGCGAGGAGCCGTACTAGGGACGGTCCCGGTTTTAACTACCCTGCCGTTATGCTGCCGAAACTTTGAATAATATTCATGTGTTTGAATTATTTTCAATTGCTGAAATTATATTTATTCATTGAATAGAAAACCTTCATGTGTTGAATCGATATTCATTTGTTGATTAGAGATTCATGTGTGAATGCTATTCGTGTTTTAAATATACAAATCACATTTTTATCTATATATAGAAACTATAAAAAATCTTCATGTGTTGAATCGATATCCATTCGTTGATTAGAAATTCATGTGTTGAATGGTATTCATATTCTGAAATAAATTGTTTAACAATAAAAATCACCTTTTTATCACCTGTATAAACTATATAAAATAATAGTGTTTTGGAAAGAATTGTTTTACAATAAAAATCACAATTTTATTATATACGTGAATTGTTGAAATGTGAAGTGTTAAAAATAGCAACTCGTTCAAATAAATATGCATGAGTCGAAATATTCATTAATTAGCTAATGATGTGATTTTTATCTGTGCATGCAACATTAGAATGAATGGTGTTTTTAAAACCAAATGGAATCAAATATGAAGTTGAATGGAAAATGATAAATGATAAGAACTGTATATATGTACATGCATATTTATTGAACAGGTTATAGCAAAGGGGCTAGAGAAGAGGAATAAAATTTTGTGCCCGACAAATAGGTACACATTTACTGTTTTGTTTGGGTGATGATTTTATGAGCCTGTTGGCTAGCCGCTTGGCTTTTTCTATTTCTTTTCGATATGAGACGCCCGTGTGGCTATTTGGGAATTTTCCCAGCCCCTCCCGTACAAAGGAGGTTATGGCGAATTTTTCCGAAATTTAAAGGCGTTAGTGAAATATTTGAAGTGAAAACGATATAGGAAATTTTGAATGAACTATATTTATATAAATATATAAATATAAATAAAATTAAAACGAAACGTGGCCGTGCAGTTCGCATTTTGAAACCGTAATTTCAAACGATTATACTGGGAGATCCGACCATCGGATTTTCCTGAAATCGCAACCGTTGGGTTCGCTTTAGAAACGGCACCAACTTTGTAAAAGTCCAACGGTTGGATTGTATGGAATGTTTAATTCAAATCTGAAGAAAAACAGAGCCAGAATCGATTATATTTATATATATATATAAAAATATATATATATTTAATCGAATAACGACGCTGCAGTTCGTATTTTGAAATCGAAACTTCAAACGATTGTACCGGGAGATCTGACCGTCGGATTTTCCCGAAACTGGAACCGTTGGATTCGTTTTGAAAAGACCTTTCTAATTATGTAAATTTTGTGAAGATCCAATGGTCAGATTTTCAGATATGTGTAAATCAAATCTGAAGAAAAACAGCGCCACGGCCGCGTTATGGTCCGAAGCGTCGTTTTGAATATATTGGCTATTTTAAAATAAATAAAAATAGCGATAAATCGTTATAAAATATTATAAACAATATGGATGTGATTTAGAAATTAACTGAAGATTGGCTAAGTCGAAAGGTTTCCTGGGTGTTGATCTGATGTTGGTTTCGGCCTTCGGGGTTAATATTTGGGAAATCGTTCTCTTACTGATTGACGGTTAGTGACTAATGAATTGATATGATGCGTGTATAGGTTGGTGTTGCACTTGTTTATTATATACGCGAGTTGCTCAGAAAGACCGGGTTTTTCCCATTCTGAATAACTGAATCGACAATAATAAATCGAATATGAAGGCGATGGTCGAAGACCGGAGTTCTTCACCTCGTCTGGATGGTAACCGAGGTCCTGATTGGGAGGCATCCCAAAATATGGATAATGAGTGGTGATCGTCCAGACGTACGTGGTGATCGATGGGTTTGCGAGGTATTTAGTGCCTCCGGTTTCGTTCAGACCCAGAACGTACTTGTAAATGGACTGTGTGTCTGACATTGGATTTTATTCTGTGTTGATTGATCTCTATTAAATATACATCTGTTTGGTGGCGGAGAATTCATTCTTTTGCTTAACGCCCTTCTCTGAAACGCACGAGCTCAGAGGTTGTATATCGATGGACATCAGTCGCATGGCATGAATTGCCTGTGTGGCATGCTAAGATGCAGTGATCAGGGCTTCTGTTGAAAAGCAAAGTCTTGTGGTGATGATCAAAGCACCGCCTGTGTGGCGTAGCTTTGTGTATAACGTGAATTCGCGAGCCTCACACCCCGGTATGAACCAGAAATGGGAGGAGGACCTCAGGGAGGGCATGCGCTTCTTTCTAGCTAGGGTGGTGTCAGTGACCTACCAGCCCTGACATTTATATACTTTTCACCTATGTGGTTGTTGCTGTTGCGAGGGCCTCGGTTTGATCGGACGATCCGGGTCCGATGGAGTCATTCGTTGGCTCGTTTACGCCCCAAAGGGCGGAGAAACGTATTGTTCAGGCACTATAATCTACTCCATGTGGACCGACCCTGTCGCTCCAAGGGGCAGTTGCGGCTGTTCCGGAGACATGGGCAAGATTGTCTCGAATTCGGTAAGGACTATCTTTTTCCTTTTCATGACGGAAATCCAATTTCCAAATACGTCATCGTGCGGTTTTGATTGTAAATACATATGGCGACATGATATATGATACCCATGCCGTCTATGATTGATAGTTATGATTTGAAATTGTTTTCAAAACATATAAACACTAGCAATAATATCAAATGCCTTTGTTTTATTCGTATCAAGCATATTTTGGCCGTTATAAGGTAAAAGCTCTATCCTCCGGTTTGCGTTGCATTGTGTGATGGGAACTGAGTCTTATAATGGCTTCATTTTTATAAAAAGCATAACGATGTTTAAAAGAAAGATTTGTTTTAAAGCACTGGCAATCCAATGGAGTAAACCCGTTCCACGAAAGTGGGGTGGTCCTGTGATTGGCCAAATTATATATGTGTTGAGTAGATTTCTCATACCAGTCCCATGACTGACTCGTAGTTTGTTTCACTTTCAAACTCGGGTGCCCCTCTTTCTATACGGGCAGCCTTGTATTCAGGTTTAGCTGTCTTTCTCTGGATAGCTGGAGCTGAAGATGGATTCTATCATTTATCTCGTTTTATGCTGTTCATCTCCTATTGTACATATTTTGTTTGTTTCCGCTGTAGACATATATGTATAGCTGAACTGTATTTGTACTAAGTAAGATCCTGTATACTGTGTAACTCTGATGATTACTTTTATCCAGTATATTCTATTGTTCATTATCTGGTGTATTTACTTAATTATGTTCTGCTATTATCTGTTTCTGTGTTATATTCCAAAGATAACCCTTGTCTCCGTCAGAACGGGATTTGGGGTCGTCTCAAGAAATGGAGCATCCCTTTAACCCCGTTATTTCAACCATTTATTTATAATAAATTAATTTAGTGGAGGGGGGAGAGTTAATGGAAGGAGAGAGAATCAGGATGTGATGGAAATCAGGGGGGATAAATGGGTGTCGCATTGTTTGGGTGTGCTCTTGATCCTATTATATATATTTATATATATACCTAAGGGTTATAGGGAACCCCTCTTTCGTAGCACGCCAATAGTAGCCATACATTTATAATTAAATAAGTTAGTGGAGGGAGAAAGAATTAGTGAAAAGAGAGAGAAACGAGAATGTGTGGTGGAATTAGGGGGCTATAATGGTGCTGAACTATTTTGGATGCTCTTGATCCTATCTCGTGTGTTTGTGTGTATGTGTGTGTATATATCTCAATTAAACAATAATCCTGAAAAAACCGAATGGATAATTTTTGGATGTAGGGCCTTCATATCCGTATTTTTTTAAATATTGAATATTTATTCACTTTTCGAGTACAAATATAAATGAATTTCATTTCTTTTGGATATCCATTGTAGTGCTGATTTTGAGGACAACTGAGACCCCCCATGTCCATTAATGTCACTCACTAAGGGAATGCATTAAGTTTCATGAAGCGCTATAGGTAAACAGACACAGAATAATTACAAGATAGATATAAATAAGGAAACAACGGAAAATTTAAACTTTTATTTCAAACATAAGTCATAATATCGTGGTCCACAATTTCATAACTCACAAAAACCATTAAATAAAATAACTTCTGTCCTGCACCATCAGAGTACATAAGTAAATAAAAAGCATCATTCCCCCAATTAAAAGAGTTAAGCCATAGTAGAGACAAGAACTTGAGCCATACTTCAGAAGTAGCTCCTAAAAAGATGATATCTGAGTCCTGATTAAGTCTGAGTGTTTCCTCCCTGATAGCCTGGGGGGAAACGGATGAAGGAAGAAGAAACAACAGGGTCAGATATAAAGTCTGGTGAGTCTAGTTTCTTTTAGCCAGTAGACAAATAAAAGAAACATGATAGGAATATTAAGTGGATAAGAGATATCACTACATAAATGGCAGGTGTGACAAGGTAAGCAAGATAAGATGTATGTGCCTCATCAATGATTACTCTGCATTATTACTAGTATAACTGAAAGGAGATGATCCCTTCCACTATGAGTTGGTAGGTTTAGGTCATACGTCCAAGTATACCCTAACAACTACCCTAATCGATCGGCTCCCTACCCTGTAGATATCATGTGACTACCCCATAGTAGGAGGTATCACTTCCTAAAGTGGCAACCCATGGTGTGCACAACCATATCTATTGATGTCACGATCGTCTTAGCCCCCTCTGCCCGGCCCATGCACGCACATGTCCCCAGTCGGTTTGCGCCGCCTACACCATCCGTCTCATTTGGACCTCTTACAATCAATTAGTAAGCGTGCCCTTCTCCGTCTAGTACGGAGTTCTTTACTTGATACCAACTCCGGGTTACTGACTGAAATGAGTCCCACACAATATGATACAAGCTCTCCCCCTTGTCTTGTATCCCCACTAAGTTTTCCACTGACTATGTATACCCTTAGGCGTCTTTAATTACATAGCCCAATACCAATTATGCTTACCCTAAAGGGTGTCTTTAATTACATAACTTCATTACATTATCTGTCGGTTATGTATACCACTAGGTGTCTTTAATTACATAACCCTATTACATTATCTACCGGTTATGTATACCACTAGGTGTCTATAACTACATAACCCTATTACATTATCTACCGGTTATGTATACCACTAGGTGTCTTTAATTACATAACCTTATTGGCTTAAGTTCATGGGCCTATATGTAAATATTACCCACCCCCTCTAATTTACTTAACCCACCCACTACCTATCCAATTTTACTTAGCCCTAACTTAATTTCATAGTCATACAATCTTTATGAATAAAATTAGGTTAAGTAGTCCAATTCTTTACCATGTCCATTTATGGTTTTATAATGGGCTAGACTTCCCACATTAGGCCTACAATGTGTGGATGCCGGATATGTCGGTCAGGTCCGGGCAGTCTTATTCTACAGTTGGGACTAACCTCGTGTCTTAGCCTGATTCTTATTTGCATACTTAGACCTCCCACATTAGGTTCAACATTAATGGCTGCTGGATATGTCGGTCGGGTTCCGGCAGACTTCCACCACTAATGTAACCTGACGTCGAGTCATAAGTACAATTTAAAATTCCTAATTGTAAATTACTAAACATTCCAAATTAATCCAAATCTACCTATGTCATTATAGGTAACTATTTCTATGTTTTCCCCATTTGAATTACATGTCCCATTTCATATAAAGATTACATAAATTACGCCAATTATATTCCCTTTTTCCCCGTTTCCTCTCGAACGTATTCGTACGCATTTTGGCAGCATCTAGGCTATAAAGTAGCCTAGCTACAACAATGAAAAGGGAATATGACGAAGGTGATAGTTTCAACATATCTTGGCATAAACATAAACTGGTATGATAACAAGGTGAATGGTCATGTAATCATCATGGCAAGGTAGGCATAAAAGTGATGAACTTGTAGCAACTACGATGTCAACGCAACATAATGAGATCTAAATTAACCATAGGGTGTCCAATTATTTCGATCTAGCATAGTTATGGTGACATAGTAACATGTTAAGATCTAAAGAGGGATTCACATGTCAAGTTTACAACATATCTCATGGATCTCAATATGACAGGTGAAAGGGGATTAACATAAAGATTTAGATCTAAGTAATGTTACAACTGTCCAAATTAATAGATGTACATCCACCATAACATGGTTACAAGTCAACATACATATAAGCAACATAATCGAATAACCACAATTTTATTAGATCTAGGAAAATAGATCTATCGTGACATAGTATAGGATTTCACATTAACATAGAATCATACTTTACAACATATCCGATTCATAGTCTTTCAAAATATACTTTTATTTATCTGAACCTAATAACAACTAGAACTCACAGCATTAGGTTTAGAGAATAGAGGAAGAACGGATCTTGAATTTTTGAATTGGATTTATAGAATATGTTGTTGCAGAAAACGATTCAGTTTGCACTCCAGTAGCATACGGCCTCCATGACTTCCAATGAATAAAATATGAGAAATAGGGCACGTATATATATAGCTGCCAGACCCCCTAAAACCGAGTGCCACGTCAGCCCTAGGGGTGTCGACACCCCTGTGGGTGGGTCGACCCTTAGGTCGACACCCCATTAGGGGGGTCGACCCCCTAGAGCGGGAATTTTGCCGCTCAGAGGAATTTTTCAAATTTGAATCTTCTGGATAGAATTCTAACTCAGCTCTGACTCATCTCTGACTCATACGTATGTTTATAATTTTTCTGTTCATATACAAACTTAAAACCCTCATAACTTCCTCATACGGTGTCCGTTTTACGCAAACCAAATGTCTATCTTGACCAGAATTTCGAGATAGAAGCAATGGTGTAGTCCGTTTCCTCTAATTCTGAATATTAAATTAATTATTATTTAATTTATCCTATTTTAGTGTCGGTACAAATTCGGTGTGTTACATTCTCCCCTACTCAAAGGATTTCGTCCCGAAATCTCTAAGTTGAGAATAATGCATATCCTACCATCCATCATCCATCTACTCATCCGCTGGCGTCCATTATCCTTAAAGATTTCTAATGCTTATATGAATATATGCAAAGGTGGGTGTATATGTCCAAACACTAATGTAAAGATAAGGAGGTCTACGGATTCAGTTGACCTCCTTAATGCAATGTATGTTGGTGCCATGTATCCAATATGTATGCAAATAAACCTATCATATTATATAAATTCTATATGTGTGCACATTCATTCGTCCAAATGCAACATCTATATGCTAACTCATCCATTTCCATTAATAAAAGAAAAGAAAAATGCACATACATCCATATGCAGGATGAGAGTGATTGAGCCGATCTTAGTGCCTAATGTGTGTATATGCATCCACAGGAAATCACTAGAAAACACTTGCATCCATCAAACGTAACATGTTTCAAACACATGTTTACATCCATAGGATTCCTATCTAAAAGTCGAAAATATGATGGATAAGATATGTTCTATTGACAGAAACAAGCACTGATAAAACTAAGGAAAGGAGTTAAGAACATACCCAAGGGTACGAAGCATGAATCTTGTCTTTGGTCTTCTAAGTCGCATCTTCTGGGTTATCTCCCCATTGAACCTTTAGCTACTTGATTTTCTTATTGCACGGCTTCCTAACTTCCGACCCAAGAATACGGGTAGGGACTCGTCCGACTATCGCCTCCCGTTCCACTTCGACTTCTTCCAACATGCTCGGCTCAACAACTTCTGCGATGTCATGCAAGCACTTCCGTAGATGAGAGACATGGAAAACGTCATGAACACAGGATAGATTTTCTGGGAGCTTTACTCTGTAGGCCATTTGGCCAATCCTTTCGGTTATGGGGAATGGTCCCACAAACCTAGGTGCCAACTTCCCTACTGATCTGAAGCGAACCACATTCCTCAGAGGTGATACTTTGACAAAAACTAAGTCTCCCACTTTGAATTCGATGTCAGTCCTTCTCTTGTCTGCATAGGACTTCTGCCTATCTTGAGCGTTCTTCATCCGCCGTCGAATAAGGTCAATCTTTTTGGATGTTTCTCTAACCATATCTGGTCCAAGTAATAATCTTTCTGTAGATTCCCACCAATAAGTTGGCGATCTACAGGGCCATCCGTACAATGCTTCGAAGAGTGTCATGCCGATGCTAGCTTGAAAACTGTTATTATAGGCAAACTCTACTAAAGGAAGATGCTCTTCCCAAGTCCCTCCAAAGTCTAGGATACACAGTCTTAAAAGATCTTCTAGAATCCTATTTACCCTCTCCGTCTACCCATCGGTCTGAGGATGATAAGCAGTGCTTAAACACAACTGTGTACCTAATGCTTCTTGCAAGCTCCTCCAAAATTCACTGGTAAAGATGGGGTCACGATCACTCATGATGCTGGAAGGTACTCCGTGAAGACGAACAATCTCTCGGACATAAATTGCCGCCAACAATGATGCCGTCCTCTTACTCTTAACTGGAATAAAGTAAGCGCTCTTCGTGAGTCTATCCACTATCACCCAAATACTGGTATTACTTTCTTTGATCTAGGCAAACCATCTATGAAATCCATAGAGACGCTCTCCCATTTCCACTGTGGAACCTCCAACAGATGAAGTAATCCACCGGGCTACCTTTGCTCAGCTTTGACTCGCTGGCAAACTAAAGATTGAGAAACAAATTCGGCCACATCTTTCTTCATCCCAGCCCAAAAGAAAACCCTCTTCATGTCTCTATACATCTTGTCACCACCTGGATAAATAGTCATCTTAGAATGGTGGGCTTCTTCTATGACTGCCTTTATTAAGCTTCCAGTTTGAGGAACACAAAGCCTTCCATCTAGTCGCAACCACCCCTTTTCATCTATGGCAAATCTACTAAGGTGACTAGAAGTCTCTCCTCTTCTGAGTTTATCCATGATGTCCAGAATCTGTGGATCACCTTGTTGCGAAGCTCCAATCTGATCCACAAGAGTCGGTCGTATCTCTGAGGATGCAAATAAATTAGGCAAAACCTCAATGGAGGGTCCAAAATCAAAAGCTGATATGAACTCCAAGTTCTTTCTTTCCACAAATTGAGGACTCAGGGCCACCCTCTGCCTACTTAGTGCGTCTGCCACCACATTACCCTTGCCAGGGGTATAAGCAATCTCAAAATCATATGTAGCCAAGAATTCCATCCACCGTGGTTTCCTTAAGTTTAGATCCTTTTGTGAGAATAGATACTTGAGAGATTTATGATCGGTGTATAACTCGAACTTTTCTCTAAGTAAATAATAATGCCACGTCTTTAATGCAAATACTATGGCAGCTAGCTCTAAATCATGGGTGGGGTAATTCTTCTCATGAACTCTTAACTGTCTACTCCAATTACATATTACTTTCCCTTTTTGCATCAGAACCGCACCAAGCCCTGTACCGCATGCATTAGTGTAAACAGTAAACACCTTATTCTCGTCAGGCAAGGTCAAGACTGGGGTTGTTTTCATAGTACTCTTCAGTCATTGGAAAGCAACGTCACAGTCTATATCCCATGAGAATGCCAAGTTCTTCTTCGTTGGCCTAGTGAGTAGGGCTGATAACTTTGCGAAGTCCTTAATGAACTTCCTATAGTAACCTACTAACCCAAGAAAGATTCTCACCAGGTTGCATTTTTAGGAACCTTCCAATCTTGTACTGCAACCACCTTCGCGGGATCTACAGCTATCCCTTCTTTAGAGACCACATACCCCAAGAATCTCACATCCTTTCTCCAGAAATGGCATTTAGAGAACTTTGCTTTTAGCTGATGGTCACGGAGAGTTTTCAAAACTTCTCCCAAATGTTGGGCATGCTCTTCTTCACTCTTGGAGAAGATCAAAATATCATCAACGAAGACTATGACGAATTTGTTTAGGAACTCCTGAAACACCCTACTCATCAAATCAACAAAATAGGAGGGTGCATTTGTCAACCCAAAAGGCATAACTAGCCATTCAAAGAAACCGTCTGGAGTTCTTAAAGTAGTATTATCTATGCTGTCCTCAACCACCCTCAACTGATGGAACCCCGTAGCCAAGTCTAGTTGAGAAAACACTGAGGTACCAACAAGTTGATCAAATAAATCATCAATCCTCGGAAGCGGGTGCCTATTCTTCTTGGTGAGCTTATTCTATTCTCTATAGTCAACACACAGACGAAGTGAACCATCCGCTTTAGTTGCGAATACTACTGGAGCACCCCATTCCGATATGCTTCGTCTGATAAACCCTTTCTCAAGTAGCTCCCCTACTTACTTACTCAGCTTCCTCCTCTCCCTTGAAGCCATGTGGCGTACTGGTAATGCAATTGGATTTGCATTGTCCACCAGATATATGCGGAAGTCAATTTCGCGCCTTGGAGGTAAACCCCATACCTCATCAAAAACATCGGGATAATCTCTAACAACCAGAACAGATTGCAAATCATTTATGGATGCATCTAGAGACTGTAGGAAGCTAAGCATAACAGACCCTTAAGGGTCACAGGAAACTTTGAGGGTCTTCCCATGACAAGTCAGGAGCCTAACAATCCTCCTCTCACAATCCAAAATGGCCCTATACGTGGTAAGCCAATCCATTCCTAGAATCAACCCATAGCCCATAAACCCGAGCATATACGCGTCAGATTCAAACTCGACGCCTAACACAGATATTTTCAAACCTCGAAAAATCATCGATAAATGAGCCGAACCACCAATGGGGTTTGAAACAACTACGGGATCTACTACCATACTAGTAATTAAGTGCACAGATTCAACCACAGAACTAGATATAAACGAGTGTGAAGCACCAGAATCAAATAGTGTCCTAACTGGATGGTTTGAAAGAGAAACTAAATTTTCTACGGAAATTTTTCTACCTCTTTCAGGAACACTGATCACAAGAGCATGCACCTGCCCTCCATAAGTCCTTGCTCTTTGCCCTTGTCCTTGCGATCCCTGTTTCTTCGGGCACTCTTTAGAGAAGTGTCCGACCTCTCCGCAATTAAAGCAACTGGCCTTCCTTCTCTTACAATCTTTGATCAGGTGACCCTCCTTTCCACAGTTGTGACATTTTCTCTTATCCTTGCCTTTACCATCTTCCCCCCTTTCTTCTGCTATTGTTGCTTCCCCTTCTTGGGCCACACCTTCTTATTTTGTGATGTCCCCTCAGCTTTTGTTTCCTTCATTTCTCCCTTGTCCTCCTCATGCATTAGGTCCATATCAACAAGCTTTTCAAAGGTGGCCCCCATTGGAATATGGGACATATCTAAACCATGTAGAGGCTTATTCAGTCCTTTAGCAAATCGCAAAGCCTTTTTGTGCGGTGTATCTACCAACTCTGATGCCAGTTGGTTGAACTTGTTCACACACTCTTTTACCGTCAAATTTCCTTGTTTGAGTGTTAAGAACCTCTCCATCTGTATACTTCTCTCAGCTTGGGAAAGAAATTTCATTTTGAACCTTTGTCTAAAGTCTTCCCAAGTTTCTACCGGACGTCCAGCTTGGGTTATTTCCCACCAAAATGAGGCTTCGTCCTTTAACAGCCAAGCAGCTAACTGGATCTTTCTTCGGTCCTCCACTTCAAAGATTATGAATAATTCCTCGATCTCCTTAAGCCAATTCCGAGCTTCTACGAATGTCTCGTTCCCATGGAATGGCCTTCCTCCCATAGCTCAGAAGTCTTTGCAGATCTTGGCAAAGTTGTCAGCTGTTGGAGGGGGGAGGAGGAGGAGGAATGACTGGTGCAGCAGAGGGAGGAACATTTTCTTGGACTTCGGCAGACGCCTTGGCCTCCAAATACCTACGGAACCATCTGGGTATTGTGATGCCCTCTGGGATATTAGGAATGTTTTCTTCCCCAGACATGCTGAAAAAGGGAAAAGGAAGAAATTTAGATAAAGGACCGAAGGATACTACATATGGCTTTTTGGGGAATGATTTTCAAAATAGACTTTTCTTTTGAAAATGCTTTTCTTTTAAAACCTTCTTGAAAATAATTTCCAATTTTTTTTATCTAGTCAGGTAACCTTCAGCTCTGATACCAAGTGAGGCACCCCACGTCCGTTAATGTCACTCACTAAGGGAATGCATTAAGTTTTGTGAAGCGCTATAGGTAAACAGACATAGAATAATTACAAGACATAAATAAATAAGGCAGCAGCGGAAAATTTAAACTTTTATTTCAAACATAGGTCATAATACCGTGGTCCACAATTTCATAAGTCATAAAAACCATTACAATAAAATAACTTCTGTCTTGCACCATCAGAATACATAAGTAAATAAAAAGCATCATTCCCCCAATTAAAAGAGTTAAGCCATAGTAGAGACAAGAACTTGAGCCATACTTCAGAAGTAGCTCCTAGCAAGATGATATCTGAGTCCTGATTAAGTCTGAGTGTTTCCTCCTTGAGAGCCTTGGGGGGAAACAGAAGAAAGAAGGAGAAACAATAGGGCCAAACATAATGTCTGGCAAGTCTAGTTACTTCTAGCCAGTAGATAAATAAAAGCAACATGATAGGCATATAAAGTGGATAAGAGATATCATTACATAAATGGCAGGTGTGACAAGGTAATCAAGATAAGGTGTATGTGCCTCACTAATGATTACTCTGCATTATTACATATAACTGAAATGAGATGATCCCGTCCACTATGAGTTGGTAGGTTTAGGTCATACGTCCAAGTATACGCTAACCACTACCCTAATCGATCAGCTCCCTACCCTGTAGATATCATGTGCTGGCCCCACAGTTGGAGGTATCACTTCGTAAAGTGGCAACCCATGGTGTGCACAACCATATCTACTGGTGTCACGTTCGTCTTAGCCCCCTCTGCTTGGGCTATGCACGCACATGTCCCCGGTCGGTTTGTGCTGCCCACACCATCCGTCTCGTTTGGATCTCTTAAAATCAGTCAGTAAGCGTGTCCCTTCTCCGTCTAGAACGGAGTTCTTTACTTGATACCAACTTTGGGTTACTGACTGAAATGGGTCCCAAACAATATGATACAAGCTCTCCCCCTTGTCTTGTATCCCCACTAGGTTTTCCACTGACTATGTATACACTTAGGTGTCTTCAATTACATAGCCCTATACCAGTTATGCTTACCATAAAGGCTATCTTTAATTACATAACTTCATTACATTATCTATCGGTTATGTATACCACTAGGTGTCTTTAATTACATAACCCTATTACATTATCTACCGGTTATGTATACCACTAGATGTTTTTAACTACATAACCTTATTGGGTTAAGTTCGTGGGCCTATATTAAATATTACCCACCCCCTCTAATTTACTTAACCCACCCACTAACCATCCAATTTTACTTAACCCTAACTTAAGTTCATAGTCATGCAATCATTATGAATTAAATTGGGTTAAGTAGCCCAATTCTTTACCATGTCCATTTATGGTTTTATAATGGGCTAGACCTCCCATATTAGACCTACTACGTGTGGATGCTGGATATGTCGGTCGGGTCTGGGCTGTTTTATTCTACAGTTGGGCCTAACCTCGTGTCTTAGTCCAATTCATATTTGCGTACCTAGACCTCCCACATTAGGTTCTACATTAGTGGATGCTGGATATGCCGGTCGGGTCTGGGCAGACTGCCACCACTAATGTAACCTAACGTTGTGTCATAAGTACAATTTACAATTCCTAATTGTAAATTACTAAACGTTCCATATTAATCTAAATCTACCCATGTCATTTTAGGTAACTATTTATATGTTTTCCCCATTTGAATTACATGTCCCATTTCATATAAAGATTACATAAATTACGCCAATTATATTCCCTTTTTCCCTGTTTCCTCTTTAACGTATTCGTACGCATTTTGGCGGCATCTAGGCTATAAAGTAGCCTAGTTACAACAATGAAAAGGGAATATGATGAAGGTGATAGTTTCAACATATCTTGGCATAAACATAAACATAAACTGGTACGATAACAAGGTGAATAGTCCTGTAATCATCATGGCAAGGTAGGCATAAAAGTGATGAACTTGTAGCAACTACAATATCAACGCAACATAATGAGATCTAAATTAACCATAAGGTTAGCATAGTTAGGGTGACATAGTAACATGTTTAGATCTAAAGAGGGATTCACATGTCAAGTTTACAACATATCTCATGGATATCAATATGACAGGTGAAAGGTGATTAACATAAAGATCTAGATCTAAGTAATGTTACAAATGTCCAAATTAATATATGTACATCCACTATAACATGGTTACAAGTCAAGATCCATATAAGCAACACAATCGGATATCTACAGTTTTATTAGATCAAGGAAAATAGATCTGTCATGACATAGTAAAGGATTTCACATTAACACAAAATCATACTTTACAACATATCCAATTCATAGTCTTTCAAAATATACTTTTATTTATCTAAACCTAAAAACAACTAGAACTCGAGAATTGAGGAAGAACGGATCTAGAATTTCTGAAATTGGATTTGTAGAATATGTTGTTGTAGAAAATGGTTTAGTTCGCACTCCAGCAGCATACGACCTCCATGACTTCCAACGAAGAAAATATGAGAAACATGACTCGTATATATATAGCTGTCAAACCCCTGAAACCTAGTGCCACGTCAGCCCTAGGGGTGTCGACACCCCTGTGGGTGGGTCGACCCCTAGGTCGACACCCCTCTAGGGGGGTTGACCCTCTAGAGCTGGAATTTTGCCGTTCAGAGGAATTTTTTGAATTTGAATCTTCTGGATAGAAGTCTGACTCAGCTCTGACTCATCTCTGACTCATACGTATGTGTATAATTTTTCTATGCATATACAAACTTAAAACCCTCATAATTTCCTCATACGGTGTCCATTTTACGCAAACCAAACGTCTATCTTGACCAGAATTTCGAGATGGACGCAATGGTGTAGTCCGTTTCCTCTAATTATGAATATTAAATTAATTATTATTTAATTATCCTCTTTTAGTGTCGGTACAAATTCGGGGTGTTACAACAACTGTGTGATTTAATGGAATGATTTTTTTTAAAATAGTCATTTTGTAGATAATGATATTTCAAGAAAATTTTAATAAGATCAGTATTTAAAAATAGTTGTACTTGCCTTTTTTAAAACACTATTCACCCCCTCTAGTGTTAGTTTTGCTTTAAGATCCTTAATCCGCATTCCTTAACAATTGGTTTTAGAGCATAGGTTTTCAAAAGTTCATCATCTGAATTTTGGAAATATTAAATGGAAATCAACTCTGGTATTGCTAACAATAATTGTTCATTTGTAGAGGGTCAGCCCACCGTTAGACCACCATTATTTAATGGCAGTAATTATTCATATTGGGCATGTAGGATGTAAATATATTTTCAATCTGTAGGATTAGACAGTTGGAATATTACACAAACTGTATATGTTGAACCCACTACTAATTTTACACAATGGACTAATGAACAAAAGATTGTTGTACAAAGTAATTCTAAGGCTATGAATACGTTATTTTGTTCATTAGATAGAAATGAATTTAATGGAATGTCAGTTTGTAAATCTGCTTATGAAATATGAAGAACATTGCAAGTTACTCATGAAGGAACCAATAAAGTTAAACAGATCAAGATATCTATGTTAACGGATCAATTTGAGTTATTTAAAATGAATCAGAATGAATCTGTCCCCGATATGTACTGCCGGTTTTAGGGAAATTGTGCATTCATTAATGGCTTTGGGAAAAACTTATTTTGAGGAAGATCAAGTCAGAAAAATTCTCGATTCACTAACTTTAGAATGGGATCAAAAAACACTGGCAATAGAAGAGGCAAATAATGTTAATTAAATGAAGATTGAGGAGTTAATAGGAAATTTGATGTCGTTTGAAGTTTAACTACAGAAATGAAAGGAGAATAAGTCGATAGAAAAGGAATCTATAACATTCAAAGCAACAACTGATGGTTCTGATTCAAGCAGTGAGGATAATGAAGAAATTGCCTTAATAACAAGGAATTTCAGAAAATTTCTGAGATACAAAAGGAGAAATAATTTTCAAAGAAATCATCAAGGAAGTTCAGGAAGAAATGATGACAGATGTTACAATTGCAATAGATCAGACCATATAAAGAGAATGTGTCCATATCCAGATAAATCAAATCAACAGACAGATAATAATAACTCGTCAAAGAAAATATGACATCCCACATCTGTTAATGTCACTCTTTAAGGGAATGCATTAAGTTTCGTGAAGCGTTATAGGTAAATAGAAATAGAAATATTACAAGACAGATATAAAATGACAGCGGAATTTAAAACTTTATTTGGTAGAAAACATCGTGGTTCAAAACATTGTTACATCATGAGTCTGAAATACATAAAACCCAGTACATATACTTAAAACTTCTATCTTGTACCGAAATCATTAGGGTACAATAAATATGAAAAGAGCATAATCCCAAAAAACATAGCCATAGTAGAGAAGATATGAAATCAAGCAGTACATCTAAGCAACTCCAAGCAGAAGGGAAGAAGAATCCTAATCAAGCTTGAGTATTCCCACCCTGAGAACCTTAGGGGGAATGGGAGAGAAAGAAGAGGAAACAAAATAGGTCAGACATAAGTCTGCGAGTCTAGTTACTCTTAGCATATAAATAAGTAAAAGCATCATGACAGGCATATAAACTAGATAAGAGGGATGATACCATATAAGGCAGGTATGACAAGGTAAACAGAATAAAACGAATAGAACATATATGTATAGCGCTTCTCTAATGCTTTTCTCTGTCTGCACCAATACTAGTATACTAGACAAGATGATTCCCAACAAGATGGTAGACTTAGGAGTACTTCTAGTGAGAGGTTTTACCCATATAATAATAGGCAGCCAACTGAACATGCTAGTGTCACCCTAAGGATAGTAACGGGCTCCTAAACAAGCAAGACTAGATGCACCCTAATTACTACCCCAATCGATCGACTCCCTAACTCTGTAAATACCCTGTGCTGGCCCCATAGTAGGATGTATCACCTCCTAAAGTGGCAACCCTTCATTTACAGGATGTGCACAACCATATCTACTGATGCCACATCGTCTTAATTTCCCGGACAGGCAGACCCATGCACGCACATGAGCCCGATGGAACGCGCCGTCGGATACCTTTTCCCAAGTGACCTCTTATAATCATCTCAGTAAGTGTGCCTCGACTTCGACCTAGTTCTGAGTACTCGTTTGATACTCATATATAGGTTACTGAATGAAACGGGTCGCACACACAAGATGATACAAGCTTCCCCCCAGGCTTGCATCCCCATTACTAGGATTTCCATAGGTTATGCCTACCAGTGTAGCAAGATTTCTGTAACGTCTCGTATTTTTACAGTATGATAATTAATTTATTTAATTATTTAAAAAGTGATTTAGAGAATTAAATAGTCGTTTAATTAAATAATATTGAATATTTAATTAATATAAATAATAGAATAGTATATTTAATTCTGAAATAGTCGGAAATAGTGAACAGACAATATTGTGTGAATATGACAATTTAAAATATATAATTCAGTTTAGAATTGAATTATATAAACGAATTTATTTATAAATGTCAGTTTGAACGTATATTTATATTATAATTATAATCGAGGTCGAAATGGCACGGAAGTTCATAATTTGGCGATTCGAAGTTTAAATGAATATACAATCCGTTTTAAGTCGGATTTCTGTGAAACAAGAAACGTTCGAAGCTGGTGAAGTATATTTTTCTAATGGAAGAGAAAAATCTAGATTTCATCGTGCAGATTTTGAGTTATGTCCAAATCAAATTTTAAAATAGTCGCTATGGAATTCCTTTATAATTTATAATGATTTATTTATATTATAAAAGGAATTTCATTACGAATCGAATATCGATTTAATTGAGATTTTAAATGTTGAGTTATAAGTTCAGATAGAAATATTTTGGAGCTGTATTATATTCTGTGTGAATATATACGATAATATTTATTTATTAATATTTAATTTAATTATTTTTAAATATATTAATATTTAAATGGGTTTATTTAGAGCTTTAAAAATAGCCACTTTTGCAAACGAGCTCCGTTTTCGACGAAACTAATTTTGTTGGATCCGGAATATTAAATTATTGTTAGATTTCAATTTCCGTAATTTTTGGAGTCAGTATGTGGCCGTACGGGATTTTAATGTGAAAAACAGTCGATATTTTGATGGTTAAAAATACGCTGTGTGAGCAAATGGAGTCGGAATTCGACGAACCAAGTTTCGTTGGGTCCGTAATGTCGAACTAAAGGTGTATGTCTATTTTCGTGATTTTTGGATATCATGTTTGGTTATAGGAATTTTTAACAATAAATACATATAGCGTCTGCTTATAAATAAATAAAATAATCGATAAAAATATATATTATATCCTTCTATAAATACCTTACCACCTTCCTAAAACCTAAATCATTTCAGTTCCCTGGTCAATGATGAGTAGCCGCCAGTTGAAAATAAAACGTGAGAGAATACATGGTTTGGAAAATCATACAAATTCACAATAAAATCTATAAAACCTGAAATATATATATTTGAGTCCATATCGGCTTCCTCTTCAATCTCATACAAGTTTTACCAATTTCGAGCATGGTTTGCGTTGCATGTTTTATAGCAGCGGTACCTAGGGCTGAAGATGGCGAGTTATAGAAGCCTTAATTCATGGTTTCGAGTTGAGATCTGGAATGAGGAGGTGAAGGGTGGTTTGTATGCTGAGTTTTGGGATTTTTGAGGGATAAAAGTGTCGCACCTTTCACTGGTGCGTGCGTTAAGGGGCTGGTATCAGAATTCTAGAGAGGCATGCGAGATTGAACTCGAGGGGAGGGTGAGAGGCAGTTTTCAAAGAGATGTTGAATAGTGAAATTACGAAGTACGGTCAAGAAAGAGGGGAGAACGAGGCCTGTAAAGTTTTGAAAATGGCCATGAGCTTTCGTCTTTACCTGTAGAAGAACGAGGAAGAGGAGCGCGGTTTGGGTGTGTGGATGGGAGTGGGTTTGGGCCGGGTGAGAAAGGTAAGGCCCAATTTCAAAATTAAATTAGCCTAGTTTTGTTTTAATTAAATAATCGTATAACTTGTTAACACGATAACTTTATCATACGATGTCAGAATTGAACAAAACAAGATCCGTTGGGATCGTATGGACAAGAGCTACAAACTGGAACTGATTGGGAGTGAATTGGAGCTCGTTACAATTTATAGAGAAATAAATTGTCCGATCTGAATCGACGATCGATTATCGTTATTTAACGATAATCAACCAAGGTAAGTAAAACTCACTAACTCTGTTTAAATTATATTTTATAAATATAATCAAGTACTGATAAATGATGATTAATTTCTGTGTGATGATTGTTTGGTTGAATTGTTGTTTGATTGGTTGAAATTATAGTTAACGAAATACACATATATCGTTAAACAAACATTTATTCAGTTCATCAGAATATGTTATATTGAATTGGGATTGATATGAATTATACTGTATAACATCTGTGGATGCAGGGAAACAGGTTGGAGGGATCCAACTGGATTCCTCGATATTTATAATACTGTTTTCATATATTGTGATATATGATGTGGTATATAATATGTTATTGATTGTGTGTGTTTGGATGATGATTGATTCTTTTGATACGGTATTTTAAATACCATATGAAATACTGGAATGTAAAAGGGAATTTTCAAAGTGTATTTTGAAAATAAAATATTTATATAAAATCAATGGATTTTATATAAAAGGAAATATTTATAAAATCAAAGGATTTTATAGAAGGAATATTTATTTAGGAAATAAATAGAATTATATAAGGAATATCTATTAGAAAATAAACAGAATTATAAAAGGAATATTTATTAGGAAATAAATATAATTACAAAAGGTAGTATGTTGGAAAATAAATAAAATTAGAAAAGGTAATGTATAAAAAATAAATAGAATTATATAAAGAAAATATTTATATAAAATAAATAGAATTTTATGAATGAAATATTTATATGAAATAAAGAGAATTATATAAAGGAAATATTTGTAAAACAAATAGAATTGAAAAGGGAATATTTGTAAACATTTACAAATAGAATTGGAAAAGGAAATATTTATATAAAATAAATAGGATATTATAAAATGAATATTTATAGGATATAAATAGGAGTTACAAAAGGTAATATTATATAAAATGAATAGAACTTTATAAAAGAAAATAAGTGGGAAATAAATATTAAATGGAAATCCGTTTTAACAGATAAACAGAAAAGATTAATTTAAAGTAGAATTAAATAGAAATTTGTTTTAACAGTCAAAATGGAGAAGAATAATTTATAAATAATGTTTTATAAATTAAGTAAATAATTTATCATTGGATAAATTGAATGTATATGTTTGAATATAAAGGGAAAAAATCGGTTTTTACACCGATGTTTGAGATTGAAATTGAATGTAGCAATTATAAAAGGATTAATAAATGAGATTAAAGTGTTAGAAATAAAAAGGAAATTTCGTATAAAAAATTCTATAAATAGAAGTAAAACTAGAATTTGGAAATGGGATTTTTTTATACGAAACCAAACTAAATTGATATATCAAAGGAATATTATTCATATTCGATGTGAATAATGGATTAACATAGTTATTTTATAAATTAAAACATTTACAAAGGAAAAATTGGGATTTGAAATAGAAATTCAAATGGGAATTTGAATAAGATAGGAAATAGGATTAAAATAAAATTACTTATTCAAATAAGAGTTATTTGAATAAAGTAAATTGAATAGAGTTAATTAAATAGAGTTGATCGATTAGAGTTAATCGAAGAGAGTTAATCGAATAGAGTTAATTAATTAGAGTTAATCGAAGAGAGTTAATTGATTAGAGTTAAGCAAATATGAGTTAATCGAATATAGTTTATTCGAAAGGAGTTAATCGAATATATTATTCGAAAGAGAATTATCGAATAGAGATTATTCGAGAAAGAATTATACATTGGGATTCGACTATATCGAATGTAGGAAAGTACTATTTACTTTCCGGTTTTTAAATCAAGATTTATTTATTTAATTAATCCTTTATTTATTTAAATTAAGGTATAAAATTTATTTAAAGTTAATTATTTCAAAAGTAGGGATTATAATGTTATTGTTATAATCAAATGATTTCTGTAAAAGAAGTGGATTCGTAAATAGAATCCGAGAGTTATGTAAGGAAGTTTGTTGAAGATTTAAAAGGTGAACTTTGACTATTTCGAGGTTAGAAACGTTGTTCAGTTAAGGTCTGAAAGGTAATTATACCCCAACTTGATTGACTTCATTTTTAACTAAGGAATGGCTAAGGTTCGATAGTGAAGGTTAGTTAATTGAATTTAGTTAATGAGTGTGATGATTCAAGTCGGCATAACGATGTTTTATTTAAACATCTGTTTAAATCCAATGAAGGAGTTTTGAGAATGTTTTCCAAATAAGAAAAAAAAAGAATAATGTTTTTCCCCTAACATAGAAAATAAGAAATAAGAGTAAGTATGGAAATGTTTTCAAATGACTTATAACGTATATTTTCTTGATTTAGAAAATAAGAATTTACGAATATATGGAAACAGATATAGGGAAATAAATAATTGAATAGCAAATTAAATTAAAGAGGATCAGTGTTGATTGATGATTTGCTCGGTAAGATTTCCATTTGGAAATACAACCGTTGTTTGCACACATGTTTCCTTTGATTGTTAAATCACCGACTATCAAAATTTTTCACCATTTCCATTGTCAATACGGAGAGACCGAGATCAGATTTATTATCTGAAAACCACTCCATATGGGCATTAGCATTGCGAATCAAATATGATGAAGATAATTGAAGACGGAGTTGTGCAAGGGCTGTTATGGCAATCTTAGGTAGAAATTGCCTAAGATGGATTTACAGAATAGTGCCTTTGGTTTGTCCAGTCCTAGGGCAACGTGCATGGACGAATGTCTGACAGAGTATATCTAATGGATCACGTAAGTTGATCGCTTCAAACATATCCACGTTTGGTGGTGGAGGAATTCATTTCTCTTAGCTTTATACCCGTGATATTATTAGGAAATCAATTTGTGATTTGGCGGATATGACGATGTGGCATTCAAAGTAAATTGTAGGTGTGATCGGTCAAAAGATACGTTATGACCTCAAGCCTCATCAACCGGGAAATGACAAAAATCGGGCCAGCAGCATGGCTAAGTGGGTCGCCCCCATTAGGGTGTATTGTCACCATCTAGAAAGTATTCATATTTGTTACTTCTTTTCACTTCTGTATCTCCCGGGAATGGTTATGCTGCTAGCAACCGTAGGTGACAATATATTCGATACACTCAAGAGAAATGAGCGGTCGGTCATGTGTAACTGGATTGCAAGACATTCTTGTTGAACCCAGTGTGTTCCTCTCTAGAGATACACTATCGGCAGGTGGTTCCATACCTTGTCATAGTCGGAATCCAATCTCCAATGAGCACCTTCGGTTTTGATTGTATACTATATATATGTGGAGTGTGAGATGCAAGCGTTCTGTTAGATTGTTAATTACTTGTGATTAGATATTATTATAATATAAGAAAACTATTGATTTTGAAAATGTTTTGGGTTATCGTAAGGTAAAAACCATCCGTGTTTATGTGTGGATCGGTCTTACGATTATCATTTCTTTGAAAAGGACTTTTGAAAAGTTAAACCAAATGGTTGGAGTTTACTCACACCAGTCCCATGACTGACCCAAAGTTTATTTTGTTTTCTTTTCCCTAAACTCTTGGGTGCCAAAAATTTGTACGGGCAGTTAAGTAGTCGGGTTTTATAGATACACTAGATGGAGCTTGGAGCAGGAGGCTTCAGAAGGATTTTACAACTATTGTTTATTTCCCATGTGATGTAAGTATTTTACTCTAATATACAAATACATATTTGTGTTTTCAATGTTATTTTGTATACTATATTTAATTCGTTCCGCTGTGAGATTCGTGTTACTCTGATGTTGTTGTGTTCTTCTTCTTCTTCTATTCTAATAGTTCTACCTTATCTATTCTCACCTACTAACTTCTTTCTATTAACTATCCAAGATGTCTGAATAGTCGACATTGGTGTTTGTGTTGATTTTCGGAGTTGAAAATTCTCGGGTCGTTACAATTTCATAACCCCAACAGGTTAAGTTTATGGGCCTATATATAAATATTATCCACCACCCAAGATATACTTAATCCTCTCACTGTTTCAAGCAAGTTTACTTAGCCCCTACTCAAGTTAACATGTTCATGTAATCCCTACAGATTCAAACAAGTTAAGTATTACAAGTTCATTACCATTTATTCATTTATGGTTATAATGCGCTAGACCTCCTACATTAAGCCTACAACTTGTGGATGCTGGATATGCCAGGCGGTTCCAGGCAGACTTCTTCCACAAGTCGGACTTAACCTTGTGTCTTATCCCGTTACGTGGTTATTGACTTAGATCCCTCACATTAGATTCATCACTTGTGGTCGCTGGATATGCCGGTCGGGTCCGGGCAGACTTCTACCACAAGTGTAATCTAACCTCGTGTCTAAGTGCCGTTATAGTTTCTAATTACTGTAAATCTAGGCATTTTCATTATTTAACCATTATCCATATTTCGTTATAGGTTTCATGCCCCGAATTTAACGTTTTCCCCTTGTTCCCAATTTCAGGCGTTCGCATATTTCAGTGGTATGCCTAGGTTCGAAGGTAGCCTGGCTATAAAATAAAAAGGGAAAAGAAGAAGGGAAGAGGACAGAAATAAGCATACTAACAAGATAGATGGAAGAAATAGGCATAGAAAGTGAATAAGCATATAGTGCCAGAATTGGGCATAATAACAAGATAGACATATAAGAACAGATCTGAAGAACGAGTGATAATAGAACTGATTAGGCATAGTGCCGTGATTAGGCAAACTAACATAATAGGGATGTCACAATTTGGCATATGAGATCTAAACAACAAGTTAGATAAACAAGAAACGACAGATCTGTTATGATTCAGATTACTCAATAAGCATAGGCTTAGATCCAAACTTATAGGCCTGACAAGATTACATTTTTAATTATTTCTATCTAAAAACAACATAGACTCACAGTGATTGGATCTAAAGTATAGGAGACTTGATTGTAACTATTGAAGAACAAATCTCTGAACTTGAATGACTTGTTTGTTGAAGAAGAATAGGCTATTTTAATCTAGGCCGAGGCAGTATCTAGTTCTCCGTTGTTTTATAATGAGTAAAACAACCAAATGAGGTCTTATTTATAGCCTAGGGTTCACGAACCTGGTCAGAAAATAAGTCCACATACGCAGAAATGTATCAGGCTCGGAGCTGGGGGTGTCGACCTGGGTGTCGACACCCCTTTATGGTGTTGACCCATAGGTCGACACCCCTAGGGCAGGGGTCGACCCCCAACGGGCTTGATTCCCACGTTGTTTGCCTTCGATTTTTGAACTGATTTTGAATTTCTGAAATGTTCATTATATATACAATTAGCTTAAATATGTGCAAACTTCAAACCTTAATAACTTCTTCATACGATGTCTGTTTTATGCAAAATCGGAGTCTATCTCAAGCAGAATTCCAAGACGAACGCAATAGCGTTGTTCGTTTCACTTAATTACTAATATTTAATTAAGTATTCCTTAGTTTATTATTTTAATGTGTTATAAAACTACGGGGTGTTACATTCTCCCCTACTTAAAGGATTTCGTCCCCGAAATCTCCAAGTTTAGAAAAATGTACATCCTAACATCCATCATCCATCTACTCATCCACCAATCACAGGCATCCATTGTCCTTAAAGACTTCTAATGCTTATATGAACATATGCAAAGGTGTGTGTATATGTCCTTATACTAATGTGAAAGATCAGGCGGTCTACTGATTCAGTCGACCTCCTTAATGCAATGTATGTTAGTGCCATGAATCCAACATGTATGCAGATAATCCTATTATAACATGTAAGTTCTATATGCATGCGCAATCATTCATCCAAATGCAACATCCATATGATGATATACCCACTTTCATCCATTAAAAGAAGAAAAATTCCCCCACATCCATATGCGGTACGAGAGTGATTGAGCCGATCTAGTGCCTAATATGTGTGTATATGCGTCCACGACCAACCACTAGCAAATACTTGCATCCACTTGCATCCATCAAACACAATATGTCTCAAATACATGTTCACATCCACGGGATTCCTACCTAAAGGTCGAAGATTTGATCGATATGATATACTTTAAATGATAGAAACAAGCATGAATAAAAGCTTTGGAAAGGAAGTTAAGAACATACCCTTGAAAAGAAAAGGGTACGAAGTGCGAATCTTGTCTTCACTCTGCCAAGTTGCGTCTTCTTGTTTATCTCCCCACTGAACTTTCACCAACTTGATCTCTCGTTTGCGTATCTTCTTAACCTTCGATCTAAGAATGCGGGTAGGAACTCGCCTAACTGTCGCTTCCCGTTCTACCTCTACTTCCTCAAGCATACTCGGCTCAACTACTTCTGCAGTATCATGCATACACTTCCGTAAATGAGAAATGTGGAAAACATCATGAATGTCGGACAGTCTCCCAAGTAGTTTTACTCTATATGCCATTTGGCCAATCCTTTCTGTTATGGGAAGGGCCCTACAAATATTGGTTCCAATTTCCCTACAGATACAAAGCGAACCATATTCTTCAAAGGTGATACCTTAATGAAAACCATATCTCCCCCCTCAAACTCAATGTCGGTCCTTCTCTTAACTGCATAGGACTTCTGCCTATCCTGAGTTGTCTTCGTGCGTCGTCTAATAAGATCAATCTTTTCAGAAGTTTCTCTAACTACATCCGGTCCAAGTAGAAGTCTTTCTGTAAATTCCCACCAATAAGTCAGTGACCTATAGGGTCGTTCGTATAATGCTTCAAAGGGTGTCGTGCTAATACTAGCCAGATAACTATTGTTCTAGGCGAACTCTACTAAAAGAAGATGCTCTTCCCAAGTCCCTCCGAAGTCTAAGATACACAACCTTAAAAGATCCTCAAGAACTTTGTTCACCCTTATCGTCTGTCCATCGATCTAAGGGTGATAATCGGTGCTCAAACACAACTGTGTACCTAATGCTTCTTGCAAGCTCCTTCAAAATTCACTGGTGAAAACAGGGTCACGATCACTTGCAATACTGGAAGGTAATCCATGAAGACAGACTATCTCATGAACGTAAACTGCCGCCAACCATGTTGCCGCCCTCTTACTCTTAACCGGAATGAAATGAGCGCTCTTAGTTAGTCTGTCCAGTATAACCCAAATATTGGTTTTGCCTTTCCTCAATCTAGGCAAACCATCAACAAAATCCATCAAGATGCTCTCCCACTTCATCTGTGGGACTTCCAAAGGATGTAGTAAACCAGCGGGCTTCCTTTTCTCAGCTTTGACTTGCTGGCAAACCAAACATCAAGAAACAAACTCGGCCACATCTTTCTTCATCCCAGCACAAAAGAAAACCCCTTTCATATCTCTATACATCTTATCACCACCTGGATGAATATTCATCCTAGAATGATGAGCTTCCTCAAGGACTGTCTTCAACAGACTTCCAATTCGGGGAACACAAAGCCTTTATCTCGTCGCAATCACCCTCTATCGTCCGTGGAATATCTACTAAGGTGACTAGAAGTCTCCCCACTACTGAGCCTATCCAAGATGTCTGAAATATGTGGATCCTCTCGCTGCGAAGTTCCAATCTAATCCAAAAGAGTAGGTCACACCTCTGGTGATACCAATAAACCAGGTATAAACACAGTGAAGGGTTTAAAATCAAAAGTCGATATAAACTCCAAGCTTTTCTATCCACAAACAGAGGACTTAAGGCCATCCTCTGCCTACTCAATGCGTCTACCACCACATTACCTTTTCCAGGGTATAAGCAATCTCAAAGTCATGGGATGCTAGGAAATCCATCCATCTTTGTTGCCTTAAATTAAGATCTTTCTGCAAGAACACGTACTTGAGAGATTTATGATCGGTATACAACTCGAACTTCTCTCCAAGCAAATAATGACGCCAAGTCTTAAGCGCAAATACTATGGCAGCTAGCTCTAGGTCATGGGTAGGGTAGTTCTTCTCATGAACCCTTCACTGTCTACCTCCATAACATACTACCCTTCCTTCTTGCATCAGAAACGCACCAAGCCCTGTACCACATGCATTAGTGTATGTTGTGAACACTTTGTTCCCATCGGGCAAGGTCAAGACTGGGGCTGTTGTCAGAGCCCTCTATAATCGCTGGAAAGCATCGTCATAATCTACATCCCAAGAAAATGTCAGATTCTTCTTCGTCGGCCTGATGAGTGGGGCTGACATCTTTGCGAAGTCTTTAATGAACTTCCTATAATTGCCTGCCAATCGAAGGAAATTCTCACCTCCGTTGCATTCTTTGGTATTTGCCAATCTTTAACTGCAACTACTTTTGCGGGATCCACTACTATCCCATCTTTAGTGACTACATGCCCCAGAAATCTCATTTCTTTTCTCTAAAAATGACATTCGGAGAATTTTGCCTTAAGCTGGTGTGCACGGAGAGTTTTCAAAACCTCCCTTAAACTTAAGGCATGCTCTTCCTTGCTTTTCGAGAAAATCAAGATGTCATCAACGAAGACCACAAAGAACTTATTTAGAAACTCTTGAAACACCCTACTCATCAGATCAACAAAATAGGCAGGTGCATTCGTCGACCCAAAAGGAATAACGAGCCACTCAAAGAAACCATCTAGAGTTCTAAAAGCGATCTTATCTATACTGTCTTCGGCCACCCTCAACTGATGAAACCCCATGGCCAAGTCTAACTGAGAGAAAACGGATGCACCAACAAGTTGGTCAAATAGATCATCTATCCTCGAAAGTGGGTGCCTATTCTTCTTAGTGAGTTTATTCAACTCTCTACAGTCCACACATAAGCGAAGTGAACCATTCGCCTTAGTTACGAATACTACTAGAGCACCCCATTCAGATATGCTTCGCCTAATAAACCATTTTTCAAGTAGCTCCCCTACTTTCTTGCTAAGATCCATCCTTTCTCTTGGAGCCATATGGCGCACAGGCAATGCAACTGGCTTTGCATTGTCCACCAAGTATATACGGAAATCGATCTCGCGCCTCGGAGGTAAACCCTGAATCTCCTCAAAAACATCAGGATACTCACAGACTACTGGTACAGATCGTAAATCATTGATAGATGCATCAAGCAACTCTTGGAAACTAAGCATGACAGACCCCTTAAGGTCACATGAAATCTCTAGGGTCCTCCCATGGCAAGTCAAAAGTCTAATGACCCTCCTCGCGCAATCTAGAATGGCACCATGCATGGCTAGCCAATCCATCCCTAGAATCAAACCATAGCCCATGAAACCAAGCATATATATCTCGCACTCAGACTCAATGCCTAATACAGATATTCTCAAACCCCGACAAATCATAGACAAATGAGCTGTACCACCAATGGGGTTTGAGACAACAACGAGATCCAAAACCATACTAGTACAAAGGTGCAAAGACTCAACCACTGAATCAGATATAAAAGAATGCGAAGCGCACGAATCAAAAAGAGTTCTAACAGGATGATTGGAAAGAGAAATTAAACCTTCAACGGAAACTTTCCTACCTCTGTTTGGTGCACTGGCCACGAGAGCATGCACCTGCCCTCCCAAAGATCCTACCCTTTGACCTTGTCCTTGCTTCTTCTGGCACTCCTTAGAAAAGTGTCCGATCTTCCCACAATTGAAGCAAGCATTCTTCTTTCTTTTGTAGTCCTTGAACAAGTGACCCTCGCGTCCGCAATTATGGCACTTCCTCTTATCTCTAGCCTTGATGTCCTTTCCGCCCTTCTTTTGTTGTTGTTGTTGTCCTTTCTTAGGCCACACTTTCTTATTTTGTGTTTTCTCGGCCTTAGCTTCTTTCTTTTCACTTTTATCTTCCTCGTGCATTAATGCTATATCAACGAGCTTCTCAAAAGTTGCTCCAATCGGAATATGAGACATAGCCAACCCAAGAAGGGGTTCATTCAATCATCTAGCAAACTGCAAAGCTTTCTCATGCGGGGTATCTACTAGCTCCAAACCAAACCTCGCCAATTGATTGAACTTATTAACATATTCCTTGACAGTCAAGCCTCCTTGCTTGGCGCCAAAAACCTTTCTATTTTCATACTTTTCTCGGCTTGGAAAAGAAACTTCATTTCGAATCTCTGTCAGAAATCATCCCAGGTATCCACTGTGTCCTACTAGCGTCATCTCCCACCAGAATGAAGCCTCATCTTTCAGCTGCCAAATGGCCAACTGAATCTTCCTACGATTGTCAACTTCAAAAATTTCAAACAAATCCTCCATCTCTTTAAGCAATTACTGGCTTCTATAAAAGTCTCAGTTCCTCGGAATGGCTTTCCGCCAATAGCACAGAAATCTTTGCATATCTTAGAGAAATTATCAGCACGTGATGGAGTAGGAACAACGGGTGCAGCTTGGGGAGGAACGTCTGCTTGACTACCGGCAGGCGCCGTGGCCTCGAGATACCTACGGAACCAGCCTGGTATCAAATAGAGAATCAAAATATATTACATATGGCTTTGGGGAATATGTTTTTAAAAACAGACTTTTCTTGTGAAAATGCTTTCTTTTTAAAATCTTTTTGAAAACAATTTTCAAATTCTTTATCTGATCTGGTAACCTTCAGCTCTGATACCAAGTGTGATTCCGCACGTCCGTTGTAACGGCCCGCAAATCCGTGCTATCTGAGTTGACTAAATACACCACACGTCCAACCCAAATAACACAGAAATACGACTCATTATTAGAAAGAAGATAGAGGATGAGAAATAGAAAGAAAGAAATATTAGAATAGAAGAAAAAAACGAAGGTCACAACTCACAGCGGAACGAATAAAATATATTATATAACATAAGTTTTGAAATACAATTTCTGTTTGGTACATATATACATACCATCATCAGAGTACACATAACATTTGATCCAGCGGAAGTAACTCTAAATAACTAACGTTGAAGCCTCCTGCTTCAAGCTCCTCCAAGTGTATCTGTAAAAGCCTGAAACACTTGACTGCCCGTACAAATTTGGGCACCCAAGAGTTTAGGAAAAAACAAAACGAAATAAACTCTGGGTCAGTCATGGGACTGGTGTGAGTAAACTCCAACCACTTGTTTAACTTTAAAAATCCTTTCAGAAGAAAAGGTAATAGTAAGACCAGCCCACACATAAACACGGGCGGTTTTTACCTTACTATAACCCAAAACACTTTAATATCAAATCCAGTGATATTATAGTAATGTCTACATCAAATAAATAACCAAATAGCAGAACGCTTGCATCTCACGCTCCACATATATAGTATAAAATCAAAAACCGCATGTCGCTTATTGGAGATTGGATTTCCAACATGACAAGGTATGGAACCACCTTCCGATGATGTATCTCTAGAGGCGAATACACCTGGGTTCAACAAGAACGTCTTGCAACCCGGCCCACACATGACCGACCACTCATTTCGCTTGAGTGTATCGAATGTATATCACCAACGGTTGGACTCAAACCACCGTTTCCCGAATGGGCAGAATCGATAGATTTAGAAACAAAAGGAATTTCTCTAGATAGGTGATTATACACCCTAATGGGTGCGACCCACATAGCCATGCTGCCTGCCCGATTTTTGTCATTTCCTGGTTGTTGAGGCCTGAGGCTACGCATACTTACCATTCATTGATAACACCATCACTTTGAATGCCACATCGTCAGATCCGTTAATCACTAGTTGAGTTTGCACAAATATTCTGGATATTATGCTAAGGGATAAATCCGTTGCAACCATATATATTCATACAGACCAACCCATTTGATCATTGGAAATACTCTGTCAGACATTCGTCCATTTACGTTCATTCTGGGACTGAACGAAACCGAAGGCACTATTTCTATAAATAGAAAAGCCCTTGCACTTTACTCCGTCTTCAATATATTCAGCATACTTGGTTCGCAACGCTTATGCCGATACGGAGTGGTTCTTCGGATAATAATCCAACCGGTCTCTCCATATTGACAACGATGGTCAAAACTTCGATAGTCTGTGATTTAACTATCGAATAAAAACAAGTGTCCATCCAACATATCAAACAAATCACTGGGCTTTTTAATTAATATTCATTAATTAAATCTCTTCTCCATTTTCTCTATCAATATTTGTTAACCAAATATTTTAATAATCATCTCGGCCTCTTATGCCATTTGGAAAACGTTTCCAAATATCAACTCCTTTTATTTTCTATATATTAGAAAAATCTCTATTTGCAATTGAAACAATTTCAATCACTTATTTCTATCCCTTTTTGTTTACAACATTCGATTTTTATATTCACTTTACTATCGAATTCAATACGTCGATACAATGATTTCAAATTATCAAAATATCTTAAAAATATTCTAACTCCTTAAATTTCCGGAAAATTTCGCCATAACCTCCCCTGTATCGGGAGCATCGGGAAATTTCAAATAGCTTCCCGGTATCTTCCTCAATCAAAAAGAAAAAGGAAAAGCCAAGCGGCTTGCCGATACGGCGCATAAAACCCATATATGAATTTAAACATGTACCTTTTTGGTCGAGCACATAAATTTAAATCTTCATATACTCCATCCCATATCTGTTTAACACCTGTTCATCTGTTTCCAATCCAATTCAACTCAATCCATTCGTTTGAATTCAATTTTGAATCGTTTGAATTCAGTTTCGCTCAATTATTCTTTAATTAGCCTTTTTGCCTATTTTACTTCTTTGTTTGAACATAATATGTTCAAATAAAATATTTAACTCGTTCATAACCAAATTGAATTTCAATTTCAATTCTAGTTCTCTTTTCTTTTTCGAATATAAATTCTCAAATCGAATTCACTTATTTAAAGCTCAATATTCATTCGAAATCTCATTAACTAATTTCTATTCGAATTAGTTAACTCTATTCAATAAATCAAAAATCTGATTTCTATTTCAGAAATCAACTCATTACTCCACTGGAGTTCACATATATTTTATAACTCACATCTGGATTTTTCTAAATAGAAATTTCGATTTTTATTTGTTTAAAATCCTTTAATTTAATTAAATAAACCGTTATGGTCTTATAATGGTTCTGGCGCTGCTTTTCTGAAAATTTGATTTTGACATAACTCAAAATCTATACGACGAAATTCAGATTTTTCTCTTTCATTACAAAACTATTATCAAACTGGTCCTGACGTTTCTTGTTTCGAAGAATTTCGACTTCAATTGCGTTCTGTATATTCGATTGAAGTTCGAATCGCCAATTTACGAACTGCAGCGCTGCGGCGAGTTCGTTTTAATTATATTTATATATATAACTTTTAAACTTCTTTAAAATGGATTCAACTTCATCTAATATATATATATATTCATATATATTTCAAATTCCATTTGAATCTTTATATTTCAAATTCCATAGTTTTAAATCCTGTATTCAAATCCCATTTGAAATCCTTTATTCGAATTCCATTTCAAATTTCTTTATTCGAATTCCATTTCAAATCCTCTATTCGAATTCCCACTTTAATTCAACTCCTTTTTGAATTTCTATATTTGAAATTCATACTTGAATTTAAATATCCAAACTCCATTTAAATTTCTATTTGAAATTCTAAATGTTTCAAATTCCATTTGAACTTTTATATCCCAATTTCTATATTTGAATTCAAATATTCAAACTTCTTTTTAAATTTTATATTCAAAACTCCATAGTTTAAACCCCGTTTGAATTTCATATTCAATCCCATAGATTAAATCATATTTGAATTCAATTTGAATCTCTTACATTCAAATTTCATTTTTCATTTGAATTCTAATATTCAAATTCGTTTCCAGCCCCATTTGAATTCTAATATTCAAATTCATTAACACCATTTGGATTTCTAATATTCAAATTCATTAACACCATTTGAATTTCTAATATTCAAATTCATTTGAATTCCCTTGAATTCAAATCCCATTTCAAAACCATTTGGATTTCCTATTTTGAAATCCTATTCCCATCTTACTTTGAAATCCTATTTTTCAAAGTTTATTTCAAATTCTATTTTGAAATTCCATATTCAAATCTCTATTTGAATTTACTAATTCAATTCCATGTTCAAATTCAATACTCGAATTTCTATTTCAAATCTCTATTCAAATTTCATATTTAAATTCCATTCAAATCTTTATTCAAATTTCACATTTGAATTCTTCCTTGAAATACTATATTTCAAATTCTATTTGAACTTCTTATTTGAATTTCTAATATTCAATCCCCTTTTAAAATTCAAATATTTAACTCCCTTTTTAAAATTCAAATGTTATACTCAAATTTCATTTGAGTTATATATATTTAAAAATTTCATTTCACATCCTGGTTTGAAATTTTATTTCAAATTCCAATTTCACACTGGTGTTTCTATTTCTGAATTATCAAATGATAATTCTTTTCACTTCATTTATAACTTCGTTATAAAAGAACTATTTATAAACTTTGTTTAAAAAGAAACTACTTGTTTTATTTTTCAAAAACAAGTTTATATTTTTATTTCCATTTAAAAATTCAAATTCTATTTAAAAATAGAATTTTCCCTTTCTAAATCTCAATATCCTTTTAATTGGCCCAGTGATATTTAAAACAATCAAATCACCCAATTTTCAATCATTTGGTTTTTAACACATCATATATGAATATATATGAAATCAAACAAACAATAAACAAATAATATATTTTTGAGGAATCCAGTTGGATTCCTCCAACCTGTTTTCCTGCATCCACAGATGTTAGCACATAAATAATACCCATTCTGCTTCGTGGCAGAATATCGCGGTATAGAAGGTCATCCACTAATCATAGCGTGGGGCGTATAGGGTAATCATCCGCTATGAAACTGCGGGCATCCGCTAATGAGACTGCGGGAATCCAACCAATCAATCAACCCAATATATATATATATAGCCTAAATAACTAATATATATAAAGCAAGCAGAAAAATCCAAACGAGCAACAACAATTATTTTTAACGAAATAAAAATAATTATAAATAAAAGGTGAGTGAGATTTACTCACCGGGATTTTCGTTTGCAGAATATCCAGTTAAAATTTCCATAGCATCTCGAATTGTTTTCAACTGAATTCATTCCGTACCTTATTATTTCCGCATACTACTCGATTAATCGATGAACAAATCCTCGAACAACCCCTGAATACTCCAATCATCTCCACAAACTACCATCAGACCATTACGGCATTTCATCAACCATCTTACAGACAATCTCCTTCCCACTAACAGCCTTCTTCTCTGTAGCGCATTCGAACAGCAATCGAACCCCCTGTCCAACCCTCATGGCCAACTCCAAAACTAGAGACCGAACTCCCTCCAAAAATCGAACCCTCCCAGTCTTCATCGCACTAGACCACAACCGTCACGACCCTCAAATCAATCATCGCAAGTCCCACTAAGCATCGCACCCTACAGCTGATGAATCCCCCGAAGTTCCGATAACCTCCCCAACCCAAATCCACTAAATTTCTACTTCCTCCTTGAAATCGCAACCTTCCCATATCGCGATGACCCCAAACTCCAGACTTGATCGCGATTCGCCTGGCAACGGCTACCGGAGCCTCGCGAGTTACTGTCGAAGCCCTCATCAGATTTAAAGTCGATTTTGATTCATAGGATTTGGGGTTTTCGATTTTCTGGGAAAAAGAAAGAGGCATACGGTTCATTCGGGTTTGGGAGCGAATGAATTAACGAAGCGTAGGGTCAATATATAGAAGCGAAAGGGAGCAAGAAGTACATGGCCATTAATTTCTGGTTTCCCAAGATTTAGAAGACAGGAGACAAATTTTTGAGCTCGATGTAAATATTATAGGTCTGCGCTATTTTGATTAGGGGGGAAAACATTTCAGAAGAAATAGGTCGGCTGATGTAAACGTATTTTATTTTTAATTTGATTTTAACTAATATATTCTACAAAAATATCTCATGGTTCTTTACTCAAGATTCTGAACCGTTATTTAATCGTAACGTTATTCACTATTCTGACTTCAATGAAATAGATTATATAATTTAATTTGAACGTATATTTAAAATAGCCACATTAAATCAATTTAAATTCAAAACAAATAAATCTAAAAATAAATTTCAATTATCATTGTTCATATTTAAATCGTATATATACATTGATCATCTAAACTGTTTCGATTCAATTTTACCTTTGAATTAAATTGTTTAGTTCTCGTATCTCGATAATTATCAAATTAAATCTTATTTCGATTATTTAATCGATAATCAAATAAAATACCATTTATATTATAAATTCAATATTTAAAACTATATTAAATATTTAAAATTAATCGACAGAAAATCTGGGTCGTTACATTCTTCCCCCCTTAAAATAATTTCGTCCTCGAAATTGCTAAGGTAGGAAAAAGGGTACAAATTCATTTCTTTTCAACATCTCACTTATGTTGAAACTCAACTCCTCATATTTCTATGACTTTAATTTCAACCAAAACTTTTGGTTTCCATTCATATGTATCCTAATTCATCTTCATTTCAATTTATTTCAAATTGATTCTAGTCAATTTATTCACCTCGAATCATTTAACTTGCTTCAGTTAAATTTTAATTCCAGAATCCAGATCCCTGGGTTTTTCTTTTCAAATTCTTTTGAAATCCCATAAATATATACATATATTTATTTTCACTTCAAATCCAAAACTTTTGAATTTTCCAACCAACTTGTTTTCTTTCAAACAAATTTCCATCAAAAACTTTTTAAGGTAGCAATCCATCACTTAGAAACTCGAAAATGAACCCTGATGAGGCTGCAGTCATCATCAGAATTATTTCCCAGCGACTGAAGTGAGTTCAGTGCTTTATCATTTTTAAAAATCAACTCAAAATGATTTTCATTCAAAAACTTTTCAAAATAAAACTATATTATTTTAATTACTTTGAAAAATATTATCCAACTTCCCAGGATTTTGAATTCTCAATTTTGGTTTGAATTTAATTCTAATTCATCTCATTTGTATATATTATTTCTATACAAATTCTATTCTGGTTATAAATAACCATTCCCATATTATAATCTCGTTTGATTATAATCTTAACAATCAACACATCCATATAATAATTTCAGAAAATTATTCTTTCTATATCAAAATAGAAATTTTGGGTAAAATTATTTCATCTACCCACTTTAAAACAATATCATGTCGTATTTTCTGTCCAAGTGTTTAGAAATTCCTATCGACTTCGTGGCGTCCCACGATTCGACCAGAATTCATAAACCACTCAACAGACTAGCCAACACAATATAAAACAACTTTTATATCAAATAACAAATACGCTCTCTCGTATATACACTCAACTCATTCTAGGATACTACTGACCCTATCTCTAATGAGCACATGCCACACAAGCCTAGGTGTTCGCTCAACCTAAGCTCTGATACCAACTGTAACGACCCCGGGATTCGAGTAGGCTTTTCAACCATCCTCTCCTCCCTCGGCACTGGGCTAACCTCCCAGCGTGGCTTACAGAGATACCTCAGAACTGCTTTTACGGCCAGCCTCTCGACTCGACCAACCCACATTGTCGGGAGATGTAGGGGTAAGAGTCTCCCGTTCGCCACCAAACGCGAAGCGAGAACCCCCTATCATCCGTACCAATTAAGCAACCAGCTCTGATACCAACTGTAACGGCCCGCAAATCCGTGCTATCTGAGTTGACTAAATACACCACACGTCCAACCCAAATAACACAGAAATACGACTCATTATTAGAAAGAAGATAGAGGATGAGAAATAGAAAGAAAGAAATATTAGAATAGAAGAAAAAAACGAAGGTCACAACTCACAGCGGAACGAATAAAATATATTATATAACATAAGTTTTGAAATACAATTTCTGTTTGGTACATATATACATACCATCATCAGAGTACACATAACATTTGATCCAGCGGAAGTAACTCTAAATAACTAACGTTGAAGCCTCCTGCTTCAAGCTCCTCCAAGTGTATCTGTAAAAGCCTGAAACACTTGACTGCCCGTACAAATTTGGGCACCCAAGAGTTTAGGAAAAAACAAAACGAAATAAACTCTGGGTCAGTCATGGGACTGGTGTGAGTAAACTCCAACCACTTGTTTAACTTTAAAAATCCTTTCAGAAGAAAAGGAAATAGTAAGACCAGCCCACACATAAACACGGGCGGTTTTTACCTTACTATAACCCAAAACACTTTAATATCAAATCCAGTGATATTATAGTAATGTCTACATCAAATAAATAACCAAATAGCAGAACGCTTGCATCTCACGCTCCACATATATAGTATAAAATCAAAAACCGCATGTCGCTTATTGGAGATTGGATTTCCAACATGACAAGGTATGGAACCACCTTCCGATGATGTATCTCTAGAGGCGAATACACCTGGGTTCAACAAGAACGTCTTGCAACCCGGCCCACACATGACCGACCACTCATTTCGCTTGAGTGTATCGAATGTATATCACCAACGGTTGGACTCAAACCACCGTTTCCCGAATGGGCAGAATCGATAGATTTAGAAACAAAAGGAATTTCTCTAGATAGGTGATTATACACCCTAATGGGTGCGACCCACATAGCCATGCTGCCTGCCCGATTTTTGTCATTTCCTGGTTGTTGAGGCCTGAGGCTACGCATACTTACCATTCATTGATAACACCATCACTTTGAATGCCACATCGTCAGATCCGTTAATCACTAGTTGAGTTTGCACAAATATTCTGGATATTATGCTAAGGGATAAATCCGTTGCAACCATATATATTCATACAGACCAACCCATTTGATCATTGGAAATACTCTGTCAGACATTCGTCCATTTACGTTCATTCTGGGACTGAACGAAACCGAAGGCACTATTTCTATAAATAGAAAAGCCCTTGCACTTTACTCCGTCTTCAATATATTCAGCATACTTGGTTCGCAACGCTTATGCCGATACGGAGTGGTTCTTCGGATAATAATCCAACCGGTCTCTCCATATTGACAACGATGGTCAAAACTTCGATAGTCTGTGATTTAACTATCGAATAAAAACAAGTGTCCATCCAACATATCAAACAAATCACTGGGCTTTTTAATTAATATTCATTAATTAAATCTCTTCTCCATTTTCTCTATCAATATTTGTTAACCAAATATTTTAATAATCATCTCGGCCTCTTATGCCATTTGGAAAACGTTTCCAAATATCAACTCCTTTTATTTTCTATATATTAGAAAAATCTCTATTTGCAATTGAAACAATTTCAATCACTTATTTCTATCCCTTTTTGTTTACAACATTCGATTTTTATATTCACTTTACTATCGAATTCAATACGTCGATACAATGATTTCAAATTATCAAAATATCTTAAAAATATTCTAACTCCTTAAATTTCCGGAAAATTTCGCCATAACCTCCCCTGTATCGGGAGCATCGGGAAATTTCAAATAGCTTCCCGGTATCTTCCTCAATCAAAAAGAAAAAGGAAAAGCCAAGCGGCTTGCCGATACGGCGCATAAAACCCATATATGAATTTAAACATGTACCTTTTTGGTCGAGCACATAAATTTAAATCTTCATATACTCCATCCCATATCTGTTTAACACCTGTTCATCTGTTTCCAATCCAATTCAACTCAATCCATTCGTTTGAATTCAATTTTGAATCGTTTGAATTCAGTTTCGCTCAATTATTCTTTAATTAGCCTTTTTGCCTATTTTACTTCTTTGTTTGAACATAATATGTTCAAATAAAATATTTAACTCGTTCATAACCAAATTGAATTTCAATTTCAATTCTAGTTCTCTTTTCTTTTTCGAATATAAATTCTCAAATCGAATTCACTTATTTAAAGCTCAATATTCATTCGAAATCTCATTAACTAATTTCTATTCGAATTAGTTAACTCTATTCAATAAATCAAAAATCTGATTTCTATTTCAGAAATCAACTCATTACTCCACTGGAGTTCACATATATTTTATAACTCACATCTGGATTTTTCTAAATAGAAATTTCGATTTTTATTTGTTTAAAATCCTTTAATTTAATTAAATAAACCGTTATGGTCTTATAATGGTTCTGGCGCTGCTTTTCTGAAAATTTGATTTTGACATAACTCAAAATCTATACGACGAAATTCAGATTTTTCTCTTTCATTACAAAACTATTATCAAACTGGTCCTGACGTTTCTTGTTTCGAAGAATTTCGACTTCAATTGCGTTCTGTATATTCGATTGAAGTTCGAATCGCCAATTTACGAACTGCAGCGCTGCGGCGAGTTCGTTTTAATTATATTTATATATATAACTTTTAAACTTCTTTAAAATGGATTCAACTTCATCTAATATATATATATATTCATATATATTTCAAATTCCATTTGAATCTTTATATTTCAAATTCCATAGTTTTAAATCCTGTATTCAAATCCCATTTGAAATCCTTTATTCGAATTCCATTTCAAATTTCTTTATTCGAATTCCATTTCAAATCCTCTATTCGAATTCCCACTTTAATTCAACTCCTTTTTGAATTTCTATATTTGAAATTCATACTTGAATTTAAATATCCAAACTCCATTTAAATTTCTATTTGAAATTCTAAATGTTTCAAATTCCATTTGAACTTTTATATCCCAATTTCTATATTTGAATTCAAATATTCAAACTTCTTTTTAAATTTTATATTCAAAACTCCATAGTTTAAACCCCGTTTGAATTTCATATTCAATCCCATAGATTAAATCATATTTGAATTCAATTTGAATCTCTTACATTCAAATTTCATTTTTCATTTGAATTCTAATATTCAAATTCGTTTCCAGCCCCATTTGAATTCTAATATTCAAATTCATTAACACCATTTGGATTTCTAATATTCAAATTCATTAACACCATTTGAATTTCTAATATTCAAATTCATTTGAATTCCCTTGAATTCAAATCCCTTTTCAAAACCATTTGGATTTCCTATTTTGAAATCCTATTCCCATCTTACTTTGAAATCCTATTTTTCAAAGTTTATTTCAAATTCTATTTTGAAATTCCATATTCAAATCTCTATTTGAATTTACTAATTCAATTCCATGTTCAAATTCAATACTCGAATTTCTATTTCAAATCTCTATTCAAATTTCATATTTAAATTCCATTCAAATCTTTATTCAAATTTCACATTTGAATTCTTCCTTGAAATACTATATTTCAAATTCTATTTGAACTTCTTATTTGAATTTCTAATATTCAATCCCCTTTTAAAATTCAAATATTTAACTCCCTTTTTAAAATTCAAATGTTATACTCAAATTTCATTTGAGTTATATATATTTAAAAATTTCATTTCACATCCTGGTTTGAAATTTTATTTCAAATTCCAATTTCACACTGGTGTTTCTATTTCTAAATTATCAAATGATAATTCTTTTCACTTCATTTATAACTTCGTTATAAAAGAACTATTTATAAACTTTGTTTAAAAAGAAACTACTTGTTTTATTTTTCAAAAACAAGTTTATATTTTTATTTCCATTTAAAAATTCAAATTCTATTTAAAAATAGAATTTTCCCTTTCTAAATCTCAATATCCTTTTAATTGGCCCAGTGATATTTAAAACAATCAAATCACCCAATTTTCAATCATTTGGTTTTTAACACATCATATATGAATATATATGAAATCAAACAAACAATAAACAAATAATATATTTTTGAGGAATCCAGTTGGATTCCTCCAACCTGTTTTCCTGCATCCACAGATGTTAGCACATAAATAATACCCATTCTGCTTCGTGGCAGAATATCGCGGTATAGAAGGTCATCCACTAATCATAGCGTGGGGCGTATAGGGTAATCATCCGCTATGAAACTGCGGGCATCCGCTAATGAGACTGCGGGAATCCAACCAATCAATCAACCCAATATATATATATAGCCTAAATAACTAATATATATAAAGCAAGCAGAAAAATCCAAACGAGCAACAACAATTATTTTTAACGAAATAAAAATAATTATAAATAAAAGGTGAGTGAGATTTACTCACCGGGATTTTCGTTTGCAGAATATCCAGTTAAAATTTCCATAGCATCTCGAATTGTTTTCAACTGAATTCATTCCGTACCTTATTATTTCCGCATACTACTCGATTAATCGATGAACAAATCCTCGAACAACCCCTGAATACTCCAATCATCTCCACAAACTACCATCAGACCATTACGGCATTTCATCAACCATCTTACAGACAATCTCCTTCCCACTAACAGCCTTCTTCTCTGTAGCGCATTCGAACAGCAATCGAACCCCCTGTCCAACCCTCATGGCCAACTCCAAAACTAGAGACCGAACTCCCTCCAAAAATCGAACCCTCCCAGTCTTCATCGCACTAGACCACAACCGTCACGACCCTCAAATCAATCATCGCAAGTCCCACTAAGCATCGCACCCTACAGCTGATGAATCCCCCGAAGTTCCGATAACCTCCCCAACCCAAATCCACTAAATTTCTACTTCCTCCTTGAAATCGCAACCTTCCCATATCGCGATGACCCCAAACTCCAGACTTGATCGCGATTCGCCTGGCAACGGCTACCGGAGCCTCGCGAGTTACTGTCGAAGCCCTCATCAGATTTAAAGTCGATTTTGATTCATAGGATTTGGGGTTTTCGATTTTCTGGGAAAAAGAAAGAGGCATACGGTTCATTCGGGTTTGGGAGCGAATGAATTAACGAAGCGTAGGGTCAATATATAGAAGCGAAAGGGAGCAAGAAGTACATGGCCATTAATTTCTGGTTTCCCAAGATTTAGAAGACAGGAGACAAATTTTTGAGCTCGATGTAAATATTATAGGTCTGCGCTATTTTGATTAGGGGGGAAAACATTTCAGAAGAAATAGGTCGGCTGATGTAAACGTATTTTATTTTTAATTTGATTTTAACTAATATATTCTACAAAAATATCTCATGGTTCTTTACTCAAGATTCTGAACCGTTATTTAATCGTAACGTTATTCACTATTCTGACTTCAATGAAATAGATTATATAATTTAATTTGAACGTATATTTAAAATAGCCACATTAAATCAATTTAAATTCAAAACAAATAAATCTAAAAATAAATTTCAATTATCATTGTTCATATTTAAATCGTATATATACATTGATCATCTAAACTGTTTCGATTCAATTTTACCTTTGAATTAAATTGTTTAGTTCTCGTATCTCGATAATTATCAAATTAAATCTTATTTCGATTATTTAATCGATAATCAAATAAAATACCATTTATATTATAAATTCAATATTTAAAACTATATTAAATATTTAAAATTAATCGACAGAAAATCTGGGTCGTTACATCCGTTAATGTCACTCTTTAAGACAATGCATTAAGTTTCGTGAAGCGTTATAGGTAAATAGAAACAGAAATATTACAAGACATATGTAAAATAACAGCGGAATTTGAAACTTTATTTAGCAGAAAACATCGTGATTCAAAACATAGTTACATCATGAGTATGAAATACATAAAACCTAGTACATCAACTTAAAACTTCTGTCTTGTACCCAAATCATCAGAGTAAAATAAATATGAAAATAGCATAATCCCCAAAAACATAGCCATAGTAGAGAAGATATGAAATCAAGCAGTATATCTAAGCAGCTCCAAACAGAAGGAAAGAAGAATACTGACCAAGCTTGATATTCCCACCCTGAGAACCTAGGGGAATGGAAGAGAAAGAAGAGGAAACAAAATTGGTCAGATATAAGTCTGGCGAGTCCAATTACTTTTAGCATATAAATAAGTAAAAGCATCATGACAGGAATATAAACTGGATGAGGGATAATAACATATAAGGAAGGTATGACAAGGTAAATAGGATAAACCGAATATGACATATATGTATAGCGCTTATCTAATGCTTTTCTCTGTCTGCACCAATACTAGTATACTATACAAGATGATCCCCAACAAGATGTAGACTTAGATGTATTTCTAGTGAGAGGTTTTACCCCATACAATAACAAGCAGCCTAATTGAACATACCGGTGTTACCCCTAAGGATAATAATGGGCTCCTAAACAAGCGAGACTAGATGTACCCTAATTACTACCCCAATCGATTGGCTCCCTAACTCTGTAGAAACCTTGTGCTGACCCCATAATAAGATGTATCACCTCCTAAAGTGGAAACCCTTCGTTTACAGGATGTGCACTACTATATCTGCTGATGCCACAACGTCTTATTTTCCCGGACAGGCGGACCCATGCACGCACATGAGCCCAATGGAACACGCCGTCAAACACCTTTTCCCAAGTGACCTCTTATAATCAGCTCAGTAAGCATGCCCCGACCCCGACCTAGTTCGGAGTGCTCGTTTGATACCTATATATGGGTTACTGACTGAAACAGGTCTCGCATACAAGATGATACAAGCTTTTCCTTAGGCTTTCATCCCCATTACTAGGATTTCCACAGGTTATGCCTACCAGTGTAACAAGATTTCATAACCGAATAGGTTAAGTTTATGGGCCTATATATAAATACTACTCACCACCCCTAGACATACTTAACCATCCCATTGTTTCAAGCAAGTTTACTTAACCCCTACTCAAGTTAACATGTTCATGTAATCCATATGGATTCAAATAGGTTAAGTATCACAAGTTCATTGCCATTTATTCATTTATGGTTATAATGCGCTAGACCTCCCACATTAAGCCTACAACTTATGGATGCTGGATATGTCGGGCGGGTCCAGGTAGACTTCTTCCACAAGTTGGACTTAACCTCATGTCTTAGCCCATTACGTGTTCATGCACTTAGATCCCTCACATTAGATTCACCACTTGTGGTCGCTGGATATGTCGGTCGGGTCCGGGCAAACTTCTACCACAAGTATAATCTAACCTCATGTCTAAGCACCGTTACAGTTTCTAATTACTGTAAATCTAGACATTTTAGCTATTTAACCATTATCCCTATTTCATTATAGGTTTTCATGCCCCTATTTTAACATTTCCCCCTCATTCCCAATTTCACGCGTTTATGTATTTCAGTGGTATGCCTAGGCTCGAAGGTAGCTTAGCTATAAAATAAAAAGGCAAAAGAAGAAGGGAAAAAGACAAAAATAAGCATACTAACAAGATAGATGGCAGAAATAGGCATAGCAACTGAATAAGCATAGTGACAGAGTTGGGCATAATAATAAGATAGGCGTTTAAGAATAGATCTGATGAACATGTGGTAATAGAACTGATTAGGCATAGTGACATGATTAGGCAAGCTAACATAATAAAGATGTCACAATTAGGCATATGAGATCTAAACAGCAAGTTAGATAAACAAGACATGACAGATCTGTTATGATTCAGATTACTCAATAGGCATAGGCTTAGATCCAAACTTATAGGCATGTCTAGATTACATTTTAATTATTTCTAACTAAAAATATTATAGACTCACTGTGATTGGATCTTAAGAACAGGAGACTTTATTGTAGCTATTGAAGAATAGATCTTTGAACTTGAATGACTTGTTTATTGAAGAAGAATAAGCTATTTTAATTTAGGAAGAGGTAGCATCTAGTTCTCCATTGTTTTAGAATGATTAAAACAATGAGAATGAGGTCTTATTTATAGCTTAGGGTTCACGAATCTGGTCAGAAAAAAGTCCACATACGCAGAAATGTATCAGGCCTGGATTTGGGGGTGTCGACACCCCCTTATGTTGTCGACCCATGGGTCGACATCCCTAAGGCAGGGGTCAACCCCCAATGGGTCTGATTCCCGCATTGTCCCGCCTTCGATTTTCAAACTGATTTTGAATTTCTGAAATGTTTATTATATATATAATTAGCTTATATATGTGCAAACTTAAAACCTTAATAAATTCTTCATACGATGCCTGTTTTACGCAAACTAGAAGTCTATCTTAAGCAGAATTCCGAGATGAACGCAATGGTGTAGTCCATTTCACTTAATTCACAATATTTAATTAAGTATTCCTTAGTTTATCATTTTAATATGTTATAAAATTACGGGGTGTTACAGAAAAGGAAAATGGCATATGCAATAACTTTAGATGATTCAGACTCATCATCAAGGGATTAAGAGCCAGAACCGAATATGTGCTTCACCGCGATTCAAAATTCAGAAAATATTGAAGAAATGGATGTAAAAACTAGGTACGCCTTAATTAATTTTTGACTGAATTGGTTGAATGGATGTTTTTGATTGCTTGCCTTGTTTAAATTTAAAATTTAAATTTAAAAATTCAAACTTGAACTTTAAAATTCAAATTTGAATTTTGAATTTTGAAATTCAAAATAATAATAAAACAATAATTAGATGTGTGTTAGGATTAATATTATTTTTGGAAATAATAAACCTAGAAATATAAAATGTTAAAATAATAAAACAAAGTCAAAAAGCAACATGTCTTTTAAAAACACACATATATGTCGACATATCATAATCGACATGTCGGCATATGTGCCAGTAATTGAAATTCAAATTTTGAATTTCAAGAGTTTGAACTTTCAAACTTACCTCCATCTTTTCACCAACTCCCAAGGTCTGAAAAGGTGTCCTCATTTTTAGAAAAATTATGTCCACTCACTATCTATTTATTTTTCTGTTCAATTATATTCTTTCTACCTCTCATTCAAAAATTCAAAACAACTTTCTCCATTCTACTCTCTTCAAAACTTATCTCCTATGGCTTCCTCATGTACACAGAAAACAATGGGATTGACAAAACTCTCAAAGGCCATCTCTCTATAATGATCCGGAAGCTATTCAAGCCTGTATTGACTATGTCGCAAATGGAAAAGTCAATATGGGAGCCTTTGCTATCTTTGAAGATTTCCCTTCTTCTGATCTTCTTTCTCTTTTTCGTCAAAATGAAGTTTTAAGCTTGATAGATTCTTGGGATAATGATGAAGTATGCAACCCAAATCTAGTCAAAATGTTTTATGCGAATTTAATCTTGGCTTTTACGAAGGACATCAAAATCAAGTTTGGATAATGTAAAAGGCACTCAAATCTTTTTGGATTGTCAAATTTTGGGCACCATTTTAAATTGTAAGAGTACGTGCTTGGATTTTTCAGAATTTGAAGTTGATGAAATAGATTTGGAAACTTTTCATCACATCTTTGAAAGTGATGATCATTTGGAATTTAAAAATCACATTTTCTGCCTAAAATCAATAATTGTCAACCTCCTTCTTCAATATACCCTCACTCCTTGTTCCGGAAATTTCAATAACCCTACACTCAAAGTCCAAAAAGCTCTTTTTGCCATCTTGGCACTTATGATATTAATTGGGCTGATGTAATTTTAAAAGAGTTTAACCCTAAAGAAATGTCCAACAAAGTAAACACTCTTTATCATGGAGTTTATCTTACTCAGATTTTTAAGTATTTTGAAGTGGATCTCAAAGGAGAGGAATTTGTGCCAAGAAAGGGTTTTAACTCGGGAAGTATAAACCTTATGCAAATTCCAATCATTTTTAATCTCTATGATACATTCGAGGATAAACAAGAGTGAATGCAACAAGAAGAAAATCCAATGGAAATCGACGAAGAAGAAGAATCCTTTTTGGAAAGTGTAGAACATCCAACAAATAGTAGGACCATAACCAAAGAAACATTTGTTGAAAACCAAGCCAAGTTAGCCAAGAACCAAAAGAAGATTAAGAAGATTCTTACCCAAATGTCTTCTAAAATGAACAAGTTCTTTGGAAAAGTATGAAGAAAACTTGGATTATCATCTTCCTCATCTTCATCTGCTAAAATCTAAGTTTATTAGTTTAAATTATCTTTTCGTATTTGCTTGTATTTCCTTTCGAATCTCGTATTTAGTACCTTGTATCATTTGAAAGTATTCGCTTTCTAGTAGTCATGAATGATATTTATTTCTGCCAAAATACTCTTTAATTTGCTATAAAACACTACAAAAAAATGATCATATTACAACAGTGGAAAACCGTTGTAATATACATTTTACAACGGTGGGTTAATCGTCGTGTCTTAAGAAGTTGAAATAGACTAAAATCTTTTACAACTTTTTTGCACAGTTGCAACACCTTGTAACATGTATATTTTACAACTATTTTCTACTATTGTAATAAACTTTATTACAACATTTATGCACCGTTGTTGTTGTTGTAATTTTTACAACTATCTATAACCATTGTGATATATTTTATTACAACTTTTATTTTGCAATTGTAATATATCCACAAATTATATGCATAAGAATATATATATATATATATATTATATGTGCAAAAATAAATAGATAAATAACATAAGAAACTGATGTAAGTTTAAAGGCATCATAATCCATTCATTGATAAAAATCACAACTTTATATCTAAAATACAAATTATAAATCATATACCACATACAAATGTATAAAATTGCAACTGTCTTTATTTGCCTCTGAAAGTCTTTAATCCAATTACAATGCTTATTTGCCTATGAAATCTACAAAGCTCATTTGCATAAATCTTCTCTTTTTTCCGTGCGTTTAAAAAGGAATAAGTAACCTTTCAAAGCCATCCATCCAAATAGAACACACCTGAGCCATCAGAGTTGTTGGAATTTGAATGAAATTAACACCACGAAGAAAAGCGGCAGCAGCATAATCCTATCTATAGGTCATTTGTATATTCAAAAACTGATGAAAATGATAATAATAACAATAGCAGTAACAAATGAAAATTAAAAGAAGAGAATCACCTTTTGAGGTTTCTTGTTATCATGATTATTTTTGAGCAATATCACCTGCATTATAATTATCGCAATCAGTATATATAAATATTAGACCAACAATTAGTAATCTTAATAAAATTTGTAAAATACATTCCATTAAATTAGAAATCAATTAGGTCGTGAATGACAGTTAAACATTAGGCCTTTAGGCATCAAAAACATGTTGTTTAGGACTGGAAAAATAAAAGTTATACCAACTCTCAAAATTCAATTGCAAAGATTGTATCTAGCAATAAATTTAATGGTTTCACCTGCTCCACTGTGTAAATTAAATAACGGTCTAACTCTGGCGCTAGCGCCTATGTAATCAGTGACTCTATCTCGATTTGAAACTCATATATATTCTACGTACAAGTAAACAAGAATAGATGAGAAAAAGGAAATGAGGACTTAATCCATGATAACATTAACTATTTGTTTTCTCATCATCACCACTGTAACACTAGTATTATCTTGCGAGGAAGGAGAAGCACCTTCTCCAGCAAACTCTGCAGCGAAAAGAAACAACTGATTTCTAAACTAACAAAGTGCTTCACAACAGTGACCAGTGAAGGCAACGACTGTACAAGTATCATCGTGGATGACATAATTAGGTATCATTTGATATGAGGCGCTCCATAATGCTGCCATGTTCTGGGATGTATGAAACCTAAGTGTGTGATGCATTATGTTGGAAAGAACCTTGGTGTGCTTTTTCCAGATGTTGCGGGGGAGGAATTTAAGGTTTGGGGCAGTTTACGTAAAACGTAACTCCCCTTGTTATGCAACTCCAGTCGAATAGTTTATGTTGCCACTGACATCAAAATCCAATTGCAAATATCTTTGCATATTATTGCCACTGACATCATAAGTTTCCCACGCAAAAGCAAAAAAGAATAATCAGTAGAAGGAATAAGAAACCATAAACTTAAAAAATAAAACATCAAAAAGATCTTAAACCAGATCAATCCATTAAGTAGAATAGGGAACTCAGACTGAGTACTTCGCCAAAAATTAGCTAAGTATGAGTTCCCTTGCCTAATCCCAAGCATGCTTCTGGTCGGCCCTATTGTTGATCCAAGTCATAACCAATGTCGGTGCTTGGGATAATCAAAAGATTTCCAAAGTTATCGGGAACTTTTGCTCTATTATCAGACAAAAGAGTGGTCCACGATACAAAAAGAGCTTGTTGGCAATGAACAAATAATGGATGCAGTTTCCACAATAAAAGACTAGCAAAAAACTCTGCATATTTTTTCCTTATTCACATTTTTTTTGTCGAAATTCAGAAAGAGCCTAATATATTTCACATTATGTGACTAGTCATAACATTTTCTTTCCTTCTCTAGTATATTCCCCCCCCCCACCCAGTTTATGATATATCAGCGAATTAAAAACTGTCTCGAGTGCTACACTTCCTACACCAGCTCATATAAAACATATCAAAGACATTAAGGAAAAGCTAAATGCGCTGGAAGTAGAACCCAAAAAAATTACTATGTGAAATAAGACCTATCACAAGTCGAAAAAATTTACCTGCTAAACAACATCAAGAGAGTGATTCAGCTGCGAAAGGGAAGCAACAACAAAGTCAAGTCCTCTTATCAAAAGCATTGAATCTTCCCTCTACCTCATTCCCCTCTCCGATTCAACAAATTTCAACTACAAATTACACAAAACAGGGAAGCTGTAACTATGCAACAATCAAAGTTAAAATCAGTGGAATTCCAAATACCAAAAATATTTATTCACTGTAGAATTATGGCAAATGATCTTCTCCAAGCTCCCTCTCTATTCCAATAACCTTTTCGCTTGCACAGTAGATAAATCATAGCCCCTCAACTCCAAAACTCTTAACTTCTCGAACCCTAAAATAGATATCGGAGTCCTATCCTTAACACCAAATTCCAAACACGACACAATCTTCAAAGAAGTCAACAGACCGAACATCCTTCTCAGATGCTCCAATTCCCTATGATCGCCAAGATCCGACATGTAAGCCGTAGATAATCCACAGGACACGATACCAAGGAGTTTATCTCAGATAGCGGTTCCGACCGCGATTGAATGTAGCGAAGCCCGACTGGGTTCAGTTTTAGAGTTAGGGTTTCATCTAAGAGAGAGGTGGTGTTCGCATCGATGAATTAATTTTGAAAAATTACCATAATTATGTAATAATATTGAGCACAATTAGTCCACATATGAATGTGATGCCGTAGCAGTTCCATTGCCATATAGACTGTTCTAATTTCATTTCCCAAACCACAGTATGAGTGTACAGTACAAGAAAATTACATTATTAAAATTACACTGCAAACAGCTCAATAAATATTAAGTATTCCGCAACAATTAAATATGAAAACTGGTAATATGCAAACTCTGAAATTCACACCTTCGCCTTGAATGAAACGATGAATCAACTGGAAAGTGAAATTGAATTTATGCATTAGTAATTGAATGGCTCTGGACTTGTAACACTGTAAGTCTAACCAAGAAGCAACAAATCGCAGATGTTGTCTAATAATCTATGAATCATTTTACAAATCTAAATAAGTAAATTACTATTAAATAACTAATTAGCTCAAAATCTAATGTTTAAAACATAGAAAAATCCATGCCTTTGAACTATAGAATTGGTGAGTTCACCATTTCATTCTTCGTTGTTTTTTCATGTGCCCTAGTTGTAGCTGGTCGGTCTAAAGATGGAGATTACGGAGAGATGCTGCTCAGTGCTCGCCGCCTAGATGGAGTGCCGAAGTCTCTTTCCCTGCCTATTCACGACTCATGATACGCGATTTTTTTTCGTTTTCCTATATCTTGCATCAACGAACTGGTGCCCTAGCATTTTTGTGGCCCAAAGCGGTAGCTTATACCGCTATACTAAAGGGTCGGGCATGGTAAGGCGGAGGGACCGCCATTGGAATTTCACTGATTTTGAGGTGATGGAGAATGATTGGGGATCGACTTTGATTTAGGGAAGCGGAGAGGTCAGCCTAAGTGAGATACTTTGGAGCCAAAATTTCGTCTTCCAGCAAAAGAGGACAACCATTTTATTTTTTAACAAGACAGAGCCAGTTTTTTTATTAGTCGTAATTAAAATTTTATCCAAATTTATAAAATGAAATATAACAATTCAGAATTAACAAGTGGAAAAATGATCTGTTGAAAATAAGTTTTTATAATTCTTTAATAAAAACGTTTTAATTGCTAATCATAAAAAAATAATTACTAAATATTATATATTACTTCTTAATTATTAGTATTAATGATTAGTTCTTAATTATTTATTATTAAAAGTTAATTATTAATTATTTAATAATAATAATTATTATATATTATTTATTATACTAATTGCGAATGTTAAATATTAATTATTAAAAATTATTTATTGATTATTAATTATTTAATGATAATAATTAATAATATTTATTAGTTATTACTGTAGTAACTATTATTAATTATTTAATATTAATTGTCAGTAATAACTTTTACTTATTTCTACTTAGTTATAATCGAGTAATACTTATTAAAAGCTTATGTTACTAAATATTAATTAGTAAGTAGTTAACATACATTAACTATTGAAAATAAATTACTACTTATTAATTATTAATTATTTAATAATAATTGATAAATATTATTGGTTCCTAAGTTTATTAATAATAATAATTATTAAATATTAATATAATTAGTTATTAAATATAAATATTATAAACATGAAGTTTGTAATAGGAAATTATTACAACTAATAAAATGAAAAGTTGTTGGATATACGTTTGTTACAACTTTAGAGCACTGATAGTTGTAAAAAAACATTTATTACAATTGTGCTTTTTCCATAGTTGTAAAATTAAAGTTGTAATATGGTATTTTTGAAACACATTAGAACTAAATAAATAAATATAATAATAAATAACTTAAAATTGTGTGAAAATTCAAAATACCCAAAAATTAAAGGGGCATGTCGACATGTAGAAATGAACATGTCGACATATAACTGTCAGGAAATTCAAATTGTTTCAAATTTGAATTTTTAAATAACTACCTTATGTCTCTTCATTTTATACGAATTACAGACCCTATAAATATCTTTTTCTTCCAGAAAAAATTATTTTAAACTCTCTCCTTCTTCCCTAATCATTCCTTATCCATATAATCAAATAATGGCCAATCCTATTCAAATTTGAGTGAGAATCTTGAAGAAACACTCAGTTCATTCAAGAATATTCTTTTTATAATACTTCATAATCAGCGCCACCTAGAGTTGAGTCAAATAAAAATGGTTGAACATCAAGAGAAGCACTTTGATGCCATTCGCTGGTTAATCTCCTCTTTTCAGAGATGAAGACAACAACCTCGCTAAAGCGCCACTCATAAAATAATAAAGATTGGGAAGTCCTCAATAAGGATCCAATCTTTGGAGGAGATGAATGGGTGGAACTTCCAAGAGACGTTTGAATTTGTTTGGATTGATTGGTATGCTTTATTTGAATTTGACAAACTTGTATATATTGTTTGGTTTGAAATACTTGGATTGATTGATTGTAAATATTGAACAAATTGTTTGTATATATCTTATTGGATTGTTTGGATATTTTTGTGTGTGTCTTTAGTATTATAATAGAGTAAGGGGGAGTTATTTAGACATAGTTATTTAGAATTATTTATGGCATATATTTAGGGGGAGTATAACTTAGTTTAGTATATATAGTCTACAATAGGTATAGTATAGTTTTGTATAGGGTAGTTTTTGATAATGACAAATGGGAAGAAATTATAAAGTAGGATATAGTTTAAGATAAACACAGTTTAAAGGGGAGTCCGAAGGAATTCATGGTGAAAGGGGGAGTAATCAAGTAATCAAATCAATAGGTAATGTCACATATGAATATTTTATAAACCATGGTTGTCATCATCAAAAAGAGGGAGATTGTTGGAGTATGGAATTTTGATGACAACAACCTTGTTTCAATTATTTACATTATTGTTTATAAAATATATGCTAACATATTTTCTCTATAATATATATATATATAGAATATGAATATTGAAGACTATACAGTTTTAGAGATTCAAGGTATCAAGGAATTCAATATTCGTAAGTATCAAGATAATCAAGATTTCAAGAGCTCAGGATTATCAAGTAATAGAGTCTAGTTTATATGTAAAACTTCGTTTAGCACTTTCAAATTCTGTTTTCAAATTCCTTTTCAAATTGATTTCAAAATTATTTCAAACTCTTTTTCTAAGATGATTTCAAATTATTAATATTTTACTTATGATTTCAAATATATATATATATATATACACGTTTATAGAGTTTTATAATATATATGTTTATAATATATATATATATGTTTTATATTATATAATTTTATAAATACATTTATATTATATTTTACTATGTTTTTACAATTTAGAAAATTCATTTGAAACACTAGTTTTGATTCAAGATATAACGACCCGAACTTCCCCGGTAAGGAAAGCCCGGATTGCTTTGAGGACAAGACGAATGGGAACACAAACAGAAGAACATTTCATTATTTATTACAACAATTTCATCAGAATACAAGAATATACAGAGTATGAATAAATATTATACATCAAAAAAATATCAGAGATTCAATTTACATTACATAGCAGCGGAAAAATAATACAAAACATAACTGAAAGTAATACATGGATACAGAGCTTTCCGAGTATCGTTCCATCTGTAAACCAGGATCCTGTGAATATAAATCTGCAAAACCAAAACCACTAGCAGCCCGTGTCAAAATAAGGGCACCCAGAGTTTAGTTTAAAACAATAAACTCCAGGTCAGTCATGGGACTGGTGTGAGAACTAAAATAGTTATTTAAAACTTTACTTTAAATCAGATATATCAAGGGACCACGCCGTATAACACGAAACGGGTTTCCTCCCAAGAATACCAGTGCATATAACAAAACAACGCAATGCTTTTTGGAAAAATGAAGCAATTGCAAGACCCAGGTCATATCACACAATGCAACGCAAGCCGGGGGATAGGGTTTTCCCTTATAATAGCCAAACATGCTTGATACATTTAAAACAAATCATTTGATATTATTATAAGTGCATAGTGTATAAAACAACTTCAAATATAAATGTATCAATCCTAGGCGGCATGGGTACCGTATATCATGTCGTTAACACTAGGCTCTACAATCAAAACCGCAATTGTCACGTATTGGAAGTTGGATTTCCATCTGTGAACCAAGGCAAGGGATCGTCCTAGCCCGCTTCGAGTCTGTCTAGCCCGAGCCTCAGGACCCAGACTCAGGTGGGCCCTTGGATCGTCAGGGTCGGTCCACACGGAGTGGATTAAAATGCCTGAACATGCGTTTCCCCGCCCTTTGGGGCGTAAATGAGCCAAATGACTCCATTTGTCCCGAATCGACCGATACAACCGAGGAGCCTCGCTATCCATTATCCACATAAGTGTAAAACCCAAAACACCACTCCTAGCTAAAAGGAAATGCATGCCCTCCCTGAGGTTCTTCTCCCGTTTCTGGTTCACACCGGGGTGTGAGGTTCGCGAATTAACGCTACACAAAGCTACGTCACAAAGGCCGTGCTTTGATCATCAACCACAAGACCCTGCTTTTCAACAGAAGCCTTGATCATTTGCATCTCAGCATGCCACATAGGCAATTCATGCCATGCGACTGATATCTATCGATATATAACCTCTGAGCTCGTACGTCTCAGAGAAGGGCTTTAAGCAAGAGAATAAATTCTCCACCGCCAAACAGATATATATTTAATAGAAATCAATCAACACAGAGTAAAATCCAATGTCAGACACACATCCATTTACAAGTCCGTTCTGGGTCTGAACGAAACTGGAGGAATCTTATTCCTCGCATATCCATCGATCTCCAAGTACGTCTGGACGATCACCAACTGATTCTCTCCTCTTTGGTGTAAAGCACAATCATGATCATCAGTAATCATCCAAACGATGTGAAGACCTCCGGTCTTCAACCACCGTCTTCATCGTCGACTTCTCGTCGATTCAGTTATTCAGAATGGGATAAACCCCATCTTTCCGAATAACTCGCGTATATAATAAACAAGTGTTATAAAAACACAACATACGCCTTATTCCAATCCAGAATATTCCTTTATTCAAATATTCTTTTACTTTGGGCAAGGTTCCCATTAATTTTATCAAAGATAAATTCTTAAAATATATTCTTTAATCTTCCTTTGAATATCAATTCAAACCATATTATGGTTTACCCAAACTAGTTGGGATTAACGAACCTTACCGAAGTAATCATTTGCTTTAATTTCCCAATCCTAACCTGTTCATCCCATGAAGTAAAACTGGTAATACTTCATATCTAACACCACGGTGTTATTGGTAAATCCAATTACCATTCCACGTTCAAATCTAATTAAAGATTTAACAATCGCTTGGACCAAAACTGGTGATACTCCATTCTCGATATTTCTTGAATTTGATAATTTTATTTATCAAATTCACCTTTTAATCTACTTAAAGATTCATTAAAACTCCACTTTAGTTTTTTCAAAAATCATTACTTAATGATTATTCAAACCCAGGAAATAAATCCTATCATTAACTGGGTTAAAGAACTAATGTCATTTAAAACACAGCTCACGATAAACCCAAAATCACATTCCATTAACAATGGAATCTTCATGGAAAACAGATCAATATATATAATCGATATGAACTCCCCGACTAATAATATAAATGGAATAACGGCAAAGCCTTTTAAATTCTATATATATTAACAGTCTTCCTCAACAGAAGTTCACTTCGATCATTACCAAATCGAATTCCATTCCATTCCAATTTATTTTATTAAATTGGAAAACTTTACTTTGGAAAATCTCCTTTAAATCTTATCAAAAAGATTTATAAATTCGAAATCCCATTTCACTGTAAATTGGGTTAAAGAACGAATGTCGTTAAAACATAGTTCACAATAAACCCAATTCACATTCCATTAATTATCGGGTTAAAGAACAAGTGTTATTTAAAACATCGTTCACGATAAACCCAAAAATCAATTTCAATTCAATTCCAATTAAATATTATTTAATTGGTATACTCCATTAAATCTAAATAAAAAGATTTAATCTTTTCTCAACTGGGTTTAAGAACAGTGTTAATGAAGACACCATTCACAATAAACCCAAATCCCATTTGATATTAAATACAAGGCTCTGAATAGAAAATATATCGGCTTATATTCAATATCAAATTCTACGACCAACAAATATCATATTGGAAATAACGATATAAATATATCTTTCAAATTTCCATAACAATATCTGTATAATCACGAAATCCAACATCAAAATATCCCAAAGACAATTCCGATTCAAATCCATTTCCAATATATATATTGGAAATTCTGGTTATTTGTAAAACCATTTCAAATCCATTTTATTTATTTTAAAAACAAATGGATTGTAATTCTAGTTCAAAACTAGTTCATTTCAATAAAAATCTATTTTTAACTTTTCAAATATGGAATTTTTCATCCTAATTCTTTCCAAATCATTTCTTATGATTTTACACAAATTATTGCTATTTTTAATAATTTTATCAAGGCCCGTACAGTCGATTTCCATAAACGGCCATCGAACTGCACTTATAGCGACCTTTTCCAAATTTGTTTTGGACATAATTCCAAACCCAACTGTTAGATTTCAAATCTCTAATATTCGTTAGAAAGCTCTTTTCGATACGAACCCAACGGTTCCGGTTTTAGGAGAATCCGACGGTCGAATCTCCCGTAATGTCCGTTTGAAGTCAATGGTCGAAATTCGCGAACTACCGCAGCGCGGCGCGTTCTATTCAGGCCGTTATATATATATGTATGTATATATATATATATATGTATGTATATATATATATATATGTATGTATATATATATATATATGTATGTATATATATATATATATGTATGTATATATATATATATATGTATGTATATATATATATATATGTATGTATATATATATATATGTATGTATATATATATATATGTATGTATATATATATATATGTATGTATATATATATATTCCATCGATTTCCTTTAAAAACGTATTTTATAAATCGTTTTAAATTCATTTCAAATCGATTTCAATTCAGATCGATTTCAATTTAATTTCAATCCGTTTTAAATTCAATTCAAAACGATTTCAATTCTATTTGAATTTCAATTCTATTCGAATTTTGAATTTTGTTTCAATTTAATTCGAATTTCAATTTTATTCGAATTTCAATTCTATTTCAATTTCAATTCGAATTTCAAATTCAATTTCAATTTAATTCGAAATTGAATTCTATTTCAATTTAATTCGAATTTCAATTCTGTTCGAATTTCAAATTCAATTTCAATTTAATTCGAATTTCAATTCTATTCGAATTTCAATTCTATTTTGATTTCAATTCGAATTTCAATTTTATTCGAATTTCAATTCTATTCGAATTTCAATTCTATTTCAACTTCATATTCATTTTCAAATCAAAATTGAATATTCCAAAACATCGATATATAAATGATAATATTTTCAAAACAGTAGATTTTGAAATCAATTCCTTTTCAATATTCATTACAAAAATGAATAAAATCGATATAAATATCGCTCGCGTCAAAATGGCGCATATCTAATCAATATGGCTATATATATTTAAATATATTCGTGTCCATCCCAAATTGGACATCAAAATCATATTTTGATTCTTTTCTGAATATTATTTGAAAATATTCGTTATTTTAAAATAATTGTTATTTTAAAATATTCATTCTTTCTGAACTGGAATCAGACACAATCAATTACCATATAATTTGATTATATGGATTTCACACAACAAATGTGTATAACAACAATGAAAATAGCAATCCATCATCCAGAGTGCATTCTACACTGCATAAACATCAAATATAAATATTTAATGCTTACAACAGCCTGTCGATCAATCGATCGACATACAACTAATTATTGGGATTAGTGTATGCCTAATTTCATCCCAATACCCGTGTGGGGTTTTCAAACAACAAACACAGATTTTATTTGTGTTGTTGGGCGATGTGTAAAATTTATCGTCCCAATCCATATCAGTCAAATGTGTGTACATAAACAAATCGTCCGATTTGTTTATAAATATTTATTTTATATACACGTTAAAAATTATATTTTAACGATAAAACATTCATTCGGTTCATTTACACAGTAAAAATAATATTTTTATTGTTCTAATATATTTTAGAAAATTCCGGCGGCATAACGGCACCATACTAGAAACGGGATAAGGCCTAGCCTTATCCCCAGTCTAATAATGGTCTGCGCCATACACATACCAATCAAATCAATTTCACATTCACACCACAAACCAATATTCAATCAAACACATCAATCAACACAAACAACCAAACAAGTCGTCCATGGTCTGTGGACGACGGGAAACAATTCATATATGCAGTTACATAATAAATAACTATATAAAGAAAATTAAAGTGAGGAGTTCTTGTAAGGAACTGAGATTTTCGACTCCGAAAATCAACAAAAATTACCATGTTGACTATTCAGACATCGGAAATTCCTGATAATTAATAGAAAGAAGTTAGAGGGTGAGAATAGATAAGATAGAAAATTAGAATAAACGAAGAAGAAAAGCACTACAGAGCAGAATCAGAGTAATACGAATCTCACAGCGGAACGAATAAAATATAATATACAACATAAATTTGCAATAAAAACAGTATAATAACATTATCAGAGTACAACACCTACACACAGTGGAAATAACAATAGCTATATATTCCTGAAGCCTCCTGCTTCAAGTTCCTCCAAGTATATCTGTGAAGGCCTGAACTACTTGACTGCCCGTACAAATTTGGGCACCCAAGAGTTTAGGGAAAACAAAACAAAATAAACTTTGGGTCAGTCATGAGACTGGTGTGAGTAAACTCAAATCATTTGGTTTGGCTTTTCAAAATCCTTTTCAAATGAAAAGATAATCGTAAGACCGATCCACACATAAACACGGACGGTTTTTACCTTACGATAACCCAAAACAGTTTTTGAAATCAATACTTCTCTGATATTATAACAATGTCTAATCACAAGTAATTAGAATCTAGCAGAACGCTTGCATCTTACACTCCACATATATAGTATACAAACAAAACCGCGGGCGCTTATTGGAAATTGGATTCCGACTGTGACAAGGTATGGGACCACCTGTCGATAGTGTATCTCTATAGGCAAATACACTGGGTTCAACAAGAACGCCTTGCAACCCAACCCACACATGACCGACCACTCATTTCACTTGAGTGTATCGAATGTATATCACCAACGGTTGGGAGCTACCCTACCGTTTACCGAAAAGGGACAGCATCGATAATAGATAAAAGAATAAATTGGATTTTCTCTAGATAGGTGACATGCACCCTAATGGGAGCGACCCACTTAGCCATGCTGCCTGCCCGATTTCTGTCATTTCCCGGTTGATGAGGCTTGAGGTCATAATGTATCTTTGACAGATCATACATTCATTTACTTTGAATGCCACATCGTCATACCCGCCAAATCACAAATTGATTTCCTCAAAAATACCATGGGTATAAAGCTAAGAGAAACGAATTCCCCCGCCACCAAATGTAAGTACGTTTGAAGAGATCAACTTACGCGATCCATTAGATATACTTTGTCAGACATTCATCCATTCACGTTGTCCTGGGACTGGACAAACCGAAGGCACTATTCTATAAACAGGATAGCCCTTGCATAACTCCATCTTCAATGATTTTCATCATATTTGATCGCAACGCTAACGTCCGTACAAAGTGGTTTTTAGATAATGAATCTGATCCCTGTCTCTCCATATTGACAACGGAAAAATGGTCAGAAACTTTGATAGTTGGTGATTTACCTATCAAAGAAAAACAGGTGTGCAAACAACGATAGTATTTCCAGATGGAAACTCTATCAATCAATCAACATTCAACATTTTCCCTTTTAAAATTAATTTATTATTAATTTATTCATTTTCCCTTTCTATACATTTTATATATTATAAAACATTTCCAATCTTTATTTGGAAACCATTTCCAAAACTCCTTCATTAGATTTAAACAGACGTTTAAATATAACATCACTATGCAAACTCGAACCATTACACTCATTAACTAGATTCACTTAACCAACCTTCACTATCGAACCTTAACCATTCCTTAGTTAAAAACGAAGTCAATCAAGTTGGGGTATAATTACCTCTCAGACCTTAACTGAACAACATTTCTAACTTCGAAACAGACAAGGTCCACCATTAAACCTTTAACAAACTTCTTTACGAAACTCTCGGATTCTATTTAAGAATCCACTTCTTTACCAAAATTATTTAATTATAACCCTAGTGATATAATCTCATACTTTCGAAATATAATAACTTAAATATAACTTTTCTTCCTTAATTTGAATAAATAAACAAACAACTAATTTATTATTAAATTAGTAAAACTTGATTAGGAACGGAAAGTAAATATTACTTTCCTTAATTCGATATAATCGATTATGGCGTATAGCTTTCTTTCGGAAAAAAAAATCTTTATTCGATAACTCCCTTTTCGAATAAACTATATTGGATAACTCTTCCTTCGAATAACTATATTCAATAATCTCTCTTCAAATGATTTACATTCGATTAATTCCCTTCGAATGATTTACAATCGATTAATCTCTTTTCGAATAAACTATATTCGATTAACTCCCTTAATTCTATTCGAATAAACTATTTCGAATAACTCCTTTGGATTGACTCGGTTTGATTAACTCATCTTGGCTAACTCAACTCGATTAACTCAACTTGATTAACTTACTTGATTAACTCAACTTATCTAACTCAACTTATTTAACTCACTTATTTAACTCCTATCTAATAACTAATATTCGATTAATTTATATTCGAATAACCATGTCTGTTTTAACTTTATTTTGAATGACTAATATTTGATTTAACTCCATTCGCTTGACTCTAGATCGCAGCGATCACAACGGTTACGCCTGATTCCCTTAGGAAACATCCGACCGCCGTAGGTTATCTGCAGCCCTGCGAATTTTGCTAGTAGTCGTACGAAATGGCGACTCATCCTGAATAACTATGTTTGACTAACTCTATCTCAAATAACTATATTCGATCAACTCTAATTGAATAACCAATATTCAATTAATTCTAATTTGATTAACTATGTTCAACTTTCTCTAATTCGATCAATTCTAACTCTAATCGATTTACTCTAGCTGATTAACTCTAACTGATTAACTCCTTTGATTAACTCTACGTTTATTCAGTTTCAAATATCGATGTTGAAATAGATTTTTTACTTCTCTATATAAGTCCTGACTTATATATTCTATTTATACAATGATAAACATCTTTTAAATTTATAAAATATTATTTCTAAATTTATCTTCTCAATTTATCAGTCAGAATAGATTCTATTTAAAAACTTTGCTTTAAATCCATAACACGTTATACCCATGTGCGAAGCACGGGTCTAAACCTTTCAAAGTAAAATTCTCCTTTTATACAATTCTAGTCACCTTTTCAAGTATTTCCTTTTTATAATGTATTTATTTACAAAATAAATCCCTTTTTGATAATTCTGTTTATTCTATAAAATATTTTCTTTTTATATAAAACTGATTGATTTTATAAGTAATTCCTTTGATAATCTAACTATTTCCTTTTTCTATTTACTTTACACATATTTCCCCTTTCTATTCTATTTATTTTCCAAATAAATATCCCTTTTCAATTCAATTTGAAAATAGTTTACAAATATTTCTTTTTCAATTCTATTTATTTGATTTACAAATAAATATTTCTTTTTAATCTATTTATTTCCTAAATAAAGGGTTTTCTTTTTATAAAATCTTTGATTTTATAAATATTTCTTTTTCAATATAACACTGAAAATTTCTTTTTTTACATTCCAGTATTCCTTATGGTATTTAACGTACCATACAACAATGATCAGTAATTCAAACATACAAAATCAACAACAGATTTCATATCACATCATATAACCCAATATATGAAAAATAGTAAGATAAATGTTGACGAACCCAGTTGGGTCCCTCCGACCTGTTTCCCTGCATCCACAGATGTTAAACAATAAAATTAACATCAATTTCATTTCACTTTGAAGTATTCTGCTAAACAGAATCAATATTTGATTAATGATTTATATCGTTATCTATATTTCAATCAACTGACTAGCAGTTCAACCAAACAGCCAACACACAACAAACAACCACTATTTATCATTATAAAAATACGTTATAAAAATATAACTGAGAAGAGTTAGTGCGTTTTACTCACATTGGACGGTTATCGTTAAATAACGATAATTGGTCATTGATTCGATTCAGGCGTTTAATTTCACCATAAATCCAAACGAGCTCTAATTCACTCCCGGTTAGTTTCATAGTGTAGCTCTCGTCCATACGGTCCCAACGGATCCGACCGTTCATAAAACTGATAACGTATGAATAAGATATAAATTTTCCAAGCTTGTAAACAAATTTAAATATCATTAACATTTAAAATAAAACTTAATTAACTTAATCTTAATTACCCTTCCATGTTTAACAGCCTAACCTTTCTTCCACTCTTACGCTCCAGGTAACCCGCTCCTTCAATGTCCATAATCCGCACGTTTCTCCCTCCAACAAACCCATTCTCCAATACATTTAAATTCAAATAAATATAACTAGAAATCATCTCCCTTCCTCCTCTTTCACCTCACACCCTTCTCGTTGAACCCGACCAACCCTTGGAAACCCGTTCGAACCACTCACGCTCGTTCCAGGAAATTCCATCGATAATTTTTTATGCCGAAATCTCCCAATTTTTGTGTATAGGTGCTAAATCACACAACAAACTCGAATCAACACTTGAATTCACAACCCGATGCTCCAAATCGAAGAAAGTTGAAGCCCTAGCTACTGAAACCCAAAACTGTCGAACTCCACCCAGCGATCGCACCCCACAAAAGTCATACCAACGCGAAGAGGAGGATTCAAGGATCACTAATACATGCATTTCGCGATTTATGGTTTTCATTTGGATTTTATTTTGATTTCTAAAGATGAACATTTTTCATGTTTAAAGAAGAGGAAGGTGGAGGTCGGTTTCGCAGAAAGTGGTTTAGGGTTAGTGAGTAGGGTAGCGTATTTATAGGAAGATAAAATATTTTTTTTAATCAATTATTTTATTTATTTTTAAGCCGATGCTATTTGTAATCGTCCTCTAAAATTCCTGTGATCCCATACAACACTCAAAAATTACGAAACTGGACATGCACCTTCAGTTCGACATTACGGTCCCAACGAAACTGGTTTCGTCGAATTCCGACTCCATTTGCTCACACAGCGTACTTTTAACCATCAAAATACTGACTGTTTTTCACTTTAAAAATACGTACGGCCACATACTGACTCTAAAAATAACCACACTTGGAATCTAACAATAATTTAATATTGTGGATCCAACAAAATTAGTTTCGTTGAATTCTGAGGTCGTTAGAAAAATTGGCTATTTTTAAAGCTCTAAATAACCCATTTAAATATATAAATATATTTAAAAACAATTAAATTTAATATTTAAAAATAAATATTATCATATATATATTCACAACAGAGTATCATACTGCTACACTAAGATTTATAACTCGATATCTCAAATCCAGTGTTACATCGATATTCGATTTATATTTAAAAATCCATTTTAAAATATAAATAAATCGATATAAATTATAAAGGAATTCCATAGCGACTTTTCTAAAATTTGATTTGGACATATATCAAAATCTACACGACGAAATCTCGAATTTTCTCTTCCATCAGAAAAATATACTTCACCAGCTCCTAGCGTTTCTTGTTTTACAGGAATCCGGCTTAAAACGAATCCTGTACATTCAGTTGAAGTTCAAATCGCCAAATAGCGAACTGCAACGCCATTTCGAGCTCGATTATAATTAAATTATAATTATACGTTCAAACTGCCGTTCAAATAATATATTCGTTATTCTAATCCAATTCTAAACTGAATTAAATATCACAGATGATCCAATTCACACTATTTTGTGAATTCCACTATTTCTGACTATTCCTGAAATTAAATATATTATTATATTATTTATTTTAATTAAATATTCAATATTATTTAATTATGTCATTTTAAATAACCAAACCATTATTTAAATAATTAAATAAATTATTTATTATTTGGAAAAATACGGGTCGTTACAGTTCTCACCTTTGGGTTCCACTCCTCCATTTTATTTCTGAAATTCAGAACAGTCTGGATTTGCCCGAAACTACAACGTAATCTTTTTCATGCTGTTCAGATTAAAAATCACATTTTTAATATGATGTTTATATATTTTTATCTAACTAAAAATAATATTTTTATCTACCAAAAATCATACTTTTATAACGCCATTCATTATATAGAAGTTCCTATTCTTACATCGTTATTATACATATAAAAATCACATTTTTAATATGCTATAATATATATAAAAATCCAGTTTTTCTTTTGCTACAATATATATAAAAATTCAGTTTTTCTTTTGTTATGATATATATAAAAATTCAGTTTTTCTTTTGTTATGATATATATTTTAAAAACAACGCGATTTTATTTTTCTACACAAAGTGATTTTATCAATCATCATGTCTTTATATTTTTAAAAGCGATCTCTTTATATTTTTATTCCTAAAACAAAGTATATTTTTATTCCTAACACAAAGTATATTTTTATTCCTAAAACAAATTGTAAACTATGTAAATAAAGGAAAAAAACTCACTGTTAAACCTTTTTGCTTCTATCGTTTTGCTCCAGTGTTCACGGAAATAGCCCATCGACTCAATCCATCTCACGCACGCTTCATGAGAGGGGGGGTCGGACGTTGATCACGGGGTGGCACCTGGAGGCCATCGACGCCACCTCCTTGCGCCAGCAGTACCCCGAAGCTCGGTGGCCTGAGCGTCTCGAACTGCGAGAGAAAACACAGCGGTTTATGAATTGGGAGGAGGGTGGTTGCGCCATTGACTGGAGGGTGATCCGGCGAGGTGGCGCCGTTGGTTGGGGGGCCGCGATGATGAGGAGAGGCGGCTAGGGGTAGGGCATCGTGGGTTTGATCGATTTGGGGGCTGTGCATTTCTGTTGACCGTGGGAAAATAGAAAGGGAGGGTTTGACTAGAGGGAGATATATATATATATATAATTAAATAACATTAAATTCTCCATTTACTTGTTTATCAATACTAACTCTAAACTGAACCCAACGACTGACGTCCCCAGCTAATTACTCTCATTCCGAACACAATGGGATATGTATCGCAAGCTGATTCGATCGTTTCGATCAGTTTCCGTCAAAATCAAAATATAAATCTATATATTGAATTTGAACGCGCATTTCAATTTACCGGGGCCACATACGGACTCTAAAAATTCCCAAAAAATATTTTCTAGCTTCGTATTGACGATATGGTTCTAATAAAACTAATTTCGTCAAATTCTGAGATCGTTTGAAAAATGGTCATTTTCTTGTCGATTAAGTTTGACTAAAACTGACGAAACACGTTTTCTTTTGCCACGCTCACATATTGATTAGAAAAATTACGAATTTTGGAATCTAGCAATAATTTGACATTCCGGATCCAAAAAAAGTGGTTTCGTCGAAAACCGAGGTCGTCTGCAAAATTTCCATTTTTAAGGGCTACATTTTCCATAGCGACTATTCTGAATTTTCAACTGGGCATAACTTTTTATTCCCGCTATGAAATTTTGATTTTTCAGATTCGTTGGAAAGATATTCTCAATTAGATTCTAATATTTTTGGTTTCTCCAAAATCCGGTTTATTTTGAATCCTGTACACTCATTTGAAATCGAATTTTCGAACTACCGCGCCATTTTCAATTCCTTTTATAATTAAAAATAAATATTTATATTATAACGTCGATTTATATAAATATATACGTTCTAATTCTATTCAAAATAAATTTCTCGTCGTTATTATTTAAAATAATTCATTTTAAATATTAAAAATTCATCAAAATTACCAAAATGATTTTTTTTAAATTGGTTCAGATTTTCCGGGTTATTACAAAAGAATTTCCAGTATATATATATTAATCTAAACACTTTACACTACATATGTCGACATACATACTTGGACATGTCGACATATAACTGTCACTTTTTCAAATTTCAAAGGAAATGTCTTTTCATTATTTGAAACGCTTCAAAAATGTTGCAACCTTTCAAACTCTATAAATAGGGGTTAAATTCAAATTTTTTATCACTTCTTCTTCTCCGTCTTCATCCTAACTCTAACCACCATTATCACACTTTAATTTGTCGATTTCTACACTTATACTTTGTCGATTTCTACTCAAATATATCAAACTTCTTTTCTTCTCAACCTCTATCAAATACTCTGTGATTGGAAGTGCTATTCAAGAGTTCTAGGGCTGTGTAATCATTTGGGAATTTTTTGGGAAAGAGTGTGTTCCTTATAGCTTGGGAATCAAGGAAAGGGAGCGATGTGAACCTTGTAGCCGTGAAATCAAGGGTGGTGGAGTCGATGTTAACCTTGTAGCCGTGAAATCAAGGGTGTTGTAAGATTGATACTAGTATTAATAAAACTCCGCGCAATCCAACGTTGTGTGGGACTGGACGTAGGAGTAATCCAAATGATTATAAAACCCGGTGTGTTCTTTCCTTTTCTGCATTTTATATTTACTTATCTCTGTGTCTGTGATTGTTTATGTATTTGTGAACATTTCTGGTGTGATAATCGTTGTGTGATTCATATAGTAATTCAAGATTGTTTAAATTTTCCATTATATCTTTGAAACACTATTCACTCCCCCCCTTTAGTGTTAGTTTTGCCTTAAGATCCTTAATCCACATTCCTTAACACATTTGAATCTTAAATGATCTTGTTATGAAGAACTAAGAATGTGATAGTCTTATCGGAAGGTTGGTTAACTAAGAACATGACGGTCTTGTCAAAAGGCTGATCGTGTGTGTGTGTGTGTGTGTGTGTGTATATATATACACACACACACACGAGGAGCGCTCAACAACACTCAAGAAATGGAGCATCCCTTTAGCCCCCTTATTTTGACCATTTATTAATAATTAAATAAATTAGTTAGGGGAGAGAGTTAGTGGAAGGAGAGAGAAATCAGGATGTGATGGAAATCAGTGGGGCTAAATGGGTGTCGCACTGTTTCGGTGTGCTCTTGATCCTATTATATATATACATATACATATACATATACATATAAGAGTTATAAGGCACCCCTCGTTCATAGCATGCCAACAGTAGTCATACATTTATAATTAAATAAGTTAGTGGAGGGAGAAAGAATTAGTGAAAAGAGAGAGAAATGAGAATGTGTGGTGGAATGAGGGGGGGCTATAAGGGTGTTGCACTATTTTGGATGCTCTTGATCCTATCTCATGTGTGTATATGTATGTGTGTGTGTATATATGCATATATATATATATATATATATATATATATATATATATATATATATATATACACACACGTATATATATACGCATATATATATACATATATATACATACATACATACACACACACACACACACACACACACACATATATATCAATCTAAACAAAAATCTTGAAAAAACCGAACGGATAATTTTGGATGTAAGGCTTTCATATCCGTATTTTTTTAAATATTGAATATTTATTCACTTTTCGAGTACAAATACAAATGAATTTTATTTCTTTTGGATATCCATTGTAGTGCTGATTTTGAGGACAACTTTGTGATTTAATGGAATGATTTTTTTTTTAAATAGTTATTTTGCAGATAAGGGTATTTCTAGAAAATTTTAATAAGATCGATATTTAAAAATAGTGGTACTCGCCTTTTTTTGTTTCGTAAGGGTAAGTGCGCAAGTTTACATGTTTGAAATAATCAGTAAAAAAACAAAAAAAGTAAATTCTATTTAAATCCAAGTTTTTGCTAAATTCACCAAGCAAAATTAATTATAAAACTATCCTGTTTTGCTATATTTTTAATTTTTTTTAGCATACCTCGTAAGGACCTCTACGTGATGCCCTAAAAGGCATCACGTAGAGATTTTACGAGAAAGGGTAAAAATGTTTTTTTTTTTTTAATTATACATAGGTGAATTCAACAAATGTTGAGTTCCTTTCGTTTTTTCAAATGTGTTGGGTAAACTCAGCTAAAACATGGATTTAAATAGAATTTGATTAGAAAAAAGAAAAAGAAAAAGAAAAAGGGAATTGTTACTCGCACTCCAAATTTGGTTAAGGGATGGTCAATTTTATGGGCACTTCAATCACATTTATAATTGTTATGGGGAGTACTGAACATAAAAATTAATATACGAAAATTCCCCTACTTTACTTCTATTAACCGCTTTTTTCCCCAGAGATTGTTACTGACACTCCAAACATGGTTAAAATGAGGACACAATCAAAAACAAAATTCGGTATATATCCATCGTTTTTTTCATTTTTGATGGCCTTCTGTCGAATCTAAGGGTGAATCAACCACAGCTCGTCGAATTCTGTGAATAAATACGGTAAGGCCTTGCCGTATTTCATCTGTGTCACGCCTTAATCATTTTTGGAGTGTCAATAACAATGCTTTAAAGGTAGTTTGGTCATATTATCATGTACGGCTGCCAATAGATACTTTCGGATGCGGATAGTGCCATATTCGCATTTACATCCAAAATCATGGATATCGGATATCCGCATCCGCGGATACGGACGGATATCGCATAATTATCCGCCCCGCCAATGGTCGATAAATCAACGAACATAAACGAATTTTTTTAGGTTAATATTGTTTTATTTTTCAACTAAATTGATTAGTAAAATGTTAATAATAAATAAATATAATGATAATATAAAAATTTGAGCAATTAGTTTGCATTTAATAGACTTTCAACTTAACAAAATAAAAAAATTATTATATTTGATTTGGTTAAAGTACACATAATTTAAGCTATAATCATAAAAAGATCGGACGAATAATTTTCGGATGCGAATGTGCCTATATCCGCATCCTCATCCATTTCTCTAGATATCGTATATTTATCCCCTTTTCAAATGTGGATGCAGACGAATTTTTACGGGTATCCATTGAGAATCCTATTATCGTTTAGTTTGAAGGAGGGTTACATTCTAAGGTGCGTCTATTAACACTCCGTTATTTTCTCTTCACACCCTAGTAACACGAAAATAAAATGCGTACCCCATCATTTCCTCTTCCCACCCCATTTAATCCAAAAATGTCCTTACTGCAATTTCATCCTCACTATTATTCCCCTTCTTTTACTAGTTTTTAGCTTGTAATTTGTTTTTACTGCTCCCTCTCTTTAAAATTTTGATTGACTTAATTAATATTTATAGACAACATCATTGGTTGAAATAAACCGATGCGCAACTCTAATGTTGGTTCGGGTAATCAACGCTTTATCTATGCGTCGATTTATTTGAACAACACCATTTATTATACTAATGATTTATTTAATATTTAGGTCTTTGCAATTTTTGTATACTGCTAACATACTCGGTCTTTAAAAACATAATGACACACATCGCTGTACAATTTTTAAATTATAATCATTGTTTTTATTTTTTTAATCATTATTTCTAGGGTGTTACTATTCACACCTCGATTTACACTTCCGACCACCTTTCTAAATTTAATACAAATTATTATTTTTTGTACTCTTCTGGCCACCATATATTATTCCTTCACTCAGTTATTTACCACCGTACTTCTAAAAAAACACGTACTTCTCTACAATTTCAAACCTTAAATCCTAACAAAAACAGATATTCCTTTATGCCTAATAAAGATGGAAGATGAAGATAAAAAAGATTAGAATTGCTTGATTTTTATTATGTTATAGAACATGTTATTAGGCTTTTTTAATGGTTAGGCTTTTCCATTGCGTTTTACGATATTTTTTCCGCTTCTTTAGAAATTTCAAGTTTGAAGAACTGCCACCGATGATCTTCTTGGACCCGCCACTTGGTTGACCGGAGGTTGACTTCTTCATTGGAGGCAGTGGACTTCTTGTAAAGGAGGATGGAAGAATTTGTTTAAATGAAGGTGTTGGTGGCTTCTCCATTTTACGTTATTAATGTAGATGGTGGCCAACAGAGGAAAAATATAAATTTTGGGGTGCTTTTTGTCTTGGTGGCCGGAAATGTAAACCGGGGTGTGAATAGTAGCACCCTATTTATATTTTCTATCTTTTTTTTTTAAGATTATGTACAACGCTGATTTTATATTTTAAATAATTGTTTGCAATTTAGCATCTAACACCCATATATGTATATTCTTTTTAATCATTGTACAACATTAGACGAATTATCTAATCGGCTGTTAAAAGGTAATTTGAAAACAAAATTCTAAAATTTTAATCGGCGGATCAAGAGCAAACAATGTGCTATGAATAGGCAGACTCTACATTTCTGACGTCCATCCTTTGCTAAATCAGAAAAAATAACAAATGAGCCACTAAATATCCAGTCCCGTCATCCCACGATTCTCGCGTGCCGCCGATCATCGCTCACTGCAAATCTCATCCTTCTACCTGTCGCAAATTAAAGTTCGAAACGTAGTTATTTTCGGAGTCATCCGCCGCCGCATAAGTTATGTATCGTTGAGGGATTTTTCAAAATAACCGTAAGGTTCTCTCGTTTAGAAGGAAGTCCAGATCGATTAGCTGCGTTCCAATGTTTGGATTTCAAAGGGTTGGTGAATAAAGTGAAGAAGGATACTGTTCAGGGTAATTTTTCAGCGTGTATTTTTATTTTATTTTTTTAAATACGAAATAGAAAAAAAAAAAAAACGAAAAATAATATTGCAGCTTATCAGGGAAAAAATAGGGCTGTAAACGGATAATTTCGGATGCGGATATCCGCATACGAAACCATTTTCGGATATCCGCATCCGCTGATGCGGACGGATATCGATAATTATCTGTTCCATCAACAGTCGGAAATCAATATAAATGAATTTTTTTAGCTTAATATTAAGCTTTTCCAACCCAATTGAATTAGTAAAGTGCTAAAAATAATTAAATATGATGATAATATATAATTTTGAGCAATTAACATGCGTTTAGTACTTCTAATTTTATAAATGAATAAATTAGTATATTTAATTACGTTAAAATACTCATAATTTAAGCTATAATCATGAAAAAAAGCGGATGGATAATTTTCGGATGTGGATATGCCTATATACCGCATGCACATCCGCTTTTCCGAATATCCGCTTTTCGGATGCGGATGCGGACGGATTTTGAATTTTTCGGGTAATCATTGACAGCCCTAGAAAAAAATGTAAGGATTTTACTAGTTTAATCGGCTGTTTCCTCAACTGGCATAATACGGGATTAATTACATGCATTTAGTTATAACCTCCTCCGATTTCCTCCCCTACAATATTTCCCCGTAGCTTACTTGATACTTGAAACCCATTTGTTGTTGCATAATCCAAAACGTTATATTTCCTCTTGTCACCCAAAATGGTTTGATTTACCAAATTATAACTGAACATACATTAAATCAGAGAAACCCCATGTTTTCAATATGCTAATACAAGATGCGCTGAGCTTGCCTTTATTGGTGTGATACTGCTTATGCATTTTCATTGTCCAAAATCTTTGCAAAATTACCTATATGGTTATTTCTTTACTACCAAGCATAGCATATCATATCATTATACACAAAAGATAAATACCTCAATTGATCGATCAAATTTGATTTTCCTAGCTGAACTAACAAAACTATAACTTTTCCTATTTAAAACATCATCTAAAGTCCAAACATTAAAATGTTCTTTTATTATCCGAGGTATTTAGTTAAGTTTGTTATTTACAGTGATGTGCATTATTTAATTATTATTTATTTTTATAATTTGATGTTTTAGGAATTTGTTATTTACATCAATCTGCATTTGGATAATTTTATTTGCACGCTTAAAATTCATCTACATATGCTAATCACCATTCAATTTTCTTCTTTGTATTCTTCTCTGCTACAGCTCTGCCATCACCTTCATTCACTTCAGAGGCCGCACTTTTCCACTGTTATAATCACCTTTGCTGCATATTCCTTTTCATCACTAATTCGCTATACTATCTGTCTTTACCACATTATTTGACTATATGATCAATCTTAGCCCTTATACATTCTATAATCTTGAAGCATCGAACTCAAATACTTCAAATGCCTTTGATTTGATATTTGTTTACTGATGTGTATTTGTTAGAAATATTGTTCATTTCGTTGAATAATGTAATTTTCTTATAAATTGTTAAGCACTGGCGATTAATATGCTATTTTATGTAAAGAAAGCCAGCGAGCTCAAAATATGGATTATGGATTCCTCAATTTTCTGAATGACCTGACTTACACCCAGTTTGGAAAGAATTAAGAGCACGCCAAGTTGTCAACAATCTGCCATGAAACAATTTGAAATGGTTACGTGTCAAGATTTGTGCAACCAAAGCATGTTGAAAACCATGTATGACTAATATTTAACTGAGCAGTGCAGAGAAAAAAGATTGGATTTTTTTTCTTAACACCCTCTTCCAAATTAAAATGTATCAAGTCTCATGTTGAAAGCTTTAGATTATGGAAGTAGTATTTTTATTTATATAGCAATAACCCAAAACTCGCACTCAAGGAGGAAAAGAGTGCATCAGTCGAACCAATAGCTAGCAAGGAATTAAAAAAAAAAAAAAGAACAACAGGTTTTTGGTAACTTCGATTATGAATAAAACCCACCGAAGGAAAAAAAAAATTCAAAATTTAGAGACTTAAAGTAGTAATCAGTGATACATATTTAATAGTCAATCCACTGTGGATTAACTTACAAACAAGTTGGTGGATCATCTTCAGTGTGGATTGACCACCTAATCTTGTGGATTTAAACAAAATTGTCCTTTGCATTTTGGATGTGCACAATCTGTTTTATTGTAGGGTATTTAATAAATGTACGATCAGCTGTGGATGTATCGTAGTGTTAATTATTTCTATTTTGTAACTCTAGAATTTTTTGACGGTATTGGAATATTTGTGAATTTGTATTTTCTCAAGCAGGTGCAAAAAGGTTAGCTAGATGTCCGTGAGTGAAATGCGACAATAGAAAATATCAAAATAAGGATGTTGTAGAACATTTGTTAACTCCACTTTATTCACGTTGGGTATATCATGTAGAAACTGATCATGGAACACCTTGTGTAGATGTTAGTGGTTTATATGGAGGTCTAGGTCTTCTTCAACGAATCTCATCAAAGATATACTCATGCTCAACCTCTACCTACCCAAACAATGCATACCCGATTTACGTTGGAAGAGACTGGTCAGTGGTGAGAACTGTAAATGTTAAGTTATGCAATCAAATGTTAAATGTATAATTAATCATGCATGTATTATGTTAAATAAGGTGCTGGAAAAATTAAGGCAATCTGCCATACCGATGCATCAACTGTACCCAGGGGCGGAGCTAGGCCCAGGCCAGCTAGGGCCAGCGCCCTAGCTCAATTTTCAATTTCATGCGTTAAAAAACTACTTTGCCACCTAGGCCACAGCTCAAAGTAATACGTGGCCTTATCTGAAGATGCTGATTGGCTCCACCACTGACTGTACATACACAGATCACTGATCACTGTTCCTACACATGCTGCTGTGTCTTTGCAATCAACCGTGCCTACAACCCCTCTTATTTCTACTCAACTCTTTATGTTTACACAAGTCACCATGCTTGCACAGTCACAACAAATGGTCACTGTTCCTATGCATGTTGCTGTGTGTTTGCAATCAACAGTGCCTGCAGCACCTCTTATTCTCAGTCAACCTTTCATGTTTACACAAGTCACCATGCCTGCACAGCCACAACTCACAACAAATGGGAGATACTTAACGGTACATTCCCTCATATGCCAGGTTAAATATTTTTTACTCAGAACCTCTGATATTTGATTTCAAAACAAATAAGCAAAACTTCCCTCATAGCCATATAATCTTAGAATTGATCACATGGCTATGAGGCATCCTTGTACAATTTGTTTAATTATGTTTATAGTTGTCCCTCAATTTTCCCTCATAGCCATGTAATATTAAAATTGATCACATGGCTATGAGGCATCCTTGTATAATTTGGTTAATCCAAGCCACCTCTTGGTTAATCATGTTTATCAACTTTTCCCTTTCAATGATTTCTCTAAAAAGAGGAAGGGTGATGTTGGTGAATTAATCATCATTTAGTTGTCTCCAAACGTTGTAGTATGTATGCAATTCTCTTCTACCGGTCAAGTGAATAATTTGAGTTTTTCCTCTGCCTTTGAAAAAGTAATCAATATTGATTCTAAATTCAGAACTAATTCTACAGCAGTGGTTTCCTGACATTCTGCTTGCTTGTGTCATAGTGTATTAAAACACTGGGATCGCTGTCTGGATTTTCAGGAGCTCTTTTATTGGATAACCTGAAATGATTATACTTACAAACGTCCTTAGAGCACATAACTTATTTTATCACCAACGTTATGTAGTACAGTAAGCAATAACCACTGATAAGCAGCTTGGTTATCCTTTTCGGAGTTCATTCAAATAGCGAAACAAGTTACATAAATAACAAGATTAATACCGGACCCAATCCCTTTCATTTAGGGTGTCAAAGTGCAGCTAATAGGCTAATTATACCTTGATTATCCCTTCTTAATCCATCACCTCTAATAAATCGCATCCTAGCTACTCTCTCTCTCTCTCTCTCTCTCTATATATATATATATATATATATATGTATGTATGTATGTATATATACATACATACATACATATATATATATATATATATATATATATATATATATATATATATAGGGGCAGGTTCAAGAGCACCCAAAACAGTGCAGCACCCCAAAAACCTCTCAACCACAACCAAATATTTCACACTCTCTCTCATTCCACTCATTCTCTCATTTCTCACTCACATTCTTTAATATAAATGAGTGGTTGTGGTTAGGGTGCAAATGAGAGGCTGAAATTCAGGAGAGCTCCTGATCCTATCCCATATATATATATATATATATATATATATATATATATATATATATATATATATATATACAGCGAGCGTTCAGTGGCACCCGAAACAGTGCAGCATCCCTAAATGCCCCCTGATTTCCATCACATATCCCGTTTTTCTCTCCCTCCACTCATTTTTTCACCTCCCACTAACTTAAATTACTATAAATACTTGGTTTCTGTTGGGGAGCATTTGGGGTGCTCACTATTTGGGGTGCCGTTGAACGCTCCTATATATATGTATATATGTATGTATATGTGTGTATGTGTGAGAGAGAGAGAGAGATAGAGAAAGTTTATGTAGACACAAAATAGTGATATAAATTTAGACACAATCAATCTCAACCACCAGATCTCTCCCTGAATTCTGCCTTCCACATAAAAACAAACAAATCGTATGGTTCAGAGTTTGTGTCTCTAATTTTGTGTCCCAGTGCCTGCTTTATATATATATATATATATATATATATATATATATATATATATATATATGATGAGCTTTCCGGTGCACCCATGTTTTGCAGTACTCCTTTAGCACCTCTACCCTACCGTGAGCTACATCAATTCAAATCCAACAAGAATTTGTAGATGTTCAATCCGCATATATATTATCATATATCCAAAATTCGAGCTCGTTCCGACATTCGGAACAAGCTCGAATTTTGAATATATAATAATATATATGTGGATTGAACATCTACAAATTCTTGTTGGATTTGGATCGGTGTAGCTCACGAATGGGTAGGGATGCTACAAAACGCTCCTCTCTCTCTCTATATATATATACACACACACACATGCATGCCCCTGTTTGATTCTGGTGAAAATGATGCTTTGTCTTGTCCTCTAAAGACTTGAATTTTATACCTTTACACGGTTTTGATCCGGGTGCTTTATCTAGCTTCACAGAGTTTCAATTTTATCATCATTGCTTATAACTTCTTTGAATTGAAAAGTGTAGATTCCTATTTTTTCCTTAATAAGATAAAAAAGACCGAGGTTTCTGATCATTATATACCAGGCAAATACTAGGAATCATTTTCTTTCTTATCAGCAGTATTTTAATGGAATTTAGTTAAAAAGTAATGGGTACAAAGGTGTAAGAATATGCCTACAGACATGCATCTAATCTGTTCAATTCTTTATTCTTTATCCACAAATAAACCACATTTCCTCCACAAAAACTAGTTCATTACTTTAAAATTTTGTATCTCATTGATTATATAAATGTCATATTTTAAAAATAAAATAACAGAGTGCTATTAATTAAATTATGCACTACGTTACAGTGGCACTCCCCTTTCTTTTGGGGCCGAGAGAGAGGGTTTGGGGGGGGGGGGGGTCACAGTCATGCTGATTTGTTAAATATCATATTATCCCCAAAAAAAAAACTTAACTTAGAGATAAGAAAGTCATCAAACACAGAGAAAGATTGCTGAAAAGAAACAACAATCAATGAAACATTTCAACATGGAGCAGATTTTGTCCTTTCAATATGGGTAGACAATTAACCAATATCATATTTAAATATCTAAGTAAGCCAAATATCATATTACATAAGGATACATATTCGAAAATTGAGAAAATTATGAAACATCGAAAATGACTAGTGAAAAACTTTTCAACCTTTCCTCTATAAGAACTTTTATCCTTGTCTCCTCCTTAATCATTTCTATTTTTGTTTCTTTTTCATATTTATTTTTATTTTATTTTCAAATCACAAACTGTTATTATATTACACACAATCTGTCAGTTTACTTCGACATAAAATTAGCTGTCATGGAATTGTCTTCATCTATATCAAGCATTCAGATCAGTTATTATTTCATGCTTATACTTGTAACTGGTAATTCATATCTTACTTGTTCAATTTCTTCATTTCCATGTTGAAAAGATGCATTCATATTTTGAACATTCAGATATCGGCTATTCTTCAGTTCACTTGATTTTCATTTTAAATATGGACCCCTAAAAATTCAGGCCCTTGTATTGTGAGAAAAGGCTGGACTATTTCTTGCCTCTTACTTAATCTACTACCTTCGACAGGTCTCCTTTCGGCAATCATGTTAGAGTCAAATATTTTTATGCATCTTAACTTCTACAATTTTCTCAACGCTTTCGTTTGATTCTGAAATAATATCTGTTTGACATTCTACCTCCATAATTCTAGAAGAGATGAATGATGCAGGTCCTTCAGAATACACATGATTTTGCCCTTTCCTCTTGTTTCTTATTTCCACTGACATGAGGTTTTTTTTTTTACAGGCTTTGGAGGGGTTGAATCTGTGAATCATGCAAAAAGAGTTTTGTGTTTGGTTTTGATTTATTTGTTGATTGTGTACCAGGCTATCATTTTGTTCTGTTGCTAATTATAAATCTTCTTCTGGAGGTTTTCTCCTAAAAAATGTTAATTTTGTTTAACTCTCAGAATCAAATAAGTGTATACCTAACCTATTAATGGCATAGGCCAAGTGCTCTCGTTTTGTCTTGTCTTTACATTTATTTTAGCACTCATTGTTAATTAAAACTTAAGACACTCATCCATGTGACCATGTCGCTCAAATTAGGAGCATCTTATCATCTTTAGTTAAAAGAAACGTTTCCACTTAAATTTAACAATAATGAAATCATTTCGTTTAATGCTAAATTAACTATCTAAGATACGGTGGTTTGAATCCTAAACTTGTAGTCCAAAGTTATATTTGGTACTGCTATACCTACATATGCCTACTAATGGATATTAAGTCATGTTTTGTAAATCGCTCTCGATTAAAAATAATGATATAATTTATGGTGATGCTTCCTTGATAATGTCGTTATGTTTTCCATTCCGTTTTGAACTATGATTTCTTTTGTGATTCAATACGCATTTCAATTGGAACTTCATAATTAAAATATAAGGTTTGATTTACATACCAGATATTGTAGAATTTGGGTTGCTCCTGCAATGAAGATGAACAAGTACATAATATTGTAGAAAGTTATTTTGTTTTATTAAATCTAATGAAGAGTGGGACTCGTAATCCAATTTTGAAGTTCTATGAATTGTTTTTCATATTCTAATGATAATGTTATCTGATTATTTTTTAGTTCAATTTTTTAAACTTCACCATATTTCTTATATTTTTCATATGCAAGGTTATATGGTTGTACCATTGGCTTCTGTCGGAACATTCACCTATGCCTTCTAATATATTTGGGCTTCACAACAAAACATGGCAATTTTTTTTAACTAAAGCAATGGCAGTGTCTGTTTTTGCAACAACTTTCACATATGTAGCAATTTCCACAACCTTCTATCTCTTATCAAGTGCCAAGCAATTTCGAAGAAAAACATGGAGGTATATAGTGGTTGACGTTCTAGCTTTAGTTATTTGCTTTGCTTCTTTACTTTGTTTGTTACTTTTGTTTTTCTGGTTGAAGTAATATATGAACTTATACAGTGGATATCTAAATGGTGTTGATCTTTTTGTCAAATAATACATGTGCATATGTTAGTGGGTATGTTATGTTAAGTTCGATGTGCTATTATTTATGTTTTGTTGTTTGGGTTATATTGGATATATAAGAAATTGTAGTGTGGATTTGTTTGATTATCAGTAATATAGCATATTCTTTATTCCTTTGGGTATTGTATGTTCGTTGTTTAATAAAATATAAATCCATTGTAATAAATAATGCAATATCATTGATAATCAAACATATTTAAAACATTTTAAAAGTGCTAAAAGTTGATAATCTTTGACTACATAAAATGCAATTTTAATTACATTTCTTAGATACAGCTTCAATTGTGTGTGTATATAAATAAATACATATACATACATGTATGTATATGTGTGAGTAATCCAGTCTCAAGTACGTAAAATTCAGTCTCAAATATATTTATGATCACAGTATGGGTTATAAAAAATGGTTTTAAACTTACGTGAAACTACTAAAAACCGTATTTTGATCTATGAAATTCAGCCTTAAACATATTTAAAACTGAAATTTTAGTTTCTAAATTTTGAGATAGGAATCTCATTATTATTATCATCATCACCATCAATGATCAATCATCATCATCATCGTCATTATTATTATTATTGAGACTACATAGTCAGAAATTGAAGTGTCGATGTTTGTTAAGTTTTGTGCATGATGTTTAGACCAACTGTTTTACTAGAGACCAGAAATTTTGGTCTTTGATTTATTGTTTTTTAGTAAAAAGAAGTACTTGTGTAACGGAATGACAAAATCTGCAAGGTTTTGGGCTTGTAATTTTTTTGTCCAGACTGTTCGCCATTGCATTTGACGCCAATATTCATTGTGGAAAGCATCCTCTTTTTCCATTGTACAGGTATTTCCTTTTCTTTTTTTCCCTTCATGTTTAGGATCGAAACATTTTCATTTCTTTTATTTTTATTGAAATGCTAACAATATTCTGCATAAATTAGAAGATTTATTGGAGTACTAACATTTTAGGCTTGTTCTCATTCTTGACATTTTTTTACTTCTACCAACATGGACTTCACGGTATTAAAGTGCATAAATTTTTGCCCTCTATTTAACACGCATCTATACATTACCTTTTATGTTCAGATTATATGAATATTCCTTTTACTACAACATAATGTAAAAGAAAAATTTGCTTCTTATTTTTTTCAACTTCTTAGAATCATGTCTTGAAACTGTTGCATATTTTATTTCTTATCATGCCTCAGATTATTTCACACATTATCCAGAAAATAATCGACTGTATTTGGTTTATACAAACATGACGCAACTCACAGAAACATGTGTCAAAATTTAATGTCATTGTGGTTAAACTTGAAACATTGTAGTGTACAAAAATAGTATAAGCAGGTTGGTTGTGTTGAGTTCCCGATAACATTATTCTCTGTCTTGTCCCAAGCAATGACCCTAGCTGAATTTAAGAAGAAAGGCAAAGCTAACAAACAAAATGCATCTATTATCTCTGTAAAGCTCTGTAATTGTCACCTAGTCACCAATAAATTAATTTAGTTACTGTTGGTAAACAGAATATATTAGGTGAGCTAATACTTTCGAACTAGATTGAAACAGAAACATGAAATGCAGGAATTGGTATTTCATGCAAAAATTCAGTTTTCAACAGGTTTTGCATAGAATCACAATGGGAATGCGTTAGCTCGTTAAAGTATTCGTATATAATCCTAAGTTTTCATAAAGAGCAGCATATTAGAATTTTTTTCCTTCTATGTTTTTTGTTCTTGAAGGTGGTGCCTGGTGCAACGGTAAAGTTACCTGGCTGGTAATCTGGAGCGTGCAGGTTCGAGTCCCGGCCTCTTCACATATGTGAGGGAAAGGCTGTGCGCACTAATCGACCACCCCCAGAGCCATACTGGGACGGGAGACTGACTTGGGAAGTCCTCTCGCGCTTGAGTACGGGAGCCTTTGGCACTGGGTATCCACCTTTGTGTTTTTTGTTATCAAAGTTCGGTGATAAAATATTTTCCTTGGTAGATGTCCATACTCAATCTCATTGTTATCAAAAGCTCTAAAATCTTACAATCTGTATCCCATTTCAGATCAGACCTCTCCCATTCCGATTTGATTTACATTCTGATTCAAACTCATTTAGATCTGTTGAGAAAACTTATTGAATTCATACTTATACATTCAATATGCTTATTTGAACCCCCAACAACAATCCTAGCGTTTTCTAAACAAAATAAAAATGGAACAAGAGAAAAAACTGAGTTTTTAGTTTGGATGTAAATGTTCAATTATCATATTAAATTTTTAAGTATGTACAAACATTAAATTATAGACACTTGGATATACGATTTACGATTTAAACCCCGTTTGGATTTAAAATTTAAACTTTAGGATATGCGATTTGATTTATTTTTTTTGAAAACATCGCACCATCTATCTCTATGGGATAAAACTGTATTCTCCTTTTTGTCGTATATTTATATTTCATTTGTTTTATAAAAAAAAAGGGTGAAACTGTAATTATATATGCCTTAGTTTGTTATCGGAAAAATTCAATTCTTTTTTGACAGTGACCTTGTCACCTCCTTCCATTTATGCTCACTAATTTATTGCCAAAAAATAGTTGCAAATACACTTACAGCTGGTAAATCGTAATACATACATGCACCTCCAAGGTGTATAACGTAGGCAAAACTTGTACTCTAAGTCTCTGACATCCATTCAATTGCGAATATACTAATGGTGTGGTAGATAAGTCTGTATATAATGTAAGAGAACTAACATAAGTACATCTTTGTGCTTGATTATTGATTCAAACATTAGTTAAAGCAGTAGTTCAAATCAGAATGGCAGAGCATAAAAACCTGCACATGGATGCATGCATATGCACACACATCATATACATGCATACTTTTTGGATTTTCCAGATGTACGTAATGCAACATAATCAGTCAATATGTAAGAAATGACCAGTTGCAAGAAATATACTGCAAACAGCTAATTTTTTCTTCCACAATTAGTAGTACCTTTGGAATAACATCACAATTAGGATTTAAAACCAATTTTGCTTTCCTTCAGAATTGACCATATGCAAAATTAAAGTCTTATGGTCTTGTAAAGTTTGAACGAACGTAGGACAATGATTGAATGCTAAGTAAATAATGTCATGTTATATATTTATTTTTATCATGATTGCTTTATCGAATTATCACGTTATTTTGTGGATCTCTAGGTTGTTGCTGATCTTGAGGCTGTGGGCGTAACACGCAAGCCACAGAAATCACAGAGCCATTGTCTACTGATCCACTCGATCTTGTGAATGCCTTTGTGTTCACCTTTTTCTTATTAGTTCAAGCTTGACCGCTTTAAACTTCATTCCCAATATAAGAGGTGAAATTTGGATCTCCAACCACGTAAGAACTGATACAAAGAAAAAATAAATTAGCAAGGTAGTTCTAGCTGTATTTTTTATGTTAATCTGGCAACTACTGGCAGTATTTAATAGAAAAGTCATACAGTGCTTATATATGTTGTGACATAACTGCATGAAATTCAAATCTTAGTGTGAGGCGTTTGAACCTTATGCATCTAAAAAGGTTTAGTACAAAATTTAGACATAGGGTACATCTCATTGCCTTGAGAGTGGTAACCCGACTCTCTTTAAATTTTGACTGTGCACTATCAATACGATCTTATATTTCACTTGGAGTAAAACCTAGCCCCTCAGATTTTGATCCCTCTTAAGGTTATTATTGGTTTCACCTTGATCATAAAGCTGTTTTAAGGGGAGTTCAAACTTCAAAGTATTGCCATTATCCATTCATGCATTTTTAATGCTAACAGGTGATCTAGGCTTATTACTTCATATAAGCGATAACCACTTATGCTAACTGAGCGGTGACCATTAGCGAAAGATGGGATCGAGTTGGAAACCCGATAAAATTAAGAGGATACAAGAGAGCTTTACAAATTTTGTCTTGTTGTCTAAGGGAAAAATGGAATAAAGAGGAAAAGGAAAAGTATATTCAGATCTCAGAGCAGGAGCAGTCTTTTAATTAGCAGGCAATCGGGATAAATTTTTGGTACCTCTAAATTCCCTGCAATATTTCACATGTAAGTATGCTGTTAAACTCATCTTTATTTCTAAAAGCTTGGCCTGGATATTCAATGCATCATCATTTTTACTTTATACAATCCCTATGCTCATTCTGCCCTCTACTTTTGATACTTTATTCTTGCATTATGTATAAAGTTCAAATGCACACCAAAGCCTTTTTCTAACTAAGCATGTGATGCTGTCACCACTCTGGTCAATTCCTATTGCATTATAACCTGTTTTACTGCAAAAGTTTTTATTTTTATTTTTTTTAACTTGTATACGTTACATAATTCATATTAAATTTTGATAAAAGTTGCAATGATGAAAAACAGTACTGGTTCTGTGTGGAAGCTTAGAAATCTTTTTTACTAAGTTGTATGTATTTCATCTCAAGCTTTTGATGAGAATGCAATCATGAAACTTTACTGGGCTGATACAGTTACTGCATGTAGAAAACACTGTTCAATATCGTTATCCTCCTATTTGTCATTATTATCTTGATTTTTGGATTGATTGATGGATGCATAATTTTGTTCTTCTTGCTTTGTCATTTGTGAAGATGATAGCTTTTTTTTTTGCTTACATATGGCAGGTGCCTGCAGTTAAAAATCTCAATTTTGATATCTTCTTTGAATAACAACTGGAATTGTTTATTATCTAATCTATATTCCAATATAGGTTTATGGGTTTATTTGAAAATGAAAGAAATGGTTTTCACTGCAAACCAGCATCTTGATCCATATGAATTGATGAGTCTTACCAGTCCTACCAGACAAGGTGTTAACATCTTACTGCTATTGTAGGGTAGCTTTATATTTATTGAAAATTGACCTGGATACTGATATTTTTTGAAATTTTACCTGGATAGAACATAATAATTTACTGCACAGTTGGATATTTTTTGATGGCATATTTGCAAACCTTGTTCTAGGTTATGCATTTCAAAGTGTTGGGATGGGTGTGTTCTCGTGCGAAACAAAAACATGTGCAAACAGCATTTGAAAGAGGAACTAAACAAAAAAAAAATTAGGGTACATTCTCGCCGATGGCGAGTGGAGGAAATGAACGATCGTTGTGACCGGAGAATTGAGCGGTTAAATGAACAGATGACGTGGTTTTGTTGTTTTTAAACAGAGAATTGAACATTGAACGATAATTGTAAGTGGAGAATTGAGTGGTTGTTTATATGTATATTGTAGAAATGTGATTGTAAATACTTGTTGATAAAAGTGAAAATTAGGCACAAATCCTAAAATCAAACTTAATTAGACTCACATCCGGCCATAAACTTATTGTAAATTTAGTCTTTATTTTTCGAAAATACATTAAAAAAATAAAAATAAAATACATAAATTAATATTTAAATAAATTATGCATTCTACAAAAAATTCAGTTCAAAAAACAAAACTAAAAAACAGGGCAAAAACAAAAAAACTGCAGAAAACAACGAAAAAGTGCAGTTAAATGTATAATATGATGCACATATTTGATTTTGTTGTATGCATATGTGCATGTATTCCAGTTCTTACATCCGTCTTGATTTATTGCATATTTCTGTGCATGTACTGCATATTTCTTGCACAGAACTATGCAATAATTCGTAACAATGCAACTCAGTTCATTTTTATTTGCATTCAAGTGTGCAAATAAAACTGAAAACATGCACACATGTGTGCAACATATTTGCAGGCAAAAACGTTAGCTGAACTTCCTTTATGCAATAGTTGCATACATGTATGCAATTTTTTTTTTTAATTGGCGTGGACTCCTGGGATTATTTCTAGATTTTAGAAATATTTTTTTTTCCTTTTTAATTGCTGCCGCATTATTTTCTGGCACATATTGAGGGAGGCGGAAGGGTACAAAGCAGGTGGCGGAAGTTTCAAAATGGATGAGGCGGAAGTAAAAATAGGGACCGGGTTTGAAGAAGGTGGGAGGGACGTGGTGTTTATTTGAAACCTTAATAGGGACCTTTAAAAAACGCACCCTTGATGAAATGCATAGATAAAACAAATGCAAAATACAATCAAATAAACGCCAAAAAAAAAAAAAAAGCATCTGATAAATTAAATTCGAAGTACAATCAACTTTTGCATCTGTTTGATATTGTTGCGTGTGTCGCTTGTCAGCAATCTCCGCTATCAATCAGTTTGTTGTCAACTCATCATTCAAGGTCGAATTTTTTGATTTGCCAGGTTGTGTTGCAATAGCCGATGTTTTGGCGAATTCAATATCTCCAGTTGAAAACCGTTACAGACAAGTAACTAGGTTTTCATAATTCAAACGAGCATTACGGCACGTGCTTGCACGTGAATTTTTTTTCTACGTTTAACAGTTTAAGAGAAATGATTAGCATTGATATTCAATTTTTTTCTGTAGTATAGTTAATTTTTATTTTTAGGTTGCGACATTTATTTCTCTGTTAGTTTAAATTTTCATTTCTATTATTTATTTATAATAAACAATGTACAGATATAATTGATTTGTTAGATCCTAATTTCGAGCATACTTAGATCTGACCATATTTATAAAGAATTATTTTGAATTGGTAATGGAAGTTTTTCTTAGATTCTATTTTTAAATTGTATTATGGTTAATTTGATATTTACAGGCATTTTTTGTAATTTACAATTATACAACAAATTTGCGAAATCGAAAATATTACAATTATTAATAAAAGTAAAGATGGCGACTTGAATATTTTTGGGTCTTCTATGTTAGATCCTGTTAAAATTTATTGCATATGTGTGATTGTTTTAGGTATTTATGCTAAATCGATCCAATTCTATGAAGTAACTTTGACCTAATTTTGTGGATCAAAATATTCAAAACCTACACTTCTCAAAAAATATTGCATAAAGGGTATTTATGGTACTTTATGGTTGGACCAAAATTATACGCTTCAAAGGCAACTATCAATAAAGATTTGTGCTAAATTGACTCAATCATATGAAGCAGCTTTTACCTAATTTTGTGAATCAAAATATTCGAAGCCAGCATAGGATCACAATCTTTGAAAAAGACTACATAATGACATTTTTGGTCTTTTTTGGTCGGATCAAAAATATGTGTTTCCAAAACAATTATTAATAAAAATATGTTGTGGCGGCCGCCCATAACTCATGCACTCAACAAGAGAAATAATGCGCTGAAAGGTGTGTCAGATAGCTACAGACGATCATCAAGGTAAGATAAATACAACCGGAATCTGTCGTATAACTCACGGCGCAAAGATAAAACACAATTTAACATATGCAACAGACAATAACAGTGAAGCAAAACTAACCAGAACCTTAAACTTTTCATATCATCATGAATTATCCATACAACATTGGATTACCATAAGAGTCTGTACAAAATGCCTCACTATAAGTCACTCGGAGAATACATCAAACAGTAGAAAACAACAAAATATGTATAGTAGAAAACTGATACATAAGTCTCCTGCCTGTCATCGATCTGCAGCATTGCCCACTAAGATCTGTTACATGTTACTTGCTACGTAGTCTGCACATCCACAACAGGATGAAAAACCTAAAGTAATAAGATGAAACATTAAACCTTGAGTCAAACAACAATCTTAATGAGCGATAAAACAACTATTTAACATCATCCATAAAGTATATTAGAAATAGGTAGATTAATCATCTAATCTACCAATCATATCAACAGAGAAGAACTCAACTCGTCTCCTCTACATCCGACAATGATAGCCTTTACAAATAACCGGATAAAAACAATCAGTACATTTATGGCAACTAGTTATCGAGCGTAGACCATCCTAATCGAACTCGACATCTCCCATGCACAAGACCCGAAGGCCTAAACCAACATCAAACAAACACCTAAGAGATATCTCCTTTGACGTTGGACAATCTACACAAGACGATATATGCAAAACAATCATCATCCATGACTCTGCCTATAACCGCCAATCCTGCCTTAAAACCATTGTTAATCGTATGACCGACTCAACATCATGCCATCCGTCAAGGGCTAATGGTAACCTCGGGTCTAGTAAAAACTTCATACGCCTTTCATCGATATGTATCCAGGCCTTTTATCAATACTGTGGGTACTCGACTAATCATGTAGTCTTTTAGGTGTCCCCATTATACCCTTGCTTTGAGCCTGCTAGAACCTACAACAACGATAACTTCTCGGCCTTCAGTATCTCTAGTCATCATCATCGGAGACCATTCATAAGCTCAAATCATCTTAAGTAGTCATTATTCATGAGCTCAAATCATCTTGAGTCGTCTTCACATTCGTTGCATTTCATCGATCAACGAACGCTTCACCCACTTCAAACATTCTGTCTTGAATTCATGTCGAAGCCACGATCATCATCGATCCAAAATAAACTGTGTTTGGTCATATATTTGGTGGATCAATATCAGTCCATCCCACTGGATCAATATCAGCCCATCCCACTGGATCAGTATTGATCCATCCAACTGGATCAATATCAGTCCATCCAACTAAATCGGTATTGATCCGTCCAACTGGATAAATATCAGTCCATCCTACTGGATTAATATCGGTCCAACCAACTAGATCAATATCAGTCCATCCAACTGGGTCGGTATTGATCCATCCAACTGGATCAATATCAGTCCATTCCACTGGATCAATATCAGTCCATTCCACTGGATCGGTATTGTTCCATCCAACTGGATCAATATCAGTCCATCCAATTGGATCAATATCAGTCCATCCAACCAAATCAATATTGATCCATCCAACTGGATCAATATCAGTTCATCCCACTGGATCAATATAAGTCCAACCAACTGGATTAATATCAGTCCATCCAACTGGATCAATATCAATCCATCCCATTGGATCGATATTGATCCATCCAATTGGATCAATATCTGTCCGTCCCACTAGATCAGTATTGATCCATCCAACTGGATCAATATATGTCCATCCTATTGGATCGGTATCAGTCCATCCAAATGTCGATCCATCGCCAACTCGATCAACTTATATCCGATTTCAAACAACCATTCGATAACACAATCAAGCGATCATCAAGCAAACACTAACACAAAATAATCATCAACAACCATATGAAATCTACCAAATTATGATAAAACAATGAACGAATCAATAAGCAGATCTAAACTTGCATAAACACACTACAACAAAGATACCATATTACAACTGTAATTTTACAACTGTCACAAAATTCTAGTTGTAATAAATGTTTTACAACTGTCTTTTTTTGAAAGCTGTAATAAACATGTTTCAACAACTCTTTTATTTTTCCAGTTGTGATAGATGCCTATTATAGCAGTTCTTTTTTGTCACTTGTAATTGATGCATATTTTTTACAACTCTTTTTTTTTGGCAGAGCCGACCGATTTTTAAAGTGGTCCACAACACTTTTTATTAGAACAAATAATAAAAGAGTTTAAGTACAAGAGATAGACTATTTGTCTAACTACTGCAACAAGGTTTTTAAAGTGGTCTGTCCACTAAGTGGCATACAACCCCTCCTCACCATCAGAAGAGGAAAGACTGTGAGATCCATTAGACACTGGACCAGTAACATGCAAGAAGCCTGAAAAGAAAGTAGCTAGGTTAGGAACATAATAAATGTAGTCTTTGTCGTAAATAAATCTTCTATACCAACTCACGTCTTCCAAAATTTCCTTGTTTGCTTGACCATATTCGCCTTCCTCATGCAATACAAGTTCAATACCATTATCATAGTAGTGTAGCATCCTATGCTCGCCTACAACTCAGCTTACAAACATAAAGAAATCATTACGGTTTGGATGGTAGCGCATATCAGAATGCTCATGAATCTAAGCAGACTCAGTAGAGTTCCAAACAATGGCAGGAACAATAGGAACATATAGGTTCTGGATTTGGAACTATTACAGGGGAGGGTTCTACCTCCGTAGCAACCTCCGTAATAGGAGGCACAATAGCAGGGAGGTGAATTTTAGGGACCCATTTTCTAAAAGGTGGACGTAGTAGTGGAAATTTAGGAGGTATGGGAAGTGGTTCACCATTGGAGGAGCGTTTACATGTTTTCTCTGTATGACCAATGGATTGACGACCAACACAGATATCTGGCTTCCAAATATAGCTAACGTCTATCTTTACTAAACAACCTTTAATAAGTACCTCAATATACGATGGAAGAAGTTTTCCAGGATTTATTTCAATAAGGGCCCTCACATAAGAAAGTTTCCTTCTGGCCACAATATTTACATCAAAACATATCAATTTACCTAAGTGACAAGCCAACCAGTTTAGTCCCAAAAGGGATTCCAAGACAAATGGTACATGAGAAAATTGAGCCCAAACAGGGATAGAGAAGACCTGATCATGAGCAGTGTCAACATAAGGGCACCAAGCATTAATAATGAAGAGCATACCAGCAAGAATAAATGGTTTGGACTCAAGAAATCTCCTTCTCTCCTCCGTGTTCGAGAACCTAAGGTAGCACATGTCATCAACATAGCTTACACGCAAACCTCCTCTAATTTTTCAAACATGACTCGTGTGCTCAAAAACATCTATCTCAGTTGGAGTAGGACTCAAGAAGAATCCCACTAAATAGTCTGACCAAAAGCCGACACCCCCTTGCACAACAATGTCCGGCAGTTCCATGGAAGAATCAGCAATTTCAAATTGTACGAGGGTGAATTCAGCCACACTACGAGGCAACTTGTCAAACATAGAAACCCAACCAGGGGGTTTTGGTGCAGGGGTAGAGTTTCCCCTAATCAAAGGAGCAGAAACAGCTGAGCCTACCATAGGTCTACATACATTACCGCTAACTTCATTGCCATCAAATCCTAAATTATCCAATCTACCTACACCAGTACCAAGTTCCACAGTATCACAGTGCAAATTAGGAGAGGCCGATCCAGTGAGAGTTTTGGCCGAAGCTAGCAGTGTCGTGAGAGGAGAGGAGCATAAATCAGTAGTCGATATACCTGATAAAGGAGTTAAAACCTGAGGAGTAGCACACGATTCGTCACAGCGCAAGTCCAAAGTTGTGGACGCAGACAACTCAACATCGGAGGCTCCAGAATGTGGTGTAGTTCGATTTGTAGAAGGAATAAATGTAGCACTTGGAAGCGAAGGAAAATTGACAACAAGTCAACCATAGGCGGCATCAGCGAATTAAGGTTAGGGTTCGAGTAAACGCACCCAGAATGGGTTGACGATTGCGTCCTTTGGGATGAAGGGAAGACAACATGAGGCGGAAGCAAGTGAAGTGAGGAGGCGAAAAGAGGTGAGGGAGATTGGGACGGTAAGACGAAGACGCGGGTATGAAGGTTACCAGAAGTCGATCGCTATTTATTGAATAGGTGATGCTTATTTCAACATAATAGCTGACTATTACAACATTTAATTTTTGTTAATTGTAGTAGATGTATATTTTAAACATATACGTAATAATTAACTTTTAATAATTAATACTCTATTATAAGTAAGTAGAAATAAGTACTGTTAATAATAGCTATTTTTATAAGTAATATCTAATATTTAAGAAAATTCTTAAGAAATTCATATTATATTTAACATGTTTGTTTACTTATTAATCTGAGTTACAATATTTAAATTTGGATGAAAATTTGATAAAGACAAATAAAAAATTGGTTGTGCCTTGTAAAGAAAAAACATGAACTGTCATGTTAACGCAAACAATGAAATTTAGGCAGGAGGCATAAAATTTTGGCTCCAAAGTTATCTCGCATGTTGTATTTTTCCTCCTTGTATGGGCCAACCTCTCGTTATTCTTCCTAAACCAAAATTGATCCCCAATTTCTTCCTTCTTCAAGACAAGCTTGCGTCTCAATTAACTCCAACTGCAGTTGTAATGACCCGCATTTTTTGTATCAAAGGGTCGTAAAATATTTTTATTTAATTCCCTGAGGATTGGATCATTCTCATATTTTATATGTTGGTTATGAGAATGTGAGAAAGTCCATAATTTTTACTAATTTTATTTATGACCATTTTGCCCCTGTCTGTTTTTTACAGGGCATAACTTTTGATTGGGATGGAATCAAGTACTGAAATCAATTTCATTGGAAAGAAAATGGTGTTGCTAATTCTGTAGAGTGGTCACATTAAAGATTTGGTCCAGCGGTTTGGGAGGAATTGCTGTTTTTGTGTTACATAATTTCTGTCTAGGCTAATTAGTCATTAGTCGGCTGATTTGTGGGGCCTACAAAAGCTTGGGATATTGTCTATAAATAGGGGGTGGGGGCATGGAGAATATTTTAGCTTCTTTATTTCTCTCATTTGGTTGAGCTCATGATCCTCCTTGCTCAATCAAATATATTTCCACTTCATTTATTTCATAGATATAGATTAGAAGATTAAAGATCAACATCAAAGAGAGGTAGATCACACTGATATGAAGACCGTTCTTCGTTGTTCTTCGCTGTCCAAATTTGTAGATCAACGTTTTCAAGCTTATTTGTGGATTTGGTGAGTGATAAGCATCTCTCACATGGATTCAACCAAGTATATGGGTTGTTTAATCTTATTTTTCATCATTTCAAGTTGTTTTCACCTGGACTATATCATGGTAAGTATGTTTCCATTTGAATCATCATAAGAACTAATCTAGCAACTTAAATCGGTAATTCTTATGTTAATTCATATGTTTATGCAAATCTAGATCCACTATTTTGTTTGTTCATTGTTTTATCGTGATTCGGTGAATTCTATAGGAATGTATGTTGATAATTGTTGTGTTATTGTTCGTTTGATGATTGCTTGAATTATTGGATGTTTTGATGGATCAGTTGCATAAGTTGATGGTCGGTTGAATCTAAGATGAGTCAGTTGTGATTATTGATGGATCGTGTGGCTTCTCATGCAAGAAATGATGTATTAAAGTGGTCGGGTCGTTCGGATCTGAAGTCGGGTCGGCCAAATTCGGGTCGTTGATGATGTGGCAAGCTTGGGTCGTAGCTTAATGGGTAAATCTGGTTTCAACATGATGGATAAGTGCTTGGTAAAGTCAGGTCATCCTAGTTAGGTAAGTTCATCCAAGTTTGGTCGGGTCATCCTAGTTGGGTCGGGTCGTCCAACTTGGGTTAGGTCATCCAAGTTGGGTCGGGTCGTCCTTATTGGGTCAATTCGTCCAAGTTTGGTCGAGTCGTCCTAGTTGGGTCGGGTTGTCCAAGTTGGATCGGGTCGTCCAAGTTGGGTCGGGTCGTCCTAGTTGGGTCATCCAAGTTGGCTCGGGTCATCCATGTTGGGTCGGTCGTCCAAGTTAGGTCGGGTCGCTTGGAGTTAGGTCGGTTAAGGATGCGTTTGATGGATCGGTGACAGTGGCTTGCAACACTTCAATGGGTCGCTATGATTAACCGGATGTCTTGGGAGAAGACTGATGGGTCGTGGAACGACCCAGGATGGTCACAACATTTGTGAAACACTATGGATTATGACTTATGGAAAAAGATGAAATGCTTTAGTAAAGAAGGGTGAAACGATGTGTATCAACTATCGACCGAACAAAGCTTGTTATTGGTTTGATGATGTTCATGGTTTCGATGTGAGTTTAAGGTGGAATGTTCAAAGTGTTTTGAAGTGTTCGTTGATCGATGAAATGCAACGAATGTGAAGACGACTCAAAGTTGTGAGTCCGTGGATAATGGTTGCTTGAGAAGTCGCTTGAGCTTGTGAATAGTCATCAATTTGGATGGCTAGAGATATTGAAGGCAGAGAGATTATCGTTGTCATAGGTTCTAGCAGACTCAAAGCAGGGGTATAATGGGGACGCCCAAAAGACTGAAGGGGATCTAGTCGAGTACCCTATTTATCGTTCAAAGGCCTAGATACGTATCGTGGAAAGGCGTATGGAGTTTTGCTAGAACCGAGGTTACCATTAGCCCTTGACGGACGAAATGATAATGAGCCGGTCATACGGTTAATGATGGTTTCAAAGCAGGATAGGCAATGATAGCTGGAGTCTTGGATGTTGATTGCTTTGCTTGTATCTACTTGTGTGGATTATTCGACATCAAAGGAGACATCTCTTGGGTGCTTGTATGATGTTGGTTTAGGCCGTCGAGGCTTGTGCTTTGGGGATGTTAATCTTGATTAAGAAGGTCTACACTGGATAATTAATTGCTATGTATGCTATGTTTTCTCTCTAGTTGTTGTGGGGGAGACAGTTTGGGTTTCTTCTCTGTTGTTGAGTTGCTAGATTAGTTGAGTACCTATTTCTCATATACTTTATTGATGAAGTTAGATAGTTGTTTTATCGCTTATTAAGACTATTGTTTGACTCAAGGTTTTATGTTTCCTCTTATTACCTTGGGATGTTCATCCATTGTGTTGTGGATGGGCAGACTGAGTAGAAGGTAGCAGGTAGTAGATCTCAGTGAGGACGATGTCATAGATCGATGACGAGCTGAAGGCTTATGTATTACTTTTTAATATACATACTAGTTGATGTTTCCACTGTAATGTTGTTGTATGATTATCCTAGTTACCTGTAGTGAGGCAATTTGTACGGAAATTGATGTTGTGTCCAGATTGATGTATGGGTCTTTCTAGTTGATATGAAAGTTTAAGTTTCTGCTAATTATGCCTCACTATCAATGCCTGTTATATATGTTCTATTATACTTTATCTCTGTGCTGTGAGTTATAAGTCAAGTTCTAACTGTGTTTATCTTACATTGATGATCGTCCATAGTTGCCTGACATGTCTTTCAGCGCAGTATTCCTCTTGTTAAGTGCACGAATTATGGGCAATCATCACATTTGGTATCTGAGCTCTGGTTATCGATTTTATCCAAAGTTCAAGGACGTAATAACATATGAGAGACATATTTGTAGATTTTTGATGGATGTACACTATACATTAGTGTATAGTATAATAGCACTTGAACTCCATTGCAGTTTTTCTCGTATGGGACTAATCATTCTATGTTACAGATTTTGAATGAGTCGTTGGTCATCAAGACACATTGCTAGGGAGAAGACTATTCCTGGAGGGGGAGATGGCGGTATACCAAACTACCCAGCTATGTTCGAGGCTATGATGGTAGCGATCCTGAGGAGGGTACCCGCTCCAGGAGCAGCCACGGTAGATGTTGGGGTCGAGGTGTCGGTACCGAGGGTTGTCGATTTCATAAAACTGTGCAAGGACTTCACTGCTTTTGGTGGAAAGTCGTTCAAAGGTACAGAGCCAATAGTTGAGATTCAAGGGTGGCTAGATATTTGCAATCGGATTTTTGGAGATTTGGGTATTGACTATGCTAATAAGAGGAAGCTTGTATCGGGGCAGCTGTAGGGCACAACTATGGATTGGTGGAACTTTGTCACTTTAGGGACTTTTGAGGATGAAATTACTTGGGATCAGTTACGAGTCAAGTTCGAGATGAAGTTCATCTCTACCACCCAGAAGTTAGTTCTGTTCAAGAAGTTTGTTGAGTTGAAGCAGAATGGTCGACCGGTGCTGGAATATGTTTCTGATTTCGAAGCTTTGTCCAAGTATGCTCGTTCGTATATCGACTCCCTTTATCAGAAGAACAAGAAGTTTTCCATGACCTTCGATACATATATTGGGAGGCTATTGGTTGATCATTTTGATGACCCTTATGAAACGATTGTCGAAATATCTATGACATGAGAGTTTGTTTCCCAAGGAAGAAGCCGTTTTTTTTGCAACTAAAGAGGCTCCGAAATCACAGCAGGGTGGTAATAATAACAGGAAGGGTAATGGAAAGAGGAAGCAACAACAACAGAAATGATAGAATGGCCAGAATAAACCAAAAAGTGAGGTGACTTGCTTTAACTCCTAGCAATAGGGCCATTTATCCAAGGATTGCAAGAATCCAAAAGTCGAGAGGAAGTGCTATAACTATGACAAGCCTAGGCATAACATGAACGATCATCTAGAACCAGCTAAGGGGAAACACATGGTGAAGGCGTATGCTTTGGAGGACGTACCATCTTCTTCAATAGCTCTTATGGTAGAGGAGAAAGGGAATAGTGTTGTTGTTCAAGGTATGCTTTCCATTGGGGGTGTTTCAGTTCGAGTATTGTTTGATACTGCAGCATCACATTCTTTCATTTACAATAAGCATGTGAACCGCTTGGGTTTGAAACCCGAGATTTGTGATAGACCTTTGGTTATGACTAATCTATCTGGGGGTTCAAACATCCTTTGTATGCTTTGTCGTGGTCTTGTGTTATCGAGTCATAGTCGCTCTTTTGTGTGTACTTGCTTTGTTTTGAACTTCGCTGGGTTTGGCTTCATTTAGCATAAGGACTGGCTCAAGAGGTATGCGACAAAATTGGATTGCGTGAAGCTCGAGGTGACAGTCAGGAATGTGTAAAGGGTGAGTAGTTGTGATTCGATGTAAGTCCGAAGATGGTGGCTTCGTAAGTTTTTATATTCGCTTGTGATTCCATAAGAAGACTTATCATTAGTGTCGATCGCTAGTTAGTTTGATGATGTCTTTGATGAGGTCAAAAGGTTGCCGCCGTAATGCAAGATTGAGTTCAGGATCGATTTGGTCGAAGGCGCTAGACCTATCATTATGGCCCTTAGGTGGATGGCGCCTAAAGAACAACGAGAGTTAGAGGTGCAAGTTCGTGACCTTTTGGGAAAAGGATTCATTCATAGGAGTATGTCCGAATAGGTGCACCAGTTGTGTTTGCAACCAAGGCTGATGGATCTTTGAGATTGCTTGTGGAATATTGTGAGCTGAACAAGGTAACCAAGAAAAACAAGTACCCATTGCCGAGGATAGACGACTTATTTGACCAGCTTCACGAGGTCAATTTGTTTTCTCAAATGGATTTGACAACGAGATTTCACAAGTTGAGAGTGGCGAAAGATAGTGTGTCGAAGATAAATTTAAGGACAACATCTAGGTTCTTTGAGTGGCTGGTGATGCCGTTTGGGTTGACCAATGCACCAGCATATTTAGTGGACCTTATGAATAGTATTTTCAAAGATCAGTTGAACACGTTCGTGCTTTTGTTCATGGATGATATTCTGGTTTACTCCTGGAATGAGGAAGAGCATAAGACGCACTTGCGAGTTATTTTTTTGGAAATCTTGCGAAAGCATCAGCTGAGAGCTGAGTTTTCAAAGTGTCACTTCTCTAAGAGTGAAGTGAGGTTCTTAGGCCATGTTGTCTCTGGAAATCGAATAGCGGTGGATCCCGCTAAGGTGGCAGCAATCTAGGACTAGGATAGACCTAAGAATGCAACAAACATTAGGAGTTTGCTTGGATTGGCGGGATATTATTGTTAGTTTACCAAGGATTTCTCCAAGATAGCGGCACCATTAATAGGATTAACGAAGAAGAACCAAGGGTTCATATGGGATGCAAAGTGTGAGAAAGCTTTTGGAATCCTGAAAGAGAGCCTGATAAGTGCTCCTGTTTTGACGATTCCAAGCAAGAATGAAGGTATGGTAGTATATATTGATCCATGTGCTAGTGGACTTGGAGCAGTGCTTGATGTAGAAAGATAGAGTTGTGGCATACGCGAGTCGACAACTGAAGCCGCATGAAAGGATTATCCGACTCATGATTTAGAGTTAGCGGCAATTGTGTTTTCTCTGAAGATGTGGAGACATTACTTGTTGGTAGTTCGATTCGAGTTATTTACAGATCACAAGTCGTTGAAGTACCTTTTGTTCCAAAAATATTTGAATCTTCGGCAGTAGTCGTAGTTAGAGTTTTTGGCACCATACGATTTTGGTATAGCCTATACTCCTAGTAAAGGGAACACAGTTGCAAATGCGTTGAGTCGAAGACAAGCAGGATTGGGATCTATGTTTTCAGAATGGAAGCACCTCAAGTACTTGGAAGGATTTGAGTTCAGACCACGATGTGAGTTGTAACCTGAAATGTTGGCAAGATTATCGATAAGACCTACTCTCATCGAAAGGATTGGCAAAAGCCAAAAACGTGATGGAAAGATCGTAGGGATTATCCAGAAGTTAGAACCAGAGGATAAGGAATTCGAAGTTGATCGACAGGGTTGGCTTCGGAAGAAAGGACGAATAGTTGTTCCTGATATTGATGGATTGAGGGATGAGGTTCTAAGGGAATGTCATCACTCAAGATTGATGATTCATCCTGGTGGTAATAAAATGTATTAGAACATGAAGCAAGCCTACTAATGGGAAGGGATGAAGAGGGATGTTGGAATGTTCATTTCCAAATGCATGAACTGTCAGTTAGTTAAAGCTGAATAGAAAAAGCCGAGTGGATTGCTTCAGCCACTAGAAGTTCCTATCTGGGAATGGGAGCAAATATCGATGGATTACTTAGAACTAGGGCAGGAAATAAAGAGATTTGGGTCATCGTGGATCGCTTGACCAAAAGCACACGGTTTATCCCTGTTAAAAGGACTTAGACAACATCGATGTTGGCCGAGCTTTATATAAAATGGATAGTTTGTAAAGACCTGTAACTTCCCCGGTAGGGAAAGAGCGGATACTTTGAGAACAACACACAAAAGAACGCAGACAGAAGAACATTTCATTGTTAATTACAACAATTCCATCAGAATACAAGAATATACAGGGTATAAATCAATATTACACAGAAAATATCAGAGATTTAAATTACATTTAAATACATCGCAACGGAAAAATAATACAAAACACAACTAAAAGAGATATACGGATACAAAGCTTTCCGGATATCATTCCAGCTGTAAACCAGGATCCTATGAATATAAATCTGCAAAACCAAAATTACTAGCTGTCCGTGTCGAAAATAAGGGCACCCAGAGTTTAGATTAAAACAATAAACTCCAGGTCAGTCATGTGACTGGTGTGAGAACTAAAACAGTTATTAATCTTTATTTTAAAGTTAGGTAAATCAAGGGACCACGCCGTATAACACGGAACATATTTCCTCCCAAGAATACCAGTGCATAAAACAACAGCGCAATGCTAAAAAAAGAAAAAATGAAGCTATTATAAAACCCAGGTCCTATCACACAATGCAACGCAAGCCGGAGGATAGGGTTTTTACCTTATAATAGCCAAAGAATGCTTGATACATTTAAAAACAGATTATTTTGATATTACTATAAGTGTATAGTTTCAAAATAATTTCAATCATAAGTATCAATCATAGACGGCATAAGTGCCTCATACCACTATGTCGCCGTATATAGGTATACAATCAAAACCGCAAAGTCACGTATTGGAAGTTGGATTTCCATCTGTGAACCGAGGCAAGGGATCGTCCTTAACCGATTCGAGACAATCTAGCCCATGTCTCAGGAACAGCCGCAACTGCCCCATGGATCGTCAGGGCCGGTCCACCGATGTGGATTATTATGCCTGAACACTACGTTTCCCCGCCCTTTGGGGCGTAAATGAGCCAAATGACTCCATCGGCTCCATACAGTCACTGATATATCCGAGGCGCCTCGCAATAGCAATAATCACATAAGTCAAACTCGTCAGGGTGTGTAAAACCACTGACGCCACTTCTAGCTAGAAGGAAACGCATGCCCTCCCTGATGTCCTTTCCCATTTCTGGTTCACAACCGGGGTGTGAGGCTCGCGAATCAATGCTACACAAAGCTATGCCACACAGGCCGTGCTTTGATCATCAACCACAAGACTCTGCTTTTCAACAAAAGCCTTGATCATATTGCCACTTAGGCATGCCACACACGCAATTCACTCCATGCGTTTGATATCCATCAATAAATAACCTCTGAGCTCGTACGTCTCAGAGAAGGGCGTTAAGCAGGAGAATAAATTCTCCGCCGCCAAACAGATATATATTTAATAGAAATCAATCACACAGAATAAAATCCAATGTCAGACACACAGTCCATTTACAAGTTCGTTCTGGGTCTGAACGAAACCGGAGGTGTAACACCCCGCCTCCGCCAGGGTGACTCATGCAAGCACTCTGACTTTGGAGGGGCGTTTAAATCAGGTAAACATGCATAATGATATATCAAGGCAGAACAAGAACATATGTATATGCGTAAACAGAGTAAATAACATAGATAAAGCAGCGGAAGATTTTAAAACATTCCAAAACCAGTCTAGTACATCATAATGTCAACTTCCCAAATAAATCAGTCTAGATGAGACAACATCAACTGAAAACTGAAATACATAAATACTAATCCCCAAAATAAAGTGATAGCCACAGCTAGCTCCATGTCCAAACCGTACATGAGCTAAGTCCCACAAGCAAGCAGTCAGGAATCCAGCTAAGCTCCAGTATTCCCTCCCTGAGAACCTGGGGGGGGGGGGGGGGGGGGGAACGGAAGAAAAGAGGCGAAAGAAAACAGCTCAGTCAAAAAGACTGAGTAAGCCCTACTACCATCAATGTAAACTGATAAAGTTAACTGGTATGAGCAGCAGGGATGAACATAAGGATAACAACATACTAGCATGATGATTAACTAACAAGGTAGATAAAGGTGTCATCGCATAATCAGGATTAAGGTTTTGCACCACAGGTGTACTAGCAAACTAACATGACTTGAATAAACAAGTATTGATCCCTTGGCCCATGCTTTGGCCCAATAACATGAAATGACCCTAATACAAGGTCCAACCCCACGGTCTAGTCGATCGGCTCCCCAAGCCTAACTCGTCACGTGTTGGTGTCAATACGGCCCAAACATAATTGTAGTCGAACTGTGCCGGGTCCACCCTTCGGGTGTATCAAGCCCTAGGGTGTCAACCCCTGGACACCATGAACATGAGTGCACAGTCCCAATCTACTGGTACCCGTGCATGTTTTCTCCGGCTACGGACTATGTGCACGACCAAAGTCTGCCCGGAACTACACCGGCGTACCACCCTGCCGTCGCTTTTGGTCGCTTACCTCCAACCCAGTAATCGTGCCCCCACCCTAGCCTAGTCCCTAGGGTCATGATGATACTAACTTGGGATTACTGCTGGAGTAGGCCCCCATTGCTAGGATTTTTCTAGTGGGTTAAGTATGGTTTAACCCCCTTACTAGTCACGGATTAACTTGGTTAAGTGTAACGATGAGTTCACGACTTAACCCCGATTAATCTACCGAGCCCAAATTGGTTAAGTACTAAGTGGAACATGACTTAACCCTAATCAGTAGGCATTAATTAATTTAATGCGCCTTAACCTCTCACATTAGACCTTGTTGTGGTTACTAGTTAAGCCGGGCGGGTCCGGGTAGCTTTACACCACAACTTGGTCTAACCTCGGGTCCAAGGTACAACATGACCAACTTCTCACATTGGGTCCTATTGTTTGTAGCAACTAGTTAAGCCGGTCGGTTCCGGGTAGGTTTACACTACAAACTCAACCCAACCTCGAGTTGGCCACACTTATCTTTTCTAAGTGTCATGTCCATCATGTTTCCAAAACATGTTACAAGTTTTCAAGCAATTGGGTAGACCTAACTTAATAGGTAAATTCCCAATGGGTAGACCTAACTTAATAGGTAAATTCCCAAGCTTATGTTTTTATGTCTTTTAAGTTTACCCAACCCCAAACGCAATCCCATCGCTTACTTATCGCAATAGCCCATAAAGGATAGAAAGAGGGAACTTGGTATAAATCATGACATAAAGGTATTGAAGCCACAAGTTTAACATGGTGGCATATGAAATGTTCATGTGTTCATATACTTGCATATTACATATTTTGGCCTCAAAAGCATGTATAAACCCAAACTTGGCATATTGATGATACATGGTGCTAAATGACATGTAAACATGGCCATAAGTTCGCATTTAGCCTCACATGCAAGTTATCATAAGAGATATGATAACTTACATGTTGCCAAAATGCAACCTTTGTCATAAAGCTTGAAGCTTTATGCTCATAAACCCAAAATAAGCTTGCATAACATGATAGCATGAACAAAATGTTCAACCCAAACTTGCATACACAACTTGCATATCATATGACAACTTGCATATCAAACTTGCATAATATAACATGATGAACTTGCATATCATATCATAGCATACTTGCATAACATGATAAGCTTGCATATTACATCATAGAAAACTCGCATAACATGATAAGCTTGCATATTACATCATAGAAAACTTGCATAACATGATAAACTTGCATTTCATAACATAGTAAACTCGCATATAAACTTGCATATCATACATTTAACTTTAGAGTTTAAGTATGAAAGTAGAATAGGGCTTACAATGCTTATGCGGACTCAAATGAGTATAGCAAATGTAAGAAAACCCTTATGCAACCAATTGAACCCCAAAAATGCAAGCAAAATTGATCAAAACTCTCTCTTTATGATGCAAAGATAGAAACTTGACTTGAATGCAAGCTAATGATGATCATACAAGTCTAAAAACACTTGTATGCATGGAAAATCTCATAAAACTTGTTTAGGAATTTTATGAAGAGAGTGGAGGCCATGAGAGGATTGATTTTGCCATAGTTTAGTTGTAGGATAGATTAATGATGATTTAGGGTAGGTTAGGGTCTTATTTATAGATTAGGCAAGTGATTTAGGCCATAGGATTAAACCCTAGTTCCCATCTCAGCCCTCAAAACCGAATCTGGCCCCCAAGCTCAACACAAACCCAAAATGGTGCACCAGGCAGGACTGCTCATCTGAGCCAAGTCGACAGCCAAGTCGACAGGGCTGTCGACTTGGTCAAAACCAGGTTGACTCCCAAGTCGACAGGGCTGTCGACTTGGGTACTCTGGCGGGAATTCTCCCGCCTGGCCCAATATGGCCCAATTTCCCAAATTCAAGTTTGAATTTGAAATCTGTTTTTACTTAGGAACTTTCTGAAAACTTCGTTGGGCCTTAATCGGGTCATACGGACTCCGATTTTCGAAAACTCGGACTCTATTTCGCGTATTTTTCCGAGACGAACGCAATGACATAGCCCGTTTCCCTTGATTCAGATTTTAGAATTAAATTCTGCCTCGATTTATGTTATAACAGATTATTAAAAATACGGGTTGTTACATTCTCCCCTCCTTAAAGGATTTCGTCCCCGAAATCTTCAAGTTAGGAAGAACGTATCCTAGCATCCAACATCCATCTACTCAAAACATCATCCACGAGCAATCATTGTCCTTGCAAGATTCTAAATGTTGTATGAACATATGCAAAGGTGTGTGTATATGTACCTATCTAATGCAAATATCATCAATGCAGATTATGTTAGTGAAATGAATCCATATGTATGCAATTCCTAACATAATGTATAATATCTACATGTGTGCACATAACATACATCCACATGCAACATCCATGTGATAACACAAAAATTTCCATCCATGGATAAGCATAAACACTCATGCATATGCAATATGAGGAGTGTGTGAGCCGATCTAGTGCCTAACGTGTATAATGCATCCACGAGTAACCACTTGCAAACACTTGCAACCACTTGCAGCCATCAAGCATAACATGTTTCAAACACATGTTTCATCCAAAGGGTTTCTAACTAAGGTTCTCATGACAAAATTAACACGATAAACTAGATAAACATGGATAGCAAAGAGAAAGATATGCTAATCAAAGAAAAGAGATTGAGAGTGTACCCTCAAAAAGGAATGGATAAAGCCCACGCATCTTCTCCTCGGTTTCCCAAGTTGCGTCTTCTTCGGCTTCACCCCATTGAACCTTCACCAATTTGACCTCTCGATTCCTTAGCTTCTTGGTCTCCGTCCCCAAGATACGAATCGGAGCTCTCCTTAAGGTAGCCTCTTTCTCCACTTCCACATCTTCCAGAACACTCGGCTCAACAACCTCTGCTGATTCATGTAAACACTTCCGGAGATGCGAGACATGAAAAACATCGTGTACTCCGGCAAGCTTCTCGGGCAACTTTACTCTATAAGCCATCTGCCCGATCCTCTCTATAATAGGGAATGGTCCAACAAACCTCGGTGCCAACTTTCCAACGGCTCCAAATCGGACCACATTCCGCAAAGGAGAAACCTTCACGAAAACCATATCCCCAACATCAAACTCCAAATCAGTCCTTCGCTTATCAGCATAGGATTTCTGTCGGTCTTGGGCCGCTTTCATCCGTCTCCGAATCAACTCGATCTTCTCGGATGTATCTCTGATCAGATCAGGCCCAAGTGTAAGCTTATCTGTAGTCTCCCACCAACATGTAGGCGACTTGCACGGCCTCCCATATAAAGCTTCAAATGGTGCCATCCCTATGCTTGCCTGATAACTGTTGTTATATGCAAACTCAACAAGAGGAAGATGGTCTTCCCAAGTACCACCAAAATCCAGAATACAAAGCCTCAACAGATCCTCGAGCACCCTATTCACCCTTTCGGTTTGACCGTCCGTCTGTGGGTGATAAGCAGTACTTAGATTCAACCTCGTGCCCATGGCTTCTTGCAAGCTATTCCAGAACTGACTTGTAAAGACTGGGTCACGGTCACTGACAATACTAGAAGGGACTCCATGAAGTCTCACAATCTCACGAAGATATACAGACGCTAACCAAGATGCGGTCCTCTTGCTCTTCACCGGAATAAAATGAGCACTCTTCGTAAGTCTATCCACAATAACCCAGATGCTCGTATTTCCTTTCCTTGACCTCGGTAGCCCATCAATAAAGTCCATGGAAATACTCTCCCACTTCCAAAGTGGAACGTCTAGAGGATGCAATAGCCCACCGGGCTTCTTCGACCCGGCCTTGACTTGCTGGCAAATGATACATCTAGAGACAAACTCTGCCACATCCTTCTTCATCCCAGGCCAAAAGAAAATGCGCTTCATATCTTTATACATCTTATCCCCACCTGGATGTATAGTCAACTTGGAGCGATGCGCTTCCTCCAGAACTTTTCTGACTAAATCTTCTACTATTGGAACACATAACCTTCCGTCTCTCCTCAGCCAACCCTTGTCATCAATAGAATATCGAGCGAGATGACCAGACGTCTCTCCTCAAATCAGCTTATCCATAATCTCAACTATCTGAGGGTCTTCTTTCTGCGAAGCCCCAACTTGATCAAGAAGGGTAGGTCTGAGTTCCAGAGATGCTAAAGAACCGGTCATCGACTCAACCGCCAGAGAGAAATCAAAGGTTGCCACATACTCTAAATTCTTCATCTCAACGAATAGAGGACTTAGGGTCAACCTTCTTCTACTTAATGCATCAGCTACCACATTTCCCTTGCCAGGGGTATAAGCTATCTCAAAATCATAGGACGCCAAGAATTCCATCCATCTTTGTTGCCTCAGATTCAGATCCTTCTGAGAAAAGAGATACTTCAATGACTTGTGATCGGTATAAAGCTCAAATCTTTCTCCCAGAAGATAATGGCGCCAAGCCTTGAGTGCATATACTATCGCTGCCAACTCTAAGTCATGAGTCGGATAATTCTTCTCATGCACTTTGAGTTGTCTACCGCCAAAGCATATCACTCTTCCCTCTTGCATAAGAACAGCTCCTAACCCCGTGCCACATGCATCGGTGTATACTGTGAATAACTTCCCTCCATCGGGCAAAGCTAGAACAGGTGCTGATGTAAGAGCTCTCTTGAGCTTCTGAAAAGCAAGCTCGCATTATATGCTCCAAGCAAAAACTAAATTCTTCTTCGTCAATTTAGTGAGAGGAGCGGAAATCTTCGCGAAGTCCTTGATGAACTTCCGGTAAAAACCCGCAAGACCTAGAAAACTTCTCACTTCGGTTGCATTCCTTGGAGTCTTCCAATCCTGAACCGCAACTACCTTAGCGGGATCCACCGCTAATCCTTGCTTAGATACTATATGCCCAAGGAATCTAACTTCCCTTCTCCAAAAGTGACACTTGGAGAACTTGACCTTCAACTGATGCGCTCTAAGCGTATCCATCACCTCCATGAGATGCCTTGCGTGCTCTTCCTCATCCTTAGAGAAGATCAAAATATCGTCTACGAAGACCACGACAAACTTGTTCAAGAATTCCCTGAACACCTTACTCATCAAGTCCACGAAATATGCGGGTGCATTAGTCAAGCCGAACGGCATGACAAGCCATTCGAAGAATCCATCTGGAGTCCTGAACGCAGTCTTGTCTATACTATCTTCAGCTACCCTGAGCTGATGGAATCCAGTAGCAAGATCAAGCTGAGAGAAAACAGAAGCACCTACAAGCTGGTCAAAGAGATCATCGATCCTCGGTAACGGGTGTCTGTTCTTCTTAGTCCGCTTATTCAACTCTCGATAGTCAACACAAAGTCGGAGAGAACCATCTGCCTTGGTAGCAAATACCACAGGTGCTCCCCATTCAGATATACTTCGTTTAATGAAGTTCTTCTCAAGCAACTCTTTCACTTGCTTACTTAACTCCCATCTTTCACGAGGAGCCATGTGCCGAACAGGCAAAGAAACCGGCTTTGCATTATCCACCAGATAAATGCGGAAATCAATCTCTCGCTTAGGGGGCAACCCCCTAACTTCATCGAAAACATCCGGATACTCTCGAACCACTCTCACAGACTGAAGAGTCTCCATTAACGAGTCGAGTGATTCAAGATAGCACAACATGACGGGACCTCTCGGATCACAAGAAATCTCTAGGGTGTTTCCGAGGCGAGTTACGAGCCTCACAACCCTATGATCACAATCAAGAATGGCTCCATATCTGGACAGCCAATCCATGCCCAATATCAATCCGTATCCCCTGAAACCAAGAACATAAGCACTACACAAGAACTCTACACTCAGTATAGAGATCCTCAAATCCCCACATATCATAGACAAATGGGCGGAACCCCCAATAGGATTTGAGACATAGACGGGATCATCTACCAAGCTAGTACTAAGGTGCAAACTATCAACAAGATCAGATGAGATAAAGCTATGCGATGCACCAGAATCAAACAAGGTACGAACTGGAAAATCAGAAATATATACAAGGCTCTCAACAGAAATACTACCTCGATCGGGAACTGGAGCGGTACTGAGAGCATGAACTTGCCCTCCTGAAGGTCCAACACGCTGAGCCTGTCCCTGGCCTTGCCCCCGCTTCTTCGGGCAATCCTTACTGAAATGTCCAGTCTCACCGCAGAAAAAGCATTCGCCATTCTTCCTTTTTCTCTTCTTACAATCTTTAATAAGATGCCCAACTGAACCGCAGTAATGGCACTTCCCCTTGATGTTCTTGCCCTTGTTGTTGTTCCCCTTGTTGCCTTGGCCCTTGTTCTTGTTCTGATTGCCTTGACCACTTGGATTTCCCTGATTTCCTTTTCCCTGGGAATCAGTCCTCTTGGCTTGTGCATCATTCCCCTTGATCTCTTTCTTGACATCTCCCTGAAGTAACGCCATATCAACCAAGCTCTCAAACGTGGCCCCATGGGGAATATGTGACATAGCCAGTCCCTACAACGGCTCATTCAATCCTCTAGCAAAACGAAGAGCCTTCTTCTGAGGAGTATTCACCATATCCAAGCCAAAACGAGCTAACTGATTGAACTTGTTCACATATTCTTTGACAGACATATCTCCTTGTTTCAAAGTTATGAACCTCTCCATTTGCAGATTCTCCTCAGCAGAAGATAGAAACTTAAGCATGAACCTTGCCCTGAAATCGGCCCAAGTCTCAACAGGCCTAGTACCATTGGTGACTTCCCACCAATAAGCGGCTTCATCCTTCATAAGCCAAACCGCCAACAAGAGCTTCCTTTGATCGTCTATCCCAAAGATAGCAAATAAATCCTCGGTCTCTTTCAACCAATTTCTGGCCTCTACAAAAGTCTCAGTGCCTTGAAAGTTCTTGCCACCCATTGCTTTGAAATCTTTGCAAGTCTTTGCGAAGTCAGCTTGAGGATGCTGAGGGGGAGGAGGGAGAGGAACCTCAGCAACAGGAGGAGGAGGAACATTAGCGACAGGAGGAGGAATATTGATTACTGGAGGAGGAGGATTAACTACTGGAGGAGGAGGAGGAGGGACATCTGCGGGGCCGGCTTCGGTCGCCCTAGCCTCCAAAAGTCTCCTATACCAAACAGGTACGTGCACTCCCTCCGGAATAGCAAAGTTAACGGCCATACTGAAAACGAAGAAAAAGACAGATTCAGAATGGAGAAAAACGAAGGAATTTTGCTAATGGCTTTTTGGGGAATAGCCTTTAAAATAAACTAGACTTTTCTTTGGAAAATACTTTATACTTGGTTTTGAAAATAGTTTTCCAAAAGTTTTCTAAAAAAAAACCTTTTTGTTCTTTCTCGTAAACCATATGCTCTGATACCAAATTGTAACACCCCGCCTCCGCCAGGGTGACTCTTGCAAGCACTCTGACTTTGGAGGGGCGTTTGAATCAGGTAAACATGCATAATGATATATCAAGGCAGAACAAGAACATATGTATATGCGTAAACAGAGTAAATAACATAGATAAAGCAGCGAAAGATTTTAAAACATTCCAAAACCAGTCTAGTACATCATAATGTCAACTTCCCAAATAAATCAGTCTAGATAAAACAACATCAACTGAAAACTGAAATACATAAATACTAATCCCCAAAATAAAGTGATAGCCACAGCTAGCTCCATGTCCAAACCGTACATGAGCTAAGTCCCCCAAGCAAGCAGTCAGGAATCCAGCTAAGCTCCAGTATTCCCTCCCTGAGAACCGGGGGGGGGGGGGGGGGGAACGGAAGAAAAGAGGCGAAAGAAAACAGGTCAGTCAAAAAGACTGAGTAAGCCCTACTACCATCAATGTAAACTGATAAAGTTAACTGGTATGAGCAGCAGGGATGAACATAAGGATAACAACATACTAGCATGATGATTAACTAACAAGGTAGATAAAGGTGTCATCGCATAATCAGGATTAAGGTTTTGCACCACAGGTGTACTAGCAAACTAACATGACTTGAATAAACAAGTATTGATCCCTTGGCCCATGCTTTGGCCCAATAACATGAAATGACCCTAATACAAGGTCCAACCCCACGGTCTAGTCGATCGGCTCCCCAAGCCTAACTCGTCACGTGTTGGTGTCAATACGGCCCAAACATAATTGTAGTCGAACTGTGTCGGGTCCACCCTTCGGGTGTATCAAGCCCTAGGGTGTCAACCCCTGGACACCATGAACATGAGTGCACAGTCCCGATCTACTGGTACCCGTGCATGTTTTCTCCGGCTACAGACTATGTGCACGACCAAAGTCCGCCCGGAACTACACCGGCGTACCACCCTGCCGTCGCTTTTGGTCGCTTACCTCCAACCCAGTAATCGTGCCCCCACCCTAGCCTAGTCCCTAGGGTCATGATGATACTAACTTGGGATTACTGCTGGAGTGGGCCCCATTTCTAGGATTTTTCTAGTGGGTTAAGTATGGTTTAACCCCCTTACTAGTCACGGATTAACTTGGTTAAGTGTAACGATGAGTTCACGACTTAACCCCGATTAATCTACCGAGCCCAAATTGCTTAAGTACTAAGTGGAACATGACTTAACCCTAACCACGAGGCATTAATTAATTTAATGCGCCTTAACCTCTCACATTAGACCTTGTTGTGGTTACTAGTTCAGCCGGGCGGGTCCGGGTAGCTTTACACCACAACTTGGTCTAACCTCGGGTCCAAGGTACAACATGACCAACTTCTCACATTGGGTCCTATTGTTTGTAGCAACTAGTTAAGCCGGTCGGTTCCGGGTAGGTTTACACTACAAACTCAACCCAACCTCGAGTTGGCCACACTTATCTTTTCTAAGTGTCATGTCCATCATGTTTCCAAAACATGTTACAAGTTTTCAAGCAATTGGGTAGACCTAACTTAATAGGTAAATTCCCAATGGGTAGACCTAACTTAATAGGTAAATTCCCAAGCTTATGTTTTTATGTCTTTTAAGTTTACCCAACCCCAAACGCAATCCCATCGCTTACTTATCGCAATAGCCCATAAAGGATAGAAAGAGGGAACTTGGTATAAATCATGACATAAAGGTATTGAAGCCACAAGTTTAACATGGTGGCATATGAAATGTTCATGTGTTCATATACTTGCATATTACATATTTTGGCCTCAAAAGCATGTATAAACCCAAACTTGGCATATTGATGATACATGGTGCTAAATGACATGTAAACATGGCCATAAGTTCGCATTTAGCCTCACATGCAAGTTATCATAAGAGATATGATAACTTACATGTTGCCAAAATGCAACCTTTGTCATAAAGCTTGAAGCTTTATGCTCATAAACCCAAAATAAGCTTGCATAACATGATAGCATGAACAAAATGTTCAACCCAAACTTGCATACACAACTTGCATATCATATGACAACTTGCATATCAAACTTGCATAATATAACATGATGAACTTGCATATCATATCATAGCATACTTGCATAACATGATAAGCTTGCATATTACATCATAGAAAACTCGCATAACATGATAAGCTTGCATATTACATCATAGAAAACTTGCATAACATGATAAACTTGCATTTCATAACATAGTAAACTCGCATATAAACTTGCATATCATACATTTAACTTTAGAGTTTAAGTATGAAAGTAGAATAGGGCTTACAATGCTTATGCGGACTCAAATGAGTATAGCAAATGTAAGAAAACCCTTATGCAACCAATTGAACCCCAAAAATGCAAGCAAAATTGATCAAAACTCTCTCTTTATGATGCAAAGATAGAAACTAGACTTGAATGCAAGCTAATGATGATCATACAAGTCTAAAAACACTTGTATGCATGGAAAATCTCATAAAACTTGTTTAGGAATTTTATGAAGAGAGTGGAGGCCATGAGAGGATTGATTTTGCCATAGTTTAGTTGTAGGATAGATTAATGATGATTTAGGGTAGGTTAGGGTCTTATTTATAGATTAGGCAAGTGATTTAGGCCATAGGATTAAACCCTAGTTCCCATTTTAGCCCTCAAAACCGAATCTGTCCCCCAAGCTCAATACAAACCCAAAATGGTGCACCAGACAGGACTGCTCGTCTGAGCCAAGTCGACAGCCAAGTCGACAGGGCTGTCGACTTGGTCAAAACCAGGTCGACTCCCAAGTCGACAGGGCTGTCGACTTGGGTACTCTGGCGGGAATTCTCCCGCCTGGCCCAATATGGCCCAATTTCCCAAATTCAAGTTTGAATTTGAAATCTGTTTTTACTTAGGAATTTTATGAAAACTTCGTTGGGCCTTAATCGGGTCATACGGACTCCGATTTTCGAAAACTCGGACTCTATTTCGCGTATTTTTCCGAGATGAACGTAATGGCATAGCCCGTTTCCCTTGATTCAGATTTTAGAATTAAATTCTGCCTCGATTTATGTTATAACAGATTATTAAAAATACGGGTTGTTACAGGAGGCACCTAGTACCCCGCATATCCATCGATCTCCAAGTACGTCTGGACGATCACTAACTGATTCCCTCCTCTTGGGTGTACGACCCAATCAAGATCATCGGTAATCACCCAAACGACGTGAAGACTTCCGGTCTTCGACCACCGTCTTCATCCTCGACACCACGTCGAATCAGTTATTTAGAATGGGATGGTCTTTCTGAATAACTCGTGTATATAACAAACAAGTGTTACACAAACACAACATACGCCTCATTCCAATTCATCGGTCACTAACCGTAAATTAGCAAGAGAACAATTCCCCAAATATTAACCCCGAAGGCCGAAACCAACATCAGATCAATACCCAGGAAACCATCCTTCTTAGCTAACCTACAATTAGTTTCTAAATTTCACATTCTTAGGGAAAGGTTGCCATTAATTTTATCAAAGATAAATTCTTCTAAATTTATTCTTTAATCTTCTTTTGAATATCAATTCAAACTAGTCGGGATTAGCGAACCACACCGAAGTAATCATTTATTCTATTTCCCAATCCCAACCTATTCATCCCATGAAGTAAAACTGGTAATACTTCATATCTAACACCACGGTGTTATCGGTAAATTCAATTACCATTTCACATTCAAATCTAATTAAAGATTTAACTATCGTCTGGAGCAAAAATGGTGATACTCCATTCTCGACCATTTCAATCTAATTAAAGATTCATTAAAACCCCACTTGGTTTTAATCTTCCCGATAACCACTATCAATGATTATTTAACTTAGGAAATCACGTCCTGTCTTTAACTGGGTTAAAGAACCAATGTCATTTAAAACATGATTTACTATAAACCCAAAATCACATTCCACTCCATCAGCCTTTAACCGTAAATTAACAAGTGAACAATTCCCTAATTATTAACCCCGAAGGCCGAAACAACATCAGATCAATACCTAGGAGACCATTCAACTTAACTAATCTCCAGTTAGTTTCTGATTTTCTTAACTCCATTGGGTCTAAGAATAGTATTATTGATGATATCATTCATGACAAACCCAATCACATTTGATATTAAATACAAGGCTCTGAATAGAAAATATAACGGCTTATATTCAATATCAAATTCTACGACCAACAAATATCATATTGGAAATAACGATATAAATATATCTTTCAAATTTCCATAACAATATCTGTATAATCACGAAATATAACATCGAAATATTCCAAAGACAATTTCGATTTAAATCCAATCCAATTCAATTATTGGAAATTCTGGTTATTTTCAAAACCATTTCAAATCCACTTTATTTATTTTAAAAATAAATAGAATTATAATTCTAGTTCAAAACTAGTTCATTTCGATAAAAATATATTTTTATCTTTTCAAATATGGAAATTTTCATCCCAATTCTTCACAAATCGTTTCTTTTGATTTTACACAAATTACTAATATTTTTAATAATTTTATCAAGGCCCGTACAGTCAATTTCCACCAACGGCCATCGAACTGCACTTACAGCGACCTTTTCTAAATTTGATTTGGACATAATTCCAAATCCAACCGTTAGATTTCAAATCTCTAATATTCATTAGAAAGCCCTTTTCGATACGAACCCAACGGTTCCGGTTTTAGGAGAATCCGACGGTCGGATCTCCCGCAATATCCATTCGAAGTCAATGGTCGAAATTCGCGAACTGCCGCGGCGCGGCGCGTTCTATTCAGGCCATTATATATAATATATATATATATATATATTATATTTCGCCGATTTCCTTTTTAAAACGTATTTTATAAATCATTTAAAATTCGTTTTCAAAACGATTTCAACTTCATATTCAATTTCGAATCAAAATTGAATATTCCACATCATCGATATAAAAATGATAATATTTTCAAAACGTTATATTTTGAAATCACTTCCTTTTCTATATAAAAACGAGTATAATCGATATAAATATCGTTCGCGTCAAAATGGCGCATATCTAATCAACATGGCTTTTATTCAACACATGAATGTTTATTCAATTCAACACATGAATTTATATTATATTCGACACATGAATATTTATATTCTATTCAACACATGAATTTATATCCTATTCAACACATGAATATTTATTTTATTCAACACTTGAATATTTATATTCTATTCAACCCATGAATATTCATTCTATAATATTCTTTATTTTCCAAATTAGAATGAGGCACAATCAATACCATATAATGTTAATTATATGGATTTTCTACAACACATGTATATAATAGCAACGATAAATAATCAACCATCATCTAGAGTGCACCACACAACTGCGTAAGCATTAAATATAAATAATTAACGCTTACACAGTCTGGCAACCCATCGATTGACATACAACTAAACAATCGGGATTAGTGTACATCAAATATCATCCCAATACCCGTGTGGGGTTTCAAATCAACAACCATAAATTTTATTTGTGCAGTTGGGCGATGTGTAAAATTTATCGTCCCAATCAATATCAGTCAAATCAGTGTATATAAACAAATCGTCCGATTTGTTTATAAATATTTATTTTATATACACGTTAAAAATTATATTTTTGACTATAAAATATTTTCCACTATAAAATATTTTATTTCATTCCACATCACACAATCAATTTTTTTTTCACCACAACAAACAATCAAACATACAAGTCATCCATGGTCTGTGGATGACGGGTGTCGGGTGCTACTAAGCACCGTCTGCATCCTAGTATATATTTTAACTTAAAAACAAGATTTAAAGTGAGAAGTTCTCACAGAGGGTTCCACTCCGCCGTGCTTTGCTTTTGAACTGCTAAACCGTCTGGATTTGTTTGAAATTCCAACACATCCATTTCACGCTGATCATATATAAATAAAAATCACAATTTTATTTTCCATTCATATATAAAAATCATATTTTTGTCGCTTATTTCTATATAAAAATTATATTTCTGCTACTTATATAAAGATCGAATTTTGATTTCGCTGCATATATAAAGATCAAAATTTTATTTCGCTACATATATAAAGATCAAATTTTGATTTCGCTACATATTTAAAGATCAAACCTTTTACATATATAAGGATCATATATATATATATAAATCACATTCTTATTTTCACTTTATATATATATAAAAATCACTTCTTTTATTTCAAATCTAAGTTATAAAAATCAAACCTTTCTTTGTTATAAAAAATAAACCTTTCTTTGTTATAAAAATCTCATCTTTATATTTTATAAAAATTCAATCCTTCCACTTAGCAACGTTATTTAAATAAAAATTGATTTTTATTTTTATTACATCCAAACTAAAAATAAATTCAATAATTTAAACACTCCTTTAATATATATAAAAACGAATAAATAAATTAAAAACTTACTTTCTTTGTAAAAATCGAATTTCAATTGAGGAGGACACACCAGCAGCTAGAGGCGACGGAGTAGGGCGTTGGGCGGAGGGGAGTTGGCGGCAGGTGGTTAGAGGCGGTTGAGCTCCGGTGTCATGGGGGCCATCGGGTTTTGTTGGGGCTGTGGGGGCTTTGGGGGAATCGGATGAGGAGAGGAGGGAAGAGAGAGGTTGCGGAGGGGAGAGGGGGGGGGGTCTGGCGAGCTGCGCCACCGCCTTGGGAGGACCGGCGATGGTCGACGTCGATATACAGAGGGGGGGGGGGCGACGGGTTTTATCTTTTTTTTTTAATATTTGAAAACGATTTAGAACTGACCGGGGGGGGGGGGAGGGTAGAGAGAGAAATAGGGGGAGAGGGTGTTGACTTTTATTTTAATTTCCTATTTTTAATTCTCAAAAAGTAACTTTTTATTTCGAACCCCTAACGAGACCCACCGACTATCGTCCCTAGCTAATTACCCCCATTCCGAACACAATGGGATATGTATCGTAAGCCAATTCCATTGTTTCGATCAGTTTTGCCTTAAATTAAAATATAAATCATTATATATTCAATTTAAACGTACGTTTCAATTTACTGGGGCCACATACGGATTTCAAAAATTCTAGAAAAATTATTTCTAGCTTTGTATCGACGATATGGTCCTAACAAAACTAATTTCGTCAAATTCTGAGACCGTTTGAAAAATGGCCATTTTCCAGTCGATTAAAATCAACTAAAACTGGTCAAATGCGTTTTCCTTTGCCACGCCCACATATTGATTCGAAAAATTACGAATTTTGGAATCTAGCAATAACTTAACATCATGGATCCAACAAAAGTGGTTTCGTCGAAAACCGAGGTCGTTTGCAAAATTCCCATTTTTAAGGGCCGAAATTCCATAGCGACTATTCTGAATTTTCAATTGGAGATAACTTTTGATTCCCGCTATGAAATTTCGATTTTTTGGATTCATTGGAAAGATATTCTCAAATAGATTCTAATGTTTTTGGTTTCGCTAAAATCCGGTTTATTTTGCACCCGGTACATTCATTTGAAGTTTGAAATCGAATTTTCAAACAACCGCGCCATTTTCAATTCCTTTTATAATTAAAATAAAATATTTATATTCTAACGACGATCTATATAAATATATAAGTTCTAATTCTATTCAAAATAAACTTATCGTCGTTAATATTTAAAATAATTCATTTTAAATATTCAAAATTCACTAAAATTGCCAAAATAAATTTTTTAAATTGGCTCAGATTTCCGGGTTATTACATAGTTCGATTCCATGGTATCACGAATAACATCGTGAGTGATCGAGATCATTTGTTCATGAGTGGATTTTGGAAAAGTTTGCAAGAGACTTTAGGAACCAAGTTATGTATGAGTACGGCTTATCATCCTCAGACTAATGGTCAAATCAAGAGAGTTAACCAAGTTTTGGAAGATCTCCCAATAGCTTGTGTATTCGGTTTTGGGGGATCATGGGAAGACCATCTACATCTAGTTGAGCTTGCCTACAACAACAATTACCAGTTGAGCATTGGGATAGCAGCATACGAGGCGCTGTATGGTAGACCGTGTAATTCTTTGGCATGTTGGTTAGAAACTGAAGATAACTACAACAAAACACCCATATTACAACTTTTTCATTACAACTTGCACAAGCCGGTATTTGTAATAGGTAAAAATGGGAACTTGCCTCTTAGGCCCGCTTAGTTTTGTCGCAGTACGATAAAATCTGGCCACAAAATTTCTAAATCTAAACCATAACCTCATCACCGCTCTTAGCCGCCATCCACGAAAAAACCCTATAGCAAACCCTAACCTCATCATCGCTCTTAGCCGCCATCCACGAAAAAAAATCATCTAGCAAACCCTAACCTTCTACCCTCCACCACTTGCTCACCTCCGTTGCTACTGGATTTAGCTCGCTTGTGTTGCTTCAACTTACGATAAACAGGTATCTACAATTCATTGTTGCTCTTCTTTATTAAACACGTATTCACAATCTGTACCGGCGACCGTCATTAAAATAGGTATTTGCAATCGATCTTTTTCACATTACTTATTATTACAATTCGGTTTTAAACTACGCAAATAAGCTTTTGAGTTTTGAATGAATAACAGATTATGTTAACCCAACAGAGAATTTTTTTGTTAAAGGCAATATAAGAACATGAATAGACTAAGGATGTTGTATAATATAAAAAAATGGAGGTAAGAGTACAATCAAACGAGAATCTAACTTTGACAGAGAAATTTTCAAGCAAATAATGAAATTACTTGTGATAACATGGACAGATTTCAGGGTTATCACGTAAGGAAAGATACAAAATGCGCATAATAAGCTGCTGCTATGATTTTTCTTATGTGTGGATGCATTGCAATTACTGCATGATAGAAAAGGGCAAGCGGATAGAGTATGATAGAGAAGAGTGAGTGTGGAAATGACAATGAAGTCATTGAAGGTAAAATAACATCACATATTTATTTCTTCTTAATTACATTTACTCTAAAGCTAAGATCTAGCTATTATTGTTTATTTCTTATGATTATGGATAAATAATATATATGTACACTTAAGTTTGTTTTACAATTTGAAGATTAAAGGAGATGTATTTACATCAGGCAGTAACATGACTTGAAAGTTCACATTTTTTTTGACTGCCTTTTTAAGGACAATTCATATCTTGCTTTTTAGCCTTCATAGAGTAGTGGGAACGCAAGAATATATATAATGTTGGCTCTATGTGATGGTTTGATAAAGTTAGATAAGCCATCTATGAAAATCTGTAAGGAAACCTACATGTTCTTAAGTTGTCAGTTCATATAGTGTTTGAATTTAACCACTATTCATTGGAATTTAAGCCATATTTTTAGATCTGTGAATAGAACTTACACTACGCATCTTTAATCCAATAATGAAATATATTTTTAAGTCTAACAAAGCAATTTCGCATGCACCGTTGATATGTTCTTTCGATCTTCTAAGGTTATAATCATGCATGAAACAATTTTGAAAGTAGTGTAAAAATTAATTGAGTGTAAGAGATCAAGCTTGCTTGCACTATGTTGTAAATAAGAGGATAAAGAAAATCTTTTCAATTTAGTTTAGATTAGAGGTCTTCTTATGAACTTTATTGGAAGACCTTAAGTTTTGATTAAATTGAGAAAGTTAGATTTGTGCTTATTAATTTTCCAAGTTTACATAATTAATAAAGTTCAGTAGTTAATATTGGAAAAATCAAACCATAGCTGGCAATAACATGAAAGCACATCACACTAGAACTAAGTGCTTCTAGAATTTGAGCAAAAAAGTATATTCAAACTAAATTTAGAATTATGTGGAAAACAGTAAAGATTTTTTTACATAATATTTATATCTTATATTTACATTGTAGAACCTTTGTAAATGCTTGGAAAACATGGTTTCCTAGATAGGACTTTCCACTAGCTACACATGGAAGATAGTAGATGCTCATTGAGATTGTAAAATTATTGTATAAATTATGAAATTTTCAGAAAATAAGTAATCAGCGAGTTTGACAATCATGCTTATAATTGTATGTAGTTTAAATTGAAGAAAAACTCCATTTTTTTCATGCATTTACAGAAATTTACCAAGATATGAATGCTTATCTATGTTCATAGCCGTAAATAAAAAAGAGGAAAGGTTCCAATATTGCGAACAAAAATATTGAGCTAAGTAAAATAAAATTATGATTATCCCCAAGCAACAATTTAATGAATCAAAACTGTTGAATTCGTAATTAAAAAATTGCAGAACGATAATAGGGAAAAAATCCATATCCCAGGTTACGTTTTTAAATCAATTTTGGAGGATGAACACGGCAATTATACCTTGATATAGTGATGCAAGTCGATTAAAAGATATGGTTTACCTTGTAAAAGATTTCTGAATTATATGGTAAGTCTCTTATTCGAGAAAAAATAGAACAGAAAACAACATATCAAAGTTTTGTTTCATTATAGCTGATAACGACAACATAAAATTCATTGGAAATCTTTCAATTTCATAGGATTTTATTTTATCAAGAAATTTTGCATAGAGTAGAGGGCAGCGAGAAAGTAGGTAAAAAAGAAAATTAAAGTATTTTGTTTATTTCACATTTGTAACATCAGAAGTCCAATAGTGCACAAAGTAGAGCATTAACTTGAAAAAGATTGAGAAAATTAAAAGGCGAGGATTCGTGATTCAACTTTATAAACTATAGCATATGTCAGGCCAGCATTACAGGATCTTCCTTTTAAACCTTAAAAGATAGCAAGATAAAAAAAATTAAAGCTTCAAACCTATGTTCTCTGATACATAATTGCAACCAAGTAGTTGGAAATTGTTTGTTCTTTAAGAATGGAAATTAAAATGTTATTCATTGCTTGGATGAATGGTACTTGCTATTCTCAGACTTAGGTGTAAAATTTCAATACTTCATTTTCTTCTTTACTCTCATACCATATGCATGCTATTATTATCATATTTATGATCCTATTGGAACTGAATTGAATAATGTGACAGATTAAACAAAAATCAGATGCTAAAAGATTATGTTACTGTATGAAAACATATAAAATAGTTTTAAAATACTAGTGGCATAACAAAATATAAAGTATTACGCAGACTATTCAAAATCGAAACAATATTAAAAAAGTAATACATACAAATAATCAATGTAATTTAAAAGGTACATTATGTCATAAACGAGGATGATGAGAATTGTTTGTTGAATGACGTGGAAGTGGTAAATAATTGAAGTAATTTAAAAAAAATTGATGAACCGAAAAGAAAGGGTTTTGTTGAATGAAATGAAAGTGGTGTAAAAAAAAGTTTCCAATCTATGATGCTAATCAGTTTAAGGAATAATGTTTACCTTGTAAAAACATTTGCAATTTCTAGACAAATCCTTTCGTTGGAAAGAATATGCAATAAATAAAACTCTGATCCATAAAAGCTAGCAATAATGAATAAAACATTGATGATTTTAGTCCTCTATATTAGCTAAAGTTTCTGGAAAGAGAAGCTAGGAGTTGCAAGAAGTAAAATGTAGAATTAAGGAGATTTAACCATTTAATTGTGAATATTTTTATAAAAAAAGAATAGGTAGGAACCCAAAAGTAGAAAAAACTATTTCGTTGTAATTAAATCAAGAATGAAAATGAGCTGACATAAATAAATGGACATGCAACAATTGGGAAAATGAAATGACATCAACAAATGAACTGGCATAAAATGAATATGTGTAGAGGGAATCTTCAATCAGCATGCAAGTCTCATTAACCCGTAAGTAAATAGATTAAACAGAGGAAAATGGATTAAGGAAAAGAATGCCACACATCAATAATGAATAGGAAAAATTAGGCCAAGATTAAATGGAAGAAAATCCCAACCACATATGGTATCATTTTAACCTGTAGTAGACCTGGAAATCTAATCAAATAAAACCCAAAAACATATGCATTACTTTTTTTGACTCTGAACGTGGTAAATGAAGAAAGAAATTGTTTTAAATAGAAACCTGGAAACATAAGAACTACTTTCCTATATTCCAAGCAAATTAAATCAAGACGGAAAATGTATTAACTGCTTAGGTACAAAGAATAAAAACCCAAAAACAGAAGTTTCCTAACAAAAAAATAGTATGATTATTAAGAGAAGGACTTCAAACAAATGAACTATACTCTGAAAATCTTTCTATAGGCAAACAATATACAAATCAATAATATAAAATGTAGTCTAGTGTGGAAACTTCTGTAAATACTCATGCTACATTTATACTGTGGAAACCACGGTAAATTCAACTGCAATAGTCTATATGCAAATATTTTAAAATTATAGATATTCTACAACTACTCATGCATATGAACAATTTAAAAAAAATCACCATTTCAACACATTTTGTATGAAAGGAACCCTCATACATGTATGATAAATACATCGCGGGCTCTTATTGGAGATTGGATTCCGTCTATGACAAGGTATGGGACCACCTGCCGATAGTGTATCTCTAGAGGCGAATACACTGGGTTCAATAAGAACAGCTTGCAACCCGACCCACACGTGACCGACCACTCATTTCGCTTGAGTGTATCGAATGTATATCACCAACGGTTGGGAGCTACCCACCGTTTCCCGAAAAGGGGCAACATCGGAATAGATAAAATAATGAAATGGATTTTCTCTAGATAGGTGATATACACCCTAATGGGAGCGACCCACCTAGCCATGCTGCCTGCCCGATTTCTATCATTTCCCGGTTGATGAGGCTTGAGGTCATAACGTATTTTGATACACCTGACCACCATTCACTTTGAATGCCACATCGTCATACCCGTCAAATCACAAATTGATTTCCCCAAAAATACCCCTGGTATAAAACTAAGAGAAACGAATTCCTCCGCCACCAAACGTAAGTACGTTTGAAGAGACCAACTTACGCGATCCGTTAGATATACTCTGTTAGACATTCGTCCATTCACGTTGTCCTGGGACTGGACAAACCGAAGACACTATTCTGTAAACAGGATAGCCCTTGCATAACTCCATCTTCAATTATTTTCATCATATTGATCGCAACGCTAATTTCCATACAGAGTGGTTTTCATAAAATGAATCTGATCCCAGTCTCTCTATATTGACGACCGAAAAATGGTCAAAAACTTCGATAGTCGGTGATTTAACTATCAAAGAAAAATAGGTGTAAAACCAACAATCTTATTTCCAGATAGAAATTCAGGTAGTTGTAGAATAGCTTCAATAAATCAAAACTCTTTATAGATTCTCTTTTTTTTAAAAATGAATATGTATGATAAATACATGAAGTCAAACTTATGCCCTTTGAACTTGCAAACTTGTGATAGTCCAACCCTCATACATGTGTAAACTTGTAATAGTCTAAATTGTGTTGGTTGTTACTAAGCTATGGTAATTATCATGATATGTACTTGAATATCTCAAAAACACAATCGTTTAGAACATTTTAAGGACAAATTTGCATAGATAATTATGTTTTATGAAATATAAAGTTAGAGTACTTGTGTTCTAAAGATAGACACCAAGTTATAACGGACTGGGTTTAAAATGATTGTTAGAGTACTTGTGCAATATGCATGTGCGTATAATCATCTTTAACTACTTGGTTTAAAATGATTGTTAATGGTTGGCTGAAACAGGTAAGGGCAATGCTTAGGCATTAGATGAGTTAAAAGTGGGGAGGGGAATACAAGTGGACGTGATGTGCAATTGGTTCAACAAAACAATAGAGGTTAAGGACTGAAAGGACTGAAATGGAGGAGAGAGAGCACTTACCAGGTTGTACAGCTCCATGCAAACATGCCTGGCCATCACCATTGGAAACACTACTATCATTCTGTAAAGCCATGTCATAATTTTGAATAGAGCTCTTCATGGTTTTTTTTCCATATGTTTCGTATATTTATATTTATTTATTGTTATATTTGTATTTTATAATGCACTTCTTACTTGTTTTTCTGTTTTTATTCATGATCAGTTGCATATTTTTAAAAAGAGGAGCTCGAGTTTTACGTCAAGAAGCTGTAGAAGATGCTACTACGCAACTCCATATATAACAACAATGGAGCATAATAGTTGTAATAAAGTTTATTACAACGGTGGAAAACAGTTGTAAAATATACATTTTACAACGGTGTCGCAACGATGCAAAAAAGTTGTAAAAGATTTTAGTCTATTACAACTTCTTAATAGACGACGGTTGCCCTACCGTTGTAAAAAGTCTTTTACAACTGTTTTCCACCGTTGTAATATGGTCAATTAGTTGTAGTGACACATTGAATTTACCATTATAATCTTGCTAGTTTAGATCCTATGGTGATTCGAGTTCAAATTATACTTACATCAATTAGATCTAGGCGAAAACAACTTGAAATGATGAAAATGAGATCAAATATCTCATATACTTGTTTGAATCTGTGCGAGAGATGCTTACGACTCACAAAATCGACAAACTAGCTCTAAAACGATGATCTACAAATCCGGACACCGAAGAACGATGAAGAATGAACTTCGAATCAATCAATTTGATGCTATCTACCTTTCTTCAATGTGGATCTTCTAATCTAGATCTATGGTTTTAAAGAAGTAGATATGTATTTAATTGAGTAAGGAGGACCACGAGCTCAACCAAATAAGAGAAATGAAGAAACTAAACTATTCTCTATGCCTTACCCCACTATTTATAGCCATCTAACCTGCCCACTAACGGGCCACACCAAATCAGTCTACTATGACTAGTTAGCCAGTCCAGAAATTGTGTAGCACTAAAATAGCGATTTCTCCCAAACCGCTGAATCAAATTTTTGATGTGACCATTCTACGAAATTGGCAACACCATTTCCTTTCCAATGAAATCGATCTCAGCACCTGATTCGATCCCAGTCAGAAGTAATGCTTTGTATAAAACTGACATGGGAAAAATGGTCACAAACAGAATTGATAAAAATTATGGTCATGTATCACATCCCCATAACCAACATATCAAAATATGAGAATGATACGACCCTCAGGGAATTAAATGAAAATATTTTACGATCCTTCAATACATAAAATGCGAGTCATTACAGTCTCCCTCCATTAGGAATTTCGCCCCCAAAATCCCAAGCGAACATAAGCAACCACAAACAAATCTGCATACCTATCATCTATAAGCAACCAATTTACTATCCAAACTAGCATCTTTCAAGCCAATGCATCCATAGCCTTAACCTAGCACGTGGAATTCTAATGAATAATACAAGTTACAATGGTGTAAGGTGACACAACATTTATGGGTCATACCAACAAGGAGTTCTGGATGGATCATGTTCATACTCTCTTCCGTTTCTCACGTACAATCATCATCATCCTCACTCCATTGCACCTTGACTACCTTAACCGTCTTCCTCCTAAGCTGTTTCGTGTCATTCCCCACAATGCGAAGCGGCTTACCAGTTTTCGTAACTACGGGCACGACTTCTAGATCTTCGTACTGTTCCGAAGATACCACCACATTTTAATCATGCACACACTTTCGTAGAAACGACACATGGAAAACATTGTTCACACTCGACATCTTCTCGGGTAAATCCAATTTATACGCGAGCTTCCCAATCCGCTCGACTATCGGAAACGGTCCAATGAATCTTGAAGCTAAATTTCCTTTACTTCCGAACCGAACAATATTATTCAACGACTAAATCTTCACGAAAACCATATCACTGGCGTCGAACTCCAAATTCTTTCGACGTTTATCGGCATAACTCTTCCGAAGATCTTTGGTTGCCTTAATTCGTTGCCGAACGATCTCGATAACATCCGAGGTCTCCCTAATCATCTCTGGCCAAAGTATCAACTTATCTCTAGTCTCTAACCAACATGTCGGAGAATTACACGGTCTACCATACAACACCTCATATGGTGTCATCCCAGTGCTTGATTGGTAGCTGTTGTTTTATGCAAACTCAACTAGATGTAGACGGTCTTCCCACAATCCCCCAAAGTCCAATACACAAGCTCTAAGGAGATCTTCTAAAACTCGGTTACCCCTTGCGGTTTGACCATCGGTTTGGGGATAATAAGATGTAGTCAAACACATCTTGGTTCCCAAAGTCTCTTGCAAACTCTTCAAAAATCCACTTGTGAACAATGGATCTTGATCACTCACTATGCTCTTCGGGATACCATGGAATCGAACTATCCATTTTATATATAGCTCAACCAACTTTGATGTTGTCCTAGTCGATCTGACAAGAATAAACCTCGTGCTTTTGATCAAACGATCCACGATGACCTAACTCCCTTCCTTTCCTGCCATGGTTCTAGGTAGTCTATCGATAAAATCGACCGATATCTTCTCCCACTTCCACATAGGAACTTCCAATGACTAAAGTAATCCAGCTGGTTTCTTCATCCCTTCCCAGTAGTAAGCTCGCTTCATGCCTGATACGTCTTGTCACCATCCGGATGAATCGCCATCTTCGAGATGACATTCGCTCAGAACCCCATCTCTCAATCCATCAATATCAGGAACAACTAGTCGTTCTTCTTTCTGAATCCAACCTTCCCGATCAACCTCGAATTCCTTGTTCTCTGGTTCCAACTTCTAGAATATTTTGACAAGCTTTACATCGCGCTTTGGCTCTCACCAATCCTTTTGATGATAGTAGTCTTATCGATAAGCTTGCCAATATTTCATGTTCTAACTCACACTGAGGCCTGAAATCAAATCCTGCCAAATACACGAGGTGCTTCCATTCCAAAAACATTGCTCCCAAACTTGCTTGTCTTTGACTCAATGCATCTGCCACTACGTTGCCTTTACCAGGAGTATAGGCTATACCAAAATCATATGATGCAAGAAACTCTAACCACCTTTGCTGCCGAAGATCCAAATACATTTGGAAGAAAAGATACTTCAACGACTTATGATCCATAAACAACTCGAATCGAACTCCCAACAGGTAATGTCTCCACATCTTAAGAGCAAAGATGGTCAATGCCAACTCCAGATCATGAGTTGGATAATTCCTCTCGTGTGGCTTTAATTATCGACTCGCATATGCCACAACTTTATCCTTCTGTATTAGCACTACTCCAAGTCTAGTACCACATGCATCGGTATATACCACCATTTCCTCATTTCCACTTGGAATGGTTAAAATGGGAGCATTCGTCAGTCTCTCCTTCAGGATTACAAAAGCTTGCTCACACTTCGCATCCCATGTGAACATTTGGTTCTTATTCGTCAATCCTGTTAATGGTGCATCTATCTTGGAGAAATCCTTGATAGTATCCGACCAACCCAAGGAAACTCCTCACGTCCATCATATTCTTATGTTTATCATAGTCTTGGATTGATGCCACCTTAACGGGGTCAACCTCAATTCCATTTCCAGAAACAACATGACCTAAGAACCTTCACTCTTCCATAAGTGACATTTTGAAAACTTAGCCCTCAGTTGATGCCTTCACAAGATTTCCAAAATAACTCACAAGTTTGTATTATGCTCTTCTTCATTCCGGGAGTGAACCAGAATATCGTCCACGAACACAAGCATGGACTTTTTCAACTGATCTCTGAATATCATATTCATAAGATCCAACAAATACATTGGCGCGTTATCAACCCAAATGGCATCACCAACCATTCGAAGAAACTGGATAGTGTCCTAAAATCTGTCTTCGGCACTCTATCCTTCGCCACTCTCAACTTGTGAAATCCCAGTGCCAAATCCATCTGAGAAAACACCTTGGCTTCGTGGAGCTAATCAAACAAGTCATCTATTCTTGATAATAGATACTTGTATTTCTAGGTCACCTTGTTCAGCTCACGATAGTCCATACACAATCTCAAAGATACATCAGCCTAAGGGCTACAACTGATCTCTGAATATCAAACTCTCGTTGTTCTCTAGGCGCCATCCACCTAAGGGATATAACGATAAGTCCAGCACCTTTGACCAAATCGATTCTGAACTCAATCTTGCGTTACAGTGGCAACCCTTTGACCTCGTCAAAGACATCATCGAACTCACTAGTGATCAACACATATGACAAGTCTTCCCGTGGAATCTCAAGCGAATATAAATAGCTTACGAAGGCACCATCTTCGGGCTTACATCGAATCACAACCATTTGCCCTTCCATATTCCCGACTGTCAATCTAGCTTCTCGCAATCCACTTTTGCCTCATACCTCTTGAGCCAGTCCATACCCAAAATAATCCCAAACCTAGCGAAGTTCAAAACAAAGCAATCACACACAAAGGAGAAACCATGACTCGACAACACTAGACCACGACGAATCATGCACAGAGTTGATGAACCACCAACTGGATTAGTCACGATCAGTGGTCTATCACAAATCTCGGGCTCCAAACCCAAGCACCACACAAGCTCATTACAAATGAAAGAATGCGATGCCTCAGTGTCGAACAACACTCAAACTGAAACATCTCTAATGGAAAGAATACCTTGAATGACAACACTCTTCCCTTTCTCCTCTGCTATAGGAGCCTTCGAAGAAGATGGCACATCTTCCAAAGCATACGCCTTCACAATCTTCTTTCCCTTAGCTGGTTCTAGACAATCCTTCTTGTTATGCCCAGGCTTGCCACAGTGTTGACTTCTTCTCAGCTTCCAGATTCTTACAATCCTTGGAATAATGGCTCTTCTGGTGACAGTTGAAGCAAGTCACTTCGCCTTTTTGTTTTTTCTGACCATCTTTTCCTTTCTGCGGTTGCTCCTTCCTCTTTTTTTTTGTTACCACCTGCTGTGGTTTCGGTTCTTCTTTGGCTGCAACAACAGTGTCTTCCTTGGGAAACAAACTCTCATGCCTTAGAGCTTTTTCCATGATCTTCGATCATAAATATTATCCAAGTGATCAACCAGATGATTCCCAAGATATTTGTCCATGCCCATGACAAACTTCTTGTTCTTCTAATAAGGAGTCTCAACATATGAACATGCATACTTTGACAAGGCTTCAAAATAAAAAACATACTCCAGCACTGGTCGACCATTCTGCTTAAGCTCAACAAACCTTTTAAATAGAATAGACTTCTGAATGGTAGAGATAAACATCATCTCAAACTTGACTTAGAACTTCTCTCATGAAATCTCATCTTCTGGAGTCTCTAGAGTGATAGTGTTCCACCAATTCATAGCTCTGCCCAGTAGCTGCTGATGCAAGATTCCTCTTAGTCGCATCATCATTTCCCAAGTCTTCAAAAATCCGAATGCAAGCATCAAGCCACCTTTGAATGTCTATTGTCAGCTCCATCCCTTTTAATGTCTTTCCTCCTAGAGTAGTGAAGTCTTTGCATAGTTTCGCGAAGTCCACAGCCTTAGGCACCTGCCCCTGAACCCCCACATCTATCGCAGATGTCTCTAGAACGGGTACGCTTTTCATGATCGTTTCCGCCATGGCCTCAAACACAACTGGGTAATCATCACCCCCTCCAGGAAAAGTAACCTCCCTAGCAGTATGTATTGAAGTTCGACGACTCATTCTAAATTTGAAAAATCGAATAATTAGTCCACACATGAGAAAACTGCAAATGGAGTTCAAGCGTTATTATATACTATAATATACATCCATCAGAAATCTACAATTATGTCTCTCATATGTTATTACGTCTTCGAACATTGGCTAAAATAGATTAACCAGAGCTTTGATACTAAATGTGATGACCGCCCATAACTCCCATACTTAACAAGAGAAATAATGTGCTAAAAGGTATGCTAGGCAGCTATGGACGATCATCAAGGCAAGATAAATACAACCGGAACCTGTCGTATAGCTCACAGTGCAATGATAAAATATAATAGAACATATACAACAGGCAATAATACTGAAGCAGAATTGAGCAGAGTCTTAAACTTTTCATATCATCATGAATTATCCTATACAACACTGCATTACCATAAGAGTCTACACAAAGTGCATCACTACAAGTCACTCAGATAATACATCAAACATAGGAAAAAACAAAATATGTATAATAGAAAACTGATACGTAAGCCTCCAGCCCGTCATCGATCTGCAACATCGTCCACTAAGATATAGGTACCTGTTACATGCTACTCAATCTGCCCATCCACAACAAGATGAACAACCCGAGGTACTAAGAGGAAACATAAAACCTTGAGTCAAACAACAGTCTTAATGAGCGATAAAACAGCTAACTAACATCATCAATAAAGTACATGATAAATAGGTATATTAATCATCTAATCTACCAATTATATCAATAGAGAAGAATCCAACACGTCTCTTCCACATACGACAGTGACAGCCTTTACAAATAACCAGATAAAACAATCGATACATTTATGGCAACCAGTTATCGAGTGTAGACCATTCTAATTGAACTCGACATCTCCCAAGCACAAATCCCGAAGGCCTAAACCAACATAAGATAAGTACCCAAGAGAAATCTCCTTGGACGTTGGATTATCTACTCAAGACAATACAAGCAAAACAATCATCATTCATGACTCTGGCTATCGCCGCCAATCCTGCATTGAAGCCATTGTTAATTGTATGACCGGCTCAACATCATATCGTCCGTCAAGTGCTAATGGTAACCTCGGTTCTAGCAAAAACTTCAAACGCCTTTCATCGATACGTATTAGGCTTTCATCGATACCTGGGGTACTCGACTAATTAGCTAGTTTTTTAGGCGTCCCCATTATACCCTTGCTTTGAGCCCGCTAGAACCTACGACAACTAACTTCTCGGTCTCCAGTATCTCTAGTCATCGTCATCGACGACCATTCATAAGCTCAAATCATATTGAGCAGCCATTATCCACGAGCTCAAATCATATTGAGTCGTCTTCACATTCATTGCATTTCATCGATTAACGAAAGCTTCACCCAATATGAACATTCCATCTTGAATTCATGTCGAAACCACGATCAACATTGATCCAAAATAAACTCTATTTGGTCAGATATTTGATGGATCAATACTAGTCTATCCCACTAGACCAATATAATTTCATCCCACTGGATCGGTACTGATTCATCCAACTAGATCAATATCAGTCCATCCCACTCGATAGGTATTGATCCATCCACCTGGATAAATATCATTCCATCCAACTAGATCAATATCAGCCCAACCAACTGGATCAATATCAGTCCATCCAACTAAATATGTATTGATCCATCCAACTAGATCAATATCAGTGCATCCTACGGATCGGTATTAATCCAACCAACTGGATCAATATCAGTCCATCCTACCGGATCGGTATTGATCCATCCAACTGGATCAATATCAGTCCATCCAATTGGATCAATATTGATCCAACCAACTGGATTAATATCAGTCCTTCCCACTGGATCAATATTAGTCCATCCAACTAGATCAATATCAGTCCATCCCACTTGATCGGTGTTGATCCATCCAACTGGATCAATATCAGTCCATCCAACTTGATAAATATCAGTCCATTCCACCGGATCAATATCAATCCAACCAACTGGATCAATATTAGTCCATCCAACTGGATCGGTATTGATCCATGCAACTGGATCAATATTAGTCCATACCACTGGATTGGTGTTGATCCATCTAACTGGATCAATATCAGTCCATCCCACTAGATCAATATTGATCCATCCAACTGAATCAATATCAGTCCATCCCACTGGATCAGTATCAGCCCATCCAAATGACGATCCATCGCCTACTCGATCAACATACATCTGATTTCAAGCAACAATTCGATAACATAATCAAGCGATCATCAAGCAAACACTAACACATCAAATAATCATCAACAACCATATGAAATGATGAAACTCAATATGTTTTAGTTCTACACAATTTCTGTGCGAGAGATGCTTATCACTCACCTAACACACAAAACAATGATCCACAAATCCGAACAGCGAAGAATAATGAAGAATAACCTTTCAATCAATCACTTTGTTGCGATCCACCTTTCTTCGATGTTGATTTTCAGTCTTCTAATCTAGATCTATGATTTTAATGGAGTTGAGATGTCTTTGATCGAGAAAGGAGGATCACGGACTCAACCAAATAAGAAAAATGAGGAAACTGAACTATTCTCCATGCCTCTACCCCCTATTTATGGCCATTTAACCAGCCCACTAATGGGCCACACCAAATCAGTCCACTAATGACTAGTTAGCCTATCCAGAAATTGTGTAGAACTAAAACAGCGATTTATCCCAAACCGCTGAACTAAATCTTTAATGTGACCACTCTACAGAATTGGCCACCATTTTATTTTCAATGAAATCGATCTCAGCACCTGATTCAATCCCAGTCAAAAGTTATGCCCTGTACAAAATTGATAGGGGCAAAATGGTTACAAATGAAACTGTAAAAAATTATCGTCATGTCTCACATTCCCGTTACCAACATATCAAAATATGAGAATGATTCGACCCTCAGGGAATTGAATAAAAATATTTTACGATCCTCCGATACGTAAAATGCGGGTCGTTACATATGTTTTTGTTGATTTTACACTTTTTGTCTTTTTTTTGTATATGGGCTTTCTGACCTTGTATGAGATTTTTTTAAACGCCTTTCATTCATCGTTTCTATTATTTTCTCAAATTTATCTTCAATTTCACCATGGTTAAGTCTACATGCATGTTTTCGCGCTTTATTGGTACCGTAAGATGTACTAATATGGGTTGAGAGATAAAAAGCAGGTGGTGTTTGTGGATTTTGAGGATTAAAATCAGAATTTTAAACTGAAATTGTTTCAAATGAATTATCCTGTTGCCCAAGAGAAAAGGAATCAAAACGACATGCAGGTGAAGTTGGTGGAGATACTATTGTGTATGCCACCTAATGCATACGCGTTGCTCCCTGTTGCATTTGTACGTTGAAATGATTGTTGCATTAGTCTTCAAATTCTCTATGACATTTAATGTGCATTTTAGAATATCCTGAAAATAAACTAAATTCTATTAAAACTTGAATTTAACCAACAATAAGTAATTGTATTTTATACTTCCAGCAATTCAGTCTCTTCACCTTCAGCATTGCCTGAAATAGCATCTCCAGTAACATCCCAATCAACTCTGATTTTGTTTCACATAACCTTCTATTTAACCCGCTTTCTTTTTATACTATCACATGTGTCAACTTTTTTTTCCTCAACCGGAGCCATATTTGACATGATTTCTGCAATAGTATTGAAGTTGAACATGATTGTTTTATGAATTTCTTTTTTATGTTTACTGCAAACCTTATATGCTTCATTAGAATAGTTGAAAGATAATGTTGTTAATTCAAAATTCTACTGATAAACTTGTTTTCCACTGCTTAAAGTCATATGTATATCCTGAAAATAACTTAAAAAATAAAAGTTGATAAAAAGATTAAAAAAACATCTAATATACAAAATGCAGTAATAAAAATGAATTTAACGAGTGATATTTGAATTGGGCAACATATTAAAGTAGAAAAATTGTAAAAGTTTTGGATTTGGGGTTGTTTGTAAGGTAGAGGTGAAGTTATGAGTGAAGAGGAAAGGAGTATAAGAAGGCAAGGAACATAAATAGTCATTGGAGACCAATGCTTTTTTCCAAACCGTGACGCAGAGATTAAAGTCCGTATTTTGACCGTTGGGATGTCGGACGCGTTGGACGTCAAAGCAATGGTAGCATTCACTTTTTGGTTGCGATGGATATTTAATTCTTCTATTATTAATATTCTTTTATTGTATTTATTTTGTTTTTCTTTGGTTTAAATAATGCAGTTAATTGGGTTTAAAATATTTTTAAACCATGAACTACTAGAGAAAGGCAAATTCTAGTCCAACTCAAGAATTTGCTTAGTAGCTCCCTACAACTTGAAAACCCGGTAAACCCCCAATTCTGCTGAGTAGCCCCTCGTTGAATTTAAAAAAACAAAAATACCCTTCCATAAAGAGTAATTGCATGGTTTTCCAAGGTACCTCGTAGTTGCAGTACAAGGTTCCTTAGAGTACCACATATGAGCTCTAAGTGGTTCTTTCAGGGTCCACGTAGGACAACTACAAGGTACTCTAAGAAATCATGTAGAACAACTATGAGGTATGCAAAAATCCAAAAAAAAAAAAAAAATGAAAAACATCATTTTCGCCCTCATTATTTTTTGATGAAACAGAGGACTACTCAGCATTTTGCTCGGTGGAATATAATAAGCCCTAGATAAATTGCTGTAAAAAACACAACTTTAAACAAGTTCTAGTACATAGGAAATAAAAAATAAATATGCTATTGGATGTTTCTCCTAACTTTCTCCATTAGATGGACCAATTGTAGCTTAAACTCCTCACGCTTGTTTGATAGAAAATAGAAAGCTTCGCCATTTGATTTCCAAGTTTTTAGAAAATAATTGATTCCCCATTTGAAAACGAGTCATCGATCTGACGCATAGCTATACACTCTGCAATTGTGAATGCCATGTATGCGTCACGTGAAGAATCTACACCCAACCAATGTACTCACCATGAAGTTCCGTGATGAAGTTCTAATAATGCCATCAAACGTTTTATTCAGTTCTCTAAACTTTGAAAGCGAAGAAAAAATGAAGTTGATAAACATTCATGTTTGTTGGTTAAGATGTTGTGGCAAGATGCAAGTGGTCATGGATTTGATATGGTTGCATTTCCTGGTATGGTAGTATGATATATACTACCAAACTTGTATATATGTAAAAGCACCCACTTTCTCAAAAAATATATTAAAAAATGAAGTTTTAATGTCTTTCGGCCGCGGAATTCCACTAGCAATCATCTCTGCCAACTTCGTTTTCCAATACATTCCATTGTTCTTTTTCAGTCGTAGTAAATGGTTCCAAGGGATCCAACGTATATCCCACTATAAGGATTTTGAACGTATGTGAGTTTGTATTGAGAATGAAGATATCTCTTTTATTGATGATATTTTTGTTATAGAAATGGCTGAATGAATTGTGTGCAGACTTATAGTGTATTTATAATACACGAGGCAATGGTAACATGCTATTGAGATAAAGAAATAACGTTACAATGTGAAATTGGGCCAAGCCCGATAGTATAAAGCCCAGTATTGGTTTGATATATGTAACGGTTATATTGTATCCATTTCCTATGATAGCCTCCTCAAACCAATAATAAGGATTAGGGTTTCAGCCGACATCAAATGTTTCCTTCGAATTCATGTCCGATCTGCTAGTTTCTAGCACAAATCTCTTTACTTTCTTCTCATTTGCTTGCGATCTTACTTTTGATGTCTTGATATCACCACTATCGACGCGATTCAGATGTGCCTTGTTGCTAGATTCAGATGCATGAAGAGTTATGGCTTCTGTTAGCTTCTTTCAGGTTCAAAATTTCTTTAATATTGTAGATCTATCTACAACGTGAGGTAAAGCTATAATCTTTAGCTCTTCTCCGTGTCTCATAAAATTTGGTGCCGATAATGGCTTTGTTAATGTATCTGCTCTTGGTAATATGTTGGATTATGATTATCTCTATGCTCCCCTTTTCTACATGTTCTCTGACGAAGTGAATATCGATTTCAATATGCTTAGATCTTGCATGTAAAACCAGATTATCTATCGTGTATACTGCACTATGATTATCACACCATAGCTTAGCTTTTGTTTTTGTAGTGACTTGTATTTTCTTTAATAGAGACCGTGCCCACATTATTTCGGTTGTAGCATTAGCTATGCTTCTATATTTAGCTTCAGTGCTTCACCTAAATACAGTGATTTTCTTTTTGGAACAACATGACACTATATTATTTCCCAAGTATATACAATAACCAGTGGTTGATTTCCTGTCATCTATGTCTGATGCCCAATCTGCATATGTATAACTAGTAATATTTAGCTCCTTTCCTGCTTGAAATGATAAGCCATAGTCCATTGTTCCCTTCAGATATCTTAGAACTCTTTTAACCACTTTCATGTTATTATCCAGTGGTGCCTGCATGAATTGACATACCTTGTTAAAAATGTATGCAATACCAGGTCTAGTTATAGTTGAGTACTATAAAACCCCAACTATACTTCTATAATACTTAATATCTAGTATTGCTTCCCCCATGTGTTTAGATAGCTTTGAATAGCTGATCATTGGGGTGGACCGTGGCTTTTCCTGATCCAACTTAATCTTCAGTAATAACTCATTGATATATTTCCTTTGTGACAACATAATTTCTGACTTTGACCTTGTTACCTCTATACCTAAGAAGTAATTTAGTTCCCCAAGGTCTTTAATAGATAGTTTCTTGTCCAGATATTTGATAAGTTGATCTATTTCCAGTTGATTAGTAACTGTTGTAATGAGATCATCAACATAATCGGTATATAAATGGTTACTTTGTCTGTAATCTTGATAAATAGTGAATTATCTGACTTAGCAAACTGAAATCCTAGTTTTCTTAACATGGTTTTTGGTTTGTTAAACCAGACTCTAGGGGCTTGTTTTAGCCCATATATTATTTATCAAGTTTACAGACAAGCTTTGGATTTTGTATACAGCCCTCTGGTTGCTCCATATAGACATCTTCTTGTAAATTGCCTTTTAAAAAGGCATTATTTACATCAAGTTGTCATAATTTCCGGTAATTATGGAGAGCGATAACTAAAATAATTCTGATTGTGCTTGATTTATGACTGGAGAAAATGTCCCATTGAAGTCAAAGTCTTGTTATTGGGTATAACCCTTGGCAACAGTTCTTGCTTTGTATCTATTTATAGTGCCATCTGGATTTCTTTTAATTCTATATGTCCACTTGCATCCTATGATATTTTTGTCTTTTGGCGATGTTACTAGTTCCAAGTGTTGTTATTGATGAGAGCTTAATACTCCTCATTCATGGTAGACACTCACTCATTGTTACTAACGGCTTGATTATATGTACTTGGTTCATCATCCATTAGTGCAACTGAGTATACTTTGGATTTGAATATACCACTTTTGGATATTGTTATCATGGGATGTCCAAATGTTGTTGTAGGAACAATGTCAGGTTGTTCTTCAGTATTTTCTTGCACTATATCTCTTGTTTCATTGTCAATTTGACTTTCTTGACTGACATTTTGTTCACTGCTTGATACACTTGAAAGTGATTGATTGCTGACTTCTTCTGGGTTGATTGGTTCAGCATCACATTGCTAATTTGAACTTGACTTATTGAATATTTTCTCAATTACACCTGCACTTGTTACATCTTCACAAACCGGTACTTGCTAGGCATATTCTTTAGTATTATACACTTTGTTTGTTGTCTTGATGGCATTGTCATTATATGGAAACACATTCTCATTAAACATCACATGTCTGCTAATAAATATGTTTCCATTTCCATCTAAACATCTATAACCTTTTTGATGAGATTCATGCCCAATAAAAATACATGGTTTAGATCTATTTTCGAGCTTGTATTTATTATATAGTCTTAGATATGGAAAGCATAAACATCCAAAAGTTCTTAAGTAGTTATAGTCAGGTTTACTATTAGATAGTTTTCCATAAGGACTTAATGCTTTCAGCACATCAGTAGGTAATCTATTTGTTAAATAAACTGCTGTGCTGAAGGATTCTGGCCAAAAATTTAAGGGCATAGATGCCTTAGCTAATAATGTTAAACCTCACTCAACTATATGCCTATGCTTTCTCTCAGCTAAACCATTTTGTATAGAAGTGTATGGACAAGTGAGTATATGATTTATACCCTTCTTATTGAAGTACTGTGTAAGAGACTTGTATTCACTCCCATTACCAGACTGCATGCATTTCACTTGAGTGCCAATTTGTTTTTCCATATAGGTTATACACTTAATGATTGTGTTGCATGTTTCATCTTTGGATTTCAAGAAATGTATCCATGTATATCTAGTACATGCATCAATAAATGATATATAATACTTATAATCATAATATGAAAATATTGGAGATGGTCCCCATAAATCAGTAGCTACCATTTCCAGTGGTTTTGTATACTCAGTTAATGAATTAGGAAATGTAACTTATGACATTTCCCCATGTGACAATATGCACAACTAGATAACAGAGGTATATTATCATAAGCAATATTATTACTACTAACAACCTACTTGACAGTTTTGATGCTTGGATGACCAAGCTTATTGTGCCTTACACTAAGTACATTATTGCTATCAATAGTCTTACTTTCAGCAAGATGACAATTAATTTTCCCCTTAGTTCTATTATTGCAGGTGATCTGATTAAACTTGTAAACTCCATGAACTTCTCCACCCTGCAATAGTACATTTTTAGTAAGTAGATATCTTACAAGACAGTGATCAGAATAAAATTCAAAATATACTTTGTTATCATGAGCAAACTTTGACACACTCTTAAGGTTCTTTTTGATATTGGATGCTTTAAGCAAGTTCTTTAATAAAAAAATTCTTGTTCCATTGATGAAACCTTTAACCATATGAATGATGTTGATTAACTTGCCATTTCCCAAACAAATACTATGCTTACCTCTGTACTCTTTGTGACCAAGATTTAGATTTTCCAAATTATTTGTTAAATTATTAGTTGCACCTGAGTCTGGGTACCAGCTTTCATCATGAATTAAATCTTATCTTGTTGTTTCATTTCCCCTTGAATTATTTTCATTATGGGTTGCTTATTCACTGTATATTTGTGCTATATTTGAATTTGGATTTGATTGATTGTTTGTATTCCAACTTGAGTAATTCCAATTGAATCTGAAGTAACACTTTACTATAGTGTGTCTAACCCTTTCACAAATTTGACATTTTGATCTAGAATTATTATGTCTTTGTAACACCCCGTGATTTTAAATATTAAAATTAATGAATTAAAGAATACTTAATTTCAAATATGAGAATTAAGGGAAACGGGTTACGCCATTGCATTTGTCTCGGAATTCTGCTTATGATAGAGTCCGAGTTTGCGTAAAATGGACACCATATGAAGGAGATATGGATGAACGAAGTTAGGCAGAAAAACCGGAAACATACCAGAATGCACTGGCGCACTTATGAAGTGCGCCAGTACAAAAATGCACTGGTGCACCTGCCAAGTGCGCCCATGTTGGGCTAAAAACATGCATATATTTCTGGAGTGTTCTGATCCGAACAGTGAGTCATTGCTGAGGCACTAGGGCTTTGGTGGCTATCTGAATGGTTCTGGTTATTCCTAGGTTAATCCGACGGCTCTTATTAAATTAAACTTCAATAAAAACACTCCCAAACCCTCAACCCTAATCACACTAATTCATACCAAGAGCCGCCATGTCGCCAATGGGGAACCTAGAGTAGCCGCCATTCTCTTTCAACTCAAAATCAAGATAGAAGCAAGAATCAAAATCAAATCTAAATCTAAATTAGAATAACAATTAGTCTACATCAAAGGCGAGCAATTCAGTTTCAGAATACAGATCCCAAAAAAACAAGACCGTTCTTTTGTTTGTGAGTATAATTTCTTTCACACAATAATTAATTAATTTCATTGTGATAAGTTATAATTGGGATTAGAATATGACTTTGAATCATGTGATGTTGTCATTGACAATTTTTTTATTGTGGATCTATTTCATATGTTAAATTGTACATGATTAACTTGATTCATCTTATGCAAGTTTGGGATGTTAAATCATATGTATATGAATCTTATGCAAGTTTGGGATGTTAAATCATATGCTAGTTTATGAATCGTATGCAAGTCCGTAGGTGGATTATATACAAGTTCATCTGTGAATCATGTATATACATATGCTAGTTTATGTGACATTAATTTACATGTTTAGATACATATGCAAGTTCACATCTTTATGTTTAGATCTATATTTAGATCCGTGGTAGTACATAGTTATGCAAATTTATGTTCTATATGCCCATTGCCTATGCTAGTTTTGTATGTGAATCATATGCTAGTTTGAATGAAATTCATATGCAAGTTATAGGAAAACCATATCCATATGTGCAAGTTCACATCTTTATGTTTAGATCTATATTTAGATCCATGATAGTTTATACAAATTTATGTATACCCATTGCATATGCAAGTTATTGGCTATGCAAACTTATGTCATGATTCTTAGATCTATTTAATGTGTTATGCAAGATGTGATGCTGCTTTTCTTTTTATAAGTTAGACTATTTGCAAGTCTAACATATGTCATATTAAAATGTACGAGTAGCGTGGGGACGATGGGATAATATTAAATATTAATATTGTGAATTAGCATAAAATGGCTTAAAAATGCTTATAGTTAATTTGAGACATTAATTGGTATAATTTGTATACATGGAATTTATGGACATAATTTAGGTTACAATTATGAACATAAATTAATTTGGAATTTATTGGCAAATTTGAATAGGGATATTAATCCAATTTGGGGTTAAATAATTATGTGTAATAATTAACCTCCTAAGACACGAGGTTAGACTTGTTTGTGTTGTAAGACTGCCAGAACCCGCCCAGCAAATCCATCAACCACAAACGGTAGTCTAATGTGAGAGGTCAAAGGCACAAATTAAATGCGTAACAATTGTAAAGACAGAGGTTATGATCGTTTGCGGTATAAGACTGCCCGGACCCGCCCGGTAAATCCAGCAACCGCAGACGGTAGTCTAATGTGGGAGGTCTTTATATGGTTACGGTTCTAATGAATTAAGTAACATTTAACCAGATAAACATGTGGTGGGACATGGGGGTTAAGTGGGTGGCCTGGGTGGCATGTGAAATACGATTAGAAACACTTAACCAAGTTGAAAACATGTAAGAAGACATGAATAAGAAGGGGTTAAGTGGGAAATTCTAGTGGGGACCAAGCATAGGTGGAAAGCTTGTGTCAAGTATGGGAACCCTTTTCAAACCAGTAACACATTAAGTATCTTTGTGAGCTTGAAATAGATCGAGGACGGGACACGCTTACTGGGTTTGATTGTAAGAGGTCAAACGGTTAGCGGTGGGAACGCAAGTCCAACGGGGTCATGTGCGTGCGTGGGCCCGGGCTGGTAGGTAAGACGTTGTTGCATCGTGTAGATATAGGCCATGCATCTTTAGTGGTATCGGGTTGCCAATTTGGGGAGTGATACACCCACTGTGGGACCAACACGGGTATCTACGAGTTAGGGAGCTGATCGCATGGGGGTAGTGGGTACAACTAGTGGAGATAGGGGCAGGCGACACCTATGAAGGCAACTAGGGGTACACGAAACTACCATTATCATTATTAAGTTCTGTAGGCGGGATCAACTTTTAGGGTGACTAGTAATGGTGCAGTATGGTAATTATCCTATAGTGATTAGGAACGAGATTAACGCCAAAATATTCCTCTTGTTTGCTTGGTCATGCCCACTCGTTTCACGGTCAAACTTTGTTTTACCAGTTTATGCGTTATCCTAATTACTTTAATAATTATATTGTTAAAGTTATTATACTCGCCAGACTTTATGTCTGACCCCCTTTGTTTTCGCCTCTTTTCTTCCTTCCCCCCCAAGGTTCTCAGGGTAGGACTAGTACTAGTGGAACTTGATTAGGATCTTTCTCTTTTGGAAGTGCTTGGATTGCTGAAAGTAAAGTTCAGCTCGTCTTTTTTATGGCTACTTATGTTGGGGTTATTCTTTTTACTTTATGTACTCAGAATTTTTTTGTCAAGATGGATATTAAGTGTACTTGGTTTTGCTGTTGGTTTATGAAGTTGTTGTAATCAAAATATTTCTCCATTGCAACAAAAGTTGTTTTAAAATTTTCAAGTACCAATATATATATCTGTCTTGTTATATTTTGTTCTATACACTAATAATGCTCCATGAAAGTTAATGCATTCCCTTTGAGAGTGACATTAATGGACGTGGGGTGTTACACATGGTAACAGAGCTGAAGATTACCAGAACAGATATGAATTTTGAAAAACTATTTTTCAAAAGCATTTTATAAAGAAATACTGTCAAAAATATGTTTTAAGGAAAGTATTTTCAAGAGAAAAGTTTGTTTTAGAAAAACATAACCTCCAAGAGCCATATATCTTTTCTTCGTTTCTCCATGCTGAACCTCTTCCGTTTTCTTTTTCTACATGTCTGGGTAACCTGAGATACCCGAGGGCATACCGATACCAGGCTAGTTTAGAAGGTATCTGAAGGCTAGGGCCACTGCCGCAGGCCCAGCAAATGTTCCTCCTCCCCTAGCTGCTGTCGCTCCTCCTCCTCCCCCGCCTCGCGTTGATACTTTTTCGAAGATATGCAAAGATTTTCGGGCAATGGGCAGGAAACCTTTTCACGGATCAGAGACATTTATTGAAGATCAAAATTGGCTTAAGGAGGTGGAAGATTTATTTGGTATCTTCGAGGTAGAAGATGGAAGGAAGGTCCAGTTGGCTGCTTGGTTAATGAAGGACGAAGCCTCATTTTGGTAGGAGGTCACGAATTGAGAGCGTCCAGTGGAGACATGGATGGATTTCAGGCGTAGGTTCGAGATGAAATTTCTCTCACGAGCAGAAGAAAATTTATATATGGAGAGGTTCTTTGCGTTGAAGCAAGGAAATTTGTCAGTAAAGGGGTACGTCAAAAAGTTCAATCAGTTGGCGAGATTTGGCTTAGACTTGGTGAACACACCCGAGAAGAAGGCTCTGAGGTTCGTTAAAGGCTTGAATGAGCCACTACACGGGTTGGCTATGACCCACATTCCGATGGAGGCTACCTTTGAGAGATTGATTGACACGGTGCTTATGCATGAAGAAGAGAAAGGTGCTAATGCTAATAAGGCACCGAAAAAGAAAGGGGATCAAAAGAAATCACAACAGCAAAACAAGAAAGGCGGTAAGGATAACAATGGCAAGGGAAAGAAAAGGTGCTTTAATTGTGGGACACCAGGCCATCTAAGCAAGAACTGTAGGAAAAAGAAGAAGACTGGCTGCTTCCACTGTGGAGAGGCAGGACATCTAATAAAAGACTGCTCGAGGAAACATGGACAAGGGCAAAGTACAGGGTCCACTTCTGGAGGGCAGATTCAGGCTCTCATGGCACCAGGACAGGCAAGAGGGCAGGTTCATGCTCTCATGGCACCAAGACATGAGAGAGGTAGTAACATTTCCTTTGAAAGTTTAGTTTTTCTGTTTGATCATCCTGTTCGTACTTTGTTTGACTCTGGCGCTTCAAACCACTAACCCATTAAGTATCTTTGTGAGCTCGAGTTAGATCGAGGATGGGACACACTTACTGGGTTTGATTGTAAGAGGTCAAAACGGGTTAGTGGTGGCAACGCAAGTCCAACGGGGTCATGTGCGTGCGTGGACCCGGGCTGGTAGGTAAGACGTTGCATCGTGTAGATATAAGCCGTGCATCTTTAGTGGTACCGGGTTGCCACTTTGGGGAGTGATACACCCCACTGTGGGACCAACACGGGTGTTTATGAGTTAGGGAGTTGATCGCATGGGGGTAGTTGGTACAACTAGTGGAGATAGGGGCGGGCGGCACCTATGAAGGCAACTAGGGGTACACGAAACCACCATTATCATTATTAAGTTCTGTAGGAGGAATCAATTTTAGGGTGACTAGTAATGGTGCAGTATAGTAATTATCCTATAGTGATTAGGAACGAGATTAACGCCAGAATATTCCTCTTGTTTGCTTGGTCATGCCCACTTGTTTCACGGTCATACCTTGTTTTACCAGTTTATGCCTTATCCTAATTACTTTAATAATTATATTGTTAAAATTATTATACTCGCTAGACTTTATGTCTGACCCCTTTTGTTTTCACCTCTTTTCTTCCTCCCCCCCGGTTCTTAGGGAGGGACTAGTACTAGTGGAACTTGATCAAGATCTTTCTCTCTCTTTTGGAAGTGCTTGGATTGCTGAAAGTAAAGTTCGGCTCATCTCTTTTATGGCTACTTATGTTGGAGTTATGCTTTTTTACTTTATGTACTCAGAATACAATTTGTCAAGATTGATATTAAGTGTACTTTGTTTTACTGTTGGTTTATGAAGTTGTTGTAATCAAACTATTTCTCCGTTGCAATAAAAGTTGTTTTAAAATTTCCAAGTACCAATATATGTATCTATCTTATTATATTCTGTTCTATACACTAAAAATGGTCCATGAAAGTTAATGCATTCCCTTTGAGAGTGACATTAATGGACGTGGGGTGTTACAATCTTCCTCTACCCCTTGATCTATTAGAGTAGCTTCACCTCTAATTAGTTTGTTCACCTTTGTTGTACTGACCTTTTCCTTTACTACTTGCTACAAAGTTGGCTGAAAGATCTGGTTCTTGTACTTTCTTGGTTTCAATTCTTGCCTCATGTGCAAGTAGTATAAAATGCTCATATTTCATAGAATACATGACATTTTGAGATGATATCACTGATACCACTGCCCCATAGTCATCATTAAGGCCATTTAAAATTGTAAGAATTTGTTCATGCTCACCAATTTTCTGACTTGCAACATCAATTGTATCACACATGGTTTTAACCTTTGCAAGATATTCTCTCATGTTTAAGTTTTCTTTTCTCATGTTCTGTAGTTGCCTTCTGTAGTGCATAACTTTTGATGCTGACTGAGAATTGAAATTTCTCTCAACTGCTGTCCATATGTCATTTGAATTCTTGCATCCTATTACTTGTGATAACAATTTTTGGAATAATGGATGATAAAAACAACAAACTGATTAACCTATCATGCCTATGGTACTTTGTATATTCTTCATTACCAATTGCATTATTCTGTGCATCAGTTATGAATCTTGGTGGGATATATAATGGACCATATATGAAGCCTTCGAGGCCATATCCTTGTATGGCAGTTTCCACTTGAAGTTTCCAGAGTCGAAAGATGTATTCATCCAGTTTGGTAGTAATAAGTTGGCTTTGCAGACCTATTACTATCTTGACAAGATGTTCAACAGCTTCTTGTTGATTCTAAGGGGGATTGGCACTCCCAGAAGTTGCAGAACTAACTTCGCCGGTCATTGTGAGAGAGAATGGTGAATCTTGGTTCAAGATAACCAAGATAATGATCATAATAATAAGAATGAATGTATGCGGCTATGTAATCATCTCTTATACACATAATTGGGCCCTGGTCTTTACGAAACAATTATATTATTAATGTAAATGGGTTGTACATATTTATTACCATTTCCTATCTATGTATATATAAACGATATCATTACATTTCCTCAATTAATTCCATTCTGTACGAGTTTATCGTTCTCAAGAAATAAAGTTTACAATTTCTCTTTTATGGTATCGGAGCCTCACATCTAAAAGACAATCAAATTGTACATTTTTCTTTCATCTTAACATTACAACAGAGTGAAGAAGGTGTAGATTTCACTTCTTAGAGAATTCTCATCATCGAAGGTGAACTTTTCATCACAAGTATGGTATTGTTCTTGTTTTCATTCACTGCCACGCCTGAAATAGATCAGAGGAAACCCTCTTCTGCATATTCCGACTGCAGTGTTGATCATCAGACAACCATCTTCATTTGATCTCTATTTCCCTCGTGTTTCTGGTTGTAGAGAGATTTAATATAAACTTTCTTTCCGTCCAAGAAGCAAATTCCGACCAACTAATCATTTCTGGTTGCAGAGAAAGAGTCATATCATCTCTCTTGCCGTCCAAGAAACAATTTCTGACCAACTGATCGTTTCTGGTTGCAGAGAAATATTCATATCAACTCTCTTGTCATCCAAGAAACTGTTTTCGATCATCCTTTGTCCCTGGTTCATCACCTTTCATCCCAAACATAGCAGGAAACAAGGATACATTGAGTTCTGCCATATCCAGAATTGAAGCCAGCAGTTCCATCACCCTGATCAAGCCAGAAATAATGTAATCATTATTCCTCTAGAGAAGACAATTATATGTTATGGAAATATCAAGTAGAGATAGCATTAAGAGAATATGGCCTTCAAGAATATATCAGTGGTACTATGACTGTTCCTCCTGCAATGATAATGGATAAAGATGCTAATTTGATTAACATTCAAGATTACATACTGCATCAAAAGCAGGACAACTTACTTGCATCGCGGTTGATATCATCCGTAACTGCAAATTTACTATCTCAAATTATAGGATGTACTACATCGCATGAAATCTAGATTGCTATAGAGCATATTTTTATTGCACAATCAGCATCAAGAATAATGCATTATCGTAGTCAATTGCAACGCATCAGGTAGCATGTCAATGAGTGAGTATTTGACGAAAATTAAGACTCTATGTGATAGATTAGGCGCTACAAGTCACAAAGTTTCAGAAAGTGAGCAGGTTCTATACATTACTGGTGGATTAGATGATAAATACGAATCTATTGTCACATTTATTGCATCACAAAGAGTCATTTCTGATCTACAATATGTTCATTCAACCCTACTTGCACATGAACGAAGAATAAGGCAAAAGAAAATGTCACAAACAGACTACTCAGTTAACTACGCTGCTACTTCCAAAGGAAGAATCAGACAAGAAATAACTCAAGCCAAAACAGCAATCAAGAACCAAATGCATACAGAGGTAATCAACCACAAAGAGGTAGAGGCAGGGGAAGATGGAGTGGTAACAGTCGTCCTAAGTGTCAAATATATGAAAAATTCAGTCACATTGCTAGTAGATGTTATTTTAGATTTAATTCTAAATTTAATGTGGCAAGGCAAGGTCAGTCAAATCAAGTTAGGCGCAATGTTAACATGGCACAGATTAATCAACAAAGAAACAGTGCATACAACAATAAAGGACAAGGGAGCAGTGTTGATGACTCGAACAAATATGAAGACGTAAATATGGATGACTGGTATCATGATTCAGGTGCGACTAATCATGTAACTAACAACATGAAGAACTTAAATCTCGGTAATAAAATTTATTCAGTTACACAAACCATACATGTGGGAACGGTGAAACGATAAGTATATCTCATATTTGTAATGGTTTCATCAATGGTAAGAGACAACTATATCTCAATAACTTATTACGTGTTCCTAAAATAAAGGAAATTTTACTTAGTGTCTCGTAATTTGCCAATGATAATCACGTGTACTTTGAGTTTCACCCCCCAAATATTATGTAGTTAAGGATCTGATTAGCAATGATGTATTGTTACAGGGTAACACAGAAAATGGGCTACACAGATTCAGCAATTCCAAGAATAGAAATAATCGATCTTATAGCAGTCACTGTTATAATGTTGAATTTAATTCTAAGAACAATCCTTTTTAATATTTGGCATAGAAAACTTGGCCATCCTAGCATTAACACTGTAAAAAGAATATTGAATGATAATAATATTTGTGTTGAGAATTACCTGAAACATTCACCTTTTCTTACTGTCAAATAGGCAAGTGTCACAAATTGCCATTTATTGATTCTGAAACTGTATACTATAACCCCCTTGAATTAGTTGCAGCAGATGTATGGGGACCATCTCCAGTTAAAACTGATGAAGGTTACAGGTACTATCTATCCTTAATGTATTCATATAGTAGATACTGTTGGATATTTTTCCTCAAAGCAAAACCAGATGTTTATAGTGCAACAGTTCAGTTTATCAAGTTTGCTGAAAAGCATATTAATCGTAATGTGAAATGCTTGCAAACAAATGGTGGGGGCAAGTTTATACCTTTGAAATTTTGTTTTTGATGATAGAGGAATTAAACATAGGATAACTTGCACACACGCATTTGAGTAAAATGGTCAGGTAGAGAAAAAACATAGGCAAATTGTTGACATAGGCCTAACGCTGATGTCACAAGAATCTTTGCCACTCAAATTCTGGGCAAAGGCATTTGCGACATCAGTATATCTTATAAACAAAATGCCTACGAAAGTTATAGGGGAAATGTCCACATGAAAATTTATTTGGGTCTAAACTTGATTATAACTCATTAAAAACTTTCGGATGCTTGTGCTTTTCCTATCTTACCATACAATCAACATAAACTCGGCCTAAGGTCCAAACAGTGTACATATTTAGGATACCCAAACAATCAGAAATGGTATAGATGTTTGGACAACAATGGCAGAGTTTACGTATCCAGACATGTTATATTTAATGAAGATGTATTTCCTTTTGCAGAAAAGGACATGAAAACTACCAGTAAAATTGTCACAACATCAAGCAATTTCCAGCCACTTGTGGCTCTAACAGACTGGCACAACAACAATCACACAGGAGATCAACATGGTGAACCAAGTGACTCCCATATAGTTGAAAGTACCAAATCAGATTACAGCACAGATGATCAAGATGATGTCAATATGCAATCACATCAAGAGCAAATTGGAGATCCTAGCAATCCAACTAACAGCAATGAAAGTATGAGTGATAATCAAAGGGAGACAGACAATAATGTTGATGAAGCTACAACAGACAATGTAGGCAATCAAACCAGAGACAAAAATACTCATCACATGATAACAAGAGCCAAATGTGGCATTTTCAGACCCAAAGCATACATCACATCTTTAGACAATAAAGAACCCAATACATATGAGGAAGCCATTAACAGTGCAAAGTGGAAAAGTGCCATGAATAATGAATATAATGCCTTAATTAAGAATGGGACATGGAGTCTTGTGGAACCACCTAAGCACCAGAATGTTATAGGATGCAAGTGGATGTTCAAGTTGAAAATAAATTCAAATGAAAGTATATCAAAATATAAAGTCAGATTGTGGCCAAAGGATTCTCACAAAAATTTGGATTTGATTTTAGTGAAACTTTTTCACCAATTGTCAAGCACATGACCATCAGGATTATGATGTCAATAGTATTAAACAAAGGATGGAAAATAAGACAATTAGATGTGTATAATGCATTTCTTAATGGTGAATTACAGGAAGACATGTATATACAATAACCCACTGGATATAGTAAAGCTGAAGAAAAGGGGCTTATTTGTAAGTTACACAAAGCTATATATATACTTAAGCAAGCCTCAAGGGTTTGGTATGACAAAATCAAGGCAACTTTTACTGGTTTAGGATTTCACATGGCTAAATCAGTCTGCTCTCTTTGCATAAAGATAATGGATAAAATTACTACACATGTTCTTGTCTATGTGGATGATATACTGATCAGAGGAAATGATGAGCACGAGATCAACAATATTATTGACTATCTCAACAAAATGTTCTCAATTAAGGACCTAAGGGTTGCTAATTTTTTTTGGGCATTCAAGTCATACATTTATCTACATCTGAAATTATGTTATCATAGAAGAAGTATATTATAGAAATACTGGAGCATGCTAACATGGACAAGGCAAAGCCATTACCTACACCAATGACAATCAACCTACGGCTATCTAAAAATAGTGGTGAAGCTATCAAAAACATCAAACATTACAGAAGTATTATGGGTGCACTCCAGTACGCGACAATAACCTGACCCGAACTGTTTTTTAGCGTGAATAAAGTGTGTCAATTTATGAAAAATCCCTTAAGCGAGCATTAGAAGGTTGTTAAACGCATTCTAAGATATCTAAAAGGCACCCTAGATCAAGGCTTATATTGAAATCAAGTAAAAATGCAAACATGCAGGCTTACAGTGATGTTGATTGGGCTTCTGACCTGATGATCGGAGATCCACCTCGGGTTACTGTGTGTATTAAGGTTTGAACCCTATATCTTGGTGTTCAAAGAAACAAGCCACCACGTCACGCACAAGCATGAAAGTAGAGTACAGATCGGTCGCAAGCACCACAGCTGAGCTGATGTGGATAGGGTTCATGAACTTGGAATAAATCTGAAGCATAAACCGGTGATCTGGTGTGATAACCTGTAACGATAACGGATTACACCCGGACCTAATCGATCGCTAAATCGACCAAGACCATTCGAATCATGCATAGCTAACTCTGAGCATACAACACATCATAACAAATAACATAAGACTTTTATAAACATCATAATACTGTTACATCAGAGTACAGAATATAACAGAGTACATCGTTAAATAGTAATACAACGGAAGATTAATTTAAAATAATTTTAATACAACGCAGTGAAAAAAATAAACTAACAAAGCGAAGGGCTATCAATGCTTTGAACACAGCTTTAAGCTTCGATCCAGAATCCTACTCAATAAATAAATATCTGCAAAACAAGCCACTCGACTGCCCGTGTGGAAATATGGGCACCCGAGTTTGCAAGTGAAACAAACTACGAGTCAGTCATGGGACTGGTATGAGAAATCTTACTTAACTTATCTAATAACAAGGCTAATCACAGGACCACGCCGCTAACGCGGAACGGGTTTACTCCATTGGATTACCAATGCATAAAATAGGTAAATCTTTTAAAACAATGCAATGCTTTTTAGAAAAACGAAACCATTATAAGACTCAAGACCTATCACACAATGCAGCGCAAACCGGAGGACAGAGTTTTACCGTATAATAATCAAACATGATTAATACGTATAAAACTTGATATTATTATTAGTGTCTAGTCAGTTTAAATTTTTTTCAAAGTAAATGTATCAATCCTAGACGACATAGTACCCCATCCAACTATGTCGCCATATATAAGTTTACAATAAAATCTGTAATGTCGTATTGGAAATTGGGCTTCCATCATGAGTCAAGGCTAGGGATGGTTTCCTTACCGATTCGAGACACTCTAGCAAATGTCTCAGGATCACACCTACAGGCAACCCTTGGATCCTGCAGGGTCGGTCCACAAATACTTTAGTGGATTGGTAATTTCTGAACACACGTTTCCCAGTCCTATCGGACCTATCATTTGGCCAGTAGCGACCAATATCCAAGGCGCCTCATTCCATCATCAACATAAGTAAAAATGTCTGGACTACATACCATGACACCGCTTCTAGCTAGAAAGAAACGTCCTACACTCCCTGCGTTCCCTTATCCCATTTCTGACTCTTACTGAGGTGTGAGGTTCGCGAAGTAATGCTATACAAAAAGCTATGCTAAATAAAGTTGTGCTTTGATCGTCAACCACAAGGCTCTGCTTTTTAACAAAAGCCTTTATCATTTACATCTTAGCATGCCACATTGACAATTCACGCCATGCAACTGATGTCTATCAATATATAACCTCTAAGCTCGTACGTCTCAGAGAAGGGTGTTAAGCAAGAGAGTAAATTCTTCTCCACCAAGCAGATATATATATTTAATAGAAATCAATCAACACAGAACAAAATCCAATGTCAGACACACATCCATTTACAAGTCCTTTTTAGGTCTAAACGAAACCGGAGACACCTTATTCCTCGTCCCATATGTCCAATACGGAAGAGAGGTTCTTGCATATCCGGAAAATCAACAAGTACGTCCGAACAACTACCACTTTAACCCTTTACTGGGAGCTAACCAATGCAGGGCATCAGTAGTCGTCCATTCAATGTGAAGATCGACGGTCTTCGATCACCGTCTTCAATATCTTCGATTAAATCATTGTATAATTATTTGAAATGAGATTGAACTTGGTATTTTCAAATAATTCTCGAATATATATAATATAATCATTTCATATCATTAATATTATTTTATAATGATTTATCGCTATTTTTATTTATAAAAAATAGCCTATATTAACTTGACAACGCTTCAGGTCCATATGCGGCCCTGGCGCTGTTTTAATCCAAATTTAAATTACACATTTCTCGAAATCTAACTGTTGGATTTTAACAACTTTAATATCATTCAAAAGATCTTCCCAAAGCGAACCTAACGGTTTCAGTTTTGGGAAAATCCGATGGTTGGATCTTTCGGTATAATCATTTAAAGTTACGATTTCGAAACACGAACTACCGCGCATGATTCGTTTAATTTTAATTTATATATATATATATATATTAAATATATATAAATATAAGTGGTTCGACGATTACACTAATCAAATTAAAAGTGATGTTTTTCACAAACAAAGCATATATCAGTATTTAAACATTTTCCTATTTTACTATCATGTAAAATGTAATATTGGAAATTAGGTTTACAATTAAATCCATAATGTCATATTGGAAATTAGGTTTCCATCATGAGTCAAGGCTAGGGACGGTCTCCTTACCGATCCGATACACTCTAGCAAATGTCTCAGGATCACACGTACGGGCAATCCTTGGATCCTGCAGGGTCGTTCCACAAATACTTTAGTGGATTGACAATTCCTAAACATACGTTTCCCGGTCCTATCAGACCAATCATTTGGCCAGTAGTGACCAATATCCGAGGCGCCTCATCCCATAATCCACATAAGTAAAAATGTTTAGGCTCCATACCATGACACCACTGCTAGCTAGAAAGAAACGCCGTGCACTTCCTGCGTTCCCTTATCCCATTTCTGACTCTTACTGGGGTATGAGGTTCGCGAAGTAACGCTATACACAAAGCTATGCTAAATAAAGCTGTGCTTTGATCATCAACCACAAGGCTCTGCTTTTCAACAAAAGCCTTGATCATTTGCATCTTAGCATGCCACATTGACTATTCACGCCATGCGACTGATGTCTATCAATATATAACTTCTAAGCTCGTATGTCTAAGAGAAGGGTGTTAAGCAAGAGAATAAATTCTCCGCCACCAAGCAGATATATATTTAATAGAAATCAATCAACACAGAACGAAATGCATTGTCGGACACACATCCATTTACAAGTCCGTTCTGGGTCTGAACGAAACCGGAGACACATTATTCCTCATCCCATATGTCCAATACGGAAGAGAGCTTCTCGCATATCTAGACAATCAACAAGTACATCCGTACAACTACCACTTTAACCCTTTACTGGGAGCAAACCAATGCAGGACATAAGTAGTCGTCTATTCGATGTGAAGATCGCCGGTCTTCAACCACCGTCTTCAATATCTTCGATTTAAATTGTCGTATAATTATTTGAAATTAGATTGAACTCGGTCTTTTCAAATAATTCTCGAATATATAATTTAAATCATTTCATATCGTTAATATTATTTTATAACTATTTATCGCTATTTTTATTTATATAAAAATAGCCTAATTTAATTTGACGACGCTTCAGGTCCATATGCGGGCCTGGCAATTTATTTATATAACTATTTCTCGAAATCTTACCGTTGGATTTTAACAAATTTAATATCAATTGGAAAGATCTTCCCAAAGTGAACCTAACGGTTTCAGTTTTGGGAAAATCTGACGGTCGGATCTTTCGATATAATCGTTTAAAGTTTCGATTCTGAAACACGAACTACCGCGCGTGATTCATTTAATTTTAATTTATATTTATATATTAAATATATATAAATATAAGTCATTCGACGATTACACTAATCATGTTAAAAGTGATGTTTTTCACAAACAAAGCATATATTAGTATTTAAACATTTTCCTATTTTACTATCATGTAAAATGTAATATTTTTAATTACAAACCCTATTTTAACCAATAATCCATTTTCATCTAAATGCGCATGTAAAATGTAACATTTTTAATTAAACTAAATAAACATTAAAATGTCCATTTTCAATCTCTAAAACCATTTCCAATGTACATGTTATTTTTATTAATGAATCATTTTATACTTAAAATTGTTTCTTTTTAATGTTTACATAATTTGCTAATAAACGTGTCACTTTAAATAATGAATCATTTCATACATTAAAAATGATTCTTTTTAATGTTTATAAAATTTACTAATAAACATGTTACTCTAAATAATGAATCATTTTATACATTAAAGATGCCTCTTTTTAATGTTTATAAAATTTACTAATAAACATGTTACTCTAAATAATGAATCATTTTATACATTAAAGATGCCTCTTTTTAATGTTTATAAAATTTACTAATAAACATTTTACTCTAAATAATGAATCATTTTATACATTAAAGATGCCTCTTTTAATGTTTACAAAATTTACTAATAAACATGTTCCTCTAAATAATGAATCATTTTATGCATTAAAGATGCCTCTTTTTAATGTTTACAAAATTTACTAATAAACATGTTACTCTAAATAATGAATCATTTAATACATTAAAAATGCCTCTTTTTAATGTTTATAAAATTTACTAATAAACATATTACTCTAAATAATGAATCATTTTATACATTAAAAATGCCTTTTTTTAATGTTTACAAAAGTTACTAATAAACATGTTACTCTAAATAATGAAACATTTTATACATTAAAGACGCCTCTTTTTAATGTTTATAAAATTTACTAATAAACATGTTACTCTAAATAATGAATCATTTTATACATTAAAGATGCCTCTTTTTAATGTTTACAAAGTTTACTAATAAACATGTTACTCTAAATAATGAATCATTTTATACATTAATGATGCCTCCTTTTAATGTTTACAAAGTTTACTATTAAACATGTTACTCTAAATAATGAATCATTTTATACATTAAAGATGCCTCTTTTTAATGTTTACAAAGTTTACTATTAAACATGTTACTCTAAATAATGAATCATTTTATAAATTAAAGATGCCTCTTTTTAATGTTTACAAAATTTACTAATAAACATGTTACTCTAAATAATGAATCATTTTATACATTAAGTATGCCTCTTTTTAATGTTTATAAAATTTACTAATAAATATGTTACTCTAAATAATGAATCATTTTATACATTAAAGATGCCTCATAAACATGTTACCCTAAATAATGAATCATTTTATACATTAAAAATCCCTCTTTTTAATGTTTACAAAATTTACTAATAAACATGTTACTCTAAATAATGAATCATTTTATACATTAAAAATGTTTCTTTTTCTAATGTTTACAAAATTTACCAATAAACATGTTTCTTAAATAATGAATCATTTTATACATTAAAAATATTTCTTTTTAATGTTTACATAATTTGCTAATAAACATACATTTAAAATATTTCATTTTAATGTTTACAAAATTTACAAATAAACATGTTACTCTAAATAATGAATCATTTTAACATTAAAAATGTTTCGTTTTCTAATGTTTACAAAACATGTTTCTTAAATAATGAATCATTTTAACATTAAAAATGTTTCTTTTTAATGTTTACATAATTTTGACCATTTCTATTTTCACATATATACAATAAAAGAAAGTTTTACTTTCTACACAATTCCTACATTTCATATGTATAAATAAAAAGAAGAATTTTATTTATACAACAATTGTTATACTTTATATGTATAAAAAGAAGAATTTCATTTTCTACACATATTCCATGTTAACATATGACAAATAAAAAGGAGAATTTTGTTGTCTACACATTCCTATATTTCATATGTGTAAATAAAAAGAAGAATTTTATTTCCTACACATATTCTATGTTAACACGTGACAAATAAAAAGGATAATTTTATTTGCATAACATTTTCTATATTTCTAATGATAAATAAAAGAGGAGAATTTTATTTGCAGATCATTTTCTATGTTTCTAATGACAAATAAAAGAGGATACTTTTATTTGCATATCATTTTCTATGTTTCTAATGACAAATAAAAAAGGAATTTTATTTGCATAACATTTTCTATGTTTCTAATGACAAATAAAAAGGGATTTTATTTGCATATCATTTTCTATGTTTCTAATAATAAATAAAAAAGGAATTTTATTTGCATATCATTTTCTATGTTTCTAATGACAAATAAAAAAAAGAATTTTATTTGCATAACATTTTCTATGTTTCTAATGACAAATAAAAAAAGGAATTTTATTTGTAACATGTTTTCTGCATTTCATATGACAAATAAAAAAAAAGAGAATTTTATTTGTCTACACGTTTTATATTACATATGTATAAATAAATAAATAAATTGTTTGCATAACGACTTCTATATTTAACATGACAAATAAAAAAGGAATTTTTATTTGTAAAACAACTTCTATACTTAACATGACAAATAAAAAGGAATTTCTATTTGTAAAACAACTTCTATACTTAACATGACAAATAATAAAAAAATATTTTTTATTTGTATACTATTTCAACATGACCAAAAAATAATAATTATTTATAACCAATTCCTATGTTCAACATGCCAAATAAAAAAGAATATATTTATTTATAACCAATTCCTATGTTCAACATGACAAATAAAAAAATATATTTTTATTTGTAACCAATTCCTGTGTTCAACATGACAAACAAAAAAGAATATTTTTATTTGTAAGCAATTCCTATGTTCAACATGACAAATAAAAAGGAATATTTTTATTTGTATACAATTCCTATGTTCAACATGACAAATAATAAAGAATATTTTTATTTGTAACCAATTCCTATGTTCAACATGACAAATAAAAAAGAATATTTTTATTTGTATACAATTTCTAATTTCAACATGACAAATAAAAAAAAGAATATTTTTATTTGTCTACAATTGCTATTTTCAACATGACAAATAAAAAAGAATATTTTTATTTCTATACAATTGCTGTTTTATCCTATCATTCATGTATATACAATAAAAAAAATATTGTATTTAAAATTTTTGTCTAATTCAATCACATCAAACAGATCAACCCAATCAAAATATTTCAAATCAAATCACGAACAACACACAATCTGAATCTTAATAGCGGATGTATAAAAACCTCCAACGCAATAACAATTAAATTTTAATTTTAATTTTTAAATAAGAAATCTCACTGTGCTTTGTAATTCGTCCAAAATTTTATATCGATCTAAATCCCTCTATCGCTTTGAATGAAGTAGACTCCACCACGATCCAAACGATTCCTGTTTCATGCGATTCCGATAGCATATGGACAAGTTACGATTTTTATCATATTAATAATATTTTAAATTTAATTAATAAATTAATTAAATTAAAATTACCTTCTTCTTCTTTCAGATAACCAAAGCCGCGCGTTTTCTTTTTCGTTCAAACTTAGGGTTCGGGTTTAGCGGATTTTGGGTTAAGGTCGGTAGAGGCTGAAGCAAGGAAAAAGAAAGAGGAAAAAAGAGAAGGGATTTTAGGATTTTACGGATTTGGATTTTAGAGAGGAGATGATAAGAGAGAGAGAGAGAGAGAGGAATATAGGATTCGTTTGCCTTGATTTCTTCCTTCATTTGCAAATGAATTTTAAGGAAATTTTTCTCCATGAATTTTTGAGATGTAGATCTAGATTCAGAAAGGAAGAAGAGAATTAGAGTTTTCTTATAGAGCATAAGAAATGAAAAGATATATACATGATTTATTTAACTAAGATGCCTATTTGTATTAGACAAGTTACTAATAAATTAAACGTGGTTTACTAAGGGTGAGGTAGCAATATTTATCTCACATTCAAAATTCAAAGTAAATGACTGAGGAAACGAGATAATTTGTAATAACCCGGAAATCTGGGCCAATTTAAAATTTTTATTTTGGCTATTTTAATGAATTTTGAATATTTAAAATGAATTATTTTAAATAATAACGGTGAGGTGTTTATTTTGAATAGAATTCGAACGTATATATTCGTTTGAATTGACGATAGAATATAAATATTTATTTTAAAATATAAAAGGAATTGAAAATGGCGCGGCAGTTCGATAATTCGATTTCAAAATTCAAATGAATGTACCGGGTTCAAAATAAACCGGATTTTAGTGAAACCAAAAATATTTGAATCTAATTGGGAATATCTTTCCAACGAATCCGGGAAATTGAAATTTCATAGCAGGGATAAAAAGTTATGCCCAGTTGAAAATTCAGAATAGTCGCAATGGAATTTCGGCCCTTAAAAATGGAAATTTTGCAAACGACCTCGGTTTTCGACAAAACCACTTTTGTTGGATCTGTGATGTCAAGTTATTGTTAGGTTTCAAAATTCGTAATTTTTCGAATCAATATGTGGGCGTGGCAAAGGAAAACGCGTTTGACCAGTTTTAGTTGATTTTAATCGACTGGAAAATGGCCATTTTTCAAACGGTCTCAGAATTCGACGAAATTAGTTTTGTTAGGACCGTATCGTCAATACGAAGCTAGAAAATATTTTTTGGGAATTTTTGAAATCCGTATGTGGCCCCAGTAAATTGAAATGTACGTTTAAATTGAATATATAATGATTTATATTTTAATTTAAGGCAAAACTGATCGAAACGATGGAATTGGCTTACGATACCTATCCCATTGTGTTCGGAATGAGGGTAATTAGCTATGGACGATAGGCGGTGGGTTTCGTTTCGTGTTCGAAATAAAAAGTTACTTTTTGATAGAAAAATAAAATATTAAATATATATATTAAAATTGGTCAACCATTTAATCCTCTCCTCCCCACGTTCATTTTCTCAGAACGAAAATTAAAATTAAAAAAAAAAGAGGGAAAGGGGCGCTCGTGCCCTAGCCGCGCCGCCAGCGACGGCGACGCCCCCTGGTGATCGACGGTGCCTCCCCCTTCCCTCTCCTTCTCTTCTCTACTCTCTCCTCCTCCCACCAGACCACCCCGCTACCCACGAACCCCCAAACCCCCTCGCGCGCGCAGCTTCCAGCCTCCGCCTCCTCTGGCAGTCGCACCACCGTACCTTTCCCCCTCCTCTCTCCTCCGCAGCTCCTCTTTCCCCCTCCGATCCCTCTTCCCCCTTCCTCCATTGTGACGGCGCCTTCCCTCCCCTCTTCTTGAGACCCGCAACCTCCTGCTCCCCTTCTGGATACCCTCCTTCGACCTCCCTAGCTGGAGAGCCTCCTTGTTTATTTATTTTATCTTTTTTATTTATTTACGTGAATAAAAATATGATTTTTAAATCATTTCATTGTATAAAAGTATTCGTGGCATTGTTTTAAATTTATATATATGGTTTTCATGTAAATATCTTTGGAAATAAAATATGATTTGTATGAATAGAAAAGTTATGATATTTGTTAATAGAAAAGATCGGATTTTTGTATGGTTAATCGAATAGAAAAGATCGGATTTTTATATAATTAATCGAATAGAAAAGATCGGATTTTTATACAGTTAATCGAATAGAAAAGGTCGTATTTTTATATAGAAAAGTTTGAATCTTTATATAGTTGAAATGGTGAAGTAAAAATGAGATTTTTATATATGAAGACATAGAGAATAAAAATATAATTTTTATATAGTGAGAAGAATAAAAATAGAATTTTTATCGATATAGTAGCTATGTAAAAATAGAATTTTTATCTATATAGTAGCGATGTAAAAATATGATTTTTATATATGTAGTGACTACGGACAATGAAATTGACAAAAGGCGAGAACGACGAAAATTTCCTACATATGAAGAGTCGTGGCGTTGGTTTAGCTAGTCGGTGAGAACTCCTCACCTTCAATTTATTTCTAGTTTGAAATATATACTAGGATGCAGACGGTGTTTAGTAGCACCCGTCATCCACAGACCATGAACGGGTTGTATGCTTGTTTGTTTGATTTTGATGTGTAGTTGATTGTGTGATGTGATGTGAAATGAAATAAAATATTTATATAGTTAAAAATATTTTATAGTTGAAAATAGAATTTTTAACGTGTATTTAAAATGAAATAAATATAAACAAATCGGACGATTTGTTTATATACACACATTTGACTGATATTGATTGGGACGATAAATTTTGCACATCGCCCAACTGCACAAATAAAATCTGTGTTTAATTGTTTGAAACCCCACACGGATATTGGGATGATATATGACATACACTAATCCCAATAATTAGTTGTATGTCGATCGATTGATGGACAGACTGTTATGAGCGTTAAATATTTTATTTTAAGCTTATACAGTGTAGAATGCACTTTGGATGATGGTTGATTATTCATCGTTGTTATTGTATACATGTGTTGTAGAAAATCCATATAATTAACATTATATGGTAATTGATCGGGCCTCATTCCAGTTTTGAAAAAAAAAATTGAATAGAAATGAATTCGAATTGAGATTGAATAGAAATGAATTCGAATTGAAATTGAATAGAAATGAATCCGAATTGAAATTGAGTAGAAATGAATCCGAATTGAAATTGAATAGAAATGAATTCGAATTGAAATTCAAATAGAAATGAATTCGAATTGAAATTGAATTGAATTGAAAACGAACTGAAATTGAATTAAAAATCGATTTGAATTGAAATCAATTTGAAATGAATTTAAAACGAATTTATAAGGAAAAATTCAATTTTGATTTGAATTTGAAATGAAGTTGAAATCTTTTTGAAAACGAATTTAAAACGATTTATAAAATACGTTTTGAAAGAAAATCGACGAAATATATATAATATATATATTATATATATAATGGCCTGAATAGAACACGCCGCGCCGCGGCAGTTCGTGAATTTCGACCATTGACTTCGAATGGATATTACGGGAGATCCGACCGTCGGATTCTCTTGAAACCGGAACCGTTGGGTTCGCATCGAAAAGAGCTTTCTAATGAATATTAGAAATCTGAGATCTAACAGTTGGATTTGGAATTATGTCCAAATCAAATTTGGAAAAGGTCACTGTAAGTGCAGTTCGATGGCCGTTGATGGAAATCGACTGTACGGGCCTTGATAAAATTATTAAAAATATCAATAATTTGTGTAAAATCATAAGAAATGATTTGGGAAGAATTGGTATGAAAAACTCCATATTTGAAAAGATAAAAATAGATTTTTATCGAAATGAACTAGTTTTGAACTAGAATTATAATCCTATTTATTTTTAAAATAAATAAAGTGGGTTTTAAAGGGTTTTGAAAATAACCAGAATTTCCAATTCGTGAATTGGAATGGATTTGAATCGAAATTGTCTTCGGAATATTTCGATGTTGGGTTTCGTGATTATACAGTTATTGTTATGGAAATTTGAAAGATATATTTATATCGTTATTTCCAATACGATATTTGTTGGTCGTAGAATTTGATATTGAATATAAGCCGACATATTTTCTATTCAGAGCCTTGTATTTAATATCAAATGGGATTTGGGTTTGTCATGAATGGTGTCTTAATTAACACTGTTCTTAAGCCCAGTTGAGAAAAAGATTAAATCTTTTTGTTTAGATTTAATGAAGTGTACCTATTAAATAATATTTAATTGGAATTGAATTAGTATTGATTTTTGAGTTTATCGTGAACAGTGTTTTAAATAACACTTGTTCTTTAACCCGATAATTAATGGAATATAACTTTGGGTGGTCGTGAACGGTATCTTCAATAATACTGTTCTTAGACCCAACTAAGTTAAGAAATTCAGGAACTAACTGGAGATTAGTTAAGTTGAATTGTTTCTTGGGTATTGATCTGATGTTGGTTTCGGCCTTCGGGGTTAATACTTAGGGAATTGCTCACTCGCTAATTTACGGTTAAGGACTGATTGAAATGTGATGTGATTTTGGGTTTTATCGTGAACCGTGATTTAATTGACATCGGTTCTTTAACCTAGTTAAAGATTAAAACTAAGTGGAGTTTTAATGAATCTTTAATTAGATTGAAAAGATCGAGAATCGAGTATCACCAGTTTTACTCCAGACGGTAGTTAAATCTTTAATTAGATTTGAACGTGAAATGGTAATTGAATTTACCGATAACACCGTGGTGTTAGATATGAAGTATGACTAGTTTTACTTCATGGGATAAATAGTTGGGATTGAGAAATAAAATAAATAATTACTTCGGTGTGGTTCGCTAATCCCGACTAGTTTGAAGTGATATTCAAAGAAAGATTAAAGAATAAATTTAAAAGAATTTATCTTTGATAAAATTAATGGGAACCTTTCCCTAAGAATGTGAAATTTAGAAACTAACTGCAGGTTGGCTAAGATGAATAGTTTCCTGGGTATTGATCTGATGTTGGTTTCGGCATACGGGGTTAATATTTGGGGAATTGTTCTGTTACTAATTTACGGTTAGTGACTGACGAATTGGAATGAGGTGTATGTTGTGTTTGTGTAACACTTGTTTAATATATACGTGAGTTATTCGGAAAGACCAGGTTTATCCGATTCTGAATAACTGATACGACGATAAGTCGAAGATGAAGACGGTGGTTGAAGACCGGAGGTCTTCACGTCGTTTAGGTGATTACTGATGATCTTGATTGGGATGTACACCCAAGAGGAGGGAATCAGTTGGTGATCGTCCAGACATACTTGGAGATCGATGGATGTGCGAGGAATAAGGTTCCTCCGGTTTCGTTCAGACCCAGAACGAACTTGTAAATGGATGCGTGTTTGACATCAAATTTCATTCTGTGTGATTGATATCAATTGCACAGCGTGAATTGCCTGTGTGGCATGCTAAGATGCAAATGATCAAGGCTTCTGTTGAAAAGCAGAGTCTCACACCCTGGTAGTAGACCAGAAACGGGATAGGACTTCAAGGAGGGCATGCATTTCCTTCTAGCTAGAAGTGGCGTCAGTGGTTTTACACGCCCTGACGAGTTTGACTTATGTGGTTGTTGCTGTTGCGAGGCCCCTCGGATATATCGATGACTATGTGGAGCCGATGGAGTCATTTGTTGGCTCATTGACATCCCATAGGGTGGGGAAACGCAGTGTTCATGCATTTTAATCCACATCGGTGGACCGACCCTGACGATCCAAGGCTTGCCTGCGCGCTTGCCTGAGACACGGGCTAGAGCGTCTCGAATTCGGTAAGGACGATCCCTTACCTCGGTTCACAGACGGAAATCCAATTTCCAAATACGTGACTTTGCGGTTTTGATTGTAGAGCCAAGTATGGCAACACGATATATGGTACCCATGCCGCCTATGATTAATATTTATGATTGAAATTATTTTGACACTATACACTTATAGTAACAATAAAAGATGAAATTTTGCGTATCAAGCATTCTTTGGCTATTATAAGGTAAAACCCTATCCTCCGTTTTGTGTTGCATTGTGTGATGGGACCTGGGTCTTATAATAGTGTCATTGTTCTTTATTTAGCATTGTGCTGTTGTTTTATGCACTGGTATTCTTGGAAGGAAACCCGTTCCGTGTTATACGGCGTGGTCCCTTGATATATCTGATTTAAAATAAAGATTAATAACTGTTTTAGTTCTCACTCCAGTCACATGACTGACCTGGAGTTTATTGTTTTAACCTAAACTCTGGGTGCCCTTATTTTGACACGGGCAGCTAGTAGTTTTGATTTTGCAGATTTATATTCACAGGATCTTGATTTACAGCTGGAACGATACTCGGAAAGCTTTGTATCCGTGTATTACTTCTAGTTGTGTTTTGTATTATTTTCCGCTGCGATGTATTTAAATGTAATGTAATCTCTGATATTTTCTGTGTAATATTTATTCATACTCTGTATATTCTTATATTCTGATGGAATTATTGTAATATACAATGAAATGTTCTTCTGTCTGCGTTCTGATGTGGCTTGTTCTCAACTCAATCCGTGATTTCCCGTAAGGGGGATTTCGGGTCGTTTCATAATTGGAATATAGACTAAAGATAATGGCAGGTTATAAATGGTAAGGGAAAACAACAATATGAGATGGTAGGTTGAAATGAGAAAGTAGTGGTAGGTGGAAGTTTTAAAAGGAACGATACATGAAATGGGAAACAAAAGATAACTATGATATAAATCAAATAAATGAGGGACCAACAATTAACATCTTTAACTACTATGTACATATTTTAAACTCATTTGTACATATGTTTCTCTTTCTAAAACCATTGATTATATTTTTTTATTACCCAAGAATTCCAATTCATTCAACATTAAATTCTAAATTAGATTATAATTTCTTAGAAGAAAATAAAAAGTTGTCTTCTAATTATACTAATTCATTTATTTTTAAAACTACAATATACAAACAATAGGTATGAATTTTCAATTAAATAAATATTTCATTATTACTGCAACCAACATTGCTAAAATACACATTTTTATTACTTTTCAATTTTCAAAATATATAATATTAACGTTTCAGAATTTAAAGAACCTATTCAATGCTCATGCAAGAACAAATAAAATAAAAAAAGGAGAAATAAAGGGATGTAAATTTAAGAAATAAGAATACATGTGTGAAAATAAAATGAAAATAAATAAATTAATAGAATGGAGGGTAATAAATTAATAGCTCAAGAAAAGAAATGAATGCGTAATTAATGGAAAAATAGAGTGGAGAGAAAAGAGATAGTGAATTTGATGAAGTTAGAAAAAAGAAAAGAAAGCAAAATAAACTTGAATGAAATGTGAATGAGCAGAGAATTTATGTGTTGATTTATTATTAATTATCATAAAACTCCTATATTAAAGTTTTTAACAAAACAATGATTCAACTGCCATTTTCTTTTATTATCAATTGTTTGAAGTTAATTATTACGAACATACATACAATTTGATACTAATTTCAATTGTTATAAATCACTATTTATCTAATTACAAATAATTGTTTATTAGAATTAAATTTAAAATCATTCATAAATAACATCATAATTTTATTTAAAAACCTTTTTTCCATTTTTTATTCAATAATTTAATTCAAAAATTGAATTTTTTAAATTCTGACGCATTTTCCAATAAAATTTCCTTAAAATAAAATTTTAAATTGGTTTTGGTTTTCCGGATTGTTACATAACCAGAGTGCAATTTCACTGCCACCTAACGCAATTCAACATTCGCGTATGAAACACATAGAGATTGACTTGTATTTCGTACAAGAGGAAGTGGCTAAAGGGAAACTGGAAGTTAGGCATGTGCCATCGTATTTTCAGAGGGCAGATGTGTTTACGAAAGCCCTATCTACAAGAAATTTCCATAGATTAGAGAGGAGCTTCGAATTTTCTGTAAGGAAGACGAAGAGCGGCTAAAGAAGGAAAACCCTAACCCTAGCTCAAGTTGAAGGGGGGGGGGCTAATAAGAATGAATGTATGCAGCTGCGTTATCATCATACACATAAGTGGGCCCTGGGCTTTACGCAACAATTATATTATTAATGTAAATGGGCTATACATATTCATTACCTTGCCTATCTATGTATATATAAAGGCAAGGTATCATTACATTTCCTTATTTAATTTCATTCTGTACAAGTTTATCATTATGAAGAAGTTTACAATTTCTCTTTTATTACAGAAAATAGCTTTCAAAATCTGGTGGAGTAACTGAGTACAGATTCAAGACCAGGTGTGATCAACCACTTAAACCCAGGTATGAGCAAACACTCACTCAAATGATGTTGATTCAGATGAGTTTGTCAGTTATGGCACTGTCTTGGATTTTTGCTGTGTTGATTTCTTCTTATTCTTGATTTTGATACTTAGTTTTCTTTGTTGTTTTGAACAACTGGAGTTATTGCTGTGATGCAGTCGAATTTCAGATTCAGGCAAGGCATACAGTTGATGGCCAGAATTCAGATCTCATATGATGAAATTTTAATCTCAGATGAGATAGAAACTCATATGATGGAAACTTTCGGATGATTTCACCTCCTATACCCACATTATATTGATCTTGATGTTGCCGTTAAGCTTTTTGCGGCTCCAATACCGTATAAGGATTTTGAACAGATGCGGGTTTGTATGGAGAATGAAGATATCTCTTTTATTAATGCTAATTTTGTTACAAAAACGACTGAATGAATTATGTATAGACTTGTAGTGTATTTATAATACACAGTGCAACGGTAACATGCTATCGAAAAAAGAAATAACGTTACAATGTGAAATTGGGCCAAGCCCGTTAGTCTAAAGCCCAGTATTGGTTTGATAAATATAACAGTGACTTATTATGCAGTATCCATTTCCTTTGATACCCACACTTGTTTCGTTATTAAACATACTACCTATTTTACTCGTTCGAAAGAGGAATCAATGTTGATGGAGCATATATCTAGTAGAACAACTAAACGATTTATTAGTAAACATTTTGAACTATATATTGACACATATAACATATAGAAATATGATAAATATGTTTATGAAATTATTTACATCCTTAAATAAAATGGTTTTTATAGATGATACGAAGGTTTGTAATTTCAGATATGAGAATTTAAGGAAGAATTCAGTTGAAGAAATGAAGAAGAAACAAATAGAGGATTAAACGATAAACATGAATGGTAAATTGATGAGTCGTTTCACCGTGGTGTCTGTTAGCGTGAACAAAGCAAAATTCGGCTACGAAAGTCCGTTCTCCAGTATATTATAACAAAAAGACCAGTCTGTGAAAAAAGGTTATATTGAGTTTAAGAACTTCTGATGTCTCACAATATGTAATGTATACAGGATAATTTAAGGCAAACATATAAAAGATAAATACCTCAACTGATCGATCAAATTTGATTTTCCTAGCTGAACTAATAAAACTATAACTTCTACTCTAATTAGTTTATTTGCCTAGTACTACTAATTCAAGTGGTAAAATCATTTGATTGCATTCCAAATGCCTTATGTTCAATATCATAAAATTATAATGGTTGCATATGTGTTTCTTACTCGAGTGAGAAGGTGCGTAACGATGTGAATAAGCAGAAAAGGAAATAATTTGGGTTTGGACTTACATTTTCTGTATGGAGCTAAAGAAACCTATTACTGGAATACCTACAAAGAATGATTGACCATTGTCGTGCCCAACAAAATGAGAGTTTAGGACCCTCCCATCAAAGAATTCTCCTGCAACCCTTGGGAATGACGTTAATCGAGAGGGAATTTACTTTGATTGTCGGTCCAGTTCCAGTATAAATATTCCAGTCTGTATAAATAGGTGCAGCCTTATAGGATGATGACCAAGAAGCCGTCTTTCTAATATGATCGCAGAGCTAGAGTTGGCTCACCAATTCGTTTCTGGGGAAGGGGGTCAACAAGTCCAGTGGCTATCCTAGGTTTAGATATCCAATCTGTTTCATAAGTCAACTCAAAAGATTATGTCAAGTCCAGTCATAACCGCTGGCGGAGCCACCTTGGACCTGAGGAGGGCACATGCCCCTCCCAGGATTCAAGGTTCCCTTCATTTTTTTTTAATACTTAAAGAACCTTGAAATTAATCCTTAGGCTGCTGCAAAAAGAAAGATGAAGACGGGACCCCCCAAGGCGATAGCAAGAGCTTAATTATCATTATCAAATAGATGCTGGAACCATTTCTAATTTTGTACATTAATGCTTAGTCCATTCCATATCATCAATATTTTATTTTGAATCTTCTGTTGGAAGATGATGTTTGGAAACTTGGATTAGACATTGTGCTTTGTTTCTTGGCATTAAGACGTTTTTACGGATTCTATGAAAAAAAAAACTTGAAATTTTCGAACTTTTGCAACAAATTAGCATCAACATTTCAGCAAATATGAGAAGCAAAGTTAGTATTAGAGCATCTCCAACAGAATACAGGGTTGGAATGTTACAACACGTAATATTTAACTGAATATTACGTGTTGTGCCCAACAGATTAAAAAAAAAATGTTGGAAACCTGAATCATCCTACTGTTTGAGTTGCTCTTAGTGTTCAAATTTTTGTAAACAATGAAAAAAAAAATATACAATTGTGTCATCGTCAGCAAATTATCCTGACTCCGTCACTGGTCATAACTCATAATTCCAGTCAAGTCCGGGTGGTTCGCTTGTCATAGAAAAGACGGAATACCTTCTCCTGGAGCGAATAAGGGATGACCCTTACTCCGTACTTACTAGATAATTCTTGAATTTATTTAAAGCACTCTCATCTGAAATGGCTAGAGTATAATATGATTATATGGTTCATACTTTTTAAATTTATATATAACTACCTAATTAAAAAAAAAAAAAAAAGTAAAAAAGTTCTTATTGTATCTGCGTGCACTTCGAGTATTTAGTATTAAGTTCATCAGCTTGGGAGCATGTTCCTTACCTGTTCCGTAATTTGTGCTCAGTTTAGTTTGACCATTCATATCAGCGAAAACCAATGTATACATGGAATTGTATAACCAATGCACCCATGGAATTTGATATATTCTTATGATATTTTTGTGCTACATATTCTGAACCGTACATTCATATCTAGTCTTGCTATATGAAACCTATTAGTTCACTTAAATATTCGCTCAAGTCGGACCCAAAGTGAGCTTCTTTCCTTTCAATTAGTTTGATCCGCGATTCATTTACAAACTAACATTGTTCAAGCGGGGCCATGTATTTGCAATCCCGATGCTAAATTAAGCACATTGTTTAAGAAAAGCAACAGTAGTATGCATATAGCAAAGACAACGACAGAAGCTACAGAGGACTTGCATATTTCGAGGCCTGCGTTGTGTGACTAAACAACTTTTTTACCATGCGTTGACATTAATCTAAAATCCTAGTAGTTAACTTGTGTCCCTCTTTTCAATTCCTTTTGCTCCATGCTCTATTTGTTTGAAAAATTGTCAGGCTTGACTGGACCACCTTTCATCAAAATTCAAATTATTGACATTATTTGAGCTTTTTTATTGACTTACTTTAGTAATATATGTTAGTTTTTTTGGTTGTTTCGATTGAGGCCAATTCTTCTTTTTCCATCCCCTATGTCTCCGTGTTTCCAACGGTCTAAATTTCTCTATTCTCCATCTTTTACAATTAAGTCCCATAACAACTAAATGATTTAACTGTAAAAAATGAAAATCAGAGGGCTGTGATTGGATGGGTACAGGACACACCGAGAGAAACAATTCACCCTCTTTTTGATTGCTCCAATGCTTTAAATTTCAAAACATTTGTGCAGAACTACCATTATCATGCATATTCATACAAGTTTGTAGTTGAAAATTTTAACTTGAGCTTTACCTATTCACCTTTGTTTAACCAAAACCAAACTAGTTTGGATTATGTGATTATTTTCTCTCCGTTTATATCTGTCTACCCAACTGGTAATTTATTCTGAAGCATTTTATAAAAATAGGTCATTTTCTGAAAGAAATGATAATGATAATTATCAGTAGATAGAATTATTACATGGAGTATTGATTCATATATACTAAGGAAAAATCTTCTATATATTCTTTTACTGATTAATGAATATGACCTGACGGGTTACACCACTCACAATTTTGCTATTCAACGATAAAGATTGATGAGAAAGATGTACATCAGACATGTATCTCACTTACAAATTCGATTCTCGCTTATTAATAACCGTAACCTTAACCTACAAAACAACAAGTAATGTATATGTGCTTTGAACTATCAAAGTTAAAAGGATAAGGAGTTTGACATTTGGGTTATAATTAACTTCGTCATTCTACCCCAGATGTTGCAAATTTATCCTCACATTCCAGCAAATGATAATAATTATCACTATCACTATCACTATCATTATCATTATCATTATTATAATTCATGAATGTTATATAAGTATTTGGCCTACGGCAATACTTACTAAGCAATGATAACATATTACTTCATTCTCATAAAAAATAAAAAAAAATACTTCATTCTCATCATATTAGTAATGTGAATAAAGATAGAATTGGGATGCATGCTGTTAGGCAGAAATTGCAAAAGCATGCATGGAATCCAACATTTATGTATTTATGTGGATCCACATGCAACTAACTTCAACAAACGGATCATGGGAAAAACCTACTAATTCAAACAAAATTAAAATTTCATCAAATTCAACCTAATAAGAAAAAAAAGAAAGACAGCAAAACATAAGCCTAAATTAAGCAAAGATAAAACTGTCCTAGCTCCTGAGTTAATAACATAACTAATCTTGATCCTCACAAAAAGCTCGGGCAATCATCTTCGCTAGGCAACCCGAACCCAAAACCACTAAAAGGCTCAGGATGTTCACCTCCCAAGTCTGTGGTGACTATATCTATTCCAAACTGACCTTTAAAAGACTTGAACTCTTCTTCCTCGTTATCAGCTTTTGCTACCCCTAGAAAATCCCTTGTGCTCAGCATGCTGCTGTCCTTCTGCCACGTGGATAAATCAACACCGTCCAATCCAGAGCTGCATGACACATGGCAGCCCGGAGATGAGATGGTGGGGCCCATGATGCAAGCCTTCTGAAGAAGTGCTGTGGCAGACAGATGAGTACTGCTGCTAGGGAGAACAGGTTGTTGTTCAGTCTTGATCATATGAAAATTAGGGTTAGGGTTTTGTGGTTCCCATGGTAATGACGCAGGAGGGATTGATGAAGGAGGATGGTAACTAGGGCTGTTGATTATGACATTTGGATTGTTAGCACTGAAGAGTCTTCCACTCTCTTGAGCTAGGGCATCACAGAAGGCTCTGTGTGTTGTGAAACTATCCTTCCTGCATATTTGGAAAATAATGTAAAATACATAAACGTGCAATCAACACCTGGTATTTAGCATTTCCACTGTTGTCTGTCTGAAGGCAATTCAGAGGGTACTGAATTCAGGGAATGCTGATTGATTGGGTATAGAAGGACAGAAAATTTCAGGAACAGATAATTTTATTTAATCGTCGTTATCGTCGTCATCTTTTTATTAGTAGTTGAGATAGAAAAATCATTTTTTGTTTGACTGCGAAGCTCGAAAAATATCCTTGAATTTAAACATGAGGTAAGAAGTTCAAATTCCATTAGAAATCAAAATTAACATCAGTTTCTAAATTAAAATTTTGTGACGTAAACATGTTTACTAGTTCAACTCTCTATTGTGCTAAAAAGTAGTAATATTTTATTTTTGTTTTCAATATGTTTGTACCAAAAACGAATAAAGAAACTTAAATTTGATACACATTTACAGGGTTTTTTATATGCACCTGCGCTGCACATGACATAAAATTTTGTAATTGTTATTACTATTATTTTTGTTGCTACTGTTCATGTTATTATCATTTTACTATCTTTGTTATATAACACAATAGTGCTTTAAACGTAAGTTTTTACAATGGTATAACTGTAAAATCTGTTTATTCATTTGTTTTAGATGAATAACTATTGGACTTGAATTCTTGTTACACATCTTTATCACAAATGATTACTATTAGAATAGGGACAGTTCATAGTAGTATAAAAATATATCATTGCACTATTGTAGAAAATGCAGCGAGTTTCAAATGGAGTTGGTGATACATATGTAAAGGATATGCTTCAAAGCCATGTGATATTTTTTCCTCTTATTTCTTTGAGAAAGAGAATGCGAAATTTACATCATTACTACTATATCAAGGCACATACAGTACCAACAAATATATATTTTTCCGATATAACCGTGCTATGGTTAGACATTTGTAAAGTCGTCAGAATACACATATGCATTTACAGAAGTATGGCTTATCCACATTTTTAAAGTGATGGTTATTTTAAGACTCCAAACTATATTTTAATCAACCCCATATATATATAGCTTGCATTTACATCTCACAACAGTAAATAAATAAACCAAGAAGAAAAGCCTTTGAGTAAAATTTCAAAAGAAACCACTAAATAAATCAATGAAGAATTTTTGCGCCTTTTAGTTTGCATACACAAATAAATCAACGAACTAAAAGTGAAATTTAAGAAAGCAAAAACAGAAATCAAATTAACTTTTGACCACAATTATTAAACTGGCATGGCAGCAAGGATAGTGGTAACTGCTAAACCATGACATGCTATTTACCTCTTTATACAGTAACATTACATATCATGCTATATATCATAGTACCAATTTTAACATATGTCTGCTGTGTCCACTGACAGTACTCCCATGCAGCTTCTGTACACTGTAGTGTACTCATATGTAAATGGCAAGTTGCAGCTTTTGCTTGGTGAAAAAAATTTGCAAAACAACAAAAATCCAGGTTTTTTCTGCAACAATATTTGACTGGTTTCTGTTTGGACCGTGATCTTATTTTAGGAAAAAAAAAAAAAAATGCACTAGCTGATCAAAATTTTAGCATTCAATCTTTATAGTTAAGTTAACATAAATAGTTTATGTCTAGTATATACTAATATACACTAATCCAAACTAAGCGAAAAAAAAAAAAAAACTATGTTTAATTATATAAATTGTATGGCATTATGCCATTTTCAGTGTGGTTACCTATTACTTTCCAAACTTTATAATCACCAACAAAATTAGGGCAACTCATTTAATCACATCGCACTGTTAATTGATGGGATATATCAATGACGACTTAACAGTAATCATCTATCGCAAAACTGTTGTAATTTTGAATTAAATTATGAACTAATTACTCAATTTCTGCTCATATGAGAGAAGTAATATATTACCTAGCAAAGAGAATTCCACAGTCACATCTATACTCCCTTGTGCCACAAGTCTTAACATGAGCTTTCCAATCAGAGTGGACAGCGTACAACTTGGAGCAAAGGTCACATCTCCATTTCTTCTCCCCATGCTTCCTGCTGAAGTGCTTCTTGATCCCGGTCAAATCTCCGAGCGCCCTCGACGGTTGGTGATGAACGCAGCTGGTTTCAGGACAGACGTACACTCGTTTCTTGATCGACTCTTTGCTGCCTTTGGTCTTCAGCTTCCATGGAAGGTTATGGCCCCTCCTGTGGAGTTGAAGGTTTTGATCTCTTTGGAATCCTTTGTTGCATATCTCGCATATGAACCGGTTCGTTGCCATCAGGCTTGTGGGTGACAAAGCTATCACTTCTGCTTCCGGGTCTTCTTCCATTTAAGATCAAAAAATGATTATCTGGTTAAGTATTTTGTGCTGGGTATATGGTAGAAGTTATGGATTTGATAATTATAACCTTTAATTACCTGGATTACCTGGTTGACATCTTTTTCTTTTGTTGGATTTAGGCTGAAGATCTGCATGTAGATCGAGGTTAGTGGATATAGGAACAAAAAGAGAGCTCAGAGTGTTGGAATAGGTTTGGTGATGATGGGCTATGATATGGTTTTCAGAAGAAGCAGTGGCTTCTTCTGAATTACTGTAAGAGCTAGACATGAGAATGGTGAACTGGAGAATGAGGACGGATTTTTGTTTGTTTGTTTTTATTTTTTTATGTTTGTTTTGATCCTAAATTTGGAGTTTATCCTAGTTTGTGAGGGTATGAACTTATATCATAGGGTCTACACAGAGAAGGAGAGATAAAGCTACCGCAGACGAGCATCCATTCTGATACATGCAGTTCGGCTATTTTTAATTTTTAAATGTAGAGTTTTGGGCTCAGTAAACGTAATGGAAAAGCAGTGTTATATTCAGATTAAGAAATAATTTTATTTATTTAAGTTACAAAATAAGCAATTAAATGTTTTTCCTTGTCAAATTCTGTTAGATGCTATGTGTAAACTTTGGTCGTTGTTCCATTGTAACTTCTTTTTTCCTTTAAACAAAAAATAAAAAACAGTTAAACGAGTGCTTTGCATATTTGATGATGAGGCAAAATAGGATGTTTTATCATTAACAGCTGTCAATTTTCTACACGATCTGAAACCCGCCTCGAAACCCACACGAAAATTAACAGGTTATCATGACCCGTTTAGTAGACGGATCATTTTCGGGTCAACCCGAATTTGATGCATTTATAAACGGATGAGTTTATGGTTGACACGCTAACCCGATTTTGACCCGTCAAACCCGATTATATGTTGTATCTCTTCTGTACTGTTAGTCTTTTATGTATATTGTTAGTGTTAGTCTTTTATGTATGCATTAATCAGTATGCTCATATATTCTTGTGCAAGCTGTTATATTTTACTAATTTATTCTTGTATTCTATTAGTTATATTTTACTAATTTAAATGCGTTACACGGGTCGGGTTGGGTCAACCCGTTTATAAACGGATTGGGTTCGATTTGGGAAAAAATGACCCGTTTAATAAACAGGTTGACCTGACCCATTTATAAATCGACCTGACCCATTTATAAATCAACCCGAACCCGACTTAACTCAACCTGACCCGACACTATCCATTAAAACCCCATATAGAATGATGATAATGCATATTTTGCTTAGTAAACAACAGATGAATTTGTGTTTTTGAAAATTCCAAACCCAATTGAGCTGAAATGCCACTAAAACATGGAAGTGCATTCCCCAATGGCTACCGCCTCGAAACATCCCATCAACCCCACTCATCTCGAGAGCAAAAAACAAGGTTTCAATTGAGCAAATATAGCTGCCTTAGTTGGCTTTTATATAGCCAACAAAGGCACTTCACATGGATTACGATTCACAGCGTAAAAATGACCGGTTTTTATAAAAGTCGCTTATGTTAACCAACAATAGCCGACTATTGTCCACTCTTTCTCCATCCTCATTTTCTTCTTCCCTCTCTTCATTTCCGCCTTTCCCATTTCAGGCTTCTCAAGAAGGCAAAAAAAGTAACACTTATATGACAAGCATGAAATCATATCCTTGGCAAGGGACATGTTTCGCGGAAACTCCCATGGCGAAGAAGATATTGTTAGGGTTTCCGGAAGATCACTACACAATTAGATTTTGAAAGAGGGAAGAAGATAACAATAACAAGCAAATTCTACCATGCAAACCTTTATTAATCCACCAAATTATAATATGAAAATCTAAAAATAACTGAGAATTTATCTTAATCCCAAAAACAAGTTTTTCTTTCCTTCAAGTACAAGTAAATCTCTCCCTAATGAGATGCTTATATAGGCAAATAGAAAGACTAGGTCTAAAACCTAATTGGGCCCTAAAATATCTCAGAAATAAATACTTCTTAAAACTTGTTCAAAATAAAGCTTTCCTAACATATCTCAATAAATCCATAAAATCCGCAGCAGATCCTTAAATTCCGCAACATCCAATTTCTCCATCTTCAATATCCATGTGATAAATATCACAAACCATAACACTCCACCTTGATATGAAATCACTCCAACAATCAACAAATCCATAAATCAAAAAACCACCCATAAATGATGCATCTCTCACATGAGATACACCACAAAAAATAATCTCAAAATTGTTTGTAATACCACAATGACCTCCATGTAGACTTTATGGCTTTACGTTGATGGCTCCACCTTGATTCAGATGAATTCGCCTCTCCTAATCCAATTTGAGAACTCATAACATTTTCCACCGTTTTTCCAAGCAATTTATATATGTTATTATTTCCCCGTTTTGCGTGCAGAAGCTCCTTGTTACCCCTACAAACCCTTGTGATTCCTCCTCTAGTCGACAAATTGCAGCCTTTTTGTTCCAATTGTCCAATCGAAGCAAGATTCTTCTTAATTTCTGGGATGTACCTAACGCCCGTCAGCTTCACCACATTTCCATCATTCATCTTCAATCGGACCGAACCTATGCCTTTAACATGCAAATCTCGACCATCGACAGATTTCACTTTAGCAGATTGTTCTTTATAATCAATAAATGTTTCCTTTTGATGACATATGTGGAAACAAGCTCCTGAATCAAGTATCCAAACTTTGTTTTCGCCTTCATTAAAACATAAGACATTGCCTTCAAATTCCTCATCAAAATTCACCTCATTACCATTATTATCTTGTTCATCTGACTCTTCTTCCAGTGCCTTCATCTTCTCCTTATCCCTCTTAAGCTTATGACAAAATCTTAGTTGATGACCGGGTTTGTCATAGTAAAAACAAATGTATTCCTTCCTCACGTCTGTTCTATTTGATTGTCTTTCCTTATTTCATTGATTAACCGTCCTTGCAATAAAACTTCTTCAATTGGAGTTTCATTTTCCGTTGCCTCCTTATCTTTTCCTTCCATAAGGCTCGTCCTCTGCATCTCATTAAGCAAGCTACTGACCACTGACTCCATTGGAACAACGTCATCCAAATTTGAGTTATTCAACACAACCACAAGTGTTTCCCAACTCTTCGGCAATGAACTCATCATCATTAAGGCTTGTGTTTCATCACCCACCTTAAAATTTACGGTAGCCGATTGATTCACAATTTCCTGAAAATCATTAAGTTGCTCTCCAATTGATCCACCTTCCTTAAGCTTCAGATTCACCAACCTTCTCATAAGAAGAGCCTTATTTGTTGCAGAGTTCTTCGCATAAACCCCTTCCAATTTCTTCCATATAGTATATGCAGATGTTTCATTAACAACAATATGAAACACTGAATTATCCAAAAAAACATCGAATAGACACAGCAACCTTCCTATCCAAAGTCTCCCATTTTGCTTCGGATAGACTGTTAGGTTTTTCCCCATTATTCTCCAGTGGTTGATGAAGATCATTAAGATAAAGGAAATCTTCCATCTTAGCCTTCCATAATCCTCAATTTCTTCCATTAAGCTTTTCAATAATTATTTTATCCATATTCAAACCCTCTACAAAAAATTTATGTACAAGGCTTCGATACCAATTGTTAGGGTTTCCGCAAGATCACTACACAATTAGATTTTGAAAGAGGGAAGAAGATAACAATAGCAAGCAAATTCCACCAAACAAAGCTTTATTAATCCACCAAATTATTACAATGAAAATCTAAAAAAAATTGAGAATTTATCTCAATATCAAAACCAAGTTTTTCTTTCCTTCAAGTACAACTAAATCTCTCCCTAATGAGATGGTTATATAGGCAAATAGAAAGACTAGGTCTAAAACCTAATTGGGCCCTAAAATATCTCAAAAATAAATACTCCTTAAACTTGTTCAAAATATAGCTTTCCTAACATATCTCAATAAATCCATAAAATCCGCAGTAGATCCTTAAATTCTGTAACTTCCAATTTCTCCATCTTCAATATCCATGTGATAAATATCACAAACCACAACAGATATTGACATACCAGCTATCGTTATAGAAAACTAAAGATTACATTGATTGGATGGAAGCACCACGGTTAGATGAAAACACTTGACGGGAGATTCATAAGATTCAGTTTTAGACCTCCAATATCGATCAAAATTTGAGATCGATAAGGACTTGATCGATTTCTTATACTTTCCAACAACAAAGTGCACATTAACATGCATACAGAAAACTCATTAAGATATCTACTTTAAAAAAAATTACGTTTAGTCAACTTTTTAGAATATAAGTTGAATATGCAACCTATTTAAAATTAGGTTCGTCGTGAACACGCTTGTTGCTCTCGACCTAGTGTTATCTGTCTTATAGATTAATTCGGGTAGTTGATATTAACAACATCATTCACACTTTTCTTCGGAATATAAAATTACATATTTACTTAATTACTTCTCATTATTTGAAGCATTTTAATACTTCCAGTAATCATAAATTACTTTAGTAGGTATTAAAAATGTTATAATTCATATATTCAATCATGTTAAAAAATCTTATAAATTCATATATTCAGCTGTGCAATGTTTTAGTCGCATGTTGGTGGAAGACCACTCATACATCTCTTTAATATTTGAGAGTTATGTTTGATCCCTTTAAACTTTACTATACTTACCAGATTAGTCATTGGATGGTGGAACCTTAATATATAATCAGAAGTACCGACATTTTGACTATTTAGCTAGTGTACCGCTACATCTTGACATACATGATGGATTGTTGCCCGACTATATATTAGAACCAATTACATTAAATAAGCAATCTCTGAATTTTTACACAATTATAGCGAAGAAAATAATTCAGAGATTGTTCAATTATTTCATCATGAGAAACATATTCTTTTCAAATCCATTAAATACATTGTCGCTTGGACATGTTGCAACTGTTGCGGAGTTATTGTTTGATAGTCAAATCATATATGATTGGAAACTCCGATTTTAGTGCATTTATATCACTCTTTAGATCATCGGTGTGTTATTAGGCTGAAATCCACATCGATTGTAGGTTTATGGTGGATTTTGTAGTACTTGGTACTTTTGATATGACTTACTTGGTGGTAGGCAGTTTTCCCCTATGTTAGAGTGTTGACGACAAAAATTGTCGTAAACACCAAAGATTCCTATTACTAGGAATAGTTAATTTGGTCGCAAGACTAAGTAAGAGAAAGCGGTAAATGACACGAGAATTTATAGTGGTTCGGCCGCGGATTAGGCCTACATCCACTTTGGAAGGATGTTGAACTTTTATTAATCACTCAAGAATTACAAGGTAGAGCCATGCTCATTACATTCACTTTCATAATTGCCATATGCTAGGTATTTGGGAAAAAGAGTATTTAATTCTCCTTCTTCCTCAGATATGAGATGCCATGAACAGGGCTCATGGAGCTCTAGGAAGGTCTCAAGTGAAGAAAATCCAACCACTTTGAAGTGTGAGGCCATGGGCTATTTATAGGAGTGGGAGTAGGTAGGATTAGGTAGGAGTAGGTAGAAATAGGGGACCACTAGCAGAATTTCGAACCCACCACCTACACATCTCGAAATTTCGAACCCGACAATGGGTGCGAAATTTCGCACCCGCTGGGTTCGAAATTTCGAACCCAGGCATGGATGCGGAAATTTCGCACCTATTAGGTGCGGAAATTTCGCACCTATTGGGTGCGGAAATTTCGCACCCGCTGGGTTCGAAATTTCGAACCCAGGCATAGGTGCGGAAATTTCGCGCCCGTTGGGTTCGAAATTTCGAACCCAGGCATGGGTGCGGAAATTTTGCACCTGCTGTGTGCGAAGATCGTCTTTATAGGAGGTGTGATGGTTATGGGTGCGGGTATTTCGGTGGCCTAAAGCTTGGGTTCACGGCCCGGACCCGCTTGACGGCTCGCCTTCGGCTCGGATGCGGACGGATACCGATGGTGGTTGCGTTCGAGGGATGTGACATCCTGCTAGTGGCCAAACTTGAGTCTTTTGGTACTGGTCCCCGGATGATAATGTCGACGCCTCTGGGCTGCAGTATCACGCAATATGTTGAGTCGAGCGTGTCTTGTGCGCTTTTGGGAACCGGACAAAAAGACCGATTAACATTTGCCCCCTCAAAGTATGTTTTGTGTTAATGGGACGTGCTTTGAATTTTCGTGCCTGCTGGGTGCGGAAATTTTGCGCCTGCTGGATGCGAAAATTTCGCACCTGCTGGGTGCGAATTTCACACCCTCAGCAGGTGCGGTTCTGAGCAAGCTAAAGTAGAATGACAATGTGTTGACTTTCTTGAAGTTGGCACATAAGGTTAATGTTAATATTCAACGCCTAGCGCGGGAGCTGCATTCTCATATTTCTTATTAAGCGTGCGAATCCGTGCTTGAGTCGCAGGAGCTTCGGGGGACGCAAGTGGACGGAGATCTTTTCCAGCGGGTCCTTTGCTGCTCGGGACTGGTGACAGGTACCAGCGTCAATTGCGGCCACGTTAGGTTTTGCCGGAATTCTTCTTGACACCGGTGAGAGTCGTGATGCTTTTTGGACGTTCTGCTCAAGGCGCTTCTCGCGGATAAGCCTTTCGATTACGTCTTTGAATTGACGACAATTATTGGTATTATGCCCGTACATGTCGTGGTATCGACAGTACTTGCCAGTATTCTTCTCATGATTAGTTGATTCCCTGTTGTATGGCTTCTTATATTGAAGCGTGTTGCATGTTTCCAGATAGATTGTTTCCAAGTCTTCACTCCGCGGGGTGTAAATCTTGTATGACCGGTGAGGGCCGGGCTTCTTAGGTTCCGTAGGAACCTGGCCGTTGTTGCGGATGCCTTGTCTACCATTATTCGACCTTTGTTTGTAGGGACCTTCCCCTTATCCTTATCGAAGAGCTTCGTTATCTGTTTCCCTTTGACACTATCATTTATAGTATTTGCATGTGGATTGCTGGGAAGACCAGCCCTGGAAAGTCAATTTCGTCTCGCTTCTTCTTGACATAAGTACTACCTCGCCTTCTCATAGAAAGTGTCAAGGCTCTTTGGCTGCTTCTGATCGATCCAATCCTCGAACTCTGAAGTAGGGAGGACACCTTTTGCCAGCTGAAAGAGTATGGTGCGAGGATCTGGATCCTCGACCTCGGCGAGAGCTTTGTTAAACCGAGAAAGGTAGCTCCTAAGCGACTTGGCGGGCCCCCGGTATAGGTTGGATAAAGTGAGGGCATTCTTCGGAGTTGGGATATGCACCCTGAATTGCTTGACCAGCTCTGTTGCTAGTTGTCCGAAGTTGTTAATGGAATCAAGAGGGAGGCGAGAGAACCAAAGTAAAGCAATACCGGACAGGAAGACCGGGAAGCATTTGCATTTGGCTGGATCGTCACCCCGGCTCGAGTCCATTTGCCAGTCATAGCGATTCAAGAAGGCACAAGGATCAGTGATACCATCGTAAAGTGGCATTTGTGGCATGCTAAAGCGCCTCATCCACTCGGCCTCATTTACTCTCCTTGTGAAGGGGTTGCGCCTAATGTGAACTTCCCATGAGCCGTGCACGCCCCTCGCATTTCCCTCATGATCCTTCACACCATGTCGGGAAGGTAAGTTGGATGAGGATCCTCCATCGGGATCCATGGATTTTGATGTGACTCTGGAGTCCTGTTGCGAGGTCGTCTTCTATGATGGATGTCCGGATCGTCTTGCTTCATGTCCTCGACATCTATGATTGGGTCTTGGTGTGGACGATGAGGTGGAGCGAGGTGATGTGGATCCTATTCTGGAGGAGCGTAGGCCGTTAGAATAGCTGGTCCATCACCCTGATTAGCGACCATCGGGTTGTGTCGAGGAAGAGGTTGGTTTGTAGGATCTGGTCTGTCGTTGATAATCAAGCGAGGGCGGTCTCGGTACTGTGCCCCCTCGCTATATGTGACTATAGTTCGTTCGCCGTTGCCGTTTCCAGTGTCATTGGTGTGACCGTTATCGAGGGCATTGGTACGAACGATGACGTTGTTGATGAGGCTGAACCTCCTCCTTTGGTGTGGGCCTCTTTACTCGGAAGAGGAAGTTTCCGAGGCAGTTGGTCGGGGTCGAGCATTGTTCCAAGTTAGTTGAAGTCGGGCGATGATGCGTTGACTTTCTTGAAGTTGCCGCATAAGGTCGATGTTATTCCTTAATGCTTGGTTGAGCTCGACTGCGGTGTTCTCATATCTTTCATTAAGCGAGCGAGTTTGAGCTTGTGTAACGGGCACTTCGGGGTCCACAATAGGAGGGACAGTTTCATTGGTGGCCGGGATATCTACCAGTTGAGGTTGTTGGGACGTACCGGTCTCGGCTGCGGCTGAAGAGCCGACCATTGCGTTCTTTGACTTCGTTACCATCGTAAGCGGACTCAACAACAGGTTGGACAAGGAACCTTAAGCTCGTCGAAGTTGAGATGATAATGTGGGAGAAAGATGCAAATCTTGAATTCAGATTCTCAGTGAAAGCACCAAATGTTGACGACAAAAAATGTCGTAAACACCAAAGATTCCTATTACTAGGAATAGTTAATTTGGTCGCAAGACTAAGTAAGAGAAAGCGGTAAATGACACGAGAATTTATAGTGGTTCGGTCGCGGATTAGGCCTACGTCCACTTTGGAAGGATGTTGAACTTTTATTAATCACTCAAGAATTACAAGGTAGAGCCATACTCATTACATTCACTTTCATAATTGCCATATGCTAGGTATTTGGGAAAAAGAATAATTAATTCTCCTTCTTCCTCAAATAGGAGATGCCATTAATGGGGCTCATGGAGCTCTAGGAAGGTTTCAAGTGAAGAAAATCCAACCTCTTTGAAGTGTGGGGCCATGGGCTATTTATAGGAGTGGGGGTAGGTAGGATTAGGTAGGAGTAGGTAGAAATAGGGGACCACTAGCAGAATTTCGAAACCGCCACCTGCACACCTTGAAATTTCGAACCCGGGCATGGGTGCGAAGTTTCGCACCCACTGGGTTCGAAATTTCGAACCCAGGCATGGGTGCAGAAATTTTGCACCCGCTGGTTGCGGAAATTTCGAACCCAGGCATGGGTGCGGAAATTTCACACCCGCCGGGTGCAGAAATTTCGCGCCCGCTGGGTTCGAAATTTCGAACCCAGGCATGGGTGCGAAGATCGTCTTTATGGGAGGTGCGATGGTTATGGGTGCAGGTGTTTCGGTGGCCAAAAGCTCGGGTTCACGGCCCGAACCCCCTTGATGGCTCGCCTTCGACTCGGATGCGGATGGATACTGATGGAGGTTACGTTCGAGGGATGCGACATCCTGCTTGTTGCCAGACTCGAGTCTTCTGGTACTGGACCCCGGATGATATTAGGGATGCCTCTGGGCTGCAGTATCACGCGATATGTTGAATCGAGCGTGTCTTGCTTTTGGGAACCGGACCAAAAGGCTGGTTAACATAGAGCATTGGCTTGTGAGAACTGCAAAATGGTGCATGATGGCAAGGCACATCATATATTTGCAGCGATATATCTGAAACCAGATTGAGTTACGAATTATACGAGAGAGTAATGTTTAACATCCTTATGAAGGTTCTCCTAATAAAATTGACGAGAATGTACAACATGCTAGCTTCCTATTTGTTAGAAATTTTCCATTAGTATTATCTCCTTCCAAGAGAGGATGTTACCGGTTCCTTTGAGAGTAATATTGGAGACGAACTTAGGCGACAATTTTTTCTTAACACTACTAGAATACAGGGCTATTCCAACTGCTCATAGCCATTGACGGCCATTGGAAACCATTGGAATAGCATTCACGCCTTCCAATGGCTTTCAACGGCTCCAACGGAATATTTCCAACGGCTTCAAATAGTAGTAGCCGTTAGAAAACATGACCAAATAGCCTTTGGAAACCGTTACTAGCCGTTGGAAATACTAGGTTCCTTTTTTATATAACAGCAAGATAGCGACCTTCCAGCCACCCCCCATTTCCAATTCAATTTATAACAGCATCCATTTCCAAACCAATTCCGCATATACTCAATATATTTTTCTTTTGAAAATTTATACTCAACATATATATACCAATAACGATATAAACAACCAAAGTAAAACGTAGAAACATCAATATATACAAAACAAACCATGTCTACAACCATCCAAACATACAAACAAACCGTACCAATATATACAAACCATCAAAATACATCCAAACATGTCTCATCCACTCAGTACCAATATCTACAGCAACAAAATAAATCACATCTCCAAGCCACACCAAAAAAACATACCTCAAGCTGCATCATGTCTGTCGTTATGTCCAGCAGAAGCAGATGAAGAAGGAAAACTACCATGATTGTGCACGTACTCTGCATCCTTTTGATTCAGCTGCTCAATCTGCATAGCCTGCATATGATTCTGGTCCTGCAACTGCTCAATCAACGCTCGCATCTCCTTAATTTTTTCTTTGTCCTATGCCTTCTTAGCTTGTTAAACCTGCAAATACAAGTATAGAAGATATTAGAACATAGATGTGTTAAGACTGAAAGCTTGCACAAAAATTAGAGCATGAATAATTGTTAGATGTAAGATAAGCTATTATCTATACTTGCATTTAGTCTTTGAGGTTGTGGTTGAATTATTTTGGTTTCACCAGTGGCACATAGTCTGCTATTTGCTCATAAAATAGATTTTATTTATATTGTATATTCCACTATTAGTTTGAAAACAAAGAGTAAAATTGATATATTTTACAAAGACTTGGGTCATTTAGATTTCATTTTGGATATTGAGTTTTTTGTTTTTCGTTTTCAACTTGCAATTGAAAGAAATACCAAGAAACATGAGAAGAAAATTTAATTTTAGTCATTGCGACGAAAACCAAAATAATTTTTTTTTCATTTTACATGTTAATTTTACTTACAAATTTTTTCCCACCCAATAATGCATACTATAAACGTACTTTCAACGGCTAGACGAAAACACAAAACCAAGCGGGGTCTTAACATTTCATGTTAGTCCTATCTACATATTCGTCATGCTCGTCATTTTACTTTGGAGTTTTATGTTGAAAATGGAAAAGAAAACCATTATACTAATCACCATTTGTTAATGTTGTGTTTTCATGCCAGTTGCATATAGATAACTAAATATAGCGATGAAATATTTGGTTTATCTACAAAAAGTCATTTAAGTTAGCATATTGCATTCGTATGTTTTTTTTTCTAAGGAAAAAGTAAAAGAAAAAAGTAAGCTCATCATGAATCTTACCAATGGAAAAAAGTAAGCTTATTGCATTCGTATGTCCTATCTACATGTTCGTCATGTGCATAAGTTAATTTAATTATCAAAATATAGTCTGAAATATTGGTTAAATCATATGAATATTACCGTTAGGTTACCGAATCTATAACGCCTGCTCCGCTGCAATGGATCCATAAAATCATCAAATAGGTTGTCTTCCTCCTCCTACGTCAACTCGTCACAACCTGACTTCTCAAGCGCATGATCCCATGCCTCCTAGAACTTTGCCTATAATGCAAAAAACAATTTCAGTTGATAATAATAGAATGTTGATTTTATTTTACAGTAACTAGTAACTAACAAACTAATCGATGTGATAACAAAATTTAAAATATGTATACATATGTAGTTGTCACCTTATCTTCATCATCTCACAGATATGTGACATTGCCATGCTCGTCTACATGCCTTGATGCGTGGGTGTGAGTAAATACGTCCATGTAGGACACGAGATGTCCATGAATACGTTCCGCAGTTGATAAATTGAATAATTTATTTCCATATAGTCAATCACTTAACTCATCAGTATACAAATGTAATAATTGGCAAATTTACCAAGTCTTCGTGGTGATGCCGAAAAGACTTGGATCCTCCGCGATGAGTTACAAAATTCTTGTTCCTGTTTGCGGTGTTCCTTGCGGACTTGGCCTGCAAATGTACATTGACTAATTATTTAAAATCAGGAAAAAAATTTAATTAGATACGTTATAGATTTACCTTGAACTCATCTGTGTCCCACCACACAATCATCTTATCGAGCACTTCATCGCCCATCCACTTTGGTTTCTTCCTCTTGGTCTTAATCTCACTTATCTTTTCTCTGTAATTTTTGGCGACCTTTGAGTTTCAGTGTCACTGAACATGGCTCATGTCAGCCTCCTGCACATCGACTGCCCCTGTATAATGAGAAAATATTACTAATCTCATTTATTTGTATTTAACCAATTTATAAAGAGGTATAAACATACCAGAAAATCTTGCCATATAGTCTCTTTGACGTCTGCTGGGACCCTGCTCCGCTTAGGCCAGAAATCACTCATTCTGGCCATATACGCGTCCTTAGAGATATCTAGAATTGTCTAAGACGGTTCCAACTCAAATCCCCTATGTTAAATATAAATTAGAACTTATAAAATATAGCTATATTATGTAAAAAACATTAAATTGTTATTCTACTAATTTTGATGCTTATGCCCTGTCAGCCTTAGGCTTCAAGTACACAACCGGACGAGCTAACTGTTCGCCACTACCCTCACCGACGTGAGGGGTAATGCTACGTCGTCTAGAGTTGGAGCCGGAGCCTGAACCTGCAGGGTCAGACATAATATACCTACAATACAGATATAAAATTGGATATGAGCAACACCACATACATTTTGAGAATAGGCATTACCAGAAAAAGTTGATTTTATGATGGCAAAATCCGTCACAAATTTGTCACTAAAACCATATTTGCGACAGATCTGTGTTGGAATTTTCCGTTTCAATAAACGTGTGTAAGATCTGTCACTGAAAAATAGTGATGTAATTTGTGATGGAATGGCGAAAAAATTGTAATGGAATTTATTAGTTTTTATTAATTTACTTTATGATGGATTTGCAATGGAAAAATTACATACGATGCATTGTATACTTGATTTGGAATTCCGATGCAAATCCATCACTACCTTGATTATTTCTAAAAATATTTCAAACATATCCGTCGCAAATACATTAAAGCATCCACACAAAACCATTCCAAAAACATTAAAGTCTATACAAATCCATTGCAAAATCATAAAACCATCAACACATATCCATTACAAATTCATCACAAATCAATAATATTTTATCTCAATCACACGATAGTAAAAAGAATATATTTAGTAAGCAAAAATTTCAACAAATCTCGTTATTTTTGTGTGCATTGTCATCGTAAGCAAGAAATTACTAATAATACCAACTGTACTTCAACAATAATTTACATATAACTTAAAAAAAGGCAATACAACCCATCTACTTCTTGCCCTTTACCACAACAGCCTTCTTCACTGGTGCTGTCTTTTTCACCAGACTTTTCTTCACTGTTGTAGCTTTCTTTACTGGAGCAGCCTTTTTAGCAGTAGTCGCTACTTTCTTCTTCGATGGGGTATCTTTCATGCTCTTTTTTTGGGTAGGAGGGGCCGCTGCGGAGGCAGGAGTGGGATTGGAGGACAGTTGATTTTCGACCATGGTAGCAGGAGCGATGGCAGCAACCTCTTCCGTTGACATAGCAGGTAATGGGGATTAGGGATTGAGATAATAAAAAAATTAAAGCAGAACACTCTGATTTGGGGATGAGGATAGCTGAGAAAGAGAGAGACTTTACATGGTACAGGCGTTGTTTGGACCCTGGGTTATGATTGGTTGATTTGAGGAGACGTGGATCGTTACCCATTTTTGCTTTAATACGGAGCGTTTGATTTCGCCAAGATCAATGGTTCTAATAATGTGGCACTTGAGGTGTATGGATTGCAAACAGATTGAGTTTAGGGTGGTTTTTTTGGAAGCGATGAAATGGCCTGCTAATTTAAGTTTTATTTTAGAATAAAAAACAAATAAGATATACCGTGACGGGGCGTTGCCCTGCACCCCTTTAGAGGCGCTGCCCCTTGGACCCTCGCGACCTAACCGGCTAGGTCGACCACTGTCCTAGACGTCCTTCCGTTTAAGTCGACTATTGTATTAAATTCTTATATTTAATTCTTTAACGTTATATAGTTAGATTTAGCCATGGTATTAAATTCTATCATAAATCCTTAGCTAATTTGCAATGGATTAGCCATAACTCCAGCTATTTCTATTTTCCTCTATATTTTATAGCCAAATTTAGCCACTGTCTTATATTCCATTGCAAATCTGCGGCTAATTTGCGATAGATTAGCCATAGAATTGTTTCCTCCAACTATTCATATTTCCATCCATATTTTATAGCAAAATTTAGCTATAATTTTAAATTCCATTGCAAATCCATCACAAAATTGTGATGGATTAGCAATGAAAATCTTATGCTACTTTTTTACTGAATTTGATGCTACCAAAGCAAATCTGTAGCAATTTAGTGATGGATTTGCCATGGAATTGGTTTCCGTCACCGTTACTCGTTACTTTCAAGCTTTTATTCTATAAATAAAAGCCGAGACTTATCCATAGGAAATCCATTGCAATTCAGTGATGGAAAATTCCATCACAAAAAACAGCGTCACTAAATTCAGTAATTCTAGTAGTGAGGTGATTAAGTAGAAAAAGATAGCTAATATGCTATAAAACAGGAATATTTTGAGAATATTTTTCTTTAAACATGATTTAATAATTTCTCTAAACTCAATCTGGTCGAAATAGAAAGAAATTAATTGAACAATTAAACGAAAACGCAAGGAGTATAAAATTATAATTACAATTATTTTTTACATAACAATTATTGTGAAAATGGAATTTATGTTTCACATAACAATTATTTTTCTTTATAATAATTGAAACAAACAAATCACATACACTCGTTACAATACGTACGAATAAATCATGATAACCATAACTCTAGTGCACAACGAAGCGGCAAAAATTGAAGAAAAAAAATGATTTTGATAACTTAATAATTTATCGTTATATATTTATTTCACTAACATATTGCTAACACCAAGTATTTGTTATACATGCTAAAATATTTATTTCACTAACGTATTGCTAAATTCATGGCAACATGTGTTTTCGTTTAAGGGTTCGATGACATGCTAACACCAAGTATTTGCTATTCATGCTACCAATTCCTAAGAATTTGATAATTATGGTGATAAAAATAGCAATTAGGGAATAATATGATGTAATATACGTACACAAACAAGTAGGAATCAAATAAAACTTATATTATACCGAAATTAATTGAAAACCTAAAAATTATGTTTAAGAATTTCACCTAAATCCGGGCGCAAGAAGCGCTTAGAAGGGTTGGAGAAGCTTGCGGATGAAGTCGGAGGCGGTTGAGGTGGTTGTTGGGGTGAAGGAATCGAAATTGATGAAGTTAAAATGGTGGAATGGGGATGGAAATCAAATTGGGGGAGGAAAGTAAAGAAATGAGCAGTAGGTCGGGCTCGTTGGAAGATATGCAGGAAAATTTCCAACGGCTTCCAACGTCGTTTTCCATCAGCCACCAACGGTCCCTTAATAGCCATTGGAGGCGGTTGGAAACTGGCCATTGGAATAGACTATTCGTCTAGTAGTGTGATGATCCACTCCCAAATACATCCTTTTATAAAACATATGACAACGTCATTTTATAAGGGCATGTACATGAGTGGTGGTTGGCTAATTACTTCATCATCAAAAATTTAGACTATGCATATTTTTGGGGTTAGTTTTACATTCTACCGCATATAATTGCATTTATTCATGTTGATTCATTGATTTGGCAGGATCTCTAAGCATCTGAAGTGGTGTTTTCCTCCCAGATTTGTTATACCGTATAAAGAACACTCATGTATATCCTATTCCAAAATCATCCCAGACATGATATTATGGTTAGACAGTCTGTACACTTACAACATTGGGAGTTGATGGATATATTTGTATTCCTCGACCTAAGATTTCATAGTATCTAGATCCATCTACGTTTACATAAGAAGATTTATATCAGATGCAGATGAGAGTAAGAAGGGTCATGCATATTATGTTAGAAACGGGGAACTAATATAACTGCCAGTATATAAAAAACTGCAGTACAACAATGAACAAATCATAGTGATTTGATGAAACTAGTTTAAAAAATTGAATTCTGAGTCTTTCCTTAACAATTTCCTTGAAAAAATATATTTGCAAAGTTTGCCAAGATACAATAGAATATTTCTACAGAGATTTTAATGAGTATGTCAACTTTTTGATTTATATTAGAGCAGTGGTGATTGCAGAGAAGAGAGGAAGAATCAGATTTTCGGAATGGAATGAATATGATCAACATTCATCCATTTTTATAGTTGGTCCGCATCCCTTCTGAACGATCGCGTCCGTACCTCTTCAAAAAGCCGTGCCTTCTATTTTCACTCGCACCCGCCCGTATGGATCATGCTTGCTGTAGTCGCTCGCACTTGCCCATGTTGAACGAGTCACATCTGCTATGTTTTCCAAAAGGTTGTGCCTTGTACTGCCTAACGGTCGCATCCATTCGCTATGCGTCTGCTTCAAGAAGTTACATCTCTTCAGATGGACTGCGCCCTGCTTCTGTCCGAATCCAAGCCCATTGAGCCCAGTTTGGTTCATTTGGATGGATGGACGACGGCGGTGGGCGCGTGTGTGTGATGGTGAATCATGACTTCCCTCCTCATAACAAAGCATACATTTGGGTGCCCTAAGACCCCAACCTCCTATTAAGGAAGCTACTTATAATTTTTTTTTTCAAGTTTGGCAATGTGGGACAATATATTTTATTCTAAAACTTCAATAATCCCCTACATGAATGGTAATATACTTTTCCCCCACACAAAGAAAAATATCACCGAGTATGTATGGAATAATGCTTTACCGTGGATAATTACATATTTCACTTTGAACTTTCCCTAATTATAACTTATCAGATTTACTTGGCTAATCGGTGAATTATTTCATCTTGAACCATCGTCCTTTATTGTATATCCGGAAATAAGCTTTACAAAGCATTGATTCCCTTCTCATCCAGTCTCTTGATTGTGTTCATTTCGGTTCTGAAACACTTTTTGGTTCTGCGAGTGTTATAGAGAATATAAGCCTTTAATATTCTCATAGAGTCGACCCAGCTTACACTGACATTAAAAGTATTCTACATATACCCCACTTGTTGTTTTCAATATTTGGTCATGGTTAAAAAACATAGTTTTAACCTTGTAATACTTTAGTAGGCATGCATTTATATTGTGTACCATAGGAATGGAGTAGGACTATGTCCAAACAAATGCATTACGTCTTGAGTTATTTATAACTGGTTTACCTATTGATCCTAGTCCATGGGATCTCTAATTGCTAGGATAGGTTTTCGTATAAGATAACTCTTGTTGATTTAGGCTTTTAGACTCATTCCCCCAGATGCATTGTTATTTTTCTCTCTTGATAAACCTTTAGTAAACGGATTCGCTAGGTTATCATTTGTTCTTACATAATCTATGGAAATAATTTCATTTGAGATAACTGCCTAACTGTGTTATGGCATCTACGATTGAGTCATGACTTTCCATTATACATAAAATTTTGCGCTCTACTTAGCGCTACTTGGTTATCATAATGTATGCATATGGTCGTTACAGGTTTAGGTCAAAACAGAATATCTTCTAAAAAGTGACGAAGCCATTCTACTTCTTCGCCTGCTTTATCTAAAGCGACAAACTCTGATTCCATAGTGGATCGAGCTGTGCATGTTTGTTTAATTTATTTCCATGACATTGTTGCCCCTTCTAAGGTAAATACATAACCACTAGTTGATTTTGATTCCTCTGAACCAACAATCTAGTTTGCATCACTATATCCTTCTAAGCTGGTAGGATATTTTCCATTTTGTAAGGAATAATTTGTGGTATTTTTTAAATGTCCGAGCACTCTCATTAGTGCTTTCTAGTGTTCCTCTCCTGGATTGCTTGTATACTGCTCAATCGACTTACTGCATAAGAAATATCAGATCTTATGGAATTCATGAGATACATTAGATATCTTATTATACGAGAGTATTCCAATTGTATTACATTCTCATTAGTTTTTTTATGCAGTACTTCCGATGAATTAAAAGATGTTCATACTTCTTTAATTCCATAATGTTGGAATCTTTCAATCACTTTGTTTACATAGTGTGAATTCAATTCCATTAGGTGTTCCTTTTATTTTGATTCCCAAAATAACGTCAGTGACACCTAAATCTTTTATATCGAAATTGTTGATTAACATTTTCTTTAAGGTCTCTATAACTTTAATATTAGGACCAAAGATTAGCATATCGCCTACATATAAACAAACATCACGTTTGATTGTCCAACTTGTTTATAATAAACACACTTATCACATTCATTTATATGAAATCGATTTTTCATCATGACACCATCAAATTTTGCATGCCATTGTTTAGGAGCTTGTTTTAGTCCATATAATAATTTGACTAATCAGTATACTTTATTTTCATTTCCTTTCAAAATAAAACCTTCAGGTTGCTCCATGTAGACCTCCTCATTGAGATCTCCATTTAAGAGTGTTGTTTTTCCATTCATTTGATAAATTTCTGGATTATAGATGGATGCAATTTCTATTAGCATTCTTATAGTGGTTATTCAATGTTACTTGCGAATATGTATCAAAGAAGTCTACACCTTCTTTTTGACGATATCCTTTGGCTACTAAGATGGCTTTATACTTATCATAGAGCCATTTGGTTTCATTTTCTTTTTAAAAATTCATTTACAGTCAATTGGTTTTATTCCTGGTGGAAGATCAACTACCTTCCAAGTTTTATTACTCTGAATTGAATCAATTTCACTTTTGGATTGTATCTTTCCAATATGCAGATTTAGAAGATGTTATTGCTTCCTTATACGTTTGAGATTCGTGTTCTAACATGCATGTTAAGAATTTTGGACCAAATCTTGGAAGTTCTAGCCCTTATGCTTCTTCTAAGTTCAAGTTCCTCAAATTCACGAGGAGTTTCATCTTAATGTGAATTGCTTAATTCTTCTCCTATCATTTTAGGGACATTATTTCTTTCATTCCTTTTGTGCGGAAACACGTCTTCAAAGAATGAGGCATCTCTTGATTCAATGGTTGTATTTACATTGGTATCAACTATATAGAATTGATACCAGAAATATGTAGGTACTGCTATTTTGGGCTAGCCCTAGACAGTAAGAATCTATAGCTTTTGGTCCAAGTCTGACTTTCTTGGGAGGTGAAATTGGAACATTTACCAAGTACCCCTATAGTTTGAGGTATTTGAAACTTGGTTTATGTCCTTTCCATAGCTCATATAGAATTGTTCCTGTTTTATTGTGTGGAACCTTGTTTAATATGTGAGTAAACGTATTTAAGGCTTCCCTCGTAAGTTCATCGGTAAGCTAGAGGTCAATAATATTGCATTAATCATATCTTTTAACCATTTGTTGTGGTGAATATGGGGTTGTTGTTTGCTGAATTATACCATTACCTACATAGAACTGTTCAAATGGTGATTCATATTCTCCACTTCGATCAAATTCCAATATCTTGATCTTTTTATTTAACTGATTTTCTACCTCAGCCTTGTAGTTTATAAACGATGTAATTGCTTCATCTTTACTATTCAAAAGATATATATAACAATATGGAATATAATCGTCAATAAAAGTCATAAAGTAAATTTTCCAACCTCTTATAAGTAATGATTTAAAATCATATAAATCTATATGAACCAAACCTAGTGGTTCAGTACTTCTGTGAACAGTATGAAATGGTTTGTTAACCATTTTTGCTTCTACACATGTCTCATATTTGTAGGTTTTATCTTCTTGGAATTTAGGAATTGATCCAAAATTTGATAATTTTTTTCATTTTTCGAAAATTTATGTGTCCTAATCTATCATGTCGTAATAAAATTTCATGCTCAAGAAAATAAGAAACTTTAATTTTATTAATAACATAATCAAAATGCATAGATCTGTTGCCAGCTACGGCTATATTTGCCTTAAATAGGCCATCACATAGATATCCTCTTCCTATGTACATTTCATCTTTGGACAAAACCATCTTATCTGACTCGAAGACCATTTCGAATCATTTCTTTGATAGCACTAAACTAGAGATGAGATTGTTGCGGATGTTTGGAATGTGAAGAACATCATTCAACTTGACAATTTTTCCAGAAGAAAACTTGAAGATTACTTTGTCACTGCCTTGATCATGGAAACTGCATAATTACCCATCTAGAGTTTTTCTTTGTGATTGAATTTCTTGTATATAGAAAACATTGTTTTGTCGGTGCAGACATGAGGAGCACCACTTGTGTCTAGTCACCATTGTGTAGGATTTTGAACCAAATTGCATTCAGATACAACTGCCGAAAAGTTAGACTCGTCTACTTCTATGTTGTCCACCATATTTGTCTCTATGTTGCATTCCTTCTTGTGTCTGCAATCTCTAGCGGCATGTCCTACTTTTCCATAAACCCAACACAAGCCATTAAACTTCTTGTTTTGTTTCTTGTCTTTGGGATTGTTTCAGGGGATTTCGTTTTCTTTTGGAAATTCTTTTTTATGTTTTTAGTCTTTGACCCTTCAGCAACAAACGTATCCTCGCTTTGTTTCATAATTCCGCAATTATTTGCCTCAGTCTTAAGTTGGACTATGAGGTCTTGCAAAGAGATTTACTTCTTCTTACTTTTTAGACAGTTGCGGTAAACTCTTCATGACGGAGGCAGTTTTCCTGTGATAATATGAAGTTCATGCAGTTGAATAGTTACCAGTTTTGAGTCAACCATCTTCTTGTCCATGAATTTGTCTACAATAATTTCTTTAGGCTAACATTCTAGGTCTTATACTTTGCGGCAAGTGCTGTCCAGAGAGCCTTTGCTGTCTTTAGAGGCTGATATAATTTGTATAGCACCTTGTCAAGATAATTCTTAATATAGTTTCTGTAAAGGAAGTCTAAATGCTTCCATGTATTAACAGTAAGAATCACATTCTTGTCTGTACATTTTTCTGGTGCAGGTCCTGGTTTCTCCTCCTCGAGATACTTTTACAGACCAAGTGTGATGAGATAAAACAACATCTGATTCTTCCATGTTAGAAAATCATCACCATCTCCTTTAAAAGGATTGGGCCTGCTGTGTGTGTAGCACTTTTGTTTGATATTTCAATGATGTCATTTCCTATTGCAAAAAACAAGTTAGGAAAATTGAAATAACAAATACCAGGCAACGAACAAAGCGCAGGAAGAAAGCTCACAACTTTCTAGTTTCATGAAAATTCCCTGAATTTTCAAAAAGTTTTAAGATTTTTAGAAATGGGAAACAACTATAACTGCTAGTATAAAAAATTGCAGTATAGTAACAAACAAATCTCAGTGATTTAATGAAACAACTTTAAGAAATTGGATTTTGAGGCTTGCCTTAGCAATTTGCTTAAAAAATTATTTGTAAGGTTTCCCAAGATACAACAGAATATTTCTGCATGAGATTGTAACGAGTATGACAGCTCTGTGCTTTATATTAGAGCAGCGGTGATTGCAGAGAAGCGAGGAAGAATCATATTTTCGAAATGGAATGAATGTGATCAGTACTAATCCATTTTTATAGTTCGTCTGCATCCCTTCCAAACGGTCTGGTCTGTACTTCTTTGTACAGTCGCATCCATACCTCTTCAGAAAATCATGCCTGCTATTTTTGCATGCACCCGCATGTATGGATCGCGCCTGCAATTATCGCTCGCACCTGCCTCTGTTGAATGTGTCGAACTCGTTCATTATGCGCCTGCTTCTATAAGTCTCATCTCTTCAGATGGGTTGCGCCCTACTTCTATAAGAATCCAAGCCCATACTATAAAAAAGTTAGCCTAGTAAAATAAGGTCACAATAGACCCGAACCCAAGCCTGGCCCGGCCCGGTCAGACGGACAGCGGCGCACACGAGTTGAAAAAGACACTAGAGTAGGATCGAGTAATATGGAACTGAGTGTGTAACAACCCACACAGAATGGGCCTAAATTTCGACCTAGAAAAGGCCCATCGAAACTTAGAGCCACTCAAAATGAGTTGGTTGTTCCTATTAGGAATTACATTTGCATAAAATAATATATAGACACTACGTTATGGAAATGTCACACAGCGGAACAAGAAAGTATAATACCAAAATTCAAGCATAGATTGTCAAGGTAGAATTATTCCATAGGTACATCAATAAACTCATCATTAAAAGTTTCCATAAGCAATACAACAATGATACTAATAATGGCATAACATCTCCATTGTCGCCTTCAGTCTTCATCATTGCTTCGTCCATTGAATCTACCCCACCTACTGGCTTGTTAGGTATGTTAAGGAGTTGGGTTTGAACATAGTCCTATGTGGCTTCAAATAGTATTAGTTAAAGACTATACCCTAGATTTAGAAGGTTATATATATCAAGGTATATCTACGCAACACACAAATATTCACATGAACACAAAGTATCTAACCAATGAGGTGGATATCTGAGTCAATCGCTTAAGACATTCATTAATGCATTTAGGGTAAAGACCCAATGAGATGGGCAGCCTTAGTCACTTAAGGCCCTTATTAAAGGTGCATTCTTATGATCTCTTATAACCCTGATGCAGACCCTATCCCCTTAAGACTCTGTCCTAATACGTCAATGCTTTTAAATCTATACTCTCACAAGTAATATGAGAAGTATTATTTCAAACGTTGTTACTTAACTGATAGTACGGTAGAACATCTATGCTTCTTAAGACTTCCCTTGGACAGTTGGTGAGCATGCTACGGCCACATATCATATATAAACCAATCATATCCCTAGTTTAGCCCTTACAAGCTTATAGAGGAAGTAGACATCCCTCGTGAACTACCCTACTCCGTTACAGCTATGCTAACCACTTTCAGAGGAGGTCCCATAGACTTACTTAGAATCTAATAAGGGTGGATCCTATGACTTTGGTACCTATCCAAGGAATAAACAATCAAAGAAGATCCTAGTCCTAACTACTTTAGACCCAAACTAGATAGGAAGAGAGTCAACCACTTAAGACCTTCCCAAGGCGTAGTAAAACTGCCTATTCTCACACACAATAGGTTTATATGTATATACGCACTAGACCTCTCACATTAAACCATATACCTATAGATGCTGGATATACTGGGTGGTTCTGGGTAGACTTCTACTACAAGTGGGTTTCACCTCGTGTCAGTGTACTAGATTTGAATTCCCCATCGCACCCATACCTCTCACATTAGTCGAACCCACTTATAGTTGTTGGATTTGTCGGTAGGTTTCGGGCAGACTTTTAGCATAGATGGCAACTATCCTCGTGTCTGTGTATCTTTATTTAATATATATATATATGCCATTCTATATGTACACATAAGCAATCAATATTTAGGGACATTTTAAATTCAAATCCTATCCGAACCGCATTTACTACGTCATTATTACGCTAATTTTGTTAATTATACTATATAAGTAAAATATTTAGTACGTATGAAGAACGCTAGTTTTCGTATGAACGAGAGAACGTTTTAATGAGGTAAAATTGCCAACTTGGTCAAATTTAAGGCGTACAAGTTAATTTACACATTTGACCGCTACATTCAAGGCATAATGGCGTAATTGCAAAATAACAGATAGCAGTAATGGAAAAAAACACAAATGCAACTAAAACTTGCATCCTAAGCTTATTGAAATAATTCTAGTAATGAACTAAGAATAGGGTGTAATTTCATATATACATATATACACACATATATAGATAGACCTTTATTTATCTAATTTACTCCTTTCTCATATTGTATAAAAACATTCGTATTTGATTGGCTTTAAATCTCAATACGTTCAGATTTGTCTATTTAGAATTGAACCCAAACCAATTCAAATTATAAATCTAATCAAATTTAAACCTTTTTTTACATTGCAATCAAAGATTTAGATAAAAAGATAAATAAAATAAAAGTACATCACCATATTTTTCTCAATCCATTACTAAAGCAAAATCCACAAACCCAATATGAATTGACAAATTGTAATAACCCGGAAATCCGAGCCAATTTAAAAATTTTATTTTAGCAATTTTAGCGAATTTTGATTATTTAAAATGAATTATTTAGAATAATAACGACGAGAAATTCAATTTGAATAGAATTAGAATGTATATATTTATATAGATCGTCGTTAGAATATAAATATTTTATTTTAATTATAAAAGGAATTGAAAATGGCGCGAAAGTTCGAAAATTCGATTTCAAATTTCAAATGGATGTACAGGATTCAAAATAAACCGGAATTTAGTGAAACCAAAAATATTTGAATCTATTTGAGAATATCTTTCCAACGAATCCAAAAAATTGAAATTTCATAGCGGGAATCAAAAGTTATGCCCAGTTGAAAATTAAGAATAGTCGCTATGGAATTCTGGCCCTTAAAAATGGAAATTTTGCAAACGACCTCAGTTTTTGACGAAACCACTTTTGTTGGATCCGTGATGTCAAGTTATTGCTATGTTTCAAAATTCATAATTTTCTAAATCAATATGTGAGCGTGGCAAAGTAAAACGTGTTTTGACAGTTTAAGTCAATTTTGATCGACCTGAAAATGGCCATTTTTCAAACGATCTCAGAATTTGATGAAATTAGTTTTGTTAGAACCGTATCGTCGATACGAAGCTAGAAAATATTTTCCGGGCATTTTTAGAGTCCGTATGTGGCCCCGGTAAATTGAAATGTACGTTTAAAAATTGAATATATAGGTTTATATTTAAATTTGAAGAAAACCTATCGAAACGGTCAAATTGGCTTACGAAACATATCCCATTGTGTTCGGAGTGGGGGTCATTAGTTATGGACGACAGTCGGTGGGTTCGATTTCGTGTTCGAAATAGAAAGTTGCTTTTTGAAATAATAAAATGAAATATAATAATTAAATATAACCCCCAATACTTTCTCTCTCCCTCACAATAAAAAAACCCACGTTGACTCTTCCTCCCCCAAATCGCTCAGGCGATTCACGACGCCGTTGTCCCCTTCCTCACGCGCCGCCGACCAAGGCCCCTCCTCCTCCTCCTCCAGTCGCTCGCTCGCGCCCCCTCTGTCTCGGCCTCCTCCTGGTGCTTCGTCCTCCCCGACGCCGCCCGCAACTGCCGCTGTGGGCTCAGCGCCGCCACCTGACAGCCGGCGCAAACCCCCACCACCTTCCCGAGCTCTCCAGCCACCCTCCCCGGCCATCATCTCCGCTGTAGGGCCGCCGCTCCCCAAAAAACCGAATTAAAGTAAGTTTTTTTTATTTGTTTATTTATTTTTCATGTAATCAGTTTATTTAAATTAGTAAATAAATAGTAATCGGATTTTTATAAAATAAAAAGTGCATAGATTTTATTTTCTGATTTTAATAATATAACGAATGATATGAAGTTGAGATAAAAATTTGATTTTTATCTATATGGAATGATAAGGTAAAAATAGAATTTTTACGTATGGAATAACAGAATAAAAATTTGTTTTTTATGTAGGGAAAGTTAAGATTTTTATTTACAAAAAGTTATAATTTTTGCCTATGGAAAGATATGATTTTTAACACCATAAAAATATAATCTTTAGTGAAGTAAAAATTAGATTTTTCCATATAGATTTGTGAAGTAAAAATTTGATTTTTCCATATAGATTTGTGAAGTAAAAATTAGATTTTTCCATAAAGATTTATGAAGTAAAAATTAGATTTTCCCATATACGGTTTGTGAATAAAGATGAGATCTTTATTCATGTAGCAAAGCTATAAAAATATAATCTTTATATAGGAAATAGTGTTATAAAAATTTAATCTTCATATATGAAGTGTCATTATAAAAATGTGATTTTTATATATGTAGTGAATTAAAAATATAATTTTATATAATAGAGAATATAAAAATGTGATTTTTATATATGTAGCGAATTAAAAATATGATTTCTAGTCAGATAAAAATATAATTTTTATCGTGTGAATGTTATTGATGAAAATCAATCATGTAGGATGTCGAGCTCGCTTGAGTGGTCGGTGTGACATTTGTCTTCTTCATTTTGAAAGAATGGCGGAGTGGAACCCCAAGGTGAGAACTCCTCACCTTTAATTTATTTCTAGTTTGAAATATATATTAGGATGCAGACGGTGCTTAGTAGCACCCGACACCACAGACCATAGATGACTTGTTTGTTTGATTACTGAGTTGTGAAATTTGATTGTGTGATGTGGAATGAAATAAAATATTTTATAGTGGAAAATATTTTATAGTTAAAAATATGATTTTTAACGTGTATATAAAATAAATAGTAATAAACAAATCGGACGATTTGTTTATATACACTGATTTGACTGATATTGATTGGGACGATAAATTTTACACATCGCCCAATTGCACAAATAAAAATCTGTGTTTGTTGATTTGAAACCCCACACGGGTATTGGGATGATACTTGACGTACACTAATCCCGATTGTTTAGTTGTATGTCAATCGATGGGTTAACAGACTGTGTAAGTGTTAATTATTTATATTTAATGCTTTTGCAGTTGTGTGGTGCACTCTGGATGATGATTGATTATCTATCGTTGCTATTATGTACATGTGTTGTAGAAAATCCATATAATTAACATTATATGGTAATTGATTGGGCCTCATTCCAATTTAGAAAATAAATTCATGTGTCGAATTGAAAAAAAATTAATGTGTTGAATTGAAAATAAATTCATGTGTTGAATAGAATAAATTCATGTGTTGAATAGAAAATAAATTCTTGTGTTGAATAGAATAAACATTCACGTGTTGAATAGAATAAACATTCATGTGTTGAATAGAATAAATATTCATGTGTTGAATAAAGGCCATGTTGATTAGATTAACGCAATTTTGACGTGAACGATATTTATATCGATTTTATTCATTTTTATAATGATTATAGAAAAGAAAGTGATTTCAAAATTTAACGTTTTGAAAATATTATCATTTGTATATCGATGGTGTGGAATATTCAATTTTGATTCGAAATTGAATATAAAGTTGAAATCGTTTTGAAAACGAATTTAAAACGATTTATAAAATATGTTTTAAAAGGAAATTGACGAAATATATATATATATATATTATATATATAATGGCCTGAATAGAACGCGTCGCGCCGCGGCAGTTCGCGAATTTCGACCATTTACTTCGAATGGATATTAGGGGAGATCCGACCGTCGGATTCTCCTAAAACCGGAACTGTTGGGTTCATATCGAAAAGAGCTTTCTAACGAATATTAGAAATTAGAAATCTAACGGTTGGATTTGGAATTATGTCCAAATCAAATTTGGAAAAGGTCGCTGTAAGTGCAGTTCGATGGGCGTTGATGGAAATTGACTGTACGGGCCTTGATAAAATTATTAAAAATAGTAATAATTTGTGTAAAATCATAAGAAATTATTTGTGAAGAATTAAGACGAAAAATTCCATATTTGAAAAGATAAAAGTAGTTTTTTATCGAAATGAACTGGTTTTGAACTAGAATAATAATTTATTTATTTTTAAATAAATAAAGTGGATTTGAAATGGTTTTGGAAATAACCAGGATTTCCAATAATTGAATTGGAATGGATTTGAATCGAAATTGTCTTTGGAATATTTCGATGTTGGATTTCGTGATGATACAGATATTGTTATGGGAATTTGAAAGATATATTTATATCGTTATTTCCAATACGATATTTGTTGGTCGTAGAATTTGATATTGAATATAAGCCGATATATTTTCTATTCAGAGCCTTGTATTTAATATCAAATGTGGTTTGGGTTTGTCGTGAAGGGTGTCTTCATTAATTCTGTTCTTAAACCCAGTTGAGAAAAAGATTAAATCTTTTTATTTAGATTTAATGAAGTGTACCAATTAAATGGTATTTAATTGGAATTGAATTTGAATTGATTTTTGGGTCTATAGTGAACGGTGTTTTAAATAACACTTGTTCTTTAACCCGACAATTAATGGAATGTGATTTTGGGTTTATAGTGAACCATGTTTTAAATGACATTGGTTCTTTAACCCAGTTAAAGACAGGATGTGATTTCCCAAGTAAAATAATCATTGATAGTGATTATTGGGAAGATGAAAACTAAGTGGAGTTTCAATGAATCTTTAATTAGATTGAAATAATCGAGAATGGAGTATAACCAGTTTTGCTCCAGGCGATAGTTAAATCTTTGATTGGATTTGAACGTGAAATGGTAATTGAATTTACCGATAACACCGTGGTGTTAGATATGAAGTATGACCAGTTTTACATCATGGGATGAATAAGTTGGGATTGGGAAATAAAATAAATGATTACTTCGGTGTGGTTTGCTAACCCCGACTAGTTTGAATTGATATTCAAAAGAAGATTAAAGAATAAATTTAAAGAATTTATCTTTGATAAAATTAATGGGAACCTTTCCCAAAGTATAAGAATATTTGAATAAAAGAATATTCTGAATTGGAATGAGGCGTATGTTGTGTTTGTGTAACACTTGTTTATTATATACGCGAGTTATTCAGAAAGGCCGGGTTTATCGCATTCTGAATAACGGATTCGACGTGGTGTCGAGGATGAAGACGGTGGTCGAAGACCGGAGGTCTTCACATCGTTTGGGTGATCACTAATGATCTTGATTGGGCTGTACACCCAAGAGGAGGGAATCAGGTGGTGATCGTCCAGACGTACTTGGAGATCGATGGATATGCGAGGTACAAGGTGCCTCCGGTTTCGTTCAGACCGAGAACGAACTTGTAAATGAACCGTGTGTTTGACATTGGATTTTATTCTGTGTGATTGATTTCTATTAAATATATATCTGTTTGGCGGCGGAGAATTTATTCTCTTTCTTAACGCCTTTCTCTGAGACGTACGAGCTCAGGGGTTATATATTGATGGATATCAATCGCATGGAGTAAATTGCCTGTGTGGCATGCCTAAGTGGCAAATGATCAAGGCTTTTGTTGAAAAGCAGTCTTGTGGTTGATGATCAAAGGACGACCTGTATGGCATAGCTTTGTGTAGCATTGATTCGGGAGCCTCACACCCCGGTTGTGAACCAGAAACGGGAGAGGACATCAGGGAGGGCATGCGTTTCCTTCTAGCTAGAAGTGGCGTCAGTGGTTTTACATGCCCTGACGAGTTTGACTTATGTGGTTGTTGCTGTTGCGAGGCGCCTCGGATATATCGGTGACTGTGTGGAGCCGATGGAGTCATTGGACTCACCGACACCCCATAGGGTGGGTAAACGCAGTGTTCAGGCATTTTAATCCACATCGGTGGACCGACCCTGACGATCCAAAGGCTTGCCTGCGCGCTTGCCTGAGACACGGGCTAGAGCGTCTCGAATTCGGTAGAGGACTATCTTTTGCCTTGGTTCACAGATGGAAATCCAACTTCCAATACGTGATTTTGCGGTTTTGATTGTAGAGCCTAGTATGGCGACATGATATATGGTACCCATGCCGTCTATGATTGAAATTGTTTTAACACTATACACTTATAGTAATAATAAAACATGAAACTTAGCGTATCAAGCATTCTTTGGCTATTATAAGGTAAAACCCTATCCTCCAGCTTGTGTTGCATTGTGTGATCGGACCTGGGTCTTATAATAGCTTTATTGTTCTTTAATTAGCATCACGCTGTTGTTTTATGCACTGGTATTCTTGGGAGGAAACCCGTTCCATGTTATACGGCGTGGTCCCTTGATTTACCTAACTTTAAAATAAAGATTAAAAACTATTTTAGTTGTCACACCAGTCACATGACTGACCTGGAGTTTATTGTTTTAACCTAAACTCTGTGTGCCCTTATTTTGATACGGGCAGCTAGTAGTTTTGGTTTTGCAGATTGATATTCACAGGAACCTGGTTTACAGCTGGAACGATATCCGGAAAGCTCTGTATCCGTATATCTCTTTCAGTTGTGTATTGTATTACTTTTCCACTGCAGTGATGTATTTAAATGTAATTTAAATCTCTGATAATTTAGGATGTGTAATATTTATACATACTCTGTGTATTCTTGTATTCTGATGAAATTGTTGTAATAAACAATGAAATGTTTTTCTGTTTGCGTTCCAATGTGTCGTGTTCTCAAAACAATCAGGCATTTCGAACGGTCTTGGTCGGTTTAGCGATCAACTCGGATCGAGCGAAATTCCTCATCGTTACATTTGGTATTAGAGCTTTGGTTTAAAGAGCTCAGAGAACAGGACACGTTAGAACCGAACGAATTCATCAGAGATTGGATTAGTAATATCCAATGAGAAAGACTCGTTAGAGATGGGATCAGTAGTATCCTAGAATGAGTCGGAAGAGTATATTTTTAAAAACTGAAAACAAGTTTTGTTTTGAAAATTTAAATCAATTATTCGTATTTGATTATTTATTTTATATTGATCTGGACAATCAAGTATATAAATATTTTGCATATATGTCTGATCCACGTGTATTCAAAGTTTTAATATACTGGATGGATATAGAGTCACACCCTAGTCGCCCGGGCATGATTCTGCTGATGACGTACGACATCAGTAGTCTATTTTCAAGTGTCGAAGGTGGGATATCTATATGATTCCAATTGACTGGTGTGAGAACCAAAATTAGATAGGGCTATTTGTTGTGATCTGGCATCAAAAATGTGATTTTTTGATTATATATCCAAGTTACGAATTTGAAAAGATATTCAACTAATTGATTGCTGGTTGTGTTGTTTGATTATTGTTTGATTAATTAAAAGTTGAACCATTTATCCAAATTGTATCAAATAGTGAATTGTATTGAAAATTAGTCGCATTTGCATGCATATACATGTACTTATATTGAACAGGTCATTGCAAGGATGCTAGAGAAGAGGAATAAAATTGTTTGCCCAACAAATAGGTACATGTTTATTGTATTTCTTGGGTTTTTGATGATTTTATGAGCCGATTGGCTGTTTTTTTTCTTTTTGGATTGGTGATGGCCATAGGAGGCTATTTGAAATATCACGAAGTCCTCGGTGCAGGGGAGGTTATGGAGAAATTTTTCGAAAATTTAGGGTGTTAGCCAAATTTTTGAAAAATTTGAAAAGTTCTTAGAAACTGAAAAGTTGAAAAACTTAAGCCGTAAGGAAAATAATGAAAGTTGAGTTGGTTTGTGAAACGACTTTCGGCTTCGTTCTTTTTCGGGGACGAAAAGTTTTATGTGGGGGCATTGTAATAACACGGAAATCCGAGCCAATTTAAAAAATTTATTTTGGCAATTTTAGCGAATTTTGATTATTTAAAATGAATTATTTTGAATAATAACGACGAGAAAATCAATTTGAATAGAATTAGAACGTATATATTTATATAGATCGTCGTTAGAATATAAATATTTTATTTTAATTATAAAAGGAATTGAAAATGGCGCGGTAGTTCGAAAATTCGATTTCAAATTTCAAATGGATGTACAGGATTCAAAATAAACTGGATTTTAGTGAAACCAAAAATATTTGAATCTATTTGAAAATATCTTTCCAACGAATCCAAAAAATTGAAATTTCATAGCAGGAATCAAAAGTTATGCCCAGTTGAAAATTCAGAATAGTCGCTATGGAATTCTGGCCCTTAAAAATGGAAATTTTGCAAACGACCTCAGTTTCCGATGAAACCACTTTTGCTGGATCCACGATGTCAAGTTATTGCTAGGTTTCAAAAATTCGTAATTTTTTGAATCAATATGTGAGCGTGGCAAAGTAAAACGTGTTTTGACAGTTTTAGTCAATTTCGATCAACCTGAAAATGGCCATTTTTCAAACGATCTCAGAATTTGACGAAATTAGTTTTTTTAGAACCGTATCGTCGATACGAAGCTTGAAAATATTTTCTAGGGATTTTTAGAGTCCGTATGTGGCCCCGGTAAATTGAAATGTACGTTTAAAAATTGAATATATAGATTTATATTTAAATTTTAAGAAAACCTATTGAAACGGTCGAATTGGCTTACGAAACATATTCCATTGTGTTCGGAGTGGGGGTAATTAGTTATGGACGACAGTCGGTGGGTTCGATTTCGTGTTCGAAATAGAAAGTTGCTTTTTGAAATAATAAAATGTAAGATAATAATTAAATATAACCCTCCCAATACTTTCTCTCTCCCTCACAATAAAAAACCCCACATTGACTCTTTCTCCCCCAAATCGCTCAGGCGATTCACGACGCCGTTGCCCCCATCGTCACGCGCCGCCGACCAAGGCCCCTCCTCCTCCTCCTCCAGTCGCTCGCTCGCGCCCCCTTTGTCTCGGCCTCCTCCTCGTGCTTCGCCCTCCCCGACGCCGCCCGAAACCGCCGCTGTAGGCTCAGCGCCGCCACCTGACAACCGGCGCAAACACCCACCACCTTCCCGAGCCCTCCAGCCACCCTCCCCGGCTACCATCTCCGCTGTAGGGTCGCCGCTCCCCAAAAAACCGAATTAAAGTAAGTTTTTTTATTTGTTTATTTATTTTCATGTAATCAGTTTATTTAAATTAGTAAATAAATAGTAATTGGATTTTTATAAATTAAAAAGAGCATAGAATTTATTTTCTGATTTTAATAATATAAAGAATGATACGAAGTTGAGATAAAAATTTGATTTTTATCTATATGGAATGATAAGGTAAAAATAGAATTTTTACGTATGAATAGCAGAATAAAATTTTGGTTTTTATATAGGGAAATTTAAGATTTTTGTTTAAAAAAGGTTATAATTTTAGCCTATGGAAAGATATGATTTTTAACACCATAAAAATATAATCTTTAGTTAAGTAAAAATTAGTTTTTTCCATATAGATTTGTGAAGTAAAAATTAGATTTTTCCATATAGATTTGTGAAGTAAAAATTGAATTTTTCCATATACGGTTTGTGAATAAAGATGTGATCTTTATTCATGTAGCGAAGCTATAAAAATATAATCTTTATATAGGAAATAGCATTATAAAAATTTAATCTTCATATATGAAGTGTCATTATAAAAATGTGATTTTTATATATGTAACGAATTAAAAATATAATTTTATATAATAGAGAATATAAAAATGTGTTTTTTATATATGTAGCGAATTAAAAATATGATTTCTAGTTAGATAAAAATATAATTTTTATCGTGTGAATGTTATTGATGAAAATCAATCGTGTAGGATATCGAGTTCGCTTGAGTGGTCGGTGTGACATTTGTCTTCTTCATTTAGAAAGAATGGTGGAGTGGAACCCAAAGGTGAGAACTCCTCACCTTTAATTTATTTCTAGTTTGAAATATATACTAGGATGCAGACGGTGCTTAGCAGCACCCGACACCCGTCGTCCACAGACCATGGATGACTTGTTTGTTTGATTGTTGTGTTGTGAAATTTGATTGTGTGATGTGGAATGAAATAAAATATTTTGTAGTGGAAAATATTTTATAGTTAAAAATATGATTTTTAACGTGTATATAAAATAAATAAATAAATAATAAACAAACCGGACGATTTGTTTATATACACTGATTTGACTGATATTGATTGGGACGATAAATTTTACACATCGCCCAACTGCACAAATAAAAATCTGTGTTTGTTGATTTGAAACCCCACACGGGTATTGGGATGATATTTGACGTACACTAATCCCGATTGTTTAGTTGTATGTCAATCAATGGGTTGACAGTCTGTGTAAGCGTTAATTATTTATGTTTAATGCTTATGCAGTTGTGTGGTGCACTCTGGATGATGGTTGATTATCTATCGTTGCTATTATATACATGTGTTGTAGAAAATCCATATAATTAACATTATATGGTAATTGATTGGGCCTCATTCCAATTTATAAAATAAATTCATGTGTTGAATTGAAAATAAATTCATGTGTTGAATTGAAAATAAATTCATATATTGAATTGAAAATAAATTCATGTGTTGAATTGAAAATAAATTCATGTGCTGAATAGAATAAATTCATGTGTTGAATTGAAAATAAATTCATGTGTTGAATAGAATAAACAGTCATGTGTTGAATAGAATAAACATTCATGTGTTGAATAGAATAAATATTCATGTGTTGAATAAAAGCCATGTTGATTCGATTGACGCCATTTTGACATGAACGATATTTATATCGATTTTATTCATTTTTATAATGATTATAGAAAAGAAAGTGATTTCAAAATTTAACGTTTTGAAAATATTATCATTTGTATATCGATGGTGTGGAATATTCAATTTTGATTCGAAATTGAATATGAAGTTGAAATCGTTTTGAAAACGAATTTAAAACGATTTATAAAATACGTTTTAAAAGGAAATCGACGAAATATATATAATATTATATATATATATATATATATATATATATAATGGCCTGAATAGAACGCGCCGCGCCGCGGCAATTCGTGAATTTCGACCATTGACTTCGAATGGATATTACGGGAGATCCGACCGTCGGATTCTCCTAAAACCGAAACCGTTGGGTTCATATCGAAAAGAGCTTTCTAACGAATATTAGAAATTAGAAATCTAACGGTTGGATTTGGAATTATATCCAAATCAAATATGAAAAAGGTCGCTGTAAGTTCAGTTCGATGGCCGTTGATGGAAATCGACTGTACGGGCCTTAATAATATTATTAAAAATAGTAATAATTTGTGTAAAATCATAAGAAATGATTTGTGAAGAATTGGGACGAAAAATTCCATATTTGAAAAGATAAAAGTAGATTTTTATCGAAATGAACTGGTTTTGAACTAGAATAATAATTTATTTATTTTTAAATAAATAAAGTGGATTTGAAATGGTTTTGAAAATAAACAGAATTTCCAATAATTGAATTGGAATGGATTTGAATCGAAATTGTCTTTGGAATATTTCGATGTTGGATTTCGTGATGACACATATATTGTTATGAGAATTTGAAAGATATATTTATATCGTTATTTCCAATACGATATTTGTTGGTCGTAGAATTTGATATTGAATATAAGCCGATATATTTTCTATTCAGAGCCTTGTATTTAATATCAAATGTGATTTGGGTTTGTCGTGAAGGGTGTCTTCATTAACACTGTTCTTAAACCCAGTTGAGAAAAAGATTAAATCTTTTTATTTAGATTTAATGTTGTGTACCAATTAAATGGTATTTAATTGGAATTGAAATTGAATTGATTTTTGGGTCTATAGTGAATGGTGTTTTAAATAACACTTGTTTTTTAACCCGACAATTAAAGGAATGTGATTTTGGGTTTATAGTGAACCGTGTTTTAAATGACATTGGTTCTTTAACCCAGTTGAAGACAAGATGTGATTTCCCAAGTAAAATAATCATTGATAGTGATTATTGGGAAGATTAAAACAAAGTGGAGTTTTAATGAATCTTTAATTAGATTGAAATAGTCGAGAATGGAGTATCACCAGTTTTGCTCCAGATGATAGTTAAATCTTTGATTAGATTTGAACGTGAAATGGTAATTGAATTTACTGATAACACCATGGTGTTAGATATGAAGTATGACTAGTTTTACTTTATGGGATGAATAGGTTGAGATTGGGAAATAAAATAAATGACTACTTCGGTGTGGTTCGCTAGCCCCGACTAGTTTGAATTGATAATTCAAAAGAAGATTAAAGAATAAATTTAAAGAATTTATCTTTGATAAATTAATGGGAACCTTTCCCAAAATATAAGAATATTTGAATAAAAGAATATTCTGAATTGGAATGAGCCGTATGTTGTGTTTGTGTAACACTTGTTTATTATATACGCGAGTTATTCAGAAAGACCGGGTTTATCCCATTCTGATTAACTGATTCGACGTGGTGTCGAGGATGAAGACGGTGGTCGAAGACCGGAGGTCTTCACATCGTTTGGGTGATTACTGATGATCTTGATTGGGCTGTACACCCAAGAGGAGGGAATCAGTTGGTGATCGTCCAGACGTACTTGGAGATCGATGGATATGCGAGGTACAAGGTGCCTATGGTTTCGTTCAGACCCAGAACGAACTTGTAAATGGACTGTGTGTCTAACATTGGATTTTATTCTATGTGATTGATTTCTATTAAGTATATATCTGTTTGGCGGCGGATAATTTATCCTCTTGCTTAAAGTCCTTCTCTGAGACGTATGAGCTTAGGGGTTATATATATTGATGGATATCAATCGCATGGAGTGAATTGCCTGTGTGGCATGCCTATATGGCAAATGATCAAGGCTTTTGTTGAAAAGCAGAGTCTTGTGGTTGATGATCAAAGCACGACCTTTATGGCATAACTTTGTGTAGCGTTGATTCGCGAGCCTCATACCCCGGTTGTGAACAAGAAACGGGAGAGGACATCAGGGAGGGCATGCGTTTCCTTCTAGCTAGAAGTGGCGTCAGTTGTTTTACACGCCCTGACGAGTTTGACTTATGTGGTTGTTGCTGTTGCGAGGCGCCTCGAATATATCGGTGACTGTGCGGAGCCCATGGAGTCATTGGACTCACTGACACCCCATAGGGTGGGTAAACGCAGTGTTCAGGCATTTTAATCCACATCGCTGGACCGACCCTGACGATTCAAAGGCTTGCCTGCGCGCTTGCCTGAGACACGGGCTAGAGCGTCTCGAATTCGGTAGAGGACTCTCTTTTGCCTTGGTTCACAGATGGAAATTCAACTTCCAATACGTGATTTTGCGGTTTTGATTGTAGAGCCTAGTATGGCGACTTCATTTATGGTACCTATGCCGTCTATGATTGAAATTTATAATTGAAATTGTTTTGACACTATACACTTCTAGTAATAATAAAACATGAAATTTAGCGTATCAAGCATTATTTGGCTATTATAAGGTAAAACCCTATCCTCCAGCTTGCGTTGCATTATGTGATGGGACCTGGGTCTTATAATAGCTTCATTGTTCTTTGTTTAGCATCGCGCTGTTGTTTTATTGTAATAACCCGGAAATCTGAGCCAATTTAAAGTTTTTATTTAGGCAATTTAATTGGATTTTGATTATTTAAAGTGAATTATTTTAAATAATATTGACGAGAAATTTATTTTGAATAGAATTCGAACGTATATATTATATAGATCGTCATTAGAATATAAAATTTTATTTTAAATTATAAAAGGAATTGAAAATGGCGCGGTAGTTCGATAATTCGATTTCAAATTTCAAATGAATGTACCGGGTTCAAAATAAACCGGATTTTAGTGAAACCAAAAATATTAGAATCTATTTGAGAATATCTTTCCAACGAATCCGAAAAATCAAGATTTCATAGCGGGAATCAAAAGTTATGTCCAGTTGAAAGTTCTGAATAGTCGCAATGAAATTCAGGCCCTTAAAAACGGAATTTTTGCAAACGACCTCGGATTTCGACGAAACCACTTTTTTTGGATCTGTGATGTCAAGTTATTGCTAGGTTTCAATTTTCGTAATTTTTCGAATCAATATGTGAGCATGGCAAAGGAAAACGCATTTGACCAGTTTCAGTTGATTTTAATCGACTGGAAAAGGACCATTTTTCAAACGGTCTCGGAATTTATTGAAATTAGTTTTGTTAGGATCGTATCATCGATACGAAGCTAGAAAATATTTTTTGGGAATTTTTCTAGTTAGTATGTAGCCCCGGTAAATTGAAATGCATGTTCAAATTCAATATATAGAGTTATATGTTGATTTTGACGGAAACTGATCGAAACGATCAAATCCGCCTACGATACATATCCCATTGTGATCGGAATGAGGTAATTAGCTAGGGACGACAGTCAGTGGGCTAGATTTCGAGTTCAAATGGAAAGTCAACTTTAAGGTGAATAAAATAATTAAATTAATATATATATGATAACCTAACCAACCCATCTTCTATTCTCTCTCCTCGTTCACAAATCAGCCGCCCCTTTTTAAAACCTAAATCCCGTAACCGCCCTACCTCCCCCGTCCAGCGTGTCACCGCGCCCACCGTCGCCGCTTCATCGGCGCCTCTCACCTCCACGACCACCGGCCTCCGTCCTCCACCCCCATCTCCTCTAAAACCCCAACCTCGAACGGAAATCGAGCCAAACCCCACGCCTCCGGCACTGACCCACAGCGCGCGCCTTCCCTGGCCACCGCCTAACATTGGCGATCTCCTCTAGCGACTCCCCAGGGCCTGCTCCGACCTCACAACACCAAACCCCCCCTTCGTGAAGCTAGAAACCGTGAGCTAGAGGAAGCCGGTGCCTCCTCCACCAGAATTCGCTCGCCTCGGTGGGTTTCAAAGTTGAACGGTATTTACTGAAGGAAGAAGGTAATTTATTTATTTATATTTTTTTTCTAATTACCTTATTAATTAAAAATGTAGTTTGCCTTTATATATATATGTAAAAAAAATAGTTTTTTTTTTTTGTAAAAGGATTTTATCTTTGATAAGGTAAAAATACGATAATCATATGACAAAGGTAAGTTATTTATTTAATTGAAGTTAAGATTTCTACTAAATAAAAGATCGGATTTTTCATAGCATAAAGATACGATATTTATTTGCATAGAAGAATAATAAAAATATGATTTTTATTTAAGTAAGGTAGTAAAAATATTTTTTTTATATGTATAGAGTATTAAAAATATAATTTTTATTTGAACAGCGTGAAAAGGACCGCAGTAGAATTTCAACCGATCCAGACGGTTCAGCAGTTCAACAGCAAAGCACGGCGGAGTGGAACCCTCTGTGATAACTCCTCACCTTTATTTTATTTTATTTCTAGTTAAAATATATACTAGGATGCAGACGGTGTTTAGTAGCACCCGACACCCGTCGTCCACAGACCATGGACGGCTTGTATGCAAGGTTGTTTGATTTTGATGTGTAGTTAATTGTGTGATGTGATGTGAAATGAAATAAAATATTTATATAGTTGAAAATATTTTATAGTTAAAAATAGAATTTTTAATGTGTATATGAAATGAAATAAAAATAAACAAATTGGATGATTTGTTTGTATACACACATTTGACTAATATTGATTGGGACGATAAATTTTACACATCGCCCAACTGCACAAATAAAATCTGTGTTTGATTGTTTGAAACCCCACACGGGTATTGGGATGATATTCGACGTACACTAATCCCGATTGTTTAGTTGTATGTCGATTGATCGATTGACAGACTGTTATAAGCGTTGAATATTTATATTTGATGCTTATACAGTGTAGAATGCACTTTGGATGATGGTTGATTATTCATCGTTGTTATTGTATACATGTGTTGTAGAAAATCCATATAATTAACATTATATGGTAATTGATTGGGCCTCATTCCAGTTTTGAAAAAGAAATATTTGAATAGAAATATTTGAAAAAGAAATATTTGAATAGAAATATTTGAAAAAGAAATATTTGAAATAGAATATTTGAAAATAGAAATATATGAAGCCGTGTTGATTAGATTGACGCCATTTTGACGTGAATGATATTTGTAATAACCCGGAAATCCGGGCCAATTTAAAATTTTTATTTTGGCAATTTTAGCGAATTTTGATTATTTAAGATGAATTATTTTAAATAATAACGACGAGAAATTTATTTTGAATAGAATTCAAACGTATATATTATATAGATCATCGTTAGAATATAAATATTTATTTTAAATTATAAAAGGAATTGAAAATGGCGTGGTAGTTCGATAATTCGATTTCAAACTTCAAATGAATGTACCGGGTGCAAAATAAACCGAATTTTAGTGAAACCAAAAATAATAGGATCTAATTGATGATATCTTTCCAACGAGCCTGAAAAATTGAAATTTCATAGCGGGAATCAAAAGATATGTCCAGTTGAAAATTCTGATTAGTCGCTATGGAATTCAGGCCCTTAAAAATGGGAATTTTGCAAACGACCTCGGATTTCGACGAAACCACTTTTGTTGGATCCGTGATGTCGTATTATTACTAGATTCCAATTTTCGTAATTTTTCGAATCAATATGTGAGCGTGGCAAAGGAAAACGCATTTGACCAGTTTCAATTGATTTTAATCGACTGGAAAATGGCCATTTTTCAAATGGTCTCAGAATTCGACGAAATTAGTTTTGTTAGGACCGTATCGTCAATACGAAGCTAGAAAATATTTTTCGGGAATTTTTCTAGTTAGTATGTGACCCCAGTAAATTGAAATGTACGTTCAAATTCAATATATAGAGTTATATGTTGATTTTGACGAAAACTGATCGTAACAGTCGAATCAACCTACGATACATATCCCATTGTGTTCAGAATGGGGGTAATTAGCTAGGGACGACAGTCGGCAGGTTCAATTTCGAGTTCGAATGGAAAGGGTACTTTATAGAGTTCAAAATTTAAAATAAATAATAAATAATATATATAAAACCTTATCCTCACCTCTCTATCTCCACACTTCCCCTTCCACGTCAGAAGTAAAAAAAAAACCCTAAATACCTAAATCGCTCATCGCGATTACCACCACCCCGCCATGCCTTGCGATGGCGCCGCCCACGATCGACGTCCGGCCTCCCTCCCTCCACCGCTCCCCTCCTCTTCCCCTCTATCTCCTCCTCGCTCCATCTCACGAATGCAAACCCGTTGCCCCTCGAGACCCCCCCCTTTGTTCTGGAAACCCGCCCCCACCACGAAGCCCCTCTCCTCCCCAGTCGCCGACGCAACCGAGCACCTCACCGGAGAGCCACCTGAACGGACCCGCGAGCACACCCCTCCGACGCAGCGAGACCCCCAAACCCCCCCTCTTTCCTACTGACGCGAGTACCCACCGTGAGTTATTTTAATTTATTTCCTTTCCTTTCTTTTATGATTTTCCTTTTCTTTATTTTAGTATAAACATTGTTTTACAACTGATTTTTGTTTAACATTAAAAAACTGAATTTTTATTTATAAATGTAGGATTAAAAACTGAATTTTTAATTTGAAAAGGTTGTTTTTTAAAACAAGGTAAAGGTTTGATTTTTATATAATGTAGATAATAAAAATAGGATTTTTATTTATGTAGAGGGATAAAAATATGATTTTTAATGGTGTAGAGTAATAAAAATATAATTTTTATTATATTGCTAGCAAGATAAAAATAGAATTTTTATCTATATAGTAGAGATGTAAAAATAGAATTTTTATCTATATAGTAGAGATGTAAAAATAGATTTTTTATCTATATAGTAGCGATGTAAAAATAGAATTTTTATCCATATGGAGTGATTATAAAAATATGATTTTTATATACATAACTACAATATAAAAATGTGATTTTTATCTATGTAGTGAATACGGGCAAAGAAAGTGACAAGAGGCAAGAACGGCGAAGTTTCCTACATAAGAAGAGTCGTGGGATTGGATTTAGCATATCTGTGAGAACTTCTCACCTTTAATTTATTTTTCTAGTTGAAATATATATACTAGGATGCAGACGGTGTTTAGTAGCACCTGACACCCGTCGTCCATAGACCATGGACGGCTTGTATGCTTGTTTGTTTGATTTTGATGTGTAGTTGATTGTGTGATGTGATGTGGAATAAAATATCTATATAGTTGAAATAAAATAATTTATAATGGAAAATATTTTATAGTTAAAAATGGAATTTTTAACGTATATATTAAATGAAATAAAAATAAACAAATCGGACGATTTGTTTATATACACACATTTGACTAATATAGATTGGGACGATAAATTTTACACATCGCCTAGCTGCACAAATAAAATCAGTGTTTGATTGTTTGAAACCCCACATGGGTATTGGGATGATTGATGACATACACTAATCCCAATAATTAGTTGTATGTCGATCGATTGATTGACAGGCTGTTATAAGCGTTAAATATTTTTATTTGATGCTTATACATTGTAGAACGCACTCTGGATGATGGTTGATTATTTATCATTGTTATTTTGTACATGTGTTGTAGAAAATCCATATAGTTAACATTATATGGTAATTGATTGGGCCTCATTCCAGTTTTGAAATAGAAATATTTGAAATAGAAAGAAATATTTGAAATAGAAATATTTGAAATAGAATATTTGAAAATAGGAATATATGAAGCCGTGTTGATTAGATTTACGCCATTTTGACGTGAACGATATTTATATCGATTTTATTCATTTTATAACGAATATCGAAAGTAATTTCAAAATCTGAAATTTTGAAAAGAATTGAAATTCGAATTAAATTGAATAGAAATGAATTCAAATTGAATAGAAGTGAATTCGAATTGAAATTGAATAGAATTGAATTCGAATTGAAATCGAAAGGAATTGCATTCGAATTAAATTGAAATTGAATTGAAATCAATTTGAAATGAATTTAAAACGAATTTATATTGGAATATTCAATTTTGATTTGAAATTGAATATGAAGTTGAAACCATTTTGAAAATGAATTTAAAATGATTTATAAATCACGTTTTGAATTGAAATCGACGAAGTATATATTATATATATTTTATATATAATAGAATGGCCTGAAAAGAACGCGCCGCGCCGCGACAGTTCACGAATTTCGACCATTGACTTCGAACGGACATTACGGGAGATCCGACCGTCGGATTCTCCTAAAACCGGAACCGTTGGGTTCGTATCGAAAAGATCTTTCTAACGAATATTTGAAATTAGAAATCTAACGGTTGGATTTGGAATTATATCCAAATCAAATTTGAAAAAGGTCGGTGTAAGTGCAGTTCGATGGCCGTTGATGGAAATCAACTGTACGGGCCTTGATAAAATTATTAAAAATATCAATAATTTGTGTAAAATCATAAGAAATGTTATGTGAAGAATTGGGATGAAAAACTCCATATTTGAAAAGATAAAAATAGATTTATATCGAAATGAACTAGTTTTGAACTAGAATAATAATTTATTTATTTTTAAATAAATAAATTGGTTTTGAAATGGTTTTAAAAGAAACCAGAATTTCCAATAATTGAATTAGAATGGATTTGAATCGAAATTTTCTTCGGAATATTTCGATGTTGGATTTCGTGATTATACAGATGTTGTTATGGAAATTTGAAAGATATTTATATATCGTTATTTCCAATACGGTATTTGTTAGCCGTAGAATTTGATATTGAATATAAGCCGCTATATTTTCTATTCAGAGCCTTGTATTTAATGTCAAATGTGATTTGGGTTTGTCGTGAATGGTGTCTTTATTAAGACTGTTCTTGAACCCAGTTGAGAAAAGATTAAATCCTTTTATTTAGATTTAATGAAGTGTACCAAATAAAAAATATTTAACTGGAATCAAATTGGTATTGATTTTTGGGTTTATCGTGAACCGTGTTTTAAATGACACCGATTCTTTAACCCAGTTAAAGATTAAAACTAAGTGGAGTTTTAATGAATCTTTAATTAGATTGAAAAGATCGAGAATGGAGTATCACCAGTTTTACTCCAGGCGATAGTTAAATCTTTAATTAGATTTGAACGTGAAATGGTAATTGAATTTACCGATAACACCGTGGTGTTAGATATGAAGTATTACCAGTTTTACTTCATGGGATGAATAGATTGGGATTGGAAAATTAAAATAAATGATTACTTCGGTGTAGTTCGCTAATCTCGACTAGTTTGAATTGATATTCAAAAGAGATTAAAGAATAAATTTAAAGAAATTATCTTTGATAAAATTAATGGGAACCTTTCCCAAAATATAAGAATATTTGAATAAAAGAATATTCTGAATTGGAATGAGGCGTATGTTGTGTTTGTGTAACACGTGTTTATTATATATATACGCAAGTTGTTCAGAAAGACCGGGTTTATCCCATTCTGAATAACTGATTCGACGTGGTGTCGAAGATGAAGATGGTGGTTGAAGACCGGAGGTCTTCACATCGTTTGGGTAATTACTGATGATCTTGATTGGGTTGTACACCCAAGAAGATGGAAACAGTTGGTGATCGTCCAGACGTACTTGGAGATCGATGGATATGCGGGGTACTAGGTGCCTCCGGTTTCGTTCAGACCCAGAACGAACTTGTAAATGGACTGTGTGTCTGACATTGTATTTTAGTCTGTGTGATTGATTTCTATTAAATATATATCTGTTTGGCGGCGGAGAATTTATTCTCTTGCTTAACGCCCTTCTCTGAGACGTACGAGCTCAGGGGTTATATATTGATGGCGTGTAACGACCGAGAATCTCGCTCGATCCGAATCAATCGCTAAACCGACCCAGACCGTTCGAAACGCCTGATGGTTTTGAGAACCCGACAAAGTAGAACGCAGACGGGATAACATTTCATTGTATATTACAACAATTCCATCAGAATACAAAAATATACAGAGTATAAATGAATATTACAGAGAAAATATCAGAGATTACAATACATAGCAGCGGAAAATAATACAATACACAACTGAAGGAGATATACAGATACAAAGCTTTCTGGATATCATTCCAGCTGTAAACCAGGATCCTGTGAATATAAATCTGCAAAACCAAAACTACTAGCTGCCCGTGTCAAAATAAGGGCACCCAGAGTTTAGCTTAAAACAATAACTCCAGGCCAGTCATGGGACTGGTGTGAGAACTAAAACAGTTATTAATCTTTATTTTTAAAGTTAGGCAAATCAAGGGACCACGCTGTATAACACGAAACGGGTTTCCTCCCAAGAATACCAGTGCATAAAACAAACAGCGCAATGCTAAATAATGAAAAATGAAGCCATTATAGGACCCAGGTCCCATCACACAATGCAACACAAACCAAAGGATAGGGTTTTCCCTTATAATAGCCAAAAACATGCTTGATACGTTTAAAAACAAATCATTTGATACTATTATAAGTGTATAGTGTATAAAACATCTTCAAATCGTAAGTATCTATCCTAGACGGCATGGGTACCATATATCATGTCGCCATACTAGGCTCTACAAATAAAACCGCAAATGTCACGTATTTGGAAGTTGGATTTCCATCTGTGAACCGAGGCAAAAGATAATCCTCTACCAAATTCGAGACTATCTAGCCCGAGCCTCAGGCAAGTTCTCTGTCAAGCCTTAGGAGCCACAGGGCCGGTCCACCGATGTGGATTAAAAGGCCTGAACACTGCGTTTCCCAGCCCTTTGGGGCGTAAACGAGTCAACGAATGACCCCATCGGACCCGGATCGTCCGATCAAACCGAGGCGCCTCGCAACAGCAACAACCACACAGGTGAAAAGTATATAAATGTCAGGGCTGGTAGGTCACTGACACCACCCTAGCTAAAAAGAAATGCATGCCCTCCTTGGATCCTTCTCCCGTTTTTAGTTCACAACCGGGGTGTGAGGCTCGCGAATCAACGCTACACAAAGCTATGCCACACAGGCCATGCTTTGATCATCAACCACAAGACTTTGCTTTTCAACAGAAGCCTTTATCAATTGCCACTTAGGCATGCCACACAGGCAATTCACTCCATGCGATTGACCAAACTGAGACGACCCGGACTTCCCCGGTAAGGAAAGCACGGATAGAAATGAGGACAAGACAAAATAGAACGCAGACGGAAGAACATTTCATTGTTATTACAACAATTCCATCAGATACAAGAATATACAGAGTATAAATGAATAAATTACATTCAACAAATATCAGAGATTTAAATTGCATTTAAATACATCGCAGCGGAAAATAATACAAAAGCACAACTAGAAGTAATGCACGGATACAGAGATTTCCGAGTATCGTTCCAGCTGTAAATCAGGATCCTGTGAATATAAATCTGCAAAACCAAAACTACAAGCTGCCCGTGTGGAAAATAGGGGCACCCAGAGTTTAGCTTAAAAAAATAAACTCCAGGTCAGTCATGTGACTAGTGTGAGAACTAAAACAGTTATTTAAAACTTTACTTTAAAGGATAGTAATTCAAAGGACCACGCCGTATAACACGGAACGGGTTTCCTCCCAAGAATACTAGTGCATATAACAAAACAGTGCAATGCTCTTTGGAAAAATGAAGCTATTATAAGACCGAGGTCCCATCACACAATGCAACGCAAGCCGGAGGATAGGGTTTTCCCTTATAATAGCCAAACATGCTTGGTACACTTAAAACAAATCATTTGATACTATTATAAGTGTATAGTGTCAAAACAATTCAAATCATAAATATCAATCATAGGCGGCATGGGTACCATCTATCATGTCGCCGTACTAGTTCTACAATTAAAACCGCAATATCACGTATTGGAAATTGGATTCCATCATGAGTCGAGGCAAGGGGCAAGCTCCTCTCTGCGTTCGAGACACTCTAGCAATGCCTTAGGACCCCACTCTGATCCTTTGGAACTTCCAAGGCCGGTCCTCTCTTACTTTTGAGGATTAATTATTCCTGAACACACGTTTCCCGGTCCTTACAGACCTATATCCGAGGCGCCTCGTATCCAACAACCACACAGGTGAAAAGTATATAAATGTCAGGGCTGGTAGGTCACTGACACCACCATAGCTAGAAAGAAACGTCGTGCACTCCTTGGGTCCGTATCCCGTTTTTGACTCATACCAAGGTGTGAGGCTCGCGAATTCACGTTATACACAAAGCTACGCCACACAGGCCGTGCTTTGATCATCAACCACAAGACTTTGCTTTTCAACAGAAGCCCTGATCAATTGCCACTTACGCGTGCCATCTTCAATTCTATTTATAATTATATATAATTATTTATATTCTAACGACGACGTATATAAATATATACATTCGAATTCTATTCAAAATAAATTTCTCGTCGATATTATTTAAAATAATTTATTTTAAATGTTCAAACTTCGCTAAAATTGCCAAAACAAAAATTTTAAACTGGCCCAGATTTTCGCGTTGTTACATTTTGACGTGAACGAAATGAAGCGACCCGAACTGAGAGAACAAGACACGCTGGAATTTCAATTTAATTCGAATTTCTTCAAAGAAATGTAAGTATTTTTACTTTATTTTAATTAATTTATACATACCATTGTTTATATACAATGATACGAGCAAAATATGATTTTTCTTGTGTAAGGAAAAAATGATGAGATTTGCTTTCATGTACGGTTTTAAAAATGAGAATAACAAGATGTTTTTGAAATTAAAAAGATGATATTTTTATTGTATATGAAGGTTAGACATATAATTTTTATAAAGTAGAAATATTAAAAATATGATTTTATATTTTTAGAAGAATAAAAATATGATTTTATATAATGTAGGGTAATAAAGATGTGATCTTTATAGTAGTAGCAATGTAAAGATATGATTTTTATAGTATAGAGATTATAAAAATACAATTTTTATATTATATAGATAGTAAAAATAAAATCTTTATATTTGAAAAGGCGAAATCTTTATATTTGAAAAGGCGAAATCTTTATATTTGAAAAGGCGAAATCTTTATATAGAGAATAGCGTGATAAAAATATAATCTTTATTATATGAACATCGTTGTAAAAATAGAATTTTTATCCATATGGAGTAATTATAAAAATATGAATATTTTTATTTCATTTCGCCGTATTCTCAGGACCTCCCTTTTTAAAAGTTAGGTAAATCAAGGGACCACGCCGTATGACACGGAACGGGTTTCCTCCTAAGAATACCAGTGCATATAACAACAGCGTAATGCTAAATAAAAAAAATGAAGCTATTATAGACCCAGTTCCCATCTATGAACCGAGGCAAAAGATAGTCCTCTACCGATTCGAGACTGTCTAGCCCGAGCCTCAGGATCAGAGCTCGAGTGACCCTTAGGAGCCACAGGGCCGGTCCACCGATGTGGATTAAAATTCCTGAACACTACGTTTCCCCGCCCTTTGGGGCGTAAATGAGTCAACGAATGACCCCAAACGACGTGAAGACCTCCGGTCTTCAACCACCGTCTTCATCTTCGACACCACGTCGAATCAGTTATTCAGAATGGGATAAACCCGGTCTTTCTGAATAACTTGCGTATATATTATAAAAGTGTTACAAAAACATAACATACGCCTCATTCCACTTCAGAATATTCTTTTTATTCAAATATTCTTATATTTTGGGAAAGGTTCCCATTAATTTTATCAAAGATAAATTCTTTAAATTTATTCTTTAATCTCCTTTTTGAATATCAATTCAAACTAGTCGGGATTAGCTAACCACACCGAAGTAATCATTTATTTTATTTCCCAATCCCAACCTATTCATCCCATGAAGTAAAACTGGTAATACTTCATATCTAACACCACAGTGTTATCGGTAAATACAATTACCATTTCACGTTCAAATCTAATTGAAGATTTACCTATCGTCCAATCAACCATCATCAAAAGTGCACCACACAACTGCATAAGCATCAAATATAAATAATTAACGCTTACACAGCCTGTCGACCAATCTATCGACATACAATAAAATAATTGGGATTAGTGTACGCCAAATTTCATCCCAACACCCGTGTGGGGTTTCAAATCAACAAACACAGATTTTTGTTTGTGCAGTTGGGCGATGTGTAAAATTTATCGTCCCAATCAATATCAGTCAAATCAGTGTATATAAACAAATCGGCCGATTTGTTTATAAATATTCATTTATTCACATTCACGTTAAAAATTATATTTTTTACGATAATTAATTTATTTCAACACATTACATTTTATTATCGATTTCACATCAACAACCCAAACTAATTTCACAACACATCAATCAAACAAACAAGCCGTCCATGGTCTGTGGACGACGGGTGTCGGGTGCTGCTAAGCACCGTCTGCATCCTAGTATATATATATATAACTAGAAAAAGAAATTTAGAGTGAGAAGTTCTCATCGATAGCTAATCCAATCATCTCGACTCTTCCTATGTAGAAATCTTCGTCGTTCTCTCCCTTTGTCACTTTCGTTGCCTGTATTCACTACATATATAAAAATCGAATTTTTACTTCGCTATTCAATATATATAAAAATTGAATTTTTACTTCGCTATTCAATATATAAAAATCGAATTTTTACTTCGCTATTCAATATATAAAAATCAAATTTTTTACTTCGCTATTCAATATATAAAAATCGAATTTTTACTTCGCTATTATATAGATAAAAATTCTATTTTTACGTCGCTACTATATAGATAAAAAATCTATTTTTACATCGCTACTATATAGATAAAAATTCTATTTTTATAACGGTGTTCATATAATAAAGATTATATTTTTATCATGCTATTTTACACATAAAGATTTCGCCTTTCATAACATAAAGATTTCGCCTTTCATAACATAATGATTTCGCCTTTCATAACATAAAAATATGGTCTTTTCATATAGAAAAATCAAATCTTTTCTATTTTAAAAATTCTAACTTTTTCCTATATAAAAGTCTAACCTTTTCTATATGATAAAAATATAACCTTTATATCATGCTATATATAAAAAAACTGATTTTTATAATTCGCTAATACCAATTACATAGGAAAAAGAAATAAAATAAAAGTAAATAAGTAAAAAGGAGGCTTACAGTCGAAATCGAAGGCCGGTGGAGGCTGTGGGCTGTCGAATTGGAAGGGGAAGGAGGAGAGGAAGGTGCGAAGGAGGGGGAGGCGGAAGAAGAAGAGGGGGCGCGAGGTGGGTTCGGGTCTGGGGTCGCGGGTCTTGGCTGGAGGAGAGGAAGAGAAGGAGAAGAGGGAGGCGGCGGGTGGTAGCGCCCCACCTGGGGCGGCGGCGGCTCATCAGGGGTGGGGGCGACGGTCGCGATCCCCCTTCTCTCCTTTTTTTTTTGTTTTGAATGAAACGATGAAGGGGGGCAGCGGTTTTGAAGGGGAGAGAGAGAGGTTTTTTTATTTTATTTTATTTAATTATCTCCCAAAAAGCAACTTCTATTTTCAACCTCTAAACGAGGCCCACCGCCTATCGTCCATAGCTAATTACCCCCATTCCGAACACAATGGTATATGTTTCGTAAGATGATTCGATCATTTCGATCAGTTTTCGTTAAAATCAACCTATAACTCTGTATATTGAATTTGAACGCGCATTTCAATTTACCGGGGTCACATACGAACTCTAAAAATTCCAGAAAAATATTTCCTAGCTTCGTACTGACGATACGGTCCTAATAAAACTAATTTCGTCGAATTCTGAGACCGTTGGAAAAACGGCCATTTTCCAGTCGATTAAAATCAACTGAAACTGGTCAAACGCGTTTTCCTCTGCCACGCTCACATATTGATTCGAAAAATTATGAAATTTGGAATCTAACGGTTGGATTTGGAATTATGTCCAAATCAAATTTGGAAAAGGTCGCTATAAGTGCAGTTCGATGGCCGTTGATGGAGATCGACTGTACGGGCCTTGATAAAATTATTAAAAATATCTATAATTTGTGTAAAATCATAAGAAATGATTTGGGAAAAATTGGGCTGAAGAATTCCACATTTTGAAAGATAAAAATAGATTTTTGTCGAAATGAACTAGTTTTGAACTAGAATCAAAATCAATTTATTTTTGAAATAAATAAATTGAATTTGAAAGTGATTTTAAAAATAATCAATATTCCCAATACGTGGATTGGACTGGAGTTGAATCGAAATTATCTTTGGAATATTTCGATGTTGGATTTCGTGACTATACAAATATTGTTATGGGAATTTGAAAGATATATTTTATATCGTTATTTCCAATACGATATTTGTTGGTTTCATAATTTGATATTGAATATAAGCCGGTATATTTTCTATTCAGAGCCTTGTATTTAATATCAAATGTGATTTGGGTTTATCGTGAATCGTATTTTAGATGACATTGGTTCTTTAACCCAGTTAAAGGCGAGATATTGATTTTTGAAAAGATTAAAACTAAGTAGAGTTTTAATGAATCTTTAATTAGTTCAAAATGTGAATTGATAATTTAAATTATCAAAACTGAAAAGTGATCGAGAATGGAGTATCACCAGTTTTGCTCCAAAGCGATAGTTAAATCTTTAATTAGATTTGAACGTGAAATGGTAATTAATTTTACCGATAACACCGTGGTGTTAGGAATGGAGTATCACCAGTTTTGCTCCATGGGATATATAGGTTGGGATTGGGAAATAAAATAAATAATTACTTCGGTGTGGTTCGCTAATCCCGACTAGTTTGAAATGATATCCAAAGGAAGATTTAAGAATAAATTTAGAAGAATTTATCTTGGATAAAATTAATGGGAACCTTTCCCTAAGAATGTGATTTTGTGAATAAAAGAATATTCTGAATTGGAATGAGGCGTTTGTTGTGTTTGTGTAACATTTGCTTATCATATACGTGGGTTATTCAGAAAGGCCGGGTTTATACCCATTCTGAATAACCGATTCGACGAGATGTCGAAGTTGGAGACGGTGGTTGAAGACCATAAGTCTTCACATCGTTTGGGTGATCACTGATGATCTCGATTGGACTGTACACCCAAGATGAGGGAAACAGTTGGTGATCGTCTAGACGTACTTGGAGATGGATGGATATGCGAGGAAAGTGCCTCCGGTTTCGTTCAGACCCAGAACGGACTTGTAAATGGATTGTGTGTCTGACATTGGATTTTATTCTGTGTTGATTGATCTCTATTAAATATACATCTATTTGGCGGCGGAGAATTTATTCTCTTGCTTAACGCCCTTCTCTGAGACGTACGAGCTCATAGGTTGTATATCGATGGACATCAGTCGCATGGAGTGAATTGCCAGTGTGGCACGCGTAACTGGCAATTGATCAAGGCTTCTGTTGAAAAGCAAAGTCTTGTGGTGGATGATCAAAGCACGGCCTGTGTGGCGTAGCTTTGTGTATAACGTGAATTCGCGAGCCTCACACCTCGGTATGAGTCAAAAACGGGATACGGACCCAAGGAGTGCACGACGTTTCTTTCTAGCTAGGGTGGTGTCAGTGACCTACCAGCCCTGACATTTATATACATTTCACCTGTGTGGTTGTTGGATACGAGGCGCCTCGGATATAGGTCTGTAAGGACCGGGAAACGTGTGTTTAGGAATAATTAATCCTCAAAAGTAAGAGAGGACCGGCCTTGGAGGTTCCAAAGGATCAGAGTGGGGTCCTGAGGCATTGCTAGAGTGTCTCGAACGCGGAGAGGAGCTTGCCCCTTGCCTCGACTCATGACGGAAATCTAATTTCCAATACGTGTGTTTCGGTTTTATTTGTAGAACCTAGTATGGCGACATAGTGGTATGGGTCATTCATGCCGCCTATGATTGATATTTATGATTGAAATTGTTTTGACACTATACACTTATTATAGTGTCAAATAATGTGTTTTTAACGTATCAAGCATGCTTTGGGTGTTATAAGGTAAAAACCCTATCCTCCGTCTTGCGTTGCATTGTGTGATGGGACCTGGGTCTTATAACAGCTCCATTTTTCTTTATTTAGCATTGCGCTGTTTGTTCTATGCACTGGTATTCTTGGGAGGAAACCCGTTCCGTGTTATACGGCGTGGTCCCTTGATTTACCTAACTTTAAAATAAAGATTAATAACTGTTTTAGTTCTCACACCAGTCACATGACTGACCTGGAGTTTATTGTTTTAACCTAAACTCTGGGTGCCCCTATTTTCGACACGGGCAGCTAGTAGTTTTGGTTTTGCAGATTTATATTCACAGGGTCCTGATTTACAGCTGGAACGATGCTCGGAAAGCTCTGTATCCGTGCATTACTTCTAGTTGTGCTTTTGTATTATTTTCCGCTGCGATGTATTTAAATGTAATTTAAATCTCTGATATTTGTTGAATGTAATTTATTCATTTATACTCTGTATATTCTTGTATCTGATGGAATTGTTGTAATAACAATGAAATGTTCTTCCGTCTGCGTTCCGATTTGTCCTGTTCTCAAACGATCAGGGGTTTTCGAACGGTCTTAGTCGGTTTAACGATCGATTCAGATCGAGCGAAATTCCTTGCCGTTATAGTGCTCTGGCCGTCGTCGCGCCGCCCCCCCCTCCTCAGTAGCTCCACCGCCTCTCTCCTCTCCCCCTTATCCAATTTGAAGCCCTCCCCCCAAATCATAAAACCCTGTGGCCTCAAATCAGAACGCACCGCCACCGCCGACCCCACAGACCGCCTGCCGCACCCCCTTCCACCTCTTCGACCATCGGCGTCACCCCTCAGTCCCATTCCCGCTCAGGAACCCCTCCACTAGTTAAAGATCGAAGCTTTGTATATTTTTTCTACATTATGAATGGCACCCGATACCTCGGCAGCCCTGCCTCCGCCTCAGACACTTGCTCCGCCCCTTCCCCGACCGCAGCACTGACCCGTGAGCCCTCCTCCCCCTTCGAACAGCAAAGTAAGTTTTTAATTTATTTTGTACAGTTAAAAATTCGATTTTTATTTATCTATTAACATTGTTTTATCCGATTGTTTTTCTTATCATACGAAAGCATGAATTCAAATAAAAATACAATCTTTATGGGAGAAAAATAATTTTTTTAGCAAAGTAAAAGTGTATATATATATATATATATTTATGTGAAGATAGCGAAGTAAAAATTCGATTTTTATATATATGAAGTGAAGTTAAAAATTTGATTTTTATATATATGAAGTGAAGTTAAAAATTCGATTTTTATATATGTGAAGTGAAGATAAAGATGTGATATTTGTGGAAGTAGCAATGTAAAAATATAATCATTATATAAAAGGAAGCGTTGTAAGAATATATAATTTTTATATATAAAGTGCCATTATAAAAACGTGATTTTTAAAATGATCATTGTATTAAAAATATGATTTTTACTATGAACAGCGTGAAAGGAAGTGAGGTGGAACGGATAGAAATAAAAAGGCAATTCAGACAGTTCGGAAATAAAATGCCGGAGTGGAACCCTCGGTGAGAACTTCTCACTTTTGATTTTATTTTCTAGTCATATAAATATATACTAGGATGCAAACGGTGTTTAGTAGCACCTGACACCCGTCGTCCACAGACCATGGACGGCTTGTATGCTTGGTTGTTTGATTTTGATGTGTACTTGATTATGTGATGTGAAATGAAATGAAATATTTTATAGTGGAAAATATTTTATAGTTAAAAATATAATTTTAACGTGTATATGAAATGAAATAAAAATAAACAGATCGGACGATTTGTTTATATACACACATTTGACTGATATTGATTGGGACGATAAATTTTACACATCGCCCAACTGCACAAATAAATTGGTGGTTGATTGTTTGAAACCCCACATGGGAATTGGGATGATATTTGACGTACACTAATCCCGATTGTTTAGTTCGATTGATTGACAGACTGTTATAAGCGTTGAATATTTATATTTGATGCTTATACAGTGTAGAATGCACTTTGGATGATGGTTGATTATTCATCGTTGTTATTGTATACATGTGCTGTAGAAAATCCATATAATTAACATTATATGGTAATTGATTGAGCCTCATTCCATATTTGAAGAAGAAATATTTGAAATAGAAATATTTGAAAATAGAAATATATGAAGCCGTGTCGATTAGATTGACGCCATTTTGACGTGAACCATATTTATATCGATTTTATTCATTTTATAATGAATATCGAAAGTGATTTCAGAATCTGATATTTTGAAAAGAACTGAATTTGAATTGAATTGAATATAAAACGAATTCGAATTGAAATTGAATATAAATGAATTCGAATTGAATTGAATATAAAACGAATTCGAATTTAAATTGAATAGAAATGAATTCGAATTGAAATTGAATAGAAATGAATTCGAATTGAAATTGAATATAAATGAATTCGAATTGAAATTGAATTGAATTGAAAACGAATTGAAATTGAATTAGAAATCAATTTGAATTGAAATCAATTTGAATTGAAATCAATTTGAAATGAATTTAAAACGAATTTATAAGGAAAAATTCAATTTTGATTTGAATTTAATATGAAGTTGAAACCTTTTTGAAAACGAATTTAAAACGATTTACAAAATACGTTTTAAAAGGAAATCGACGAAGTATATATTATATATTATATATATATATATATATATAATATAATGGCCTAAATAGAACGCGCCGTGCCGCGGCAGTTCGCGAATTTCGACCATTGACTTCGAATGGATATTGCGGGAGATCCGACCGTCGGATTCTCCTAAAACCGGGACTGTTGGGTTCGTATCGAAAAGAGATTTCTAACGAATATTAGAAATTTGAAATCTAACGGTTGGATTTGGAGTTATGTCCAAATCAAATTTGAAAAAGGTCGCTGTAAGTGCAGTTCGATGGCCGTTGATGGAAATCGACTGTACGGGCCTTGTTAAAATTAATAAAAATAGTAATAATTTGTGTAAAATCATAAGAAATGATTTGTGAAGAACTGGGATGAAAAACTCCATATTTAAGAAGATAAAAATAGATTTTTATCAAAATGAACTAGTTTTGAACTAGAATAGTAATTTATTTATTTTTAAAATAAATAAAGTGAGTTTGAAATGGTTTTGAAATATAACCAGAATTTCCAATAATTGAATTGGAATGGATTTGAATCGAAATTGTCTTTGGAATATTTCGATGTTGGATTTCATGATTATACAGATGTTGTTATGGAAATTTGAAAGATATATATATCGTTATTTCCAATACGATATTTGTTGGTCGTAGAATTTGATGTTGAATATAAGCCGATATATTTTCTATTCAGAGCCTTGTATTTAATATCAAATGTGATTTGGGTTTGTCGTGAATGGTGTTTTCATTAACACTGTTCTTAAGCCTCGTTGAGAAAAGATTAAATCTTTTTATTTAGATTTAATGAAGTGTACCAATTAAATAATATTTAATTGAATTGATATTGATTTTTGGGTTTATCGTGAACAGTGTTTTAAATAACACTTGTTCTTTAACCCGATAATTAATGGAATGTGATTTTGGGTTTATCGTGAACCGTGTTTTAAATGACACCAATTCTTTAACCCAGTTAAAGATTAAAACTAAGTGGAGTTTTAATGAATCTTTAATTAGATTGAAAAGGTGTTAGAATGGAGTATCACCAGTTTTACTCCAGGCGATAGTTAAATCTTTAATTAGATTTGAACGTGAAATGGTAATTGAATTTACCGATAACACCGTGGTGTTAGATATGAAGTATTACCAGTTTTACTTCATGGGATGAATAGGTTGGGATTGGGAAAAAAAATAAATGATTACTTCGGTGTGGTTCGCTAATCCCGACTAGTTTGAATTGATATTCAAAAAGGAGATTAAAGAATAAATTTAAAGAATTTATCTTTGATAAAATTAATGGGAACCTTTCCCAAAATATAAGAATATTTGAATAAAAGAATATTCTGAATTGGAATGAGGCGTATGTCGTGTTTGTGTAACACTTTTATAATATATACGCGAGTCATTCAGAAAGACCGGGTTTATCCCATTCTGAATAACTGATTCGACGTGGTGTCGAAGGTGAAGACGGTGGTTGAAGACCGGAGGTCTTCACGTCGTTTGGGTGGTTACTGATGATCTTGATTGGGCTGTACACCCAAGAAGATGGAAACAGTTAGTGATCGTCCAGACGTACTTGGAGATCGATGGATATGCGGGGTACTAGGTGCTTCCGGTTTCGTTCAGACCCAGAACGAACTTGTAAATGGACTGTGTGTCTGACATTGGATTTTAGTCTGTGTGATTGATTTCTATTAAATATATATCTGTTTGGCGACGGAGAACTTATTCTCTTGCTTAACGCCCTTCTCTGAGACGTACGAGCTCAGGGGTTATATATTGATGGATATCCATCGCATGGAATGAATTGCCTGTGTGGCATGCCTAAGTGGCAATTGATCAAGGCTTCTGTTGAAAAGCAAAGTCTTGTGGTTGATGATCAAAGCACGACCTGTGTGGCATAGCTTTTTGCAATGTGAATTCGCGAGCCTCACACCCCGGTTGTGAACCAGAAACGGGAGAGGACCTCAGGGAGGGCATGCGTTTCCTTTTAGCTAGGGTGGTGTTAGTGACTTACCAGCCCTGACATTTATATACTTTTCACCTGTGTGGTTGTTGCTGTTGCGAGGCGCCTCGGTTAGATCGGACGATCCGGGTCCGATGGAGCCATTCGTTGGCTCATTTACGCCCCAAAGGGCGGGGAAACGTAGTGTTCAGGCATAATAATCCACATCGGTGGACCGGCCCTGACGATCCAAAGGGTTGATGCGTTCTGATCCTGAGGCTCGGGTTAGACAGTCTCGAATCGGTTGAGGACTATCTTTTGCCTCGGTTCATAGACGGAAAACCAATTTCCAAATACGTGACATTTGCGGTTTTATTTGTAGAGCCTAGTATGGCGACATGATATATGGTACCCATGCCGTCTATGATTGATACTTATGATTTGAAGTTGTTTTAAACACTATACACCGATAATAGTATCAAATAATTTGTTTTAAAACGTATCAAGCATTCTTTGGCTGTTATAAGGGAAAAACCCTATCCCCCGGCTTGCGTTGCATTGTGTGATAGGACCTGGGTCTTATAACAGCTTCATTTTTCTTTATTTAGCATTGCGCTATTGTTTTATGCACTGGTATTCTTGGGAGGAAACCCGTTTCGTATTACGGCGTGGTCCCTTGATTTACCTAACTTTAAAATAAAGATAAATAACTGTTTTAGTTCTCACACCAGTCCCATGACTGACCTGGAGTTTATTGTTTTAACCTAAACTCTGGGTGCCCTTATTTTGACACGGGCAGCTAGTAGTTTTGGTTTTGCAGATTTATATTCACAGGATCCTGGTTTACAGCTGGAACGATATCCGGAAAGCTTTGTATCCGTATATCTCTTCTAGTTGTGTATTGTATTATTTTCCGCTGCTATGTATTTAAATGTAATTTAAATCTCTGATATTTCTATGTAATATTCACTTATACTCTGTATATTCTTGTATTCTGATGGAATTGTTGTAATAAACAATGAAATATTCTTTCGTCTGCTTTCTGTTGTGTCGTGTTCTTACAGTAATTCGTTCTTTCTCTTCTCTTCGGAGACCGGGGAAGTTCGGGTCGCTTCATTTGGTAAAAATAAGTTAGAAATGGGATATACGGACTTGTTCGATTTAATTTGTGAACATGGACGGATAAAATGGAAATTCAATTTCAAAAATATAAAAATTCGCGAGTCTCACACCTCGGTATGAGTCGATTTAAACCGAGGCAAAAGAATAAAATCTCTATTGGAATATTCAATTTTGCAAAGTAAAAATTTCTATTTGTAAATATGTTATATTTTCATATAATCTGTTATTATATGAAAACCGTTTAAGATTGATACTTATGATTTGAAATTAGTCGAATACCAACTGCGATATTATTCGAATTAAATTGAAATTAATATAGAATGGAATATAAGCTATCCCATTTTTAAACGTGGACGATGGTGTCGGGTGCTACTAAACACCGTCTTCATCTTCGACACCACGTCAAATTTCCATTGGATACTACTAATCCCATCTCTAACAATTCCATCAGAATACAAGAATATACAGAGTATAAATGAATATTGTACAACAGATATCAGAGATTACAATACATTATATAGCAGCGGAAAATAATACAATACACAACTAGAAGAGATATACGGATACAAAGCTTTCCGGATATCGTTCCAGCTGTAAACCAGGATCCTGTGAATATAAATCTGCAAAACCAAAACTACTAGCTGCCCGTGTCAAAATAGGGGCACCCAGAGTTTAGGTCAAAACAATAAACTCCAGGTCAGTCATGGGACTGGTGTGAGAACTAAAACAGTTATTAATCTTTATTTTGAAAGTTAGGTAAATCAAGGGACCACGCCGTATAACTCGGAACGGGTTTCCTCCCAAGAATACCAGTGCATATAACAACAGCGTAATGCTTAATAAAGAAAAATGAAGCTATTATAAGACCCAGTTCCCATCACACAATGCAACGCAAGCCGGAGGATAGGGTTTTTACCTTATAATAGCCAAGAATGCTTGATACGTTTAAAACAAATCATTTGATACTATTATAAGTGCATAATGTATAAAACAACTTCAAATCATAAGTATCAATCATAGACGACATGAGCATCCCATGCCACTATGTCGCCATATATAGGTCTACAAATAAAACCGCAAATGTCACGTATTTGGAAATTGGATTTCCATCTATGAACCGAGGCAAAAGATAGTCCTCTACCGATTCGAGACTTTCTAGCCCGAGCCTCAGGATTAGAGCTCGAGTGACCCTTGGATCCTCAGGGCCGGTCCACCGATGTGGATTAAAATTCCAGAACACTACGTTTCCCCGCCCTTTGGGGCGTAAATGAGCCAACGAATGACTCCATCGGACCCGGATCGTCCGATCTAACCGAGGCGCCTCGCAACAGCAACAACCACACAGGTGAAAAGTATATAAATGTCAGGGCTGGTAGGTCACTGACACCACCCTATCTAGAAAGAAACGCATGCCCTCCCTGACGTCCTCTCCCGTTTTTGGTTCACCACCGGGGTGTGAGGCTCGCGAATTCACGTTACACAAAGCTATGCCACACAGGCGGTGCTATGATCATCAACCACAAGACTTTGCTTTTCAACAGAAGCCTTGATCATTTGCATTTTAGGCATGCCACACAGGCAATTCACTCTATGCGTTTGATATCCATCAATATATAACCCCTGAGCTCGTACGTCTCAGAGAAGGGCGTTAAGCAAGAGAATAAATTCTCCACCGCCAAATAGATATATATTTAATAGAAATCAATCACACAGACTAAAATCCAATGTCAGACACACAGTCCATTTACAAGTCCGTTCTGGGTCTGAACGAAACCGGAGGCACCTAGTACCCCGCATATCCATCGATCTCCAAGTACGTCTGGACGATCACCAACTGTTTCCATCTTCTTGGGTGATACCAAATGAAGCGACCCGAACTTCCCCGGTCTCCAAAGAGATGAGAAAGAACGAATTACGGTGAGGACAAGAAAAATCAGAACGTAGACGGAAGAACATTTCATTGTATCTTACAACAATTCCATCAGAATACAAGAATATACAGAGCATAAATAAATATTACACAGAAATATCAGAGATTTAAATTACATTTAAATATATCGCAGCGGGAAATAATACAATACACAACTAGAAGAGATATACGGATACAAAGCTTTCCGGATATCAATCCAGCTGTAAATCTGGATCCGGTGAATATAAATCTGCAAAACCAAAACTACTAGCTGCCCGTGGAAAATAGGGGCACCCAGAGTTTAGGTTAAAACAATAAACTCCAGGTCAGTCGTGGGACTGGTGTGAGAACTAAAATAGTTATTATTCTTTATTTTTAAAGTTAGGTAAATCAAGGGACCACGCCGTATAACACGGAACGGGTTTCCTCCCAAGAACACCAGTGCATAAAACAACAGCGCAATGCTAAATAAAGAAAAATGAAGCTATTATAAGACCCAGTTCCCATCACACAATGCAACGCAAGCCGGAGGAAAGGGTTTTTACCTTATAATAACCAAGAAGGCTTGATACGTTTAAAACAAATCATTTGATACTATTATAAGTGCATAGTGTATAAAACAACTTCAAATCATAAGTATCAATCATAGACGGCATAAGCGCCCCATCCCACTATGTCGCCATACTAGGCTCTACAAATAAAACCACAAATGTCACGTATTTGGAAATTGGATTTCCATCTATGAACCGAGGCAAAAGATAGTCCTCAACCGATTCGAGACTCTCTAGTCCGAGCCTCCGGATCAGAACGCATCAACCCTTTGGATTGTCAGGGCCGGTCCACCGATGTGGATTATTATGCCTGAACACTACGTTTCCCCGCCCTTTGGGGCGTAAATGAGCCAACGAATGACTCCATCGGACCCGGATCGTCCGATCAAACCGAGGCGCCTCGCAACAACAACAACCACACAGGTGAAAAGTATATAAATGTTAGGGCTGGTAGGTCACTGACACTACCCAACCTAAAAGGAAACGCATGCCCTCCTTGAGGTCCTCTCCTGTTTCTGGTTCATAACCGGGGTGTGAGGCTCGCGAATCAACGCTACACAAAGCTATGCCACATAGGCCGTGCTTTGATCATCAACCACAAGACCCTACTTTTCAACAAAAGCCTTGATCATCTGCCACTTAGGCATGCCACACAGGCAATTCATTCCATGCGATTGATATCCATCAATATATAACCCCTAAGCTCGTACGTCTCAGAGAAGGGCGTTAAGCAAGAGAATAAATTCTCCGCCGCCATACAGATATATATTTAATAGAAATCAATCACACAGACTAAAATCCAATGTCAGACACACAGTCCATTTACAAGTCCGTTCTGGGTCTGAACGAAACCGGAGGCACCTAGTACCCCGCATCTCCATCGATCTCCAAGTACGTCTGGACGATCACCAACTGTTTCCATCTTCTTGGGTGTACAGCCCAATCAAGATCATCTGTAATTATCCAAACGACGTGAAGACCTCCGGTCTCCAACCACCTTCTTCATCTTCGACACCATGTCGAATCAGTTACTCAGAATGGGATAAACCCGGTCTTTCTGAATAACTCGCGTATATATTATAAAAGTGTTACACAAACATAACATACGCCTCATTCCACTTCAGAATATTCTTTTTATTCAAATATTCTTATATTTTGGGAAAGGTTCCCATTAATTTTATCAAAGATAAATTCTTTAAATTTATTCTTTAATCTCCTTTTTGAATATCAATTCAAACTAGTCGGGATTAGCGAACCACACCGAAGTAATCATTTATTTTATTTCCCAATCCCAACCTATTCATCCCATGAAGTAAAACTGGTAATACTTCATATCTAACACCACAGTGTTATCGGTAAATTCAATTACCATTTCACGTTCAAATCTAATTGAAGATTTAACTATCGCCTGGAGCAAAACTGATGATACTCCATTCTCGATCTTTTCAATCTAATTAAAGATTCATTAAAACTCCACTTAGTTTTAATCTTTAACTGGGTTAAAGAATCAGTGTCATTTTAAAACACAGTTCACGATAAACCCAAAATCACATTCATTAATTATCGGGTTAAAGAACAAGTGTTATTTAAAACATTGTTCACAATAAACCCAAAAATCAATACCAGTTCAATTCCAATTAAATATTATTTAATTGGTACACTTTATTAAATCTAAATAAAAAGATTTAATCCTTTCTCAATTGGGTTCAAGAACTGTGTTAGTCAAGACACCATTCACGACAAACCCAAATCACCTTTGATATAAAATACAAGGCTCTGAATAGAAGATATATCGGCTTATATTCAATATCAAATTCTACGACCAACAAATATCGTATTGGAAATAACGATATATATCTATATCTTTCAAATTTCCATAACAACATCCGTATAATCACGAAATCCAACATCGAAATATTCCGAAGACAATTTCGATTCAAATCCATTCCAAAGCAATCATTGGAAATTCTGGTTATTTTCAAAACCATTTCAAATTCAATTTATTTATTTAAAAATAAATAGAAATATAATTCTAGTTCAAAACTAGTTCATTTCGATAAAAATCTATTTTTATCTTTTCAAATATGGAGTTTTTCATCCCAATTCTTCCTGAATCATTTCTTATGATTTTACACAAATTATTACTATTTTTAATAATTTTATCAAGGCCCGTACAGTCGATTTTCATCAACGGCCATCGAACTGCACTTACATCGACCTTTTTCAAATTTGATTTGGACATAATTCCAAATCCAACCGTTAGATTTCAAATTTCTAATATTCGTTAGAAAGCTCTTTTCGTTACGAACCTAACGGTTCCGGTTTTAGGAGAATCCGACGGTCGGATCTCCCGCATTATCCGTTCGAATTCAATGGTCGAAATTCGCAAACTGCCACGGCGCGGCGCGTTCTATTCAGGCCATGATGGGCACTATACTTCCGAACCGAACCGAGAAGGGATGGAGCACTGATCCAGGCATGGACTAGGACCCCCGAACCGAACTGAGCTGGAAGGTTACACCGAACCGAACCGAGCTAGACGAGGAACGCCGAAACGAATCGTACGTGGGCTATTACTACTACGCGATGACTTTTCTGAAGACCAACTCCAATTCGATCAAAACCCGAGACGCAAAGGAAATCCAAATGAGGAGCTTTGACTCAGGATCCGATTGGGAACTAATGAGTGGGCTTCATGATTGGGCTTTGCTGCGGGACGTGTGCCAAGGAGCTATCGATGTCTATGACTTTGGATCACTATGTATGGGAGGTACGTGAACGGATTCAGGGCCACAGTGGCCTAGGTGCGACTAAAAGGCTATAGACCAATGAAGTGGGGTCATTTGTAAAGATCTGATCATGACTCCATGTGGTAAGCTTGGTAGTAGCAGTAGTTGTACAAGTTGAACTCCGTCACTACTTCGATCGGTCTAGTGATTGACAGTGGTGGACATCGTATGCTTTACGCACTGAGTGAGAGATGTGCGGATGGTTGCTATGGTTGATTTGTTTGCCATCATTATGACATGCACACCCCACCCCCGTATTCTTTACACTATCTGTTATGGCACCTTAGAGTATTGTACGGTATGTAGTGCTAACTCTTTGGTTGCAGGTCCAGGTTCAGGTATGGTTTAGTATACCTGTTATTGTTCTGTTTAGATGCTTATCGCTCATACTAGGCTTTATGTCTGATCCAGAGTTTTATGTCTTCTCTTATTACTCTGGGTGCTCACACGAGCAGACTAGAGACAGGTTAGCTGGTGATGCACGGGTAGATGATCCGGAGACGAGCAGGAGGCTTCCACGAATGATATATATAGTATTCTCCCTGTGTTGTTGAAGATCACTGCTTGGGCATTAGTAGTGCATCTTCTACTTTAGCTTTCCTTTGTTTTAGAGACAGTAAATTTTGGAAAGTTGTAATAAGCTGTATTTGAATTTCCGCTGTTCTGATGTTGATGTTGGTTTTAGTTATCAGCTTATGCACTGTCTCACCTGTTTTATGTCAAGTATGTTATTATTATATTTTACTCCATGCGCTGTGAGACATTCTACAGGTTCTTGATTAGTTCATTCTCTTCTTCCCTCTTCTTCTGACGACCGTCCCGTGCTAGTCGGGCATGTGTACAGCGCACCTTCAGAGGAAATGTCGGCTGGTGCGGGGCGGGCCGTCACATCCTCCCTGAGGTCCGTCTCCCGTTTTTGGTTCACCCCGGGGTGTGAGGCTCGTGAATCGACGCTACACAAAGCTACGCCACAAAGGCCGTGCCTTGATCATCAACCACAAGACTCTGCTTTTCAACAGAAGCCTTGATCATTTGCATCTTAGCATGCCACACAGGAAAACCACTCTATGCAACCGATATCAGTCACACAGAATGAAATCCGATGTCAGACACACAGTCCATTTACAAGTCCGTTCTGGGTCTGAACGAAACCGGAGGCACCTAGTACCCCGCATATCCATCGATCTCCAAGTACGTCTGGACGATCACCAACTGTTTCCATCTTCTTGGGTGTACATCCCAATCAAGATCATCAGTAGTCACCCAAACGACGTGAAGACCTCCGGTCTTCGACCACCGTCTTCACCTTCGACTTATCGTCGTATCAATTAAATTGAATATTCCAATCTAATTTTGTTTTAAATTCATTTCAAATCGTATCAGTAATCACCCATTCTGAATAACTGATACGACGATAAGTCGAAGATGTAAATGGTGGTTGAAGACCGGAGGTCTTCACGTCGTTTGGGTAATTACTGATGATCTTGATTGGGCTGTACACCCAAGAAGATGGAAATAGTTGGTGATCGTCCAGACGTACTTGGAGATCGATGGATATGCAGGGTACTAGGTGCCTCCGGTTTCGTTCAGACCCAGAACGGACTTGTAAATGGACTGTGTGTTTGACATTGGATTTTAGTCTGTGTGATTGATTTCTATTAAATATATATCTGTTTGGCGGTGGAGAATTTATTCTCTTGCTTAACGCCCTTCTCTGAGACATACGAGCTCAGGGGTTATATATTGATGGATATCAAATGCATAGAGTGAATTGCCTGTGTGGCATGCCTAAGATGCAAATGATCAAGGCTTCTGTTGAAAAGCAAAGTCTTGTGGTTGATGATCAAAGCACCGCCTGTGTGGCATAGCTTTGTGTAACGTGAATTCGTGAGCCTCACACCCCGGTGGTGAACAAAAAACGGGAGAGGACGTCAGGGAGGGCATGCGTTTCTTTCTAGCTAGGGTTGTGTCAGTGACCTACCAGCCCTGACATTTATATACTTTTCACCTGTGTGGTTGTTGCTGTTGTGAGGCGCCTCGGTTAGATCGGACGATCCAGGTCCGATGGAGTCATTCGTTGGCTCATTTACGCCCCAAAGGGCGGGGAAACGTAGTGTTCAGGAATTTTAATCCACATCGGTGGACCGGCCCTGAGGATCCAAGGGTCACTCGAGCTCTGATCCTGAGGCTCGGGCTAGAAAGTCTCGAATCGGTAGAGGACTATCTTTTGCCTCGGTTCATAGATGGAAATCCAATTTCCAAATACGTGACATTTACGGTTTTATTTGTAGACCTATATATGGCGACATAGTGGCATGGGACGCTCATGTCGTCTATGATTGATACTTATGATTTGAAGTTGTTTTATACACTATGCACTTATATGATTTGTTTTAAACGTATCAAGCATTCTTGTCTATTATAAGGTAAAAACCCTATCCTACGGCTTGCGTTGCATTGTGTGATGGGGATTGGGTCTTATAATAGCTTCATTTTTCTTTATTTAGCATTATGCTGTTGTTATATGTACTGGTATTCTTGGGAGGAAACCCGTTTCGAGTTATACGGCGTGGTCCCTTGATTTACCTAACTTTCAAAATAAAGATTAATAACTGTTTTAGTTCTCACACCAGTCCCATGACTGACCTGAAGTTTATTGTTTTGACCTAAACTCAGGGTGCCCCTATTTTGACACAGGCAGCTAGTAGTTTTGGTTTTGCAGATTTATATTCACATGATCCTGGTTTACAGCTGGAACGATATCCGGAAAGCTTTGTATCCGTATATCTCTTCTAGTTGTGTATTGTATTATTTTCCGCTGCTATATAATGTATTGTAAACTCTGATATCTGTTGTATAATATTCATTTATACTCTGTATATTCTTGTATTCTGATGGAATTGTTGTAATGTATAATGAAATGTTCTTCCGTCTGCGTTCTGATTTGTCTTGTCCTCACAGTATTTCGTTCTTTCTTATCTCTTCGGAGACCGGGGAAGTTCAGATCGCTTCATTTGGACTCTTCACACTCGTTCTAGGATACTACTCATCTCATCTCTAACGAGTCATTCGTATTGGATATTACTAATCCATATATAGAGTTATATTTTGATTATATGAAAATATATTCTTGTATTTCAATTTAAGAATATAATATATTGAATAGCAAAGTAAAAATTCGATTTTTATATATTGAATAACAAAGTAAAAATTCGATTTTTATATATTGAAAAACAAGTAAAAATGTGATTTTTATATATGTAGTGAAAGCGGACAAAGAAAGTGACAAGAGGCAAAAACGGCGAAGATTTCTACATAAGAAGAGTCGTGGCGTTGGATTAGCTAATCTGTGAGAACTTCTCACTTTAACTTTCTTTTTCTAGTTAATAATATATACTAGGATGCAGACGGTGTTTAGTAGCACCCGACACCCGTCGTCCACTGACCATGGACGGCTTGTATGCCTGGTTGTTTGATTTTGATGTGTAGTTGATTGCGTGATGTGATGTGAAATGAAATAAAATATTTATATGGTTGAAAATATTTTATAGTTAAAAATAGAATTTTTAATGTGTATATGAAATGAAATAAAAATAAATGATTTGTTTATATACACACATTTGACTGATATTGATTGGGACGATAAATTTTACACATCGCCCAACTGCACAAATATAATCTGTGATTGATTGTTTGAAACCCCACACGGGTATTGGGACGATATATGACGTACACTAATCCCAATAATTAGTTGTATGTCAATCGATCGATTGACAGACTGTTATAAGCGTTGAATATTTATATTTGATGCTCATACAGTGTAGAACGCACTTTGGATGATGGTTGATGATTTATCGTTGCTGTTACATACGTGTGGTAGAAAATCCATATAATTAACATTATATGGTAATTGATCGGGCCTCATTCCAGTTTTGAAATATAATATTGGAAAAGAAATATTTGAAATAGATTATTTGAAAATAGAAATATATGAAGCCGTGTTGATTAGATTTACGCCATTTTGACGTGAATGATATTTATATCGATTTTGTTCATTTTATAATGAATATCGAAAGTGATTTCAAAATCTGATATTTTGAAAAGAATTAGAATTCGAATTGAAAGTGAAAAGAAATGAATTCGAATTGAAAGTGAATAGAAATGAATTCGAATTGAAAGTGAATAGAAATGAATTCGAATTGAAAGTGCATAGAAATGAATTCGAATAGAATTTGAATATAAATGAATTCGAATTGAAATTGAATTGAAAACGAACTGAAATTGAATTAGAAATCAATTTGAATTGAAATCGATTTGAAATGAATTTAAAACGAATTTATATTGGAATATTCAATTATGATTTGAAATTGAATATGAAGTTGAAACCGTTTTGAAAATGAATTTATAACGATTTATAAAGAACGTTTTAAATTGAAATTGACGAAGTATATATTATATATTATATATATATAATATAATGGCCTGAATAGAACGCACCGCGCCGCAGCAGTTCGCGAAATTCGACCATTGACTTCGAATGGATATTGCAGGAGATCCGACCGTCGGATTCTCCTAAAACCGGAACCGTTGGGTTCAAACCGAAAAGAGCTTTCTAACGAATGTGAGAAATTAGAAATCTAACGGTTGGATTTGGAATTATGTCCAAATCAAATTTGAAAAAGGTCGCTGTAAGTGCAGTTCGATGGCCGTTGATGGAAATCGACTGTACGGGCCTTGATAAAATTATTAAAAATAGTAATAATTTGTGTAAAATCATAAGAAATGATTTAGAAAGAATTGGGATGAAAAACTCCGTATTTGAAAAGATAAAAATAGATTTTTATCGAAATGAACTAGTTTTGAACTAGAATTATAATTCTATTTATTTTTAAATAAATAAATTGAAGTTGAAATGGAATTGAAAATAACCAGAATTTCCAATGATTGCATTGGAATGGATTTGAATCGAAATTGTCTTCGGAATATTTCGATGTTGTATTTCGTGATTATACAGATGTTGTTATAAAAATTTGAAAGATATATGTATATATATATATATATATATCGTTATTTCCAATACGATATCTGTTGGTCGTAGAATTTGATATTGAATATAAGCCGATATATCTTCTATTCAAAGCCTTGTATTTAATATCAAAGGTGATTTGGGTTTGTCGTGAATGGTGTCTTGACTAACACTGTTCTTGAACCCAGTTGAGAAAGGATTAAATCTTTTTATTTAGATTTAATAAAGTGTACCAATTAAATAATATTTAATTGAAATTGAACTGGTATTGATTTTTGGGTTTATTGTGAACAATGTTTTAAATAACACATGTTCTTTAACCCGATAATTAATGAATGTGATTTTGGGTTTATCGTGAACCGTGTTTTAAAATGACACTGATTCTTTAACCCAGTTAAAGATTAAAACTAAGTGGAGTTTAAATGAATCTTTAATTAGATTGAAAAGATCAAGAATGGAGTATCACCAGTTTTGCTCCAGGCGATAGTTTAATCTTTAATTAGATTTGAACGTGAAATGGTAATTGAATTTACCGATAACACTGTGGTGTTAGATATGAAGTATTACCAGTTTTACTTCATGGGATGAATAGGTTGGGATTGGGAAATAAAATAAATTATTACTTCAGTGTGGTTCGCTAATCCCGACTAGTTTGAATTGATATTCAAAAAGGAGATTAAAGAATAAATTTAAAGAATTTATCTTTGATAAAATTAATGGGAACCTTTCCCAAAATATGAGAATATTTGAATAAAAAGAATATTCTGAAGTGGAATGAGGCGTATGTTGTGTTTGTGTAACACTTTTATAATAAATACGCGAGTTATTCAGAAAGACCGGGTTTATCCCATTCTGAATAACTGATTCGACGTTGTGTCGAAGATAAAGACGATAGTTGAAGACCGGAGGTCTTCACGTTGTTTGGATAATTACTGATGATCTTGATTGGGCTGTACACCCAAGAAGATGGAAACAGTAGGTGATCGTCCAGACGTACTTGGAGATCGATGGAGATGCGGGGTACTAGGTGCCTCCGGTTTCGTTCAGACCCAGAACGGACTTGTAAATGGACTGTGTGTCTGACATTGGATTTTAGTCTGTGTGATTGATTTCTATTAAATATATATCTGTTTGGCGGCGGAGAATGTATTCTCTTGCTTAACGCTCTTCTTTGAGACGTACGAGCTCAGGGGTTATATATTAATGGATATCAATCGCATGGAGTGAATTGCATGTGTGGCATGCCTAAGTGGCAGATGATCAAGGCTTTTGTTGAAAAGCAGGATCTTGTGGTTGATGATCAAAGCACGGCCTGTGTGGCATAGCTTTGTGTAGCGTTGATTCGCGAGCCTCACACCCCGGTTGTGAACCAGAAACGGGAGAGGACCTCAAGGAGGGCATGCATTTCCTTCTAGCTAGGGTGGTGTCAGTGACCTACCAGCCCAGATATTTATATACTTTTCACTTGTGTGGTTGTTGCTGTTGCGAGGCGCCTCGGTTTGATCGGACGATCCGGGTCCGATGGACTCATTCCTTGGCTCATTTACGCCCCAAAGGGCGGGGAAACGTAGTGTTCAGGCATAATAATCCACATCGGTTGACCGGCCCTGACGATCCAAAGGGTTGATGCGTTCTGATCCTGAGGCTCGGGCTAGAGAGTCTCGAATCGGTTGAGGACTATCTTTTGCCTCGGTTCATAGATGGAAATCCAATTTCCAAATACGTGACATTTGCGGTTTTATTTGTAGAGCCTAGTATGGCGACCTATTGGGATGGGGCGCTTATGCCGTCTATGATTGATACTTATGATTTGAAGTTGTTTTATACACTATGCACTTATAATAGTATCAAATGATTTGTTTTAAACGTATCAAGCATTCTTGGCTATTATAAGGTAAAAACCCTATCCTACGGCTTGCGTTGCATTGTGTGATGGGAACTGGGTCTTATAATAGCTTCATTTTTCTTTATTTAGCATTGTGCTGTTGTTTTATGCACTGGTGTTTTTGGGAGGAAACCCGTTCCGTGTTATACGGCATGGTCCCTTGATTTACCTAACTTTAAAAATAAATAATAATAACTGTTTTAGTTCTCACACCAGTTACATGACTGACCTGGAGTTTATTGTTTTAACCTAAACTCTGGGTGCCCTTATTTTGACACGGGCAGCTAGTAGTTTTGGTTTTGCAGATTTGTATTCACAGGATCCTGGTTTACAGCTGGAACAATGTCCGGAAAGCTTTGTATCTGTATATCTCCTTCTAGTTGTGTTTTGTATTATTTTCCGCTGCTATGTAATTTATTGTAATCTCTGATATTTCTGCGTAATATTTATTTGTTTATACTCTGTATATTCTTGTATTCTGATGCATTGTTGTAGTATACAATGAAATGTTCTTCCGTCTGCGTTCTGTTTTGTCGTGTTCTCAAAACAATCAGGCATTTCGAATGGTCTGGGTCGGTTTAGCGACTGATTCAGATCGAGCGAAATTCCCTGTTGTCACATTTGCTCATTTTAAATAAAATCGACGAGAAATTTATTTTGAATATAATTCGAACGTTTATATTCGTTTGAATCGACGATAGAATATAAATTTATTTATATTTATAAAAGGAATTGAGAACGGCGTGGTAGTTCGATGATTCGATTTCAAAATTCAAATCAATGTACGGGATTCAGAATAAACCGGATTTTAGTGAAACAAAAAATATTAGAATCTATTTGTGAATATCTTTTTAACGAATCCAAAAAATCAAAATTTCATAGCGGGGATAAAAAGTTTTTGCAAACGACCTCGGATTTCAATGAAACCACTTTTGTTGGATCCGCGATGTCAAATTATTATTAGATTTCAAATTTCATAATTTTTCGAATCAATATGTTAGTGTGGCAAAGGAAAACGCGTTTGACCAGTTTCAGTTGATTTTAATCGACTGGAAAATGACCATTTTTCAAACGGTCTCAGAATTTGGCGAAATTAGTTTTGTTAGGACCGTATCGTCAATACGAAGCTAGAAAATATTTTTCTGGAATTTTTCAAGTTAGTATGTGATCCCAGTAAATTGAAATATGCGTTCAAATTCAATATATAGAGTTATATGTTGATTTTGATGAAAACTGATTGAAACGATTGAATCAGCTTACGATACATATCCCATTGTGTTCGGAATGGGGGTAATACGCTATGGACGATAGGCGGTGGGTTCGATTTCGAGTTCGAAAATAAAAGTTGCTTTTTGAAATAAAATAAAATAAATAAAAATTAAAATAAACCTCCCTCTCTCTACCTTTATCTCTCAGGCCCCCCCGATCCATTCATTCATGAAATAAAATAAAATAAAAAACCCGACCACCACCCAAACCCATCGCGCCCAGCGCGATACCCACCGCCGCCCCTCCCCTCGACGGAGCGCCCTCCTCCGTTGCCACCAGGTGGCGCCGCCCACTGCCAGACCCCCCTCGACGGCTGCGCCCTCCCCCTAGCTCTCTCGCGCCCCTTCCCTGACAGCCGAGCCAAACCCTAGCACCCCTTGAGAGACCCGACGCCAGTGCAGCCACCCACAACCACCTGCGCACCCTCCTCCGGCCACCTAGTCACCTGCGCCGATGCCAATCCACCACAGCAGCCCTCCATCACCAATTCAGCAAACCAGAGTTCATTTTGGGTGAGTTTTTACTTTATTTTGTATAATAATTAGTTTATAAAGGTGTAAATATATATAAAGCTGATTTATAATATATAAAAATATGATTTTATATATTGTAGAAGTATTAAAATATAATCTTTTATAAAGTAGAAATATAAAAATATAATTATATTTAATCGAATAACGACGCTGCAGTTCGTATTTTGAAATTGAAACTTCAAACGATTATACCGGGAGATCCGACCGTCGGATTTTCCCGAAACTGGAACCGTTGGATTCGTTTAGAAAAGATCTTTCTAATGATGTAAATTTTGTGAAGATCCAACGGTTAGATTTTCAGATATGCGTAAATCAAATCTGAAGAAAAACAGCGCCAGAATCGATAATATCTGGTGTTTACAGGGGAGCCTGTATTGATAATAACTCTAGAGAACAAATTCTCGTCACCAAAACGCGTTTGACCAGTTTCAGTTGATTTTAATCGACTGGAAATTTGCCATTTTTCAAACGGTCTCAGAATTCGATGAAACCAGTTTTGTTAGGACCGTATCGTCAATACGAAGCTAGAAAATATTTTTCGGGAATTTTTCGAGTTAGTATGTGACCCCGGTAAATTGAAATGCGCGTTCAAATTCAATATATAGAGTTATATGTTGATTTTGACGAAAACTGATCGAAACGATCGAATCAGCTTACGATACATATCCCATTGTGTTCGGAATGGGGGTAATTAGCTATGGACGACAGTCGGTGGGTTCGATTTCGAGGTCGAAATAAAAAGTTGCTTTTTGAAATTAAATAAATAATATAATTAAATTTCCTTTAACCTCCCCACCTCCTATAACAAGTCAACGCTCTCTATCCACTCCCTCCTCTCCAATTCAGTGAGTTTTATTTATTAATTTGATTTTATCTTCAGAAATAGTATAAATAACATGGTTTTGTTTTAAAAAAATAAAAATAAACAAATCGGACGATTTGTTTATATACACACATTTGACTGATATTGATTGGGACGATAAATTTTACACATCGCCCAACTGCACAAATAAAATCTGTGTTTGATTGTTTGAAACCCCACACAGGTATCAGGATGATATTTGACGTACACTAATCCCGATTGTTTAGTTGACCAGCTGTGACGATCCCAAAACCCCGTGACACGGTGTTAAGGATAATCATTGAAATATAACACATTAATCATCATTAGCAGATCACAGATAATAGCATAAACAGAAAATAGAATAATTTACACACATATGACAGCGGAATCATATAGATATCATCACATCAGAGAGCATAGTACATGATACAACTTAGTGCATAATGATACATTATCAGTCACCATCGCCTGAGGCGGAATCATACATAAAGAGTACGCAAAATAAATATCAGTCTACATCGCCAATGGCGGAATCATAATATAGATACAATAATGGTGGAGAAAATCCAAGTCAGCATGGTGTAGTCAAGCCTCGCCATGAGCCAAAAGTGCGTCAGAAACCTGTAACTAGGCTGCCCGTGTGAAAATGAGGGCACCCGAGTTTGCAAGGTGAAACAAACTACGAGTCAGTCATGGGACTGGTATGAGAAATCTACTTAACTTATTAACAACAATAATAAGGCAAATCAAAGGACCACGCCACTTTCGCGGAACGGGTTTACTCCAATGAGTGCTAGTGCATGAAATAAAGTAAATGATTAAATCATCGCAATGCTTTTTATAAAATGAAGCCATTATAAGACTCAGGTCCCATCACACAATGCAACGCAAGCCGGAGGATAGAGTTTTACCTTATAAAGGCCAAAAATGCTTCATACGTATAAAACAAAAGTGTTTGATATTATTACTAGTGCATATATGTTTCAAAAGCAAATTCAATCATAAATATCAATCCTAGGCGGCATAGATACCATCTACTATGTCGCCATACTAGTAATACAATCACGTCCGCATATTTCGTATTGGAAATTGGATTCCTTCATGAGTCGAGGCAAGGGGCAAGCTCCTCTCCGATTCGAGACACTCTAGCAAATGCCTCGGGACCGCACACAACAATCCCTAGATCCTCCAAGGCCGGTCCTCCCTTACTTTTGAGGATTAATTATTCCTGGACACACGTTTCCCAGTCCTTACAGATCTATAATCGAGGCGCCTCGTATTCCAACAACCACACAGGTGAAAAGTAGATATAAATGTCAGGGCTGGGAGGTCACTGACACCACCATAGCTAGAAAGAAACGTCGTGCACTCCTTGGGTCCTTCTCCCGTTTTTGACTCATACCGGGGTGTGAGGCTCGCGAATTCACGTTATACACAAAGCTACGTCACACAGACCATGCTTTGATCATCAACCACAAGACTTTGCTTTGCAACAGAAGCCTTGATTATATGCCACTTAGGCGTGCCACACAGGCAATCCACTCCATGCGACTGATTTCTATCAATACATAACCTCTGAGCTCGTACGTCTTAGGGAAGGGCGTTAAGCAAGAGAATAAATTCTCCGCTGCCAAATAGATATGTATTTAATAGAGATCAATCAGCACAGAACAAAATCCAATGTCAGACACACAGTCCATTTACAAGTCCGTTCTGGGTCTGAACGAAACCGGAGGCACCAACTCCTCGCATATCCGTACAATCAACAGTATGTTTGGACGGCTACTACTTCAGTTCCTTCATGGTAGCTACTCCAATCACGAGCATCAGTAGCGCCCATCCATCCGATGTGAAGATCATCGGTCTTCAACCATCTTCGACTCTTCGACTTCTCAACGTCGATCGATTATTTGAAATGAGATGAACTCGGCCTTTTCAAATATCTTACGTATATTTAGATTTTCAAATCAATTTATCACATGGTTGGACTATTCAACATTCACATTTCAGTTCTTTAGTTATAATTCTCATGTTAAATACATTCAACCATCACATATCAAGAAAACACAACAAAATTGGTTTATTTCCACTCTATATCGTCTATAGTATTTTATAACGATATATCGCCATTTTTATTTAATTTAAAACGGCCATATTTAATTAAACGACATTTCAGGTCGTGTCGATGCACTGGCGCTGTTTTTCACTAATTTTGTTTTGCACATATCTGGAAATCTAACCGTTGGATCTTCACAAATTTTATATCATTAGGAAGGTCATTTCAAAACGAATCCAACGGTTTCAGTTTTGGGAAAATCCGACGGTCGGATCTTCCACACTAGCCATTTGAAGTTACGATTTCAATTTACGAACTGCAGCGTCGTTATTCGATTTAATTTAATTATATATATATATAAATATAATCGTTTCTGGCACTGTTTTTCTTCAGATTTGAATTAAACATTCCAGACAATCCAACCGTCGGATCTTCACAAAGTTGGTGCCGTTGGAAAGATATTTCCAAGGCGAACCCAACGGTTGCGATTTCGGGAAAATCCAATGGTCGGATTTCCCGCACTAGTCGTTTGAAATCACGGTTTCAAAACATGAACTGCACGGCCACGTTTCGTTTTAATTTTATTTATATTTATATAAATATAGTTCATTCAAAAATTCCTATATCGTTTTCACTTCAATTATTTCACTAATGCCTTTAAATTTTGGAAAATTTTGCCATAACCTCCTTTGTACGGGAGGGGCTGGGAAAATTCCCAAATAGCCACACGGGCGTCTCATGTCAAAAAGAAAAAGAAAAAGCCAAGCGGCTAGCCAACAGGCTCATAAAATCATCACCCAAACAAAACTGTAAATGTGTACCTATTTGTCGGGCACAAAATTTTAATCCTCTTCTCTAGCCCCTTTTGCTATAACCTGTTCAATAAATATGCATGTACATATATACAATTTTTATCACTTATCATTTTCCATTCAACTTCATATTTGATTTACTTTGGTTTAAAAACACCATTCATTCTAATGTTGCATGCATAGGCTAAAATCACATCATTAGCTTATTAATGTATATTTCAACTCATGCATATTTTATTTGAACAAGTGGCTATCTTTAACACTTCACATTTCAAAATTGAGAATTTTGGCAAACTAAAATATATTCAACACATGACTATTTTATTTAGTTCCTATGCATGTTAAAAATAATATTTTTTCACAAATATTTATTTCAACGCTCGCATATCTTTAGCATATCACATATATGATAAAAATGATATTTTTATCATTTAAAATATTTATTCGACAAATGGATCTTTTCAACACTTCATAGTTCCAATCAAAATGTAATTTTTCTTGTTCGATCTTTTTATTCAACACATGAACTTTTCCACTACACACACTTCTCAACACATGAGCATTTCCACACATGGATATTTTATTTATGTTGTTCATATGAGAAAGATGGAATTTTTATTGTTGAAACTATTTATATATAAGGCGAATATTTTACATACTTCATATATATTATAAAAATGTGATTTTTATTGTTTAAACACTACATTCATTCACAAATGAATTTAATTTTCACACATCACTTTTCAACGCATGAACATTTCCACACATGGATATAGTTTCAACATATGGCTTTAATTTCAACGCATGAAGATAATTTCAACATATGAAAATAATTCTAACACATAAAGATTATTCAAAATTTCGGCAGCATAACGACAGGGTAGTTAAAACCGGCACCGTCCCTAGTACGGCTCCTCGCTCTACCTTAAAACCTCGTGGTTTTTTACAATGGGGATTCATGCATCTAATTCGCATGCAGGCGACATGTTTTATTTTTATTTCCACAAATATTTCCAATTCATTTCAATCACCAATGGGTATTTTTCAACCACAACCAAACAATATCAACCACAAACAATTATTCAACCATTCGTATTTTTCATCCAATATTTCACACCAATTCACAACAATAAATATCGTCCTTGGTTTGTGGACGAGGGGAGTGTATATATATATATTTATTATAATTGCTATATTTCACTTGCATTTCAACACATATATTAATTATTCTATGCATGTATAATTCATACTTCGCTTATATAGCTTACACCACGCATGTACATGAGGTATACAACACGTGTGTAATTTATATTTTTATTAGGAAATAATAAAAATTGTTTGTTTGATTGATATGTTGTGAAAAATTGTTTGTGTTGTTGATGTGAAATCGATAATAAATTGTAGATGGTTGAAATAAATTAATTATCGTTAAAAATATAATTTTTAACGTGAATATGAATAATTAAATAATTATAAACAAATCAGCCGATTTGTTTATATACACTGATTTGACTGATATTGATAGGGACGATAAATTTTACACATCGCCCAACTGCACAAACAAAAATCTGTGTTTGTTGATTTGAAACCCCACACGGGTGTTGGGATGATATTTGGGGTACACTAATCCCAATTATTTAATTGTATGTCGATCGATTGGTCGACAGGCTGTGTAAGCGTTGATTATTTATATTTGATGCTTATGCAGTTGTGTGGTGCACCTTGGATGATGGTTGATTGTTTATCATTGCTTTTATATACATGTGTTGTATGGAATCCATATAATTAACGTTATATGGTGATTGATTGGGCCTCATTCTAATCGGGAAAATAATGAATGTTATAAAAGAAAATTCATGTGTTGAATATAAAAATAGTCATGTGTTGAGTAAAATATTTTAAATAATAAAATCTACATCTTTATCATATTTAAAATTAGAACTACTTTACGGTGGAAGTCTAATTAAAAATCAGATGATAGATACCATAGTTTTATAAAATATTTGACATAACAAAAATAGTTGTGTGTTGACAGTACTCATGTGTTGAGATTGGTCGTGTGTTGAAAGAAATATAGATTCATGTGTTGAATAGAATAAATATTCATTTGTTGAATAGAATAAAGAAGTGTTTGAAAAATATAAAGCCGAGTTGATTAGAGATGCGTTATTTTGACGCGAATGATATTTATATCGATTCTATTCGTTTTATAATGAATATTGAAAAGTGATTTCAAAATTTAAAATTTTGAAATGAAATTCAAATTAAATTAGATTAAAATTCAAATTGAAATTTTATTGAATCAATTTGAAATAAATTCGAATCAAATAGAAAATGAATTTGATTCTAATTGAATAGAAAGTGAATTTGAATTCGAATTGAATAGAAATGAATTCAAATTGAATTAAATTGAACTTGAATTAAAAACGAATTGAAATCGTTTTGAATGAAATTTAAAACGAACTGAAATTGAATTGAAATCAATTTGAAATGAATTCGAATTGAATTAAATAGAAGGTAAATACAAATTGAATTGTACTGGAAATTGGTCGCATTTGCTTGCATATACATGTACTTACATTGAACAGGTCATAGCAAGGAGGCTAGAGCAGAGAATAAAATTTGATTGCCCGACAAATAGGTACATGTTTACTATAATTTATTGTTTTGTTTGGGTGATGATGATTTTATGAGCCGATTGGCTAGCCGCTTGGCTTTTTCTTTTTCTTTTTGAGATCAGAAGGCCTGTATGGCAATTTCGGGATTTTCCTGTGGCTCCCGGTGCAGGGGAGGTTATGGAGAAATTTTTCGAAAATTCAGGGTGTTAGCCAAATTTTTGAAGAATTTGAAAATTCTCAGAAACTGAAAAGTTGGAGAATGGAAGCCAGATCGAATGCGGAGAGGAGCTTGCCCCTTGCCTCGACTCATGACAGAAATCCAATTTCCAATACGTGATAGTGCGGTTTTATTTGTAGAACCTAGTATGGCGACATAGTGGTATGGGTCATTCATGCTGCATATGATTGATATTTATGATTGAAATTGTTTTGACACTATACACCTATAATAGTATCAAATAATGTGTTTTAAACGTCTCAGTTTGGATTTTTATCGAATTGAACTAGTTTTGAACTAGAATTAAAATTCTATTTGTTTTTAAATAAATTGAATTTAAAAAGGGTTTTAAAAATAACCAGAATTTCCAATAATTGAATTGAGATAGATTTGAATCGAAATTGTCTTCGGAATATTTCGATGTTGGATTTCGTGATGATACAGATATGGTTATGGGAATTTGAAAGATATATTTATATCGTTATTTCCAATACGATATTTGTTGGTCGTAGAATTTGATATTGAATATAAGTCGATATATCTTCTATTCAGAGTCTTGTATTTAATATCAAATGTGATTTGGGTTTGTCGTGAATGGTGTCTTGACTGACACTGTTCTTGAACCCAGTTGAGAAAGGATTAAATCTTTTTATTTAGATTTAATAAAGTGTACCAATTAAATAAAATTTAATTGGAATTGAACTGGTATTGATTTTTGGGTTTATTGTGAACAATATTTTAAATAACACTTGTTCTTTAACCCAATAATTAATGAATGTGATTTTGGGTTTATCGTGAACCGTGTTTTAAAATGACACTGATTCTTTAACCCAGTTAAAGATTAAAACTAAGTGGAGTTTTAATGAATCTTTCGTTAGATTGAAAAGATCGAGAATGGAGTATCACCAGTTTTGCTCCAGGCGATAGTTAAATCTTCAATTAGATTTGAACGTGAAATGGTAATTGAATTTACCGATAACACTGTGGTGTTAGATATGAAGTATTACCAGTTTTACTTCATGGGATGAATAGGTTGGGATTGGGAAATAAAATAAATGATTACTTCGGTGTGGTTCGCTAATCCCGACTAGTTTGAATTGATATTCAAAAAGGAGATTAAAGAATAAATTTAAATTCTTTATCTTTGATAAAATTATTGGGAACCTTTCCCAAAATATAAGAATATTTGAATAAAAAGAATATTCTGAAGTGGAATGAGGCGTATGTTATGTTTGTGTAACACTTTTATAATATATACGCGAGTTATTCAGAAAGACCGGGTTTATCCCATTCTGAATAACTGATTCGACGTGGTGTCAAAGATGAAGACGGTGGTTGAAGACCGGAGGTCTTCACGTCGTTTGGATAATTACTGATGATCTTGATTGGGCTATACACCCAAGAAGATGGAAACAGTTGGTGATCGTCCAGACGTACTTAGAGATCGATGGAGATGCGGCGTACTAGGTGCCTCCGGTTTCGTTCAGACCCAGAACGGACTTGTAAATGGACTGTGTGCCTGACATTGGATTTTAGTCTGTGTGATTGATTTCTATTAAATATATATCTGTTTGGCGGCAGAGAATTTATTCTCTTGCTTAACGCCCTTCTCTGAGACGTACGAGCTCAAGGGTTATATATTGATGGATATCAATCGCATGGAGTGAATTGCCTGTGTGGCATGCCTAAGTGGCAGATGATCAAGGCTTTTATTGAAAAGAAGGGTCTTGTGGTTGATGATCAAAGCACGGCCTGTGTGGCATAACTTTGTGTAGCGTTGATTTGCGAGCCTCACACCCCGGTTGTGAACCAGAAACGGGAGAGGACCTCAGGGAGGGCATGCGTTTCCTTCTAGCTAGGGTGGTGTCAGTGACCTACCAGCCCTGACATTTATATACTTTTCACCTGTGTGGTTGTTGCTGTTGCGAGGCCCCTCGGTTTGATCGGACGATCCGGGTCCGATGGAGTCATTCGTTGGCTCATTTACGCCCCAAAGGGCGGGGAAACGCAGTGTTCAGGCATTTTAATCCACATCGGTGGACCGGCCCTGTGGCTCCTAAGGCTTGACAGAGTACTTTCCTGAGGCTCGGGCTAGAGAGTCTCGAATTCGGTAGAGGACTATCTTTTGCCTCGGTTCACAGATGGAAATCCAACTTCCAAATACGTGACATTTGCGGTTTTATTTGTAGAGCCTAGTATGGCGACATGATATATGGTACCCATGCCGTCTAGGATTGATACTTATGATTTGAAGATGTTTTATACACTATACACTTATAATAGTATCAAATGATTTGTTTTTAAACGTATCAAGCATGTTTTGGCTATTATAAGGGAAAACCCTATCCTATGGTTTGTGTTGCATTGTGTGATGGGACCTGGGTCTTATAATGGCTTCATTTTTCTTTATTTAGCATTGCGCTGTTTGTTTTATGCACTGTTATTCTTGGGAGGAAACCCGTTTCGTGTTATACGGCGTGGTCCCTTGATTTGCCTAACTTTAAAAATAAAAATTAATAACTGTTTTAGTTCTCACACCAATCCCATGACTGACCTGGAGTTTATTGTTTTAACCTAAACTCTGGGTGCCCTTATTTTGACACGGGCAGCTAGTAGTTTTGGTTTTGCAGATTTATATTCACAGGATCCTGGTTTACAGCTGGAATGATATCCGGAAAGCTTTGTATCCGTATATCTCCTTCAGTTGTGTATTGTATTATTTTCCACTGCTATGTATTGTAATCTCTGATATTTTCTCTGTAATATTCATTTATACTCTGTATATTCTTGTATTCTGATGGAATTGTTGTAATATACAATGAAATGTTCTCCTGTCTGCGTTTTACTTTGTTGTGTTCTCAAAACAATCAGGCATTTCGAACGGTCTGGGTCGGTTTAGCGACTGATTCGGATGGAGCGAGATTCTCGGTCATTACCATTTTTATATCGATTTTTATTCATTTTATAATGAACATCGAAAGTGATTTCAAAATCTGATATTTTGAACAGAAATAAATTCGATTTAAATTGAAATGAATTGAAATTCGAATTAAATTGAAATTGAATTGAAATCGATTTGAAATGAATTTAAAACGAAATTAGATTGGAATATTCAATTTTGATTTGAAATTGAATATGAAGTTGAAACCGTTTTGAAAATGAATTTATAACGATTTATAAAGAACGTTTTGAATTAAAATCGATGAAGTATATATTATATATATAATATAATGGCCTGAATAGAACGCGTCGTGGCAGTTCGCGAATTTCGACCATTGACTTCGAATGGATATTGCGGGAGATCCGACCGTCGGATTCTCCTAAAACTGGAACCGTTGGGTTTGTATCGAAAAGAGCTTTCTAACAAATATTAGAAATTTGAAATCTAACGGTTGGATTTGGAATTATGTCCAAATCAAATTTGGAAAAGGTCGTTGTAAGTGCAGTTCGATGGCCATTAGTGGAAATCGACTGTACGGGCCTTGATAAAATTATTAAAAATAGTAATAATTTGTGTAAAATCATAAGAAATGATTTGAGAAGAATTGGGACGAAAAACTCCATATTTGAAAAGATAAAAATAGATTTTTATCGAAATGAACTAGTTTTGAACTAGAATTATAATTCTATTTATTTTTAAATAAATAAATTGGATTTGAAATGGTTTTGAAATTAACCAGAATTTCCAATAATTATATTGAAATGGATTTGAATCGAAATTGTCTTCGGAATATTTCGATGTTGGATTTCGTGATGATACAGATATTGTTATGGGAATTTGAAAGATATATATATATATATATATATATATATATATATATATATCGTTATTTCCAATACGATATTTGTTGGTCGTAGAATTTGATATTGAATATAAGCCGGTATATTTTCTATTCAGAGCCTTGTATTTAATATCAAATGTGATTTGGGTTTGTCGTGAATGGTGTCTTCATTAACACTGTTCTTGAACCCAGTTGAGAAAAGATTAAATCTTTTTATTTAGATTTAATGAAGTGTACCAATTAAATAATATTTAATTGGAATTGAATTGGTATTGATTTTTGGGTTTATCGTGAACAGTGTTTTATATAACACTTGTTCTTTAACCCGATAATTAATGATATGTGATTTTGGGTTGTCGTGAACGGTATCTTCAATAATACTGTTCTTAGACCCAAAGGAGTTAAGAAAATCAGAAACTAACTGGAGATTAGTTAAGTTGAGTGGTTTCTGGGGTATTGATCTGATGTTGGTTTCGGCCTTCGGGGTTGATATTTTGGGAATTGCTCACTTGCTAATTTATGGTTAGGGACTGATTGAAATGTGATGTGATTTTAGGGTTTATCGTGAACAGTGTTTTTAAATGACACTGATTCTTTAACCCAGTCACAGATTAAAACTAAGTGGAGTTTTAATGAATCTTTAATTAGATAGAAATGATCGAGAATGGAGTATCACCAGTTTTGCTCCAGGCGATAGTTAAATCTTTAATTAGATTTAAACGTGAAATGGTAATTAAATTTACCGATAACACCTTGGTGTTAGATATGAAGTAAGACCTGTTTTACTTCATGGGATGAATAGGTTGGGATTGGGAAATTAAAACAAACGATTACTTCGGTAAGGTTCGCTAATCCCGACTAGTCTGAATTGATATTCAAAATTAGATTAAAGAATAAATTTAAAGGATTTATCTTTGATAAAATTAATGGAAACCTTTCCCTATGAATGTGAAATTTAGAAACTAACTGTCGGTTAGCTAAGCAGAATGGTTTTCTGGACATTGATCTGATGTTGGTTTCGGCCTTCGGGGTTAATATTTGGGGAACTATTCTCTGGTTAATTTACGGTTAGTGACTAATAAATTGGAATGAGGCGTATGTTGTGTTTGTGTAACACACGTTTATAATATACGTGAGTTATTCGGAAAGACCGGGTTTATCCCATTCTGAATAACTGATACGACGATAAGTCGAAGATGAAGACGGTGGTCGAAGACCGGAGGTCTTCACGTCGTTTGGGTGACTACTGATGATCTTGATTGGGATGTACACCCAAGAAGATGGAAACAGTTGGTGATCGTCCAGACGTACTTGGAGATCGATGGATATGCGGGGTACTAGGTGCCTCCGGTTTCGTTCAGACCCAAAACGGACTTGTAAATGGACTGTGTGTCTGACATCGGATTTCATTCTGTGTGACTGATATCGGTTGCATAGAGTTCCTGTGTGGCATGCTAAGATGCAAATGATCAAGGCTTCTGTTGAAAAGCAGAGTCTTGTGGTTGATGATCAAAGCACGGCCTTTGTGGCGTAGCTTTGTGTAGTGTCGATTCACGAGCCTCACACCCCGGGGTGAACCAAAAACGGGAGATGGACCTCAGGGAGGATGTGACGGCCCGCCCCGCACCAGCCGACATTTCCTCTGAAGGTGCGCTGTACACATGCCCGACTAGCACGGGACGGTCGTCAGAAGAAGAGGGAAGAAGAGAATGAACTAATCAAGAACCTGTAGAATGTCTCACAGCGCATGGAGTAAAATATAATAATAACATACTTGACATAAAACAGGTGAGACAATGCATAAGCTGATAACTAAAACCAACATCAACATCAGAACAGCGGAAATTCAAATACAGCTTATTACAACTTTCCAAAATTTACTGTCTCTAAAACAAAGGAAAGCTAAAGTAGAAGATGCACTACTAATGCCCAAGCAGTGATCTTCAACAACACAGGGAGAATACTATATATATCATTCGTGGAAGCCTCCTGCTCGTCTCCGGATCATCTACCCGTGCATCACCAGCTAACCTGTCTCTAGTCTGCTCGTGTGAGCACCCAGAGTAATAAGAGGAGACATAAAACTCTGGATCAGACATAAAGCCTAGTATGAGCGATAAGCATCTAAACAGAACAATAACAGGTATACTAAACCATACCTGAACCTGGACCTGCAACCAAAGAGTTAGCACTACATACCGTACAACACTCTAAGGTGTCATAACAGATAGTGTAAAGAATACGGGGGTGGGGTGTGCATGTCATAATGATGGAAAACAAATCAACCATAGCAACCATCCTCACATCTCTCACTCAGTGCGTAAAGCATACGATGTCCACCACTGTCAATCACTAGACCGATCGAAGTAGTGACGGAGTTCAACTTGTACAACTACTGCTACTACCAAGCTTACCACATGGAGTCATGATCAGATCTTTACAAATGACACCACTTCATTGGTCTATAGCCTTTTAGTCGCACCTAGGCCACTGTGACCCTGAATCCGTTCACGTACCTCCCATACATAGTGATCCAAAGTCATAGACATCGATAGCTCCTTGGCACACGTCCCGCAGCAAAGCCCAATCATGAAGCCAACTCATTAGTTCCCAATCGGATCCTGAGTCAAAGCTCCTCATTTGGATTTCCTTTGCGTCTCGGGTTTTGATCGAATTGGAGTTGGTCTTCATAAAAGTCATCGCGTAGTAGTAATAGCCCACGTACGATTCGTTTCGGCGTTCCTCGTCCAGCTCGGTTCGGTTCGGTGTAACCTTCCAGCTCGGTTCGGTTCGGTGGTCCTAGTCCATGCCTGGATTAGTGCTCCATCCCTTCTCGGTTCGGTTCGGAAGTATAGTGCCCATCCTCTGTTCGGTTCGGTGGTTGCTCCCCTCTAGGGTTCCCGATCTGATCTTGTCCTTCTCCATTCGCCCGATCCGATCCCGCTCGCTTGCCTGCTCCGATCCGATCCGCTCCCTAGCTCCGATCAGATCCTCTGTCCAACTCCAACTCTAAGCAATGGCCTTCCTTCCTGCCAAACTTCCCTTGTGCCAGACTTCAGTTCGGGTCGGATTCCTTGCCCAGCTCTCATATCCGATCCGAGCCCATATCTGACCCGATCTGAAACCCTGCACAACTTTCTGCAACTTTTTCCAGCAACTTGTTTACGCCATTCGACGACGTTTTCGACCAATCTAACTATACTAATCAACCACAAATCTTTCCAAACAGTCAAAGCAACATAGCAAAATAACCACAAACACCAAAACAATGAATTTACATGTCAAAATGGATCAAATATACCCAAAACCCCATATTTTCCCTTAAGCATATTTAAGCAAAACTAATCCTAGGGTTAACAAAACTTAACCAAATTAAACCAAATTTCTACCAGAGGCATAAAATATTATTTTCGAATTTATAGATATTTTTCCAGAATTTATTAGTGTATAAATTCGCTAATCTTCACTAATTACCCTTAATTAACTGTAATTAGTGTCAAACCAATGCTAATCACCCATCTTGGCCACAAATAAAATTATCAGAACTGAAACCTCGCTGATTTGGGTGAATATTGATGTCTAACAGCAACTCTAACCTTGCTTTCGTGTTTTCTCTCCTTGATTTGATGTAGAATAAGCAAAAACTTGATTAGAAAGTGATTTGGGGGTGTTTCTAGATGTTGGCGGCCATTGTTAGAGTTCAAGAATGAAAGTGGCGGTTGGAAAAATGAGGATAAGATCGTTCTCTAACTGATTTCAGCCTCCTCATGACCCTAATCCCGATATCCCCCATTGGGCCTAGCTGTTAATCACCCGGTTAAGCCCAATTAAGCTGTTTTTCACTATCTGAAACTTGTTTCAGCCATATCTCCCAAACGGTGAGTCCGTTTGGCTAATGTGACCGCTCTATGGGATTGTAAACCATCATCCGGAGCCAATGGAAGTAGTTTCAGGTCAAAATTCCTTTGCAATCAAAAGTTATGGCCAAAACAGTACCAACTAGGGGTAAAATGGTCATTTAAAAAACGGAAAAAATCATGAACACGGGAAATGACCCCAATAGTCGTCTCCCAAAATTACATGACCATACGACTTCATATGTGAAAGAAATAAATATTCTACGATCCTATGATGCGTAGAATGCGGGTCGTTACACTCTCCCCCCTTAAGAAATTTCGTCCCCGAAATTCCTTAACCCAAAACATACAAAGGATCCCGCATGCCTAACAGCCACTTACAACAATCAAACATGCAAAACAAGCAAACAAGCCTATCCTAGCATGCGGAAAACTAAATCAAAGTTAAAATCTTACCAGGCGAAGAGTTCTGGATACATGTTTCTAATACTCTCCTCGGTCTCCCAAGTACAGTCATTCTCGTTCTTGCCCCACTGAACCTTGAATAGCTTCACCGCCTTCCTTCGAAGTTGCTTCATATCGTGCTCGACAATAAGGATCGGCTTGCGGTTCACAACCGCCTCGGGTTCTACTTCGAAGTCCTCTAACTGATCAAGTGAAATAGTCATATCTGTGTCATGAACGAACTTCCTCAGTTGGAAAACATGAAATACGTTGTGAACTCCCGCCATCTTCTCTGGTAAGTCAACTCTATACGCCAAATTCCCGACTAGTTCAAGAACAGGGAATGGGCCAACAAATCTTGGTGCCAACTTGCCTCTCCTGCCAAATCGTATCACACTCTTAAACGGAGAAATCTTGACAAACACCAAATCGTCAACGGAGAATTTTAAGTCCCTTCTCCTCTTATCAGCATAACTCTTCTACCTATCTTGGGCAGCCTTCATTCTTTGTTGAATGATCTTGATCTTATCTGAAGTTTCCCACACCACATCTGGTCCAAGCATAAACTTCTCGCCAGTCTCTATCCAACATGACGGTGAGTTGCACGGTCTTCCGTACAAAGCTTCATATGGAGCCATACCGATACTGGATTGGTAGCTATTATTATATGCAAACTCTACTAGATGCAAATGGTCATCCCATGATCCACCAAAATCCAATATACATGCTCTCAAGAGATCTTCCAAAATACGATTCACCCTCTCCGTCTGACCGTTGGTCTGAGGATGATATGCGGTACTGAGATGTAATTCTGACCCTAGAGCCTCTTGTAAGCTCTTCCAAAACCCACTAGTGAACAACGGGTCTCGGTCACTCACAATGCTTTTAGGTACTCCATGAAATCTCACTACCTACTTCATATACAATTCTGCTAACTTAGCTGCCGTTCTGGTCGATTTGACTGGTATAAATCTCGCACTCTTAGTCAATCGATCCACAATTATCCAAATGCCATCATGTCCCGATCTAGTCCTTGGTAAACCGTCGATGAAATCCATCGAGACTTGCTCCCATTTCCATTCGGGAATTTCTAATGGTTGCAACAACCCACTAGGCCTCTTTTGCTCGGCTTTAACTAGCTGGCAATTCATGCATTTGGATATAAACTTTCCAACGTCTCTTTTTATCCCTTCCCAGTAGTAAGCCTGTCTCATGTCTCGATACATCTTATTACCACCGGGGTGTATAGTCAGTTTTGAGTGATGACATTCTCTAAGCACTTCATCTCTCAATCCATTGACATTGGGTACAACAAGCTTTCCATTCTTTCTAAGCCATCCATCTCAATCAAGCCCATACTTGTTCATCTCCTCATCGATACCCATCTCTAACTTGGAGATGATTTCCAATAGGTTAGGATCGTCCCTCTGACTAGAGCCGATCCGCTCAATCAAAGTGGGTCGGATCGTCAAACTTTCTAACATTTTTGGATCCAATTCGCACTTTGGTCTGAAATCATACCCAACGATGTACTCCAGTTGCTTCCATTCAAGAAACATAGCCCCCAAACTGGCATGTCTTCTACTCAATGCATCGGCTACCGCATTGCCCTTTCCTGGTGTATATGCAATGTCAAAATCAAAGGAAGCAAAGAATTCTAACCACCTTTGTTGTCGGAGATTTAGATACTTCTGGGAGAAGAGATACTTTAACGATTTATGATCGGTAAACAACTCGAATCTTTCTCCTAAGAGATGATGTCTCCACATCTTCAACGCGAACACGATCGCTGCCAATTCCAAATCATGGGTAAGGTATCTTCTCTCGTGCGGTTTCAATTGCCGACTTGCATAAGCTACAACCCTACCGCCTTGCATCAATACAGCACCCAGTCCGGTACCACAGGCATCTGTATATACTGTCATCTCTTCATTCCCCTTAGGAATGACTAACACTGGTGCGCATGTCAACTTGTCCTTTAGACTCTTGAATGCATTCTCGCACCTTTCATCCCAGACAAAAGCTTGATTCTTCTTGGTCAACTGGGTCTATGGTGCTGCTATCTTGGAGAAACATTGGATAAACTTACGATAATATCCAGCTAACCCCAAGAAACTTCTTACATCTGTTGCATTCTTGGGCATAGGCCAATCCTGTACCGTAGCCACCTTCGCAGGGTCCACGACAATACCATTCTTGGAAACAACATGACCCAAGAACCTCACTTCCCTCCTCCAAAAGTGACACTTAGAAAACTTTTCTTTCGATTGGTGTTTTCTCAACACCTCCATCACTATTCTTAAATGTTCCTTGTGTTCTTCCTCTGTCCTCGAATAGACCAAAATATCATCAACGAACACAAGGACAAACTTATTCAACTGATCTCTGAATATCCTATTCATAAGATCCACAAAGTATGCTGGGGCATTGGTCAGCCCAAATGGCATGACCAACCACTCATAAAATCCGAACGGCGTCCGAAATGCCGTTTTAGCTATACTCTCAGCTTCCACTCTAAGCTGATGAAAACCTGTCATGAGATCCAACTGGGAAAATACTCTTGCGCCACTCAACTGATCGAACAAATCATCTATCCGCGGTAGAGGATACTTGTTCTTCCTCGTCACTTTATTCAACTCGCGGTAGTCTACACACAAACGAAGGGAACCATCCGCCTTGGTAGCAAACACAACTGGTGCTCCCCACTCAAAAACACTCCTTCTGACAAATCCCTTCTTCAAAAGATCGCTGACTTGCACCCCGAGCTCTCGCTGCTCCCTTGGTGCCATACGACGAAGCGGCATCACTATAGGTATGGCATCATTCACCAAATCAATACGGAACTCAATCTCTCGATGTGGTGGAAGCCCGGTCACTTCTTCGAAAACGTCCGGATACTGGCTAACCACGGGCAAACCTGACAACTCACTATGCGGAATGTCGAGGGAGTTTAGAAAACTAGCCAATACCCCCTCACTGGGTGGACCACCAAAAACTATCCTCCGCCCATCATCCGCTCTAGCTGTCACCAAAAAGCCCTCACAGTCTACCACCTCCCCGTATCTTTGGAGCCAATCTACTCCCAAAATAATGCCAAACCCAGTAAAGCCCAAAACAAAGTAATCACAAACAAACATGCATCCATGACTCGATAAGACCACATTACGACAAATCATGCTAAGGCTAGTCGAACCACCAATCGGGTTCGTCACTACTAAAGGTCTATCGACAATCTCGGGCTCCAATCCCAACCTATCTACCAGGTCACTAGATATGAAAGAACTGGAAGCTCCGGTATCAAACAAAACTCTAACAGGAACATCATAAACAGAAAGCATACCTTGAATGATGACATACTTTCCCTTCTCTGCCGCGGTTGGGGCTTTCGACGAAGAAGGAATAGCATTAAGGGCATATGCTTTCACCATTTTCTTTTCTTTAGGGGGTTGCAGACACTTGTCCTTGTGATGTCCCATTTGGCCACAGTTGAAGCACTTCCTATCCGCTGGCTTGGCCCGACAATTACTAGCATAATGGCCCTTCTTACCACAGCTGAAGCACTCAACCTCTTGCTTATTCTTTTTCTTCTGGCCATCCTTAGTCTAATTCTGCTTCCTCTTATTCTGGGAACCACCCTTGCCCCCACCACTTGCTTGTGGCTTTGGCTCCTCTGCAGATACAACCTCAGTCTTCGGCTTAGGGTAGAGACTTTCTGATCTCAATGCTTTCCCCACAATCGATTCAAACGTCTCATCGATGTGGTTAATAAGCCTTTCCCCCAAGTACTGATCCGAACCAGTTATGAATTTCTCATTCTTCTTCTCGGCAGTATCAATAAGAGATAACCCATACTTCGACAAAGTGTCGAATTCAACAATATACTCCGAGACAGCTCTGCCATTCTGCTTGAGCTCTAAGAATTTTTTAAACATCACTAACTTCTGAGCAGCTGGAATGAACTTCTCGCTAAAGCAAACCTTAAACTGCTCCCAAGTAATCTGATCTTCGGGAGTAGCTGCCTTTATAGCATTCCACCAATTCATTGCCCGCCCTTGCAGCTGACGGGACGCTAGCTTCCTCTTCATCGCATCCTCGATACCCAAATCCTCGAAGATACGTTCGCAACTATCCAACCAATCCTGAACATCTGTGGCCGACTCCGTTCCGTGGAACGGCTTCCCACCAAGACTAGTATAATCTTTATTCTGCTTGGCGAAATCGGCCCTAGGCGCCTGCACTATTGGACCACCACCATTACCACCATTGGGAGCTGCCCTCTGCACATCTCTAAGCATCTCTCTCGTGAGGTCAGTAAACATCGTCCTCATGTCAGCAGCATTCCCATTATTGGCTCCCCTACCAGCACCCCTAGCATATCGGCTCATCGTCAATCTGAAAAGGGAAACGATTAACGACCCCATAGTGGTGCTAGTGCAGTACGACTTCATTCTTATACTACTAATAGTATATATATAGCTTTTGAAAACCAAATTAATCACAAATACGCGCTCTCATATGCGTACTATCTCTCCCTAGTGTCTTTCCCCAGGTTTACTACGCAACCTGGCTCTGATACTAAGTGTGACGGCCCGGCCCGCACCAGCCGGCATTTCCTCCGAAGGTGCACTGTACACATGCCCGACTAGCATGGGACGGTCGTCAGAAGAAGAGGGAAGAAGAGAATGAACTAATCAAGAACCTGTAGAATGTCTCACAGCGCATGGAGTAAAATATAATAATAACATACTTGACATAAAACAGGTGAGACAGTGCATAAGCTGATAACTAAAACCAACATCAACATCAGAGCAGCGGAAATCCAAATACAGCTTATTACAACTTTCCAAAATTTACTGTCTCTAAAACAAAAGAAAGCTAAAGTAGAAGATGCACTACTAATGCCCAAGCTGTGATCTTCAACAACACAGGGAGAATACTATATATATCATTCGTGGAAGCCTCTTGCTCGTCTCCGGGTCATCTACCCGTGCATCACCAGCTAACTTGTCTCTAGTCTGCTCGTGTGAGCACCCAGAGTAATAAGAGGAGACATAAAACTCTGGATCAGACATAAAGCCTGGTATGAGCGATAAGCATCTAAACAGAACAATAACAGGGATACTAAACCATACCTGAACCTGGACCTGCAACCAAAGAGTTAGCACTACATACCATATAATACTCTAAGGTGCCATAACAGATAGTGTAAAGAATACGGGGGTGTGGTGTGCATGTCATAATGATGGCAAACAAATCAACCATAACAACCATCCTCACATCTCTCACTCAGTGTGTAAAGCATACGATGTCCACCACTGTCAATCACTAGACCCATCGAAGTAGTGACGGAGTTCAACCAGTACAACCACTACTACTACCAAGCTTACCACATGGAGTCATGATCAGATCTTTACAAATGACCCCACTTCATTGGTCTATAGCCTTTTAGTCGCACCTAGGCCATTGTGGCCCTGAATCCGTTCACGTACCTCCCACACATAGTGATCCAAAGTCATAGACATCGATAGCTCCTTGGCACACGTCCCGCAGCAAAGCCCAATCATGAAGCCCACTCATTGGTTCCCAATCGGATCCTGAGTCAAAGCTCCTCATTTGGACTTCCTTTGCATCTCGGGTTTTGATCGAATTGGAGTTGGTCTTCAGAAAAGTCATCGCGTAGTAGTAATAGCCCACGTACGGTTCGGTTCGGCGTTCCTCGTCTAGCTCGGTTCGGTTCGGTGTAACCTTCCAGCTCGGGTCGGTTCGGTGGTCCTAGTCCATGCCTGAATCAGTGCTCCATCCCTTCTTGGTTCGGTTCGGAAGTATAGTGCCCATCCTCTGTTCGGTTCGGCGGTTGCTCCCCTCTAGGGTTCCCGATCCGATCCTGCCCTTCTCCATTCCCCCGATCCGATCCCGCTCGCTTGCCTGCTCCGATCCGCTCCCTAGCTCTGATCCGATCCTCTGTCCAACTCCAACTCTAAGCAATGGCCTTCCTTCCTGCCAAACTTCCCTTGTGCCAGACTTCAGTTCGGGTCAGATTCCTTGCCCAGCTCTCCTATCCGATCCGAGCCCATATCCGACCCGATCTGAAACCCTGCACAACTTTCTACAACTTTTTCCAGCAACTTGTTTACGCCATTCGACGACGTTTTCGACCAATCTAACTATACTAATCAACCACAAATCATTCCAAATAGTCATAGTAACATAGCAAACTAACCACAAACACCAAAATAATGAATTTACATGTCAAAATGGATCAAATATACCCAAAACCCCATATTTTCCCTTAAGCATATTTAAGCAAAACTAATCCTAGGGTTAACAAAACTTAACCAAATTAAACTAAATTTCTACCAGAGGCATAAAATATTATTTTCGAATTTATAGATATTTTTCCAGAATTTATTAGTGTATAAATTCGCTAATCTTCACTAATTACCCTTAATTAACTGTAATTAGTGTCAAAACAATGCTAATCACTCACCTTGGCCACAAATAAAATTCTCAGAGCTGAAACCTCGCTGATTTGGGTGAATACTGATGTCTAACAGCATCTCTAACCTTGCTTTCGTGTTTTCTCTCCTTGATTTGATGTAGAATAAGCAAAAACTTGATTAAAAAGTGATTTGGGGGTGTTTCTAGATGTTGGCAGCCATTGTTAGGGTTCAAGAATGAAAGTGGCAGCTGGAGAAATGAGAATAAGATCGTTCTCTAACTGATTTCAGCCTCCTCATGACCCTAATCCCGAAATCCCCCATTGGGCCTAGTTGTTAATCACCCAGTTAAGCCCAATTAAGCTGTTTTTCACTATCTGAAACTTGTTTCAGCCATATCTCCCAAACGGTGAGTCCGTTTGGCTAATAAGACCACTCTACAGAATTGTAAACCATCATCCGGAGCCAATGGAAGTGGTTTCAGGACAAAATTCCATTCCAGTCAAATGTTATGGCCAAAACAGTACCAACTAGGGGTAAAATGGTCATTTAAAAATCGGGAAAAATCATGAACACGGGAAATGACCCCAATAGTCGTCTCCCAAAGTTACATGACCATACAACTTCATATGTGAAAGAAATAAATATTCTACGATCCTATGATGCGTAGAATGCGGGTCGTTACAGAGGACATGCGTTTTCTTCTAGCTAAAAGTGGCGTCAGTGGTTTTACACGCCCGGATGAGTTTGACTTATGTGATTTTGGGTAGTCGTGAACGGTATCTTCAATAATACTGTTCTTAGACCCCAAGGAGTTAAGAAAATCAGAAACTAACTGGAGATTAGTTAAGTTGAATGGTTTCTGGGGTATTGATCTGATGTTGGTTTCGGCCTTCGGGGTTAATGTTTTGGGAATTGCTCACTTGCTAATTTATGGTTAGGGACTGATTGAAATGTGATGTGATTTTGGGGTTTATCGTGAACAGTGTTTTTAAATGACACTGATTCTTTAACCCAGTCACAGATTAAAACTAAGTGGAGTTTTAATGAATCTTTAATTAGATTGAAATGACCGAGAATGGAGTATCACCAGTTTTGCTCCAAGCGATAGTTAAATCTTTCATTATATTTAAATGTGAAATGGTAATTAAATTTACCGATAACACCGTGGTGTTAGATATGAAGTAAGACCCGTTTTACTTCATGGGATGAATAGGTTGGGATTGGGAAATTAAAACAAACGATTACTTCGGTAAGGTTCGCTAATCCCGACTAGTTTGAATTAATATTCAAAATTAGATTAAAGAATAAATTTAAAGGATTTATCTTTGATAAAATTAATGGAAACCTTTCCCTATGAATGTAAAATTTAGAAACTAAATGTCGGTTAGCTAAGCAGAATGGTTTTCTGGATATTGATCTAATGTTGGTTTCGGCCTTCGGGGTTAATATTTGGGGAATTATTCTCTGGTTAATTTACGGTTAGTGACTGATAAATTGGAATGAGGCGTATGTTGTGTTTGTGTAACACATGTTTATAATATACGCGAGTTATTCGAAAAGACCGGGTTTATCCCATTCGGAATAACTGATACGACGATAAGTCGAAGATGAAGACGGTGGTCGAAGACCGGAGGTCTTCACGTCGTTTGGGTGACTACTGATGATCTTGATTGGGATGTACACCCATGAAGATGGAGACAGTTGGTGATCGTCCAGACGTACTTGGAGATCGATGGATATGCGGGGTACTAGGTGCCTCCGGTTTCGTTCAGACCCAGAACGGACTTGTAAATGGATTGTGTGACTGACATCGGATTTCATTCTGTGTGACTGATATCGGTTGCATAGAGTGGTTTGCCTGTGTGGCATGCTAAGATGCAAATGATTAAGGCTTCTGTTGAAAAGCAGAGTCTTGTGGTTGATGATCAAAGCACGTCCTTTGTGGCGTAGCTTTGTGTAGCGTCGATTCACGAGCCTCACACCTTGGGGTGAACCAAAAACGGGAGACGGACCTCAGGGAGGACATGCGTTCTCTTCTAGCTAAAAGTGGCGTCAGTGGTTTTACAGGCCCTGACGAGTTTGACTTATGTGGTTGTTGCTGTTGCGAGGCGCCTCGGATATATCGGTCGTTCTCGAACCGATGGAGTCATTTAGTTGGCTCACCTACGCCCTAAAGGGTGGGGAAACGCAGTGTTCAGGATTTCGTCTAATCCACATCGGTGGACCGGCCCTGTCGCTCCAGGGGATGATGCGTTCTGTTCCTGAGACACGGGCTAGAGCGTCTCGAATCGGTTGAGGACTATCTTTTGCCTTGGTTCACAGATGGAAATCCAATTTCCAAATACGTGATTTTGCGGTTTTAATTGTAGAACTAGTATGGCGACATGATATATGGTACCCATGCCGTCTATGATTGATACTTATGATTTGAAGTTGTTTTATACACTGTGCACTTATAATAGTATCAAATGATTTGTTTTAAACGTACTAAGCATGTTTGGCTATTATAAGGGAAAACCCTATCCCCCGGCTTGCGTTGCATTGTGTTATAGGACCTGGGTCTTATAATAGCTTCATTTTTCCAAAAAGCATTGCGTTGTTTTGTTATATGCTGAAACGACCCGAACTTCCCCGTGAAGGAAAGAGCGAATACTTTGAGAACAACACACAAATGAACGCAGACGGAAGAACATTTCATTGCTTATTACAACAATTCCATCAGAATACAAGAATATACAAAGTATAAATGAATAAATTACATTCGATAAATATCATAGGTAACAATAAATTACATAGCAGCGGAAAATAATACAAAGCACAACTGAAGGTGATATACGGATACAGAGCTTTCCGGATATCATTCCAGCTGTAAACCAAGATCCTATGAATATAAATCTGCAAAACCAAAACTACTAGCTGCCCGTGTCGAAAATAAGGGCACCCAGAGTTTAGGTTAAAACAATAAACTCCAGGTCAGTCATGTGGCTGGTGTGAGAACTAAAACAGTTATTTAAAACTTTACTTTAAAAGAGAGAAATTCAAGGGACCACGCCGTATAACACGGAACGGGTTTCCTCCCAAGAATACCAGTGCATAACAATAAACAACGCAATGCTTTTTCGAAAAATGAAGCTATTATAAGACCCAGGTCCCATCACACAATGCAACGCAAGCCGGAGGATAGGGTTTTCCCTTATAATAGCCAAACATGCTTGATACGTTTAAAACGAATCATTTGATACTATAATAAGTGTATAGTGTCAAAATATTTTTATCATAAATATCAATTATAGACAGCATGGGTACCATATATCATGTCGCCATACTAGTTCTACAATTAAAACCGCAATACACGTATTGGAAATTGGATTTCCGTCATGAGTCGAGGCAAGGGGCAAGCTCCTCTCCGCTTTCGAGACACTCTAGCAAATGTCTCAGGACTACACACTCTGGGAAATCCTTGGATCTTCAGGGCCAGTCCTCTCTTACGTTTGAGGATTAATTATGCCTGAACACACGTTTCCCGGTCCTTACAGACCTAAAATCGAGGCGCCTCATCCAACAACCACATAGGTGAAAAGTATATAAATGTCAGGGCTAGTAAGTCACTGACACCACCAAAGCTAGAAAGAAACGTCGTGCTCTCCCTGTAGTCCTTATCCCTTTTTAACTCATACCGAGGTGTGAGGCTTGCGAATTCACGTTATACACAAAGCTGCCACGTAGGCCGTGCTTTGATCGTCAACCACAAGACTTTGCTTTTCAACGAAAGCCTTGATCCATGCAACTCAGCGTGCCACACAGGCAATTCATGCCATGCGATTGATATCTATCGATATATAACCTCTAAGCTCATACGTCTCAGAGAAGGGCGTTAAGCAAGAGAATAAATTCTCCGCCGCCAAACAAATATATATTTAACAGAAATCAATCAACACATAATAAAATCCAATGTCAGATACACAATCCATTTACAAGTTCGTTCTGGGTCTGAACGAAACCGGAGGCACTTTCCTCGCATATCCATCGATCTCCAAGTACGTCTGGACGACCACCAACTATTTCCATCCTCTTGGGTGTACAGCCCAATCAGGATCATCAGTAAATATTCAAACGATGTGAAGACTTCCGGTCTTCGACCACCGTCTTCATCTTCGACATATCATCGAATCGGTTATTCAGAATGGGTATAAACCAGGCCTTTCCGAACAACCCGCGTATATTAAAAACAAATGTTACACAAACACAACATACGCCTCATTCCAATTCATTAGTCCCTAACCGTAAATCAGCAAGAGAACAATTTCCCAACATTAACCCCGAAGGCCGAAACCAACATCAGATCAATACCTAGGAAACCATTCTTCTTAGCTAACCTACAGCTAGTTTCTAAATTTCAATTCTTAGGGAAAGGTTCCCATTAATTTTATCCAAGATAAATTCTTTAAAATTTATTCTTTAATCTTCCTTTGGATGTCATTTCAAACCAGATTATGGTTTTCTAAACTAGTCGAGATTAGCGAACCACACCGAAGTAATTATTTATTTTATTTCCCAATCCCAACCTATTCATCCCATGAAGCAAAACTGGTAATACTCCGTATCTAACACCACGGTGTTATCAGTAAAATTAATTACCATTTCACGTTCAAATCTAATTAAAGATTTAACTATCGCTTTGGAGCAAACTGGTGATACTCCATTCTCGCTCATTTCCTAAATTTGATAATTTAGATTATCAAATCATATTTCTATCTAATTGCAGATTCATTAAAACTCCTTTTACTGGGTTAAAGAACTAATGTCCTTTAAAACACAGTTCACGACAAACCCAAATCTCATTCTATTTATTTATCAGGTTAAAGAACAAGTGTCATGTAAAACACCCTTCACGATAAACCCACAACTCAATTCTATTTATAACCCATTTCAAATCCAATTTATTTATTTAAAAATAAATGGGTTTTAATTTTAGTTCAAAACTAGTTCATTTCGATAAAAATCTATTTTTATCTTTTCAAATATGGAGTTTTTCATCCCAATTTTTCCCAAATCATTTACTATGATTTTACACAAATTATTACTATTTTTAATAATTTTATCAAGGCCCGTACAGTCGATTTCCAACAACGGCCATCGAACTGCACTTACAGCGACCTTTTCCAAATTTGATTTGGACGTATTTCCAAATCCAACCGTTAGATTTAAAATTTCTAATATTCGTTATAAATCTCTTTTCGATACGAACCCAATGGTTCTGGTTTTAGGAGAATCCGACGGTCGGATCTCCCGTAATGTCCGTTTGAAATAAATGGTCGAAATTCACGAACTGCCGCGGCGCAGCGCGTTCTATTCAGGCCATTACATTATATATATAATATATATTTTGTCGATTTCTATTTAAAACGAATTTTATAAACCGTTTTAAATTCGTTTCAAAAACAATTTCCACTTCCATTTCAATTCAAATCAAAATTGAATTCTTCCTTATAAATTCATTTTAAAATTCATTTCTATTCAATTCAAATTTCAATTCAATTTGAATTCATTTCAATTCGTTTTCAATTCAATTTGAATACATTTTCAATTGAATTCAATTCAAATTGGTTTTCTATTCAATTCAATTCAAATTGGTTTTCTATTCGATTCAATTCAAATTGGTTTTCTATTCGACTCAATTCAAATTGGTTTTCTATTCGATTCAATTCAAATTGGTTTTCTATTCGATTCAATTCAAATTGGTTTTCTATTCGATTCAATTCAAATTTAAAAATGAATATAATCGATATAAATATCGTTCGCGTCAAAATAGCGCATCTCTAATCAATACGGCTTTATATATTTCAATAATTCCATTATTCTACTCGACAAATGAATCTATATTTTTGTCAATGCATGACTAATCTCAACGAATGAGTACTGTCCACACGTGACTATTTTTGTTATTTAATGTATTTTATAAAAATTATGGTATCTATCATTTGATTTCAAATCAGACTCCAACCGTAAATTAGTAAGAGAACGATTCACTAAATATTAACCCCGAAGGCCGAAACCAACATCAGATCAATATCCAGGAGACCACTCATCTTATCTATTTTCCAGTTAGTTTCTAATTTTATATATGATAAAGATGTAAATTTTATTGATAAAATATTTCGTTCAACACATGACTAATCTCAACGGATGAGTACTGTCAACACATGAACCTTTATTTTATAAAGATAAAGATGTAAATTTTATTGTTAAAATATTTCATTCAACACATGACTAATCTCAACGGATGAGTATTGTCAACACATGAACCTTTATTTTATAATATTCTTTATTTTCCCGATTGGAATGAGGCCCAATCAATTACCATATAAAGTTAATTATATGGATTCCATACCACATGTATATAATAGCAACGATAAATAATCAACCATCATCCAAAGTGCACTACACTGTATAAGCATCAAATATAGATATCTAACGCTTATAACAGCATGTCGATCCATCGATCGACATACAACTAATTATTGGGATTAGTGTATGCCGTATTTTATCCCAATACCCGTGTGGGGTTTCAAACAATCAAACACAGATTTATTTGTGCAGTTGGGCGATGTGTAAAATTTATCGTCCCAATCAATATCAGTCAAATAGGTGTACATAGACAAACCGTCCAGTTTGTAAATGAATATTTATTTATTCTCGTTCACGTTAAAAATTATATTTTCAACGATCAAATTATTTTATTCAACCTATGAATATTCTATTCGGTTTATTTATTAAATAAAATGATATCTTTATTTTTCTAACTTATTTTAGAAAATTTCGGCGGCATAACGGCACGATACTAGAAACGGGACGAGGACTAGCCTTATCCCCGGTCTAGTGATGGCCCACGCCATACACATATCAATCAATTCATTCCATTTCACCAAACAATCAAGTTCAAATCAAATAATCTAACCAACTACACAACCAAACAAACAAGTCCATGGTCTGTGCACAATGGTGTCGGGTGCTACTAAACACCGTCTGCATCCTAGTATATATATATATAACTAGAAAAAGAAATTTTGAGTGAGAAGTTCTCACCGATAGCTATCCTAACTCCACGACACTTCCTATGTAGAACATCTTCACCGTGCTCGCCTTTTGTCACTTTCGTTGCCCGTAGCCACTACATATATAAAAATCGAATTCTTACTTCGCTATTCAATATATAAAAATCAAATTTTTACTTCGCTATTCAATATATAAAAATCGAATTTTTACTTCGCTATTCAATATATAAAAATCGAATTTTTACTTCGCTATTCAATATATAAAAATCGAATTTTTACATCGTTGCTATATAGATAAAAATTCTATTTTTACACTGCTACTATATAGATAAAAATTCTATTTTTACCACACTATTCTCTATATAAAGATTTCGCCTTTTCAAATTTAAAGATTTCGCCTTTTCAAATTTAAAGATTTCGCCTTTTCAAATTCTCTATTATATAGAAATTTTATTTTCAATACACTACTTATATAAAAATAGTATTTTTATATCTTTTACTATATAAAGGTCATATTTTTGATTCACTACATATATAAAAATCCAATTTTTAACACTTCTATAATGTAAAAATCATATTTTTATCCTTCCACAGTATAAAAGATTATATTTTTATTCTTCGATTCCACAAAGAAAAATCGGGTCTTTATATTTTTCTAAACAACCCTATTATATATTTATATACAATATTTATAAAAATATGATTTTTATTTCTACAAATCATATATATATATATATATATATATTCTTGTTATCCTTTTAAAAATCCTACCTTGTTCAGTAAAAAAAATAATTGAAAATTAAAACAAAAGGTAAAAGCTTACATTGATTTACAACGGAGAGGGATGGGGGTGAGTGAATGTCGGGCGGTGGCGCTCTAAGGAGGGGGGGGGGGGGGAAGCTGCTGCAATTCGTCGGAGGGTGGTGGTCTCACGACAGGGGGTGCAGGTTCGAGCCTGGGTGCAAGCGTGTGGGGGTTTGGGTGAGGGAGAAGAGGGAGCGGAGAAGAAGGAGAAGGGGAGGGGTGAGGCTCTGGTGGCGGGTGCGCCACCTGGGGGGGGGGGGGGGGCGATACGGTGGCGGCGGCGGCGGTTCATCCCCCCCGTCGCCCCTTTTCATCGCCATTTTTTTTCTTTTTCTTCCTATTTAAATCGAAGGGGGGGGGGGGGGCGTAGAGTATAAGGGGAGAGGAGAGAGAGGAAGTTAATTATTTTATATTATTTAATGTCTAAAAGTTGACTTTTACATACGACCTCTAAACGAGGTCCACCGCCTGTCGTCCATAGCAAATTACCCCCATTCCGAACACAATGGGATATGTATCGTAGGCTAATTTGACTGTTTCGATCAGTTTTCCTTAAAATCGACATATAACTCTATATATTGAATTTGAACGCGCATTTCAATTTACTGGGGTCACATACTAACTCGAAAAATTCCATAAAAATATTTTCTAGCTTCGTATTGACGATACGGTCCTAACAAAACTAGTTTCGTCGAATTCTGAGACCGTTGGAAAAATGGCCATTTTCCAGTCGATTAAAATCAACTGAAACTGGTCAAACGCGTTTTCCTTTGCCACGCTCACATATTGATTCGAAAAATTGTGAAATTTGGAATCTAACAATAATTTGACATCACGGATCCAACAAAAGTGGTTTCGTCGAAATCCGAGGTCGTTTGCAAAATGTCTATTTTTAAGGGCCTGAATTCCATAGCGACTATTCAGAATTTTCAACTGGATATATCTTTTGATTCCCGCTATGAAATTTTGATTTCCCGGATTCGTTGGAAAGATATTCACAAATAGATTCTAATATTTTTGGTTTCACTAAAATCCGGATTGTTTTGCATCCGATACATTCAATTGAAGTTTGAAATCGAATTATCGAACTACCGCACCATTTTAAATTCTATTTATAAGTATATATAATTATTTATATTCGAACGACGACGTATATAATATACACGTTCGATTCTATTCAAAATAAATTTCTCATCATTTTTATTTAAAATAATCCATTTTAAATGTTCAAAATTCATTAAAATTGCCAAAATAAAAATTTTAAACTGGCCCATATTTTCGGGTTATTACATATGCACTGGTATTCTTGGGAGGAAACCCGTTCCGTGTTACACGGCGTGGTCCTTTGATTTACCTAACTTTAAAATAAAGATTTATAACTGTTTTATTTCTCACACCAGTCCCATGACTGACCTGGAGTTTATTGTTTTTAACCTAAACTCTGGGTGCCCTTATTTCAACACGGGCAGCTAGTAGTTTTGGTTTTGCAGATTTATATTCACAGGATCTTGGTTTACAGCTGGAACGATACTCGGAAAGCTTTGTATCCGCGTATTACTTCTAGTTGTGTATTGTATTAATTTTCCGCTGCGATGTATTTAAATGTAATTTAAATCTCTGCTATTTCTGTGTAATATTTATTCATACTTTGTATATTCTTGTATTCTGATGGAATTGTTGTAATATACAATGAAACGTTATTCCGTCTGCGTTCTATTTTGTCGTGTTCTCAAAACAATTCGTTCTTTCTCTTCTCTTCGGAGACCGGGGAAGTTCGGGTCGTTTCATTTATGCACTGGTATTCTTGGGAGGAAACCCGTTCCATGTTATACGGCGTGGTCCCTTGATTTACCTAACTTTAAAATAAAGATTAAAAACTGTTTTAGTTCTCACACCAGTCACATGACTGACCTGGAGTTTATTGTTTTAATCTAAACTCTGGGTGCCATTATTTTGACATGGGCAGCTAGTAGTTTTGGTTTTGTAGATTGATATTCACAGGAACCGGGTTTACAGCTGGAACGATATCCGGAAAGCTCTGTATCCGTATATCTCTTTCAGTTGTGTATTGTATTACTTTTCCGCTACAGTGATGTATTTAAATGTAATTTAAATCTTTGATAATTTATTATGTGTAATATTTATACATACTCTGTGTATTCTTGTATTCTGATGAAATTGTTGTAATAAACAATGAAATGTTCTTCTGTTTGCGTTCCAATGTGTCATGTTCTCAAAACAATCAGGAGTTTCGAACGGTCTTGGTCGGTTTAGCGATCGATTCAGATCGAGCGAAATTCCTCATTGTTACACAATTCTTGCGAAATACATAAAAACAGAGGATTTGGGGGGTTTTGTAGTTTAATATTGTCATTACACCAAATCTCCTTAGGCATAAAAATCCATATGATAATCTACAAATGTAGAATATGCCTAAGAATATACTAATTCCACTCACAATGATGGGAAAGTTCGTAGATATGACGTTTTTGTACATATTTGATATGAACTCCAATCTCTAGAGATCTATATACATAAGAATCAAATGATTAAAATTCTTATATATATATATATATATCATGTGATTCTAGATTTATTCAAATCCAAATTCTATAAGAAAAGATTAGAGAAAGAAGAATAGGTTTGTAGAAGAAGAAGGAAACCTATTTTTAAGTTTTTCTGGAATCAATGGCGGTAGAGTGGGGCACAAATAAAGAGAGTGGCAAGGGTTTAGGTATGGATTCCAAGGTCTATTTATAGGTGTTTGTGTAAACAAGAACCACAGGATTATTAAGATTTAGTCCTAGATGTTCGTTTATATAAATTTCCCCAAAAACCTAACCAAACCCAGCCTTATCGAGCATTTCCGCCGCCCAGCGGTCGACCTTCCCTTTAGAAGGGCAGTCGACACCCCTTCTAAAGGGTTGGTCGTTGAATCGCCCAATAAACGTATGTGGGGCTGGAGATGTTAATTAAATATAAAGCTTATTCAATCATATTATTTCTTTCCTTATGCATATTATTCTTGTCCTCTTATCCTTATCTTCTCATTTGAAATTCAAATCCATCAGATTATTTTACCTCCTGGATATATATTGTTTATCAAACAACACACACACCTACATACATACATACATACATACATACATGCACATATATATATATGAGTTTACCGTATGATTTCATTGAACTATGATTTCTTCATACAATCACGGTTTTCAACATATTATATGTAAAAACGACTCAGATTTCGCTACGAACCCAAATAAAAGAATTTCGTAGCCAAATTCTTAATGCTGCAAAATTTCACTTTTCAGCTTGTTAATATTTTATTATTTATTTGCTTATTTCCGTTAATTATTTATATTTATATTTTTAGGTATATTTTACCGATTGTTACATCCTCTCCCCTTAAAATAGATTTCGTCTCAAAATCTGTTCGAAGGTGTGAAAAACACAACTCGCTCTAAACATCCATGTTTTACACCAATATTATTTTTAATTCGTCCATGACTCGCAGGGATTATGAACGGAAGACTTACTAAAGTGAGCTCAATCCTAGCGTGTATGTGTAATAAGTGATGTTGTATGTATGCAAAACATCCTAATATACATATATTTCTATATGAGTGCACCATGCAATTGTGTTGCATCCATTTCCTAACATCCAATCTAGCAACCACAATGCATCTATAAACGTAATTTAGAGGAAAAAATACTAGAGAAAAGCTTTGGGTGAGTCTGTGTCATCTTCTTCTCGGTCTTCCATGTGCTTTACGCAGGATCATTTACCCATTGTACTCAGACGAGGCAAACGTTTTTATTGCGGAGTCTCTTGATTCCATGCTCTACAATCTTTGTTATGGCACGGGGTACCCTAGAATCAAACTCGAAATTTCATATTTCCCCAATATCATCAAGCTCGAGTCTGATAGCAGAATCTTGAAGGAATTTCCTCAAATTAGATACATGAAAAATGTTATGGATTCTCGATTGATGTTCTAGGAGATCCACTGAGATATGCCAAAGATCTTATCTTCTCGATGATGCGAAATGGCCTAATAAGTCTGGGAGCTAACTTCCTAGTCTTTCCAAACCGAACAGTATTCTTGAGAGGGGATACCTTTACGAATACCAAGTCTCCAACATTAAACTCAAGTTCCCTCCTTCGCTTATCGTCATACGATATTTGACGGTCTTGGGATGCCTTCATCCCCTGCCTAAACAAGGAAATCTTCTTCGTGGAATATGTACGAAGTCTGGTCTGAGTAGAACCTTGTCGGTAGTTTCCCACCAAAAAGTTGGCGATTTGCATGGCCTCCCGTAAAGCGCTAAAAAAGGGGTCATACCAATCGTCACTTTAAAACAATTGTTGTATGTAAAATCTACGAGCAGTTGGTGTTGCTCCCAAACTCCTCCGAAGTCGATAATGCAAGCTCTGAGAAAGTCTTCCAAAATCCGATTTACTCTTTCTGTCTGGCCATCAGTTTGCAGGTGATAGGCTGTACTTAGGTTGAGGGTCGTTCCAAATGTTGTTTGTAAACTTCTTCAAAATTCACTTGTGAACAAGGGGTCTCTATCACTCACTATACTTAATGGAATACCATGCAATCTGACCATTTCTTTGACATATAATTGGGCCAATAAGGTTCCAATCCTAGTCTTTTTGATTGGTATAAAATGGGCACTCTTGGTCAAATGATCTACCATAACCCAAATAGCCTCATTTCCCTTTTGACTCTTTGGACGTTCATCAACAAAATCCATGGAAATATGTTCCCATTTACACATAGGAATCTCTAGAGGTGATAGAAATCCTCCAGGCTTTCCTTGCTCCACTTTTACTTTCTGGCACGTTAAAAATTTAGCTACGAACTTGGCTACATCCCTTTAAATTCCTTCCCATTGGAGATTCCTCTTCTTATATTTATACATTTTATCTCCACAGGAGTGTATGGTCATCTTTAACCTGTGGCACTCCTTTAGAATTTCTTTCCTCAATCCTTCATCTTAAGGGACGTAAAGTCATCCATCCCTAAGTAAACTTCCATCGTCGCCTAACGGATATCTAACCAGATGGGGAAATGTATCCTTCTTTCCCACTTTCTCTTTCAAGTTCCTTATTACTTCGTTAAGGTCTTGCATACTCCGAAATCTCTCTTTTAGAGTGGGTCTAACAATTATAGCACCGATAAAACCATTAGAATTTACTAGCGAGGGATGCAAATTAAAATTAGAGAGAAACTCTAATTGTTTCCATTCCAAGATTGCATTCAAGGTTGCATGTTTTCTACTTAATGCATCTTGCCACGACATTCCCTTTCCCGGGGTATACTGGACCATAAAATCAAAAGAGGAAATATATTCCATCCACCGTTGCTGTCTCAAATTTAGGTTATGTTGAGAGAATAAACATTTTAGGGATTTATGGTCAGTAAAAAGTTCAAATTTCTCCTCTAAAAGATAATGCCTCCACATTTCAGGGCGAACACTACTACGGCTAACTCGAGGTCCTGAACTAGGTACCTCTTCTCGGGATCCTTGAGTTGTCTACTAGTGTAAGCAAAATGCCTTCCTTCTTGCAAAAGAATCGGTCCTAAACCAGTTCTGCATGCATCAGTGTAAACTGTAAACAATTTTGAACCGTTGGGTATAATAAGGACTGACGCACTAGTTAATACTTCCTTTAATTTTTTGAAGGCCACGTCACATTTATTACTCCAAGAAAATACCAAATTGTTCTTTGTTAGTTGAGTCAAAGGAGTAGAAACCTTTGCAAAGTCTTTAATGAATTTCCGATAATACCCGGCCAATCAAAGAAAGCTCATCACTTCCGTAGCATTTCAAGGTATCCTCCATTTATTAATTTCCTCGATCTTCGTGGTGTCTACTGCCAAGCCTTTGCTTGACACAATACGTCCCAAAAATCTAACTTCTTCCATCAAAAAATGTCACTTCAAGAATTTTGCTTTTAGTTAGTTCTTTCTTAAAATCCCTAGAATATGCCTTAGGTGACTTTCATGTTCTTTATGGCCCTTTGAAAATATAAGGATATCGTCTATAAAGACTACCACAATCGTATATTGAGTTCCCCTAAACACTCTACTCATGAGGTCAACAAAGAAGGCGGGTGAATTCATCAGTCCGAAGGGTATAACTTCCCATTGGAACAATCCATCCGGCATCCTAAACGTGGCTTTATCCTTACTGCCTTCCCAAGTGGTCAAATAGATCATCAATTCTAGGTAAGGGTACCTATTCTTCTCGGTCAACTTATTAGGCTCCCTATAGTCCACACAATGTCTTAGAGATCTGTCTTCTTTGATGGTAAACACAACGGGTGTACCCCATTCAGAGGTACTTCGCAGAATGAAGCCTTTCTATAGTAACTCTGAAATTTGCTTATCTAATTCCCTTCTTTCTGTAGGCGCCATATGCCTTAAGGGTAAAGCTACTAGTCTAGCGTCCTTCTCTAGGTCAATACAAAAAGAGATTTCTCTATGGGGGTGGAAGTCTCGTGACTTCCTCAAAGACATACCAAGAACTAGCATACTATAGGGACCGAATATGGTCCTTCTGAACTAGGAGATAAGTAATGTAATAAGGCTTTATCCTTGTTCCTAACATTACAGGGAATGCTCAGACTATGTCCTCCTCGGCTCCTAAGACAGACGATTCTCTTGTCGCAATCTAGGATGGCCCCACAAAATGATAGTCAATCCATACCTAGGATATGGTCATACACCATAAAATCCAATGCATTCACTTCGCACAAAAATTCGACATCGTCGATCTCCAATACTGGGTATTTGCTAAACAACTCAAGATACTTAGCTTCTCTGATAGGGTTGGCCACCTCTATCGGATTACTAGAGATAGATAAGGGAAGGTTCAATGGATTAACTAGCATCTTAGCGATAAAAAAATGGGTCACTCCCGACTTGAACAAGGTGTATACAGAAATTTCTAAAACAGAAGTTATACCTACAAGTGTGGGTTGACCTTGGTCTCTTGGGGGTCGGCTTTGTATTGGTGCTGCCTCTAATGCATAATTCTGCCCACTTCGGAAAACTTTAGGCCTTGGGCAGTCCTTAGACATGTGTCCTTCCTCATGACAGTTGAAACACTTTCTTTAAAATCTTTCTTCACCAAAGAAGTCCTACAATCCTTGGCCTCATGACCCTTGCGGTTGCACCTCGTACAAATCTTAGCTTCCATTTTGAATTCGCCCCTTTTCTTCTTGTTCTTCCACCGTTCATTTTTCTTATTCTTATTAGAACTTCCTTCTCCCTTCGCACCATCCTTATTCTCCTTGGATTCTTCAACCTTGCATAGAATAGCCATCTCCACAAAGGTTTCGAAGGTTGCTCCAATGATTTATGCTAACAAAGTGTCCTTCAGTGGGGAGCTCAACCCCTTAACAAATCTCAAGTCTTTATTCATTGGGGGTATCCACTAAAACCCTGCCAAACTTAATCAATTCTGTGAACTTGGCCACGTACTCTTGCAGACTTAATCTTCCTTGCTTGAGATGGATAAACTTTTCTAACTGTATCATCATCTCGGCTTTTGGAAAAAACTTTGCTTTGAAACGGGCTTTGAATTCGGCCCTTGTAAATATTTGGCCCTCGTTCTCTCCAGATACTAATTTCACCATTCAAGGGCTTCTTCTTTTAAGTGCCAGGTCACAGTTCTCCTTTTTACTTCGTTTGGCCATCCCATAGCTTTGAAATTTCTTTCGCAGTCCATTATCCAAGTTTGGGATCGAGTAAAAACCTCCTTTCCTAAAAATGATTTCCTACCCAGGTTTGCGAATCTCTTACAGAATCGAGGAAAATAAAAGGCTACGTCAGTGGTAGGAGCTACAGGCACCGCTGGGGCAAGATTAGCAATAGAGACCTGTTCCACGGTACGATGATACTATTGGAACCAACCTGGCAAATACCGAGGCCTTGCCCGGTTTCCCTGTTCAGAAGAATCTTTCAGTGGATACTAATGAGATAGTATTTAAACAGAAAAGGGAAGAAAATGAAAAAGCTGCCTAGTATAGATGTGTATGCTTATTGGGGTAAGTATATATCTTATATATATAGTTTGAAAACTTTTTCAAAATACAAATACGTTTCTCATACCTATAATTTCCATATAATCGGATAACCTATGCTCTAATACCAAATGTAACAACCTGTAACGACCTGGAAAAAGGCGATCTTGGTTATCCGATATACAACACATATCGAACATCCAAGGATCGAAAATAACCGGAAAGTTAATAGAAAGAAATCAGAGGGTGAGAATAGATAAGATAGAAACTTAGAATAGAAGAAGAAGAACACAACATTAGGGTAACACGAATCTGACAGCGGAACGAACAACATATAATAGATAACATATCCTTGAAATAAAATCAGTATATGTATACAATAACATTATCAGAGTACAACACTTACAACACAACGGAAATAACTATAGCTATATAATCCTGAAGCCTCCTGCTCCAAGCTCTTCCAGTATATCTGTAAATCCCGACTACTTGACTTCCCGTACAAAATTAGGCACCCAAGAGTTTAGGGAAACAAAACAAAATAAACTCCGGGTCAGTCATGGGACTGGTATGAGTAAAATAGTTTAAAATAAACGATATCTCATAAGACCACGCCGTATAACGGAACGGGTTTTTCCCTTATGAGAATCCAGAATATCTTTATATCAAAAACCTTTTGATATTCTAATAATGTCTATTAACAACAATATAATAATCATCTAACAGAAACGCTTTCGTCTCACGTTCTACATATATAGTATACAATCAAAACCGCAAGCACGTATTGGGTAATGGATTTCCAACTATGACAAGGTATGGAACCACCTTTCGCTAGTGTACCTCTAGAGAGGAATACACTGGGTTCAACAAGAACATCTTGCAACCCAGCCACACATGACCGACCACTCATTTCGCTTGAGTGTATCGAATGTATATCACCAACGGTTGGGATCAGCAACCGTTTCCCGAATGGGACAGCATCGACAATAGACTTTTAGAAGTAAATGAAACTCTAGATCAGGTGATTATACACCCTAATAGGTGCGACCTACATACCCATGCTGCCTGCCCGATTTTTGTCATTTCCCGGTTGTGAGGCTAGAGGCCATGCTTATCTCTGACAGATCACACATTTTTCACTTTGAATGTCACATCGTCATACCCGCCAAATCACAAATTGATTTCCCCAAAAATACCATGGGTATACAGCTAAGAGAAACAAATTCCTCCGCCACCAAACGTAGATACGTTTGAAGAGATCAACTTACGCGATCTATTAAATATACCCTGTCAGACATTCTTCCATACAGGTCATCCTGAGACTGGACAAACCAAAGGCACTATTCAGTACAACCATCTTGGGCAATCTTTACCTAAGATTTATACAACGGTCCTTTCACTTTATTCCGTCTTCAATTATCTTAGCATATATGATTCGCAACGCTTATGCCAATACGGAGTGGTTCTTCGGATAATAATCCAACCGGTCTCTCCATATTAACTATGTTAAAATGGTCAAAAACTTCGATAGTCGGTGACTTAACTATCAAAGAAAAACACATGTGCAAACAACGATATCATTTCCAGATGGAAATCATATCGATCAATCATCATTTAATATTTATCTTTTTAGTTCATTAATTTACTTATCTTCGGTTTCCATATATTCAACATTTCTTATTTTCTAATCTTAGAAAATATACGTTATTAACAATGGAAAACATTTCCATTTCCTGTTTTCTATATTAGAAAAAATTTCTAGTTTCTTATTTGGAAAACATTTCCGAAGTTCCTTCATTGGATTTAAATAGATGTTTACATCAAACATCGCCATGCCATCTCAAACCATTTACTAAATTCACTTAACCATCATTCACTATCAAACCTTACCATTCCTTAGTTAAGAAGGAAGTCAATCAAGTTGGGGTATAATTACCTCTCAGACCTTAACTGAACAACGTTTTAACTTTAGAATAGACAAAGTTTATCTTTTAAACCTTTAACAAACTTCCTTACGTAACTCTCTTTCGAATAAATCTCTATTCGATAACTCCTCCCTTCGAATAACTATATTCGATAATCTCTCTTACAAATAACTAGATTCGAAAACCTTTCTTTGAATAAACTATATTCGATTAGCTCTATTCAATTAACTCTTTTCAATTAACTCTATTGGATTAACTCAATATTGGATTAACTCTAATCGATTAACTCTATTTGATTAACTCTATTTGATTAAGTCTTTTCACTTAACTTCTTCCGAATAAACTATATTCGATAACTACTTTAACTCTATTCGAATAAATTATATTCGATTAACTCCTTTAATTCTATTCGAATAAACTATATTCGATTAACTCCTTTAACTCGATTCGAATAATTAATATACGATAACTCCTTTTAACTCTATTCGAATAACTAATATTCGATTAACTCCTTTAATTTTATTCGAATAATCTATATTCGATTTACTCCTTTTGAATAACTAGATTTGATAACTCCTTTCGAATAACCTAGATTCGATAACTCCTTTCGAACAACTAGATTCGATAACTCCTTTTAACTCGATTCGAATAACTAATATTCGATAATTCCTTTAACTCTATTCGAATGAACTATATTCGATTAACTCCTTTTAACTTGATTCGAATAACTAATATTCAATAACTCCTTTCGAATAACTAATACTCTATAACTCTTTCGAATAACTAAATTCGATTAACTCCTTTCGAATAACTAATATTCGATAACCCTTTCGAATAACTAATATTCGATAACTCTTTCGAATAACTAAATTCGATTAACTCCTTTCGAATAACTAATATTCGATAACCCTTTCGAATAACTAATATTCGATAACTTCTTTCGAATAACAAATATTCGATAACTTCTTTCGAATAAATAATATTCGATAACCCTTTCTTTCGAATAAACTATATTCGATAACTCATTTCGAATAACTAATTTCGATTAACTCCTCTCGAATAACTAATATTCAATTTACTAATACTCGACTAACTCTAACTCGATTAACTCCAATTGAATAACTCTAATTTGATTTAACTCTAACCGATTAACTCTAACTGATTAACTCTAACTGATTAACTCTATTTAATTTACTCTATCAATTAACCCCTTTTCCGAATAACCAATATTCGACTAACACTATTTGATTTCAAATACTTCCTTTCTATTTGTTTCACAAATATTCCCTTTCATATTTGTTTTATTTAACAAATAAATATTCCCTTTTCAATTCTATTTATTTAACAAATAAATATTTCCTTTTCACTTCTATTTATTTAACAAATAAACATTTCTTTTCACTTCTATTAATTTAACAAATAAATATTCCTTTTTATCTTACTCTATTTATTTAACAAATAAATGTTCCTTTTCAATACTATTGTAAATGTTTTACAATATTTCCTTTCCTATTCTATTTGTAAATGTTTTACAAATATTCCCTTTTCTATTCTATTTGTAAATGGTTTACAAATATCTCCTTTTCAAATCTATTTGTAAATGTTTTACAAATATCTCCTTTTCAAATCTATTTGTAAATGTTTTACAAATATTTCCTTTCCACTTCTATTTGTAAATGTTTTACAAATATTTCTCTTTCTATTTTATTTGTAAATGTTTTACAAATATTTCTCTCTTTCAAATCTACTTGATTTACAAATAATTTCATTATAAAATCCCTTGATTTTATAAATATTCCTTTATATAAAATCCTTTGATTTTATAAATATTCCTATTTCAGTATACACTTTGAAATCTTCCTTCTATATAAAATCTTTCGATCTTATATAATATTTTATTTCAATATAGTTATTGAAATTTTCCTTTTTCATCTCAGGATTTTCTTACGGTATTTAAAATACCAAACAACAGTGAACGATATCATTTAAACACACATAATCAACAACAAATTTATATCACATCATATATCACAATATATGAAAAACAGTAAAATAAATGTTGAGGGATCCAGTTGGATCCCTCTAACCTGTTTCCCTGCATCACAGATGTTAAACAATATAATTAACATCGATTTCATTTCACTATGAAATATTCTGCTAAACAGAATCAATATTTATTTAACGATTTATATATATATATATATATATATATGTCGTTATCTATAATTTCAATCAATACATAAGCAATTCGACCAAATAGTTAACACACAACAATCAACAGAAAATTATCAGTTCTAAAGATATGTTGTAAAAATATAATTGTTCAGAGTTGGTGAGTTTTTCTCACATTGGACGATCATCGTAAATAACGACAACCATCACTTGATTCAGACGGACAATTTATTTTGCTATAAATTGTAACGGACTCCAATCCACTCCCAGTCAGTTCCATTGGGTAGTGTCCGTCCATACGATCCTAACAGATATCGTTTCGCTGAATTTTGATATCGGACGGACAAGTTATGAATTTTACAATGTTAACAAACTATTTAATTTAAAATAAACTTAAACTATTTAAAAAAAATCGGGCCTTTACCATATCCCTCAGCCCAACTACCCCCTCCAGCCCATACCCGCGTCTACTACTTCTTCCCCAATATCTACAGGTCACGAAATGGCCACAGTCTGCTCTCCAACCCCACTTATCCTCCACGACATTCACCACCGAATCAAAAACAAAAACCACCATTCACCTCTCCATCGCTTTCTGTTTCAACCGATACTTACAACACCAAGCTCGAACGATGTAACACCCCATGTCCATTAATGTCACTCACAAAGGGAATGCATCATTGTCCATGAAGCGTTATTGTTGTATAGAACAGATAAATTACAAGAATAAATAAATAAAACAACACAGCGGAAGATAAAACTTATTTCATAGCATCATAACTCAAAACAAGCTTACATAAGTAGTTCCCAAAACCATTACAACAGGATCAATAGTCTTTTCCAAAAACTTCAAAGTACAGAAAGAAGCAAATACTTAAATAACATAAATGCAAAAATCCCCACTGAGCCTAAGCAAAGCCATAAAGATGAGAGAGTCCAAAGCGATACATCTACTCTTTTCAAGCAACTGAAAGAAATCGACACTAAGATGTAGTATTCACCCCTTGCAAAACTGAGGGGGGGAAGGAAAGAAAAGAGGTGGAAACAAACGGGTCGGACATAAAGTCTGGCGAGTTCAGTAATTTTAACAAATAATAGGTAAGGTAAATGATCAAGACATTAATAGGCATCATGATATGGCTGTAACTTAGATAAGGTAGATAAAAAGGATGGACAAGATGATTTCGTTCCTAAGTACTAAGACAATCCTACACCTTGGCTAAGCGAACAACCCTCCAAGTACTAACCCCGAAGACTGAAGTCAACATCAGACTAGCACCCAAAGGACTATCCAACTCAGCCAACATGTATTTCATTACACCGCACTTTTGCTAAGTTACACCACATTACTTAATTACACCGAACGTCTACTAGTATCTTTTTACTAGAGGTTGATCCCTTCCCACTAACTGTACCCACATGACAAACTTGGTAGTTACTTGTACCTAGCTGTTATCGTAGGTGCCGGCTTGCTCCTACCACCGCTAAGGTACCCTTAATCTACCCATTCGATCGGCTCCCTAAACCCCGTAGGCACCCGTGCTGGCCCCACAGTGGGGTGTATCACTCCCCAAAGTGGCAAGCCCGATACCAACATAAAATGCACGGCCATACCTACACGATGCAACAACGTATTACCTACCAGCCCGAGCCCATGCATGCACATGAACCCGTTGGACTCGCGTTGCCACCGCTATTCATGTTTTGACCTCTTACATTCAAGTCTAGTAAGCGTGCCCCAACCCCGACCTAGTACCGGGCCCAATTAGATACTCAAACAGGTTACTGGTTGAAACGGGTCCCCCATCCGACACAAGCCTCCCACCTATGCTTGGTCCCCACTAGGTTTTTCTCCCACTTAACCATTTTAATTTAAATGTCCATGTCTTACACATGCTATGGTTAAGTCCATACTTACATGTCATAATTTACATGTCTTATCTTATACCGGTTAAGTCCATATTTACATGTCATAATTTACATGTCACCCCACTTAACCCTCTAACCATACCCATGTCTTATTATGGTTAGTATGCCTTAATTCATTCCTTATGACGAACGGTGCATGACCTCCCACATTAGACCAGACGCTTTGTGGCCGCTGGATTTGCCGGGCGGTTCCGGGCAGTCTTACGCCACAAACCAGGTCTAACCTCGTGTCATTAACCATTGTGCCTACAATTCATTCCTTTGACCTCTCACATTAGATGTCCAATTGTGGCAGCTGGATTTGCCGGGCGGTTCCAGGCAGTCTTACGCCACAATTGCGCCTAACCTCGTGTCAAAGGTTTATTAATAATCGTATTTCACCCATACCCAATTTTCATGTCATGTATATCCAATTAAACATATAATCATGTTTATAATATTTCCTATTCCAAATTGTCACTAATTACATATTAATTAGCCTCAATTACAAATTTACAATTATAGGCAATTTCATCAATTCCATGTAATTCATACCCAAATATGCCAATTTCACATATTATCCAATTATCCAAAATATCCAATTTTCCAAAATTCCCATATTCCCAATATTCCACATCGTTCCCACGTATTCGCATTCGCGTGTATTTTTAATATAGGCTCGAAGGTAGCCTAGATCCACAAATAAAAGGAATAGGGGTAAGAAGAGAGAATCAATTCATAGAAAATTGGAATAAAAAAACATCATGAAATAAAGAGGCATATAAACTGGCATAGAGGCATAATAAAAGATTCAACATGAATAAACTGATAAAAAAGTATGAACTTTACATAGAAACATAGGCATGTGATGACATGAATAAAAAAGGTGAAGACTTGGTGAGATTTTCATTACAAACATATATATGAATCCTTTTTACAACTTTTTCATGTTACTTTAATCCCATTAAATTTGTGAAAATAACTGTATTCACCTTTCGTGGCTTAAGAAAAGGATTAACGAATTGAAATTGGTGTAGAAACGTTGCGGTGATGTTGATTGATATTCTTTAATTGTTGTTGAAGCTCTAAACTTTGATTTGAATTGTGTATGAACACTTGAGATTTAATTTAGAGGCGGCGGCTAGGGTTTAAGAGAGAGCTTGACAGCATAATGGTGTCATAGATAATATTTTATGAATTAGGGTTAGGTCTTAGGGTGTATATATATAGATGTCTTGGATCGATTAGAGCTCTTAGATTAACCCAGAAATCATCAGGACCACTCAGATGCAACATCTGCCCTTAGCGCGAATCGGGCCACGGGTTGACAGCCAAACACCCTAAATCGACCCCTAGTCGACCTAGCGGAGCTCGGGTCGACTCCAAAAATAGTGCGGTTCGGCTATTCCCCCTCCTGATTTGCTGTTTTGAACTTTGTTTGAATATTTATTTATTTAATTTCTATATATATTTATATATATTTCTCTCATTTGCATACAAACTTCAAGGCTTAATAACATATTCATAAGGTATCCGTTTTGTGTAAACCAAATGTCTATCTTGACCCAAAATTTTGAGACGAATATAATAGCGAACCCATTTCACTTATTTCTTCTTCTAAAAATTAAGTATACTTTAATTTGTGAATTTTAATGTTATAAAATTATGGGGTGTTACAAACGAGGAGAGTGCCTCGCGTTCTCCAGATCTCACAGCTCGTGTACAGGCAAGGTGCGACAGTTTTCACCCTCGATACCACCAGATTTTACACACACATCTCCATTCGACCTCCTCAATCGAACTACAGTACCCAAATTTCGAATTAACACTTAAATCTCGCCAGAACCACAACCCTCGTTAACGCTAGCTACAGACTAACTCCACTATCGTCTTCGAACCCAAAAAGATGCCCGCCAAAATGTAGAAGAAGCTCCCTTGAGTCCATTAATATATATAAAATGATTTATAGAAATTGTTTTGTATTTCTTTTGATTTTCCTTTTGGATTTCTCTTCTTACGGTTTCATTATCTAATGGCGGCCTCTTTTTACCAAGGAAGAAAGTGAGTTTAGGGTTTAAGGCTATGGTGATGTGTATTTATAGATGTAGGATTTTTTTTTAAATTTGATTATTAATTCAATTTATCACTTTAAAAATTCCTATGACTACACACGATACCCAAAAATCACGAAACTGGACATACTGTTAGAGTTTGATATTACGGATCGAATTCTGACTCCGTTTGCTCACACAGCGTATTTTTAACCGTCCAAATACTGACTGTTTTTCACTCTAAAAATCCGTACGGCCACACAGTGAATCTAAAAATCACGGAAATTTAAATCTAGCAATAATTTAATATTGCAGATCCAAAAAAATTAGTTTCGTCGAATTCTGAGGTCATTTGAAAACCTGGCTATTTTTAAAGCTCTAAATAACCCTTTTAAATATATAAATATATTTAAAAACAATTAAATTTAATATTTATAAATAAATATTATCGTATATATTCACAATAGAATATCATTCAGCTTCAGAATATTCCTATATAAATTTCTAACTCGATATTTCAAATCCCGATTAAATCGATATTCGATTTATAATGAAATTCCTTTTATAAATATAAATAAATCGTTATAAATTGTAAAAGAATTCCACAGCGACTTTTCTAAAATTTGATTTGGACATAAATCAAAATCTACACGAAAAAATCCCGATTTTTCTCCTCCACTCGAAAAATATACTTCACTAGCTCCTAACGTTTCTTGTTTCATAGAAATCCGATTTAAAACGGCTTCTGTATATTCAGTTGAAGTTCAAATCGCCAAATAGCGAAATGCCGCGCCATTTCGAGCTCGATTATAATTAAAATATAACTATACGTTCAGACTTCTTTTAAATAATATATTCGTGAATATAATTCAACTCTAAACTGAATTATATATTTTAAATAATCCAATTTACACAATATTGTGAATTCCACTATTTCTGATTATTTCAGAATTAAATATATTATTCTTATTGTTTAAATTAATTAAATATTCAATAAAAATTTAATTCAATGACCATTTAATTCTCTGAATCACTCCTTAAATAATTAAACAAATTAATTATATTACCGTTAAAAATACGGGTCGTTACATTCTTCCCCACTTAAAATAATTTCGTCCTCGAAATTGCTAAGGTAGAAAACAAACCCTGCTAACTGGTTAGAACTTATTTGTTCATTTCTTAACTTCAGTTTCAACTGAACAATCCATTCCAATTAAAATATTAATTTATTTCTACTAACTAAAATTTTCAAAAATTCTGAAAATTTTCTAACACCTTAAAATTCTAGAAAATTTCGCCATAACCTCCTTTGTACAGCCCTATCAGTAAAACTACAACTCGCCTGTCTAGGCCTTCTCCAACCCAAAAGAAAATCAAACAGCCAAACGACTTGGCAATTCGGCTCATAAAATCTCATACCCAATATGAAATATAAACTTGTACCTTTTTGTCGGGCATATCATTATATCCTTTACATCTGCTACCTATTCAGTAGATACCAAGGTCATCCCAATCAATCTCAAATCAATTTTATCTTCAACACAACCAATCTCTTATATCCAAGCCAAATTCAATTTCAAATCAGAGTTCCATTCTTGATTTTCAAATTCTTAACTCATCAACCCAATATCGTTTCAAATTTCTATCTCATAAATCCAATTTGTTTCGATACCATTCTAAACCAATCCAATTCCAATTACCACTTAATTGGCATTATTTCAATTCCAATTTTCTTTTACAAATTCTAATTTAATTTGTTTTAAATTAAACAATCTATTTCTGAGAGTTTTAAACATCTTTGTTTTTCTCAAAAATCAACTTTCCTTTTCAGGATTCAAACCAACTTGCTTTTCACAAAACAATTCAAAAACAAAACTTTTGGTTGTAATCCGTCACTTACCACTCGAAAATGAACACTAATGATGTCGCGATTCATCATCAGTGTTATTTCCCAGCTATCAAAGTGAGTTCAATACTATAACACTTTTCAAAACTCATTCTTCAAACACTTTCATTTGAAATATATTTCAAAATATCCTTCTCAATGTTTGTAAACAATTTAAAATCTCCCAGGATTTAAAATTCACATATATTTAATCCATGTTCTTTTACAAATACTTCTCAAATTTTCAGGCTTAAATTTCAATTCTGATTTAATTTCAGAATTAACTCATTCGTAACACTTATACGAATCTTGATTGGTTATTTACATAACCGTTTCACTTTTATAATCTTACTCGTTTATAATAACAACCAACACATCCAATATACTAATATTTCAAATATTAATAATTCCTTTATATCAAAATATAATCTGGGCAAAATTATTCCATTTACCCTTTTTTTTAAAACATACCGTGTCGGTTCATCGTATTCGAGTGTTTAGAAACCCCTATCTATACAGTGGACCAAACTGATCGACCAAAATTCACAAACAACTCAATCAATAACTCTTCACAATATAAAATCATTTTAATATTGAATAACAAATATGCGCTCATATATATATACACACTCAAACTCAATCTAGGGTATTACTAACCTCATCTCTACTGAGTCACGCCACAGAGCCAAGGTAATTACTAAACTTTAAGCTCTGATACCAACTGTAACGACTCGAAAAAAGGCGATCTTGGTTATCCGATATACCTGATCTAGGCTTTTACGACCAACCTCGCGACTCGACCAACCCGCTATATTGTAGGATCTTTAGGGGTAAGAGTCTCTCGTTCGCCACCTAACGCAATGCGAGAACCCCCTATCAGACATACTAGTAAAGCAACCAGATCTGATACTAATTGCAGCAACCCAGTTTTTGCCGACTTTGGTTATCGCCATAAACTCAATGACGACTAACCAAACATCGAAAAATACTGGAATGTTAATAGAAAGAAGTTAGAGGGTGAGGATAGATAAGATAGAAACTTAGAATATAATAAGAAGAAGGGCACAACATCTGAGTAACACGAACCTCACAGCGGAACGAATAACATATAATATATATCATAACTTTGAAATATAAATATGTACTTGAATATACATATCATTTCCAAAGTACAGCACTTACAACATAGCGGAAATAAATAATAGCTATATGATCCTGAAGCCTCCTGCTCCAAGCTCTCCAAGTATATCTATAAAATCCTGAATACTTGACTTTCCGTACAAAATTGGGCACCCAAGAGTTTAGGGGAAACAAAACAAGATAAACTCTGGGTCTGTCACGGGACTGTATGAGTAAAACCGTTTAAAACAGTTTGAACAAGTAAATGATATCTCATAAGACCACACCGTATAATGGAACGGATTTTTCCCTTATGAGAATCTAGAATATCTCTATATTAAAAACGTTTTGATATTATAATAATGCCTATTAACCACAATATAATAATCATCTAGCAGAAACGCTTTCATCTCACGTTCTACATATATAGTATACAATCAAAACCACAAGCACGTATTGGGTAATGGATTTCCAACTATGACAAGGTATGGAACCACCTTTCGCTAGTGTACCTCTAGAGAGGAATACACTGGGTTCAACAAGAACATCTTGCAACCCGGCCACACATGACCGACCACTCATTTCGCTTGAGTGTATCGAATGTATATCAACAACGGTTGGGTTCAACAACCGTTTCCCGAATGGGACAGCATCAACAATAGATTTTTAGAAGTAAATGAAACTCTAGATCAGTTGATTATACACCCTAATAGGTGCGACGTACATAGCCATGCTGCCTGCCCGATTTTTGTCATTTCCCGGTTGTGAGGCTAGAGGCCACGCTTATCTCTGACAGATCACACATTTATTCACTTTGAATGTCACAAATTGATTTCTCCAAAAATACCATGGGTATACAGCTAAGAGAAACGAATTCCTCCTCCACCAAACGTAGATACATTTGAAGAGATCAACTTACGCGATCTATTAAATATACTCTATCAGACATTGTTCCATACACGTCGTCCTGGGACTGGACAAACCGAAGGCACTATTCAGTACAACCATCTTAGGCAATCTTTACCTAAGATTTATACAACAGCCCTTGCACTTTATTCCGTCTTCAATTATCCTAGCATATATGATTCGCAACGCTTATGCCAATACGGAGTGGTTCTTCGGATAATAATCCAACCGGTCTCTCCATATTAACAATGTTAAAATGGTCAAAAACTTTGATAGTCGGTGACTTAACTATCTAAGAAGAAAACGTGTGCAAACAACGATATCATTTCCAAATGGAAATCATATCGATCAATCATCATTTAATATTTATCCTTTTAGTTCATTAATTTACTTATCTTCTGTTTCCGTATATTCAACATTTCCTATTTTCTAATCTTAGAAAATATACATTATTAACAATGGAAAACATTTCCATTTCCTGTTTTCTATATTAGAAAACATTTCTAGTTTCTTATTTGGAAAACATTTCCGAAGTTCCTTCATTGGATTTAAACAGATGTTTACATCAAACATCGCCATGCCATCTCAAACCATTTACTAAATTCACTTAACCATCATTCACTATCAAACCTTACCATTTCTTAGTTAAGAAGGAAGTCAATCAAGTTGGGGTATAATTACCTCTCAGACCTTAACTGAACAACGTTTTAAATTCAGAATAGACAAAGTTTATCTTTTAAACCTTTAACAAACTTCCTTACGTAACTCTCTTTCGAATAAATCTCTATTCGATAACTCCTCCCTTCGAATAACTATATTCGATAATCTCTCTTACGAATAACTAGATTTGAAAACCTTTCTTCGAATAAACTATATTCGATTAACTCTTATCAATTAACTCTTACCAATTAACTCTTATCAATTAACTCTATTTGATTAACTCTATATTGGATTAACTCTAATCGATTAACTCTATTTGATTAAGTCTTTTCACTTAACTCCTTCCGAATAAACTATATTCAATAACTCCTTTGTAACAACCCGGAAAATCTGAACCAGTTTGAAAATTTTAAATTGAAAAAAATATTGAATTTTAAGTATTTAAAATAAATATTTTAAATTATAATGATGAAAAGTAAGTTTGAATCGAAGTTTGAAAATAAATATAATTACTTTGAATTATGAACAAGGCATGAAATGGCGCGGTAGTTTCAAAATTTGAATTCAAACTTTGACTGACTGTACCGGGTGCAAATTAAAAGGGATTTTAGTGAAACCAAAAATATTTAAATCAGTTAGTGAATATCTTTCTAACGAATCTGAAAAATCGAAGTTTCGTAGCGGGAAGCAAAAGTTATGGCCAAACGAATTTTCGGAAAGGTCGCTATAGAGTTTATATAGCCCGTGAAAATGGCCATTTTGCAAACGACCTCGGAATTCGAAGAAACCACTTTTCTTGGATCCGGGATGTCATATTATTGCTAGGTTTCAAATTTCATAATTTTTGAAGCTAGTATGTGAGCGTGGCAAAGGAAAATGTGTTTGGTCAATTTCTATTAAATTGGACCGACTAGAAAAGAGCCATTTTTGAAACGGTCTCAGAATTCGACGAAACTAGTTTTGTTGGGACTGTATCGTCAAAACATAGCCAGATTTATTTTTCGGGAATTTTTAGAATAAGTATGTGGCCCCGGCAAATTGAAATGTACGTTCAAATCAAATATTGATTGTTTAATATTTTAATTTGAAGGAAAACTGACTGAAACAGTCGAATGGGCCTACGAAACATATCCCATTGTGTTCGGAATGGGGGTATTTAGCTAGGGATGACAATCGTTGGGTTTGGATTGGAGTTCGTAGGAGGCAAGGGGTATTTTTGGATTTTAAAATTTATAAACATAAAAAAAAATCATTCGTCCACATCAGATCTCTTCCCGACATTCTCTCTCCCCGATCATCGCACGGCGGAAAAACCTACAAACCTTCTCTCCTCCATATCTTTTGATCCACATTATAAAATCGAACGGTGTAGTTGAGGAATTTGTAGATCATCCCATCAGCTTCAAATCCATATATCGTTTGTATTTTTTCATTCAAGATTGGGGGAGTAATCAAGTTCGAAAGTTTCGAACTTCAACCGACCACCGACGTCAACCCCGACCACCGAGTGGGCCCCACCGCCGCGCGCAGGTGCGCCGTTCCTTCCCCTCCGACGCTGCAAAGGCCGATCGACGAATAGCTACACGGATTCGAAGAAAAATCGAAACCTTGTTTCGAACCTTTCAGCTGAGGTACGACTGATTTTAAAAAAACTATATTATAGCACTTTAAAGCGCTACGGTTTTTGATTTCACTGTAAAAATCATATCTTTTTCGTTTGTTGACGGAATTCTGTGAAACAAGAGACAGTGGACTCGTGTGGACGTCTTCTACATTCTAGAAGAGACCGCATATTTTCCTGAGCCTTCTGCTATTTTTGGTGGAGTGGAACCCAAAGTGAGATTTCTGAATTATAAACGATATGGAAAACGACGATGTATAAATTATATAGTCAATGTATGAGTTATATAAGCGTTGTACACCTCATGTATAAGCATTGTATAAGTTGTACGGTCGATGTATAAGTTATATATGCGTTGTAAAAATAATATATGTGTAGAATAGAAGTGAAATTTATTTATATAAACATATATATATATTTATATATATACGCCCCTCATCCACAAACCATGGACGATATTTATTGGTTGTGATTGGTGTGAAAATTGGTTGATAGCGAATGGTTGACTAGAATTGTTTGTGGTTGAAATTGATTGATTGTGGTTGAAAAATACCCGTTTGTGGTTGAGAATTATTTGGTTGAAACCACATAGGATTAGTTTGTGGAAAAGAAAAAATATTCATGCCGCCTGCGTGCGAACTAGATGCATGAAATCCCCATTGTCAAAAGCTGCGAGGCTTTAAGGTAGATCGAGAAGCCGTACTAGGGACGACCCCAGTTTTAACTACCCTGCCGTTATGCTGCCAAAATTTTGAATAATATTCATGTGTTAGAATTATTTTCATGTGTCGAAACTATATTCGTGTGTTGAATAGAAATTCATGTGTTGAATGGTATTCGTTTTTTAAATAAATTGTTTTAACAATAAAAATCACAATTTTATTTTATATATACGAACTATAGAAAACATTCATGTGTTGAATAGAAATTCATTCGTTGAATAGAAATTCATGTGTTGAATGGTATTCGGTTTTGAAATAAATTGTTTTATAATAAAAATCATATTTTTATCATCTATATGAACTATATAAAATAGTCGTATTTTGAAATAAATTGTTTTACAATAAAAATCACATTTTTATTATATACGTGAATTGGTAAAAATAGTGAAGTGTTGAAATAAATGTCGCTTGGATAAAAATATCATTTTTATCGAATGTATGAAAAGCACATGGTTTTGAAATTGAAGAATAGATTATATTTGTATTTATATATATATATATATAATTAAAATGAATCGAATAACGAAGCTGTAGTTCGTGTTTTGAAACCGTGATTTCAAACGATTAGTGCGGGAGATTAGACCATCGGATTTTCCCGAAACTGAAACCGTTGGGTTCGTCTTGGAAATTTCTTTCCAACGATACCCACTTTTTGAAAATCCAACGGTTGGATTGTCTGGAATGTTTAATTCAAATCTGAAGAAAAACAACGCCAGAATCGATTATATTTATATATATATATAAATATAATTAAATTAAATCGAATAACAACGCTGCAGTTCGTATTTTGAAATCAAATGTTCAAACGATTGTACCGGGAGATCCAACCGTCGGATTTTCCCAAAACTGGAACCATTGGATTCGTTTTGAAAAGATCTTTCTAATGATATAAATTTTGGGAAGATCCAACGGTTAGATTTTCAGATATGTGTAAATCAAATTTGAAGAAAAACAGCGCCACGGTCGCATTATGGCCTGAAGTGTCTTTTGAATAAATTGGCTGTTTTTTTTTAAATAAATAAAAATAGCGATAAATCGTTATAAAATATTATAAACGATATGGAATGTGAAATTTATAAACTAACTGAAGGTTAGCTAAGTCGAATGGTTTCCTGGGTTTTGATCTGATGTTGGTTTCGTCCTTCGGGGTTAATATTTGGGAAATCGTTCTCTTACTGATTTACGGTTAGTGACTGATGAATTGGAATGAAGCGTATGTTGTGTTTTTGTAGCACTTGTTTATTTTATATGTGAGTTGCTTAGAAAGACCGGGTTTATCCCATTCTGAATAACTGAATCGACGATAAGAAGTCGAAGATGAAGACGGTGGTTGAAGACCGGAGATCTTCACCTCGTTTGGATGGTAACTGATGTCCTGATTCGGAGGCATCCCGAAATATGGATAATGAGTGGTGATCGTCCAGACATACGTGGAGATCGATGAGTATGCGAGGTATATAGTGCCTCCGGTTTCGTTCAGACCCAGAACGGACTTGTAAATGGACTGTGTGTCTGACATTGGAATTCATTCTGTGTGATTGATAGCCATCAGTTACATGGTGTGAATTACCCGTGTGGCATGCTAAGATGCAGAGATCAAGGCTTCTGTTGAAAAGCAAAGTCTTGTGGTTGATGATCAAAGCACCGCCTGTGTGGCGTAGCTTTGTGTATAACGTGAATTCGCGAGCCTCACACCCCGGTATGAACCAGAAACGGGAGAGGACGTCAGGGAGGGCATGTGTTTCCTTCTAGCTAGAGGTGGTGTCAGTGCTTAAAACTGGCTGACATTTATACTATTTTTCACCTATGTGGTTGTTTCTATTGCGAGGCGCCTCAGATATATCGGTCGATCCGGGACCGATGGAGTCATTCGTTGGCTCATTTACGCCCCAAAGGGCGGAGAAACGCAGTGTTCAGGCATTTTAATCCACATCGGTGGACCGGCCCTAAGGATCCAAAGGCTTGACTGAGTACTTGCCTGAGACATGGGCTAGATTGTCTCGAAGTCGGTAAGGACTATCTTTTGCCTTGGTTCATGACGGAAATCCAATTTCCAAATACGTGATTGTGCGGTTTTGATTTTATACCTATATATGGTGACATAGTGGTATGGGGCATTAATGTCGTCTATGATTGATACTTATGATTTGAAATTGTTTTTGAAATATATAAGCACTAGTAATAATATCAAATTCTTTTGTTTTATTCGTATCAAGCATATTTTGGCCATTATAAGGTAAAAACTCTATCCTTCAGTTTGCGTTGCATTGTGTGATGGGAACTGAGTCTTATAATGGCTTCATTTTTATAAAAAGCATTGTGATGTTTAAAAGAATTACTTGTTTTAAAGCACTGGAAATCCAATGGAGAAAACCCGTTCCGCGAAAGTGGCGTGGTCCTGTGATTAGCCATATTATAAAATGTGTTAAGTAGATTTCTCATACCTGTCCCATGACTGACTCGTAGTTTGTTTCTCTTGCAAACTCGGGTGCCCTTTTTTCTACACGGCCAGCCTTATCTTCAGGTTGTAGCAGGCTCTTTCTGGATAGCTGGAGCTGAAGATGGATTCTATCATTTATCTCTTTTTATGCTGTTCAGCTCCTATTGTACATATTATGTTTTGTTTTCCGCTATACAAAATTTATGTATAGCTGAACTGTATTTGTACTAAGTATGATCCTGTATAGTGTATAACTCTGATGATTACATTTATCCAGTGTATTATTTGTTCATTATCTGGTGTATTTGTTTATTTCTGTTCTTCTATTATCTGTTTATGTGTTATATTCCAAAGATTACCCTTAACACCGTCGTACGGGGTTTTGGGGTCGTCACAACGTCGTATCAGAGCTTTGGTTAAGCTTAGTGTTGGAATATAACATATTAACGAACTCGTCAGAAATAGAACCAGTAGTGTTCTAGGATGAGTAACTCATTACAGATAGGATCAGTAATATCCTAGTATGAGTAAAGCAGAATGAAATAATACCCCAATAGACACATTTACATTTGAAGTATACGTCTCTATGTTTTGAAATATCTTTTCTATGACCTGACACTTGATCTGCTATTTGCAGAAGTACTAGAAAATGAGTGTCAGAAATAGAAGGAATGCAGAACCAGATCTAGAGGCTCTATTAAAGAGATATCGAAATCTGGGCGGAGCACCATTCTCGGGCAATGAATCTATAATTCAAACTCAAGCTTGGATGAGTTCTGTTGAAAGAATTTTTGAACATATCCAGTTGGGAGATGATCAGAAAAGATTAGTGGCATCTTGGGCACTCAAACAAGAAGCTTTAATCTGGTGGGAAATAATCATCAAAGATAATCCAGAAGGTGATATCACCTGGGATAGATTCAAAGAGATTTTCCTAGAAAGATTTACTCCTCCTAAAGCAACTGAGTGGCTACGTGATGAATTCTCTTATCTGATACAAGGAGATATGACCATTCCAGAATATCATAAGAAATTCAGTGAACTTTCTCATTTTGCCCAACATCTAATTCAAGATCCAAAGAGGAAGAATCTGAGGTTTATTCATGGCCTTCAAAGAAAGTACCAGAATAGTGTAATGGGTCATGTGAAGCTTCCTTCTTCAGAAATGATATACATGGATTACCAGTATGAGGATCTCGACAAGAAAGGTATGTTGCGTTACGAAGAGAAAGTCAGTTCTTGTAACAAAAGGTGAGTCTGAAACTGATAATCCTGAGGTCAGTAAGAAGCCTAGTGCCAAGAGGAAAAGGGCTAAATCTGAAAAGGAACCAGTAACGACAGCTGTATGTAATAACTGCAATAAGCAAGGGCATTTGCAAGGAAATTGCAGATCTTTAAAGAAGCAAAGAAAGAATGGATCTAAACCTACTAAGAAGCAAAAGAACCCACATGGGGAAAGGAAACGCCATAAGTGTCACCAAGCAGGTCACATTGCACGGGAGTGCCAACTCTCAAAGAAATCTGAAGCAGTACATATAAATGAAGTAGCAGAAACTTCCGAGCCCTCAGCTAGTCAGGGAAGGCCTGATGTTTTAGAAGGCACGCTTAATGTCAAAAAAATTCCAGTTAAAGTACTATTTGATACAGGCGCATCACGAAGCTTTATTAGAAAGAATGCAGTTAAGAAGTTGGATTTAAATTTGAAAAAGCTCAAAGAACCCATCACTGTCCATAATCCAGTTGGAGGTTCTCTCGATCTTAGCTGGATTTGTGCGGTGCCTGTCTCTTTTTCTAGTTATAAGTTCCCTACCATCTCTATCGTCATGAATTTTACGGAATTTGATCTTATTTTGGGATTGGATTGGTTAACCAAATATGAGGCAGAGGTTAGATGCGCCGAGAGAGTTGTTAGGGCAAAGATTAAATCAGGAAATTATATTACCATACCATGCGAAGGTCCGAATTCAAATAGAAAAGATTTTTGGTCAGCTCTTGATGTTTCTCCTGCTCAAATAGAAAATATCTCTATAGTCACAGAGAATATTCCCGACCTCATCAAAGATATTCCTGTCGTTAACAATTATGCGGATGTGTTCGAAGAAGTGGTTAGGTTACCTCCGCAGAGAGAAATCGATTTCTAGATCGCTTTAATTCCGAACGCAAGGCCTGTAGTGCACGCTATTCGGAGGATCACTCTAAAGGAGAAAGAATAACTAGACAATCAAACTCGTCAGCTTGTATGGAAGGGTCTGATCAGGCCTAGTTTCTCTGATTGGGGAGCAACAGTGGTGTTTGTGCCAAAGTCTGACGGTACTCTGCGACTATGAGTGGATTATCGTGATTTGAACAAACAGACAATAAAGAATAAATATCCATTGCCACGAATCGATGATTTGTTGGATTGTCTGAATGGAGCACAAGTATTTTCAAGGATGGACCTAGCTACAGGCTTCCATCAGCTTCATATTGCCGAAGAGTGTGTTCCTATGATAGCATTCAGAGGTCCAGACTTATTCTATGAGTGGTTAGTAATGTCGTTCGGCTTATGTAACGCTCCAGCTTACTTCGTCGATTTTATGAATCAAGTGTTCAGAGGAGTCTTGAATAAGTTTGTTCTGGTTTTTTATTGACGATATTCTAATCCTCTCTAAGTCAAAGGCCGAACATGAAAAACATTTGGAACAAGTTCTGGAAATTCTGAGAAGGAATGTATTGAAAGCTAAACTTTCCAAATGTATATTCTAGCAAGATGAAGTGAAGTTTCTAGGCCACGTCGTATCAAAAGAGGGAATTGCTGTGAATCCAAGTAAAATCACCTCTATTCAAAATTGGAAATAGCCTAGTACTCCCACAAAAGTCCGAAGTATTCTTGGATTGGCTACTTATTACCGAAAGTTCGTTAAAGATTTTTTGAAGATATCTTGTCACTTAACAAAGCTTACAAAGAAGCACTCAAAATTCAAGTGGACTCCAAAATGTGAGGAGGCTTTTGAGGAGATAAAGTTAAGATTAACAACGGCTCCAGTGTTAACGATAATCGATGGCAATCAATACTTGAAAGTCTGGACAGATGCCTCTAGAGAAGGCCTTGGTGCAGTATTAATGCAAAGAGGTTAAGTTGTTGCTTATGTTTGCCGCTATCTGAAGCCCCATGAAAAGAATTACGTTACTCATGATCTTGAGTTGTTGGCTATCGTATTTGCTTTCAAAATCTGGAGACATTACCTTCTGGGTGAGAAATTCGAACTGTTTACAGATCATCAGTCGCTAAAGTATCTGTTCACCCTGAAAGACTTGAATCTAAGACAACAACGTTGGCTAGAATTCCTGGCCATATACGATTTTGAGATTTTGTACACTCCAGGGAAAGCCAATGTCGTGGCCGATGCGCTAAGTCGGAAGAATGTAATGATCGCCAGCTTTATTATTACGACTTCATTGATTGACAAAATATCTATTCTTCAGAAGGATGATAATTTTATTAAGGATATGATCAGAAGGATTCAGAAAGGTAAACCCTCGTGTTTTCAAATAGATAACGACGGGACCCTGAGATTGAGAGGAAGGATTTGTGTTCCCGACATCCCCGAGTTAAAAAGGGAAGTGTTAGACGAGTGTCATAAGTCCAAGCTGAGTATCCATCCCAGTGTGACCAAAATGTATAACGATCTCAAGCGAACATTCTGGTGGAAGGTTATGAAAAGGGACGTTTCAATATATGTTAGCAGGTGCCCTACTTGCCAACTAGTCAAAAGCGACCAACAGAAACTTGCTGGATTGTTGCAACCGCTGGACGTTCCAGGTTGGAAGTGGGAACATATTTCCATGGACTTCATAAATGGTTTGCCCAGAACCAGAAAAGGAAATGACAGTATTTGGGTGATCGTAGATCGCTTCACGAAGACCGCCCATTTCATACCTGTCAGATCAAACAGAACTGCTCAGAGTCTAGCGTAGATTTATTTCAAGGAAATTGTTAGGCTACAAGGAGTGCCGCTAAGTATAGTTAGTGATAGAGATCCAATATTTACTAGCAAATTCTGGGAGGCATTTCAAGTAGAACTGGGAACAAAGCTAAATCTAAGCACTGCCTATCATCCTCAGACAGATGGTCAAACTGAGAGGGTGAATCGTATACTAGAAGTTTTATTGCGGGCTTGTGTTCTAGATTTTGGTGGATCATGGGAAGACCATTTACATTTGGCGGAGTTCTCGTACAGCAACAGCTACCAAGCAAGCTTGACAATGTCACCATTCGAAGCATTGTATGGTAGACCATGCCGATCTCCTGCTTGTTGGGTCGAACCTGGTAATAGGCTTGTATTGGGACCTGATATGATCCGCGAAGCTGCCGACAAATTCGATTTCGTTAAGAAACGATTACTCTCCGCTCAAAGCCGACAGAAAAGCTATGCCGATAAGAGAAGAAGAGATAAATCATTTGCTGTTGGCGACTATGTATATTTGAAAGTATTGCCGATGAGAGGAGTTATCCGGTTCGGTAAAACTGGGAAGTTGGCGCCCAAATTCATTGGTCCGTTTCCTATTCTTGAACGGATTGGAACCCTTGCTTATAGAGTTCAATTGCCTGATTGGTAGCCTGGAGTACATGATGTATTTCACACATCCCAACTTCGAAAGCATGTTCATGACCCAGACTTGATCATGGAAGAAGCAACGCAACAGGAAATTGAAATTACTCTAGAATTGGCTGTGAGAAGGGAGACGCTAAAAATTATCGGCAAAGAAACCAAAGAACTGAGGAACAAGAAGGTTTACTTAGTCAAAGTGCAATGGAGTGGAGATCCACGAGATTGTACTTGGGAAACAGAGGAAAGCATTAAGAAAGCCTATCCTAAGTGCAGGGTGGATATCTCTGATTGACTCCGGTGCAAGGTACATTTACCATACTTTGCATTACCATCTGTTCTCTACTTTGTTGTTATTTTCTTTTCATGGATGTAAACTTTTAATTCTATAGTCTGACTAATTTAAAAAAAGAGTAAATGCATTAATTTGTATGATTTTGAAAAGTTAAAAACAAATTACTTGCTGTTTTGTGTTGTGTGATAGTGGGTTTGATTAATTAAATTATTAGAACGATAGTTAATTTAATTAATAAGAGAATGAATGGTAGAATTTATTCGATTAAATCACACATTGAACTGATATAAAAATAGATAGAAATATATACATGTGCATTATATATGTTTCAACAGGTAAATGGATTAGCTGTTGAGTAAAGAATTTTTTTTTGCGTGCCTGACAAATAGGTAAACCTTAATGAGTTGGATGCGAAATATTATTATATCAACTCCTGTGAATGCCATTGGATGCGGAGTGCTAGTTGTTCTGTGTGTAATAATAAACGTCACCATAGGATAGTAACAATTAATTTTGAACTACACTACATGGCATACTTCTTGAAGATAGGCATACTTCATCATATACCACATAAGCATTTGGAGCTTGTGTGACGAGGTTGAAGATTTACCATACGAGCGAGAGGCTTGTATGGCGACGACTATGTATTACAGGTTGAATTAATGACTGATATGGACCATATAAAATGTAACGGTAAATTGCAAGATTAATAAAAACCCACACGGGTCTGGAGATGACAATAAACACGTCTCTCTGGTCATTAAGGCATAAAAACCATTTATAGGATGACCAGAATTTATTCTCTGGAGTTATCATCTATACAAACTCCCCTGTGGACACCGGAATATATCAATATAAATATGTGCATGCTTATTAGTATTTATTGGGTACCTAATACGGCCCAATAAATTTCCAAACCCCTCCCCGTACAAAGGAGGTTATGGTGAAATTTTTCGAAAATTTAGGGTGTTAGCCAAATTTTTGAAGAATTTGAAAATTCTTGAAAACTGAAAAGTTGGAGAATGGAAGCCAGATTGAAAGTAGAGTTGATTAATCAAACCACTTTCGACTTTGTTCCTTTTCGGGGACGAAAAGTTTTAAGTGGGGGAGATTGTAACAACCCGGAAAATCTGAACCAGTTTGAAAATTTTAAATTGGCTAAAATAGTGAATTTTAAGTATTTAAAATAAATATTTTAAATTATAATGATGAAAAGTAAGTTTGAATCGAAGTTTGAAAATAAATATAATTACTTTGAATTATAAACAAGGCCTGAAATGGCGCGGTAGTTTCAAAATTTGAATTCAAACCTTGACTGACTATACCGGGTGCAAATTAAAACGAATTTTAGTGAAACCAAAAATATTTAAATCTGTTAGTGAATATCTTTCTAACAAATCTAAAAAATCGAAGTTTCGTAGCGGGAAGCAAAAGTTATGGCCGAACGAATTTTCGGAAAGGTCGCTATAGAGTTTACATAGCCCGTGAAAATGGCCATTTTGCAAACGACCTCGGAATTCGACGAAACCACTTTTGTTGGATCCGTGATGTCAAATTATTGCTAGGTTTCAAATTTCATAATTTTTGAAGCTAGTATGTGAGCGTGGCAAAGGAAAATGTGTTTGGTCGATTTCTATTAAATTGGATCGAAAAGAAAAGGGCCATTTTACAAACGGTCTCAGAATTCGACGAAACTAGTTTTGTTGGGACCGTATCATCAAAACATAGCTAGATTTATTTTCCGAGAATTTTTAGAATCAATATGTGGCCCCGGCAAATTGAAATGTACGTTCAAATCAAATATTGAATGTTTTATATTTTAATTTGAAGGAAAACTGACTGAAATAGTCGAATGGGCCTACGAAACATATCCCATTGTGTTCGGAATGGGGGTATTTAGCTAGGGACGACAATCGTTGGGTTTGGATTGGAGTTCGTAGGAGGCAAGGGGTATTGTTGGATTTTAAAATTTATAAATATAAAACAAAAATCATTGGTCCACATCAGATCTCCCCCCGACATTCTCTCTCCTCGATCATCGCACTGCGAAAAAACCTACAAACCTTCTCTCCTCCATATCTTTCGATCCACATTATAAAATCGAATGGTGTAGTTGAGGAATTTGTAGATCATCCCATCAGCTTCAAATCCATATATCGTTTGTATTTTTTTCGTTTAAGATTGGGGGAGTAATCGAGTTCGAAAGTTTCGAACTTCAACCGACTGCCGACGTCAGCCCCGACCACCGAGTGGGCCCCACCGCCGCGCGCAGGTGCGCCATTCCTCCCCCTCCGACGCTGCAAAGGCCGATGGACGAATAGCTACACGGATTCGAAGAAAAATCGAAACCTAGTTTCGAACCTTTCAGCCGAGGTACGACTGATTTTAAAATAAACTATATTATACCACTTGAAAGCGCTACGGTTTTTGATTTCACTGTAAAAATCATATTTTTTCGTTTGTTGACGAAATTCAGTGAATCAAGAGATAGTGGACTCGTATGGACGTCTTCTACATTCTAGAAGAGACCGCATATTTTTCTGAGCCTTCTGCTATTTTTGGTGGAGTGGAACCCAAAGTGAGATTTCTGAATTATAAACGATATGGAAAACGACGATGTATAAATTATATAGTCGATGTATGAGTTATATAAGCGTTGTACACCTCATGTATAAGCGTTGTATAAGTTGTACGGTCGATGTACAAGTTATATATGCATTGTAAAAATAATATATGTGTAGAATAGAAGTGAAATTTATTTATATAAATATATATATTTATATATATACGCCCCTCGTCCACAAACCATGGACGATATTTATTGGTTGTGATTGGTGTGAAAATTGGTTGATAGCGAATGGTTGATTAGAATTGTTTGTGGTTGAAATTGATTGATTGTGGTTGAAAAATACCCGTTTGTGGTTGAGAATTATTTGGTTGAAACCACATAGGATTAGTTTGTGGAAAAGAAAAAAATATACATGCCGCCTGCGTGGGAACTAGATGCATGAAATCCCCATTGTCAAAAGCTGCGAGGCTTTAAGGTAGAGCGAGGACCCGTACTAGGGATGGCCCCGGTTTTAACTACCCTGCCGTTATCCTGCCGAAATTTTGAATAATATTCACGTGTTAGAATTATTTTCATGTGTTGAAACTATATTCGTATGTTGAATAGAAATTCATTCGTTGAATAGAAATTCATGTGTTGAATGGTATTCGTGTTTTAAATAAATTGTTTTAACAATAAAAATCACAATTTAATTTTATATGTACGAACTATAGAAAACATTCATGTGTTGAATAGAAATTCATTCGTTGAATAGAAATTCATGTGTTGAATGGTATTCGGTTTTGAAATAAATTGTTTTATAATAAAAATCATATTTTTATCATCTATATGAACTATATAAAACAGTCGTGTTTTGAAATAAATTGTTTTACAAAAAAAATCACATTTTTATTATATACGTGAATTGGTAAAAATAATAAAGTGTTGATATAAATGTCGCTTGGATAAAAATATCATTTTTATCGAATGTATGAAAAGCATATGGTTTTGAAATCGAAGAATAGATTATATTTGTATATATATATAAAAATATAATTAAAAAGAATCGAACAACAAAGCTGCAGTTCGTGTTTTGAAACCGTGATTTCAAACGATTAGTGCGGGAGATCCGACCATCGGATTTTCCCGAAACCGAAACCGTTGGGTTCGTCTTGGAAATATCTTTCCAACGATACCCACTTTTTGAAAATCCAACGGTTGGATTGTCTGGAATGTTTAATTCAAATCTGAAGAAAAACAGCGCCAGAATCGATTATATTTATATATATATATATAAATATAATTAAATTAAATTGAATAACGACGCTGCAGTTCGTATTTTGAAATCGAAACTTCAAACGATTGTACCGGGAGATCCGACTGTCGGATTTTCCCAAAACTAGAACTGTTGGATTCGTTTTGAAAAGATATTTCTAACGATATAAATTTTGTGAAGATCCAACGGTTAGATTTTCAGATATGTGTAAATCAAATCTGAAAAAAACAGCGCCACGGCCGCGTTATGGCCTGAAGCGTCGTTTGAATAAATTGGTTGTTTTTTTTGAAATAAATAAAAATAGCGATAAATCGTTATAAAATATTATAAACGATATGGAATGTGAAATTTAGAAACTAACTGAAGGTTAGCTAAGTTGAATAGCCTCTTGGGTTTTGATCTGATGTTGGTTTCGGCCTTCGGGGTTAATATTTGGGAAATCGTTCTCTTACTAATTTACGGTTAGTGAATGATGAATTGGAATGAAGCGTATGTTGTGTTTTTGTAGCACTTGTTTATTTTATACGCGAGTTGCTCAGAAAGACCAGGTTTATCCCATTTTGAATAACTGAATCGACGATAAGAAGTCGAAGATGAAGACGGTGGTTGAAGACCGGAGATCTTCACCTCGTTTGGATGGTAACTGATGTCCTGATTGGGAGGCATCCCGAAATATGGATAATGAGTGGTGATTGTCCAGACGTACGTGGAGATCGATGGGTATGTGAGGTATATAGTGCCTCCGGTTTCGTTCAGACCCAGAACGGACTTGTAAATGGACTGTGTGTCTGACATTGGAATTCATTCTGTGTGATTGATAGCCATCAGTTATATGGTGTGAATTGCCCGTGTGGCATGCTAAGATGCAGAGATCAAGGCTTCTGTTGAAAAGCAAAGTCTTGTGGTTGATGATCAAAGCACCGCCTGTGTGGCGTAGCTTTGTGTATAACGTGAATTCGCGAGCCTCACACCCCGGTATGAACCAGAAACGGGAGAGGACGTCAGGGAGGGCATGTGTTTCCTTCTAGCTAGAGGTGGTGTCAGTGCTTAAAACTGGCTGACATTTATATTATTTTTCACCTATGTGGTTGTTGCTATTGCGAGGCGCCTCGGATATATCGGTCGATCCGGGACCGATGGAGTCATTCGTTGGCTCATTTACGCCCCAAAGGGCGGGGAAACGCAGTGTTCAGGGATTTTAATCCACATCGGTGGACCGGCCCTGAGGATCCAAAGGCTTGACTAAGTACTTGTCTGAGACATGGGCTAGATTGTCTCGAAGTCGGTAAGGACTATCTTTTGCCTTGATTCATGACAGAAATCCAATTTCCAAATACGTGATTGGGCGGTTTTGATTTTATACCTATATATGGCGACATAGTGGTATGGGGCATTAATGCCGTCTATGATTGATACTTATGATTTGAAATTGTTTTTGAAATATATAAGCACTAGTAATAATATCAAATTCTTTTGTTTTATTCGTATCAAGCATATTTTGGCCATTATAAGGTAAAAACTCTATCCTCCGGTTTGCATTGCATTGTGTGATGGGAACTGAGTCTTATAATGGCTTCATTTTTATAAAAAGCATTGTGATGTTTAAAAGAATTACTTGTTTTAAAGCACTGGAAATCCAATGGAGAAAACCCGTTCCGCGAAAGTGGCGTGGTCCTGTGATTAGCCATATTATAAAATGTGTTAAGTAGATTTCTCATACCAGTCCCATGACTGACTCATAGTTTGTTTCACTTGCAAACCCGGGTGCCCTTTTTTCTACACGGGCAACCTTGTCTTCAGGTTTTAGCAGGCTCTTTCTGGATAGCTGGAGCTGAAGATGGATTCTATCATTTATCTCTTTTTATGCTGTTCAGCTCCTATTGTACATATTATGTTTTGTTTTCCGCTGTACAAAATTTATGTATGGATGAACTGTATTTGTACTAAGTATGATCCTGTATAGTGTATAACTCTGATGATTACATTTATCCAGTGTATTATTTGTTCATTATCTGGTGTATTTGTTTATTTCTGTTCTGCTATTATCTGTTTATGTGTTATATTCCAAAGATTACCCTTAACACCGTCGTACGGGGTTTTGGGGTCGTCACATTCTTTAACTCAATTCGAATAAATTATATTCGATTAACTACTTTAATTCTATTCGAATAAACTATATTCGATTAACTCCTTTAACTCGATTCGAATAACTAATATTCGATAACTCCTTTTAACTCTATTCGAATAACTAATATTCGATTAACTCCTTTAATTCTATTCGAATAAACTATATTCGATTTACTCCTTTCGAATATCTAGATTTGATAACTCCTTTCGAATAACTTAGATTCGATAACTCCTTTCGAACAACTAGATGCAATAACTCCTTTTAACTCGATTCGAATAACTAATATTCGATAATTCCTTTAACTCTATTCGAATAAACTATATTCGATTAACTCCTTTTAACTCTATTCGAATAACTAATATTCAATAACTCCTTTCGAATAACTAATATTCGATAACTCTTTCGAATAACTAAATTCGATTAACTCCTTTCGAATAACTAATATTCGATAACCCTTTCGAATAACTAATCTTCGATAACTCTTTCGAATAACTAAATTCGATTATCTCCTTTCGAATAACTAATATTCGATAACCCTTTCGAATAACTAATATTCGATAACTTCTTTCGAATAACAAATATTCGATAACTTCTTTCGAATAAATAATATTCGATAACCCTTTCTTTCGAATAAACTATATTCGATAACTCATTTCGAATAACTAAATTCGATTAACTCCTCTCGAATAACTAATATTCAATTTACTAATACTCGACTAACTCTAACTCGATTAACTCCAATTGAATAACTCTAATTTGATTTCACTCTAACCGATTAACTCTAACTAATTAACTCTAACTGATTAACTCTATTTAATTTACTCTATCAATTAACCCCTTTTCCGAATAACCAATATTCGATTAAACTATATTCGACTAACTCTATTTGATTTCAAATACTTCCTTTCTATTTGTTTCACAAATATTCCCTTTCCTATTTGTTTTATTTAACAAATAAATATTCCCTTTTCAATTCTATTTATTTAACAAATAAATATTTCCTTTTCACTTCTATTTATTTAACAAATAAACATTTCTTTTCACTTCTATTTGTTTAACAAATAAATATTCCTTTTCAAATCTATTTGTAAATGTTTTACAAATATTTCCTTTTCAAATCTATTTGTAAATGTTTTACAAATATCTCCTTTTCAAATCTATTTGTAAATGTTTTACAAATATTTCCTTTCCACTTCTATTTGTAAATGTTTTACAAATATTTCTCTTTCTATTTTATTTGTAAATGTTTTACAAATATTTCTCTTTTTCAAATCTATTTGATTTACGAATAATTTCCTTTATAAAATCCCTTGATTTTATAAATATTCCTTTATATAAAATCCTTTGATTTTATAAATATTCCTATTTTAGTATACAGTTTGAAATCTTCCTTCTATATAAAATCTTTCGATCTTATATAGTATTTTATTTCAATATAGTTATTGAAATTTTCCTTTTTCATCCCAGGATTTTCTTACGGTATTTAAAATACAAAACAACAGTGATCGATATCATTTAAACACACACAATCAACAACAAATTATATATCACATCATATATCACAATATATGAAAAACAGTAAAATAAATGTTGAGGGATCCAGTTGGATCCCTCTAACCTGTTTCCCTGCATCACAGATGTTAAACAATATAATTAACATCGATTTCATTTCACTATGAAATATTCTGCTAAACAGAATCAATATTTGATTAACAATATATATATATATATATATGTCGTTATCAATAATTTCAACCAATACATAAGCAATTCAACCAAACAGTTAACACACAGCAATCAACAGATAATTATCAGTTCTAAAGACATGTTGTAAAAATATAAGTGTTCAGAGTTGGTGAGTTTTACTCACATTGGACGATCATCGTAAATAACGATAACCATCGCTTGATTCAGACGGACAATTTATTTTGCTATAAATTGTAACGGACTCCAATCCACTCCCGGCCAGTTCCATTAGGTAGTGTCCGTCCATACGATCCTAACGGATATTGTTTCGCTGAATTCTGATATCGGACGGACAAGTTATGAATTTTACAATGTTAACAAACTATTTAATTTAAAATAAACTTAAACTATTTAAAAAAATCGGGCCTTATCATATCCCTCAGCCCAACTACCCCCTCCAGCCCAAACCCGCGTCTACTACTTCTTCCCCAATATCTACGGGTCATGAAATGGCCACGGTCTGCTCTCCAACTCCATTTATCCTCCACGACATTCACCACCGAATCGAAAACAAAAACCACCACTCACCTCTTCATCGCTTTGTCTTTCAACCGATACTTACAACACCAAGCTCGAACTAGGAGAGTGCCTCGCGTTCTCCAGATCTCGCAGCTCGTGTACAGGCAAGGTGCGATAGTTTTCATCTCCGATACCACCAGATTTTGCACACACATCTCCATTCGACCTCCTCAATCGAACTACGGTACCCAAATTTCGAATTAACACTTAAATCTCGCTAGAACCACAAACCTAGTTAACGCTAGCTATAGACCAACTCCACTATCGTCTTCGTACCCGAAAAGATGCCCGCCAAATTGTAGAAGAAGCTCCCTTGAGTCCATTAATATATATAAAATGATTTATAGAAATTGTTTTGTATTTCTTTTGATTTTCCTTTTGGATTTCTCTTCTTACGGTTTCATTATCTAATGGCGGCCTCTTTTTACCAAGGAAGAAAGTGAGTTTAGGTTTTAAGGCTATGGTGATGTGTATTTATAGATGTAGGATACTTATTATTTTTTTAAATTTGATTATTAATTCAGTTTATGTAACACCCCGAGAATTCTATAACTGTGAAATTCATGAATTAAAGTATAATCAAATTCAAATCAAAGAACTAAGGGAAACGGGATACGCCATTGCGTTCGTCTCGGAAAAATACGCGAAATAGAGTCCGAGTTTTCGAAAAAAGGAGTCCGTATGAAGAAGATATGGCCTTCGGAAGTTTTGAATTAAATTTAAAATTCAAACAGAATAAAATAATTAAAAATCGGGCCCAATGGGCCAGGGCGGATAAACACCCGCCTAGGCCACCCAGGTCGACTGGGCTGTCGACCTGGGCTACCCATGTCGACAGGGCTGTCGACAGCCCTGTCGACAGGGGTGTCGACCTGGTCGAGCCCAGCCAACCTGGCTGGCCAGGTCTGTGTTTGGCCGATTTTCTGTGGTTTGCTGTGTCATTAGGGCTAGGTGGCGGGTTCTAATTGGTCTCTCTATCTAATGAATGGCTACGATCTAACCTAGCAACATCAAGGGTCCTAATCAATTCCTAACCTCTATATAAACAACCCTAGACTAAACCCTAATCTATTCATTCAAATTAAGAACATAGCCGCCATGTTGCTGAGGAACGACTAAGAGTAGCCGCCGACTAGAGAGAGAATTAGAAAGAAAGTTCTAAAGCCTAAAGCAATTCAAGTAACCTAAAGCTAATCAATTCAACAAAGGAATCGTGTCTCTTAATTAGAGAATTCGCCGCAACCATTGTAAGTAGAGTATTACTTTGGTATGAATAAACAATTGTGTTGGTTTGTATGCTTGAATTGTGGCAATAAAGTTATTCATATTTGTGCGTTCTTATCAATTTGAAATATTATATACGTTTGGGTATTCTTGAATTATGTTATTCATGTTATAAAGAACTACATGCGGTAGTTCTATGCAAGTATACGTTTGGAATATTTCTCAAATTATGTAATCCATGTTGAAGCTACATGTATGTAGTTGATTTAAATTTATGCAAGTTTGGGGTTTTTGGCTACTATGCCATCATGATGTATATTTTTGTGCATAAATCAATTTGTAAGTAATTAAAACAAGTTTGGTTATTATAATCCATATGAAATTATGTTTAGAATTTGGCATCATGCATTAAGCCATGCTTTTGTACTAGAAAATCTATTTGCAAACTTATGAATATGGCTAGGCTATGAATGATATTTGGCATAATTGAAATCCATGATTAAGTCTATCTTGTTTACAAGAATTATATGATGACATATGTGGTACATGGCTAGGTTAGGTTCAAAAAGTCCCTTTTTGTAAGTTTACATGACTAAAGTAAGAATCATGATTTCATGTTAGAAATACTTATGCCATGCTTATGTTTGATATTATGTCATGCTTATGTTTGACATTATGCCATGTTTATGCTAGAAGTATTTATGCCATGCTTATGTTTGACATTATGCTATGCTTATGCTAGAAATATTTATGCCATGCTTATGTTCGACATTATGCCTAAATAAAAATATAGGTTCACGTGACAATAATGATATCTCAATTACAAGTTCACATGCTTTGATTCATGTCACCTATGTTACCACTATGCAAGTACACCAGTTTCTATTTTGTATTTCCAACGTCGTATTGCAAGTTCATGCGCTCACATTCCCCTCTTTGTGTATGTAATTACGCTTTAAGCCTCCCCTTTTCGCATGGCTAATTTGGGCTTTAAAAGGCTAAGCCCAAAATATATATAAACGGACGTGTTAAACGGGGGAAAATAACGTTGGGTTAAAATTAATTAATGAACGAAAATATAAAATAGAAGGGCCCAAATTCAAGTATGGGTTGGGCCCATGATTGGTGTAACCTTTACACCATTAACTTAATAATGGGCCGCAAATATTTACATATAAGAAATAAAGAGGAATGACAAAATATGTAAATGTAGAACATACGATGTGTTTAACCCGAGGTTGGATTGAGTTGTGATGTAAACCTGCCCGGAACCGCCCGGCTGTCCAGTAGTCACAACAATACCTATCCAATGTGGGAGGTTAAACATGGAGCCCAGCAAGGACCCGAGGTTAGACTGAGTTGTGGCGTAAGACTGCCCGGAACCAACCGGCAACAGGCAGCCACAACAATACCTGTCTAATGTGAGAGGTCAGGGCCTTAATAAGACAATTAAGGCTGAGTCAGGATTGATAGGATTAAGTGAACTAAAGACTTAATCAAAATGGAACATGCTAAACAAAACGGACTGGTGGGGGTTAGGTTAGGAAACACTTAACCAACTTAGCATGTTGGCTAGAGATAGAAAACCTAGTAACGGGGGACCCTTTTCAGCAGTAACCCTAGAAGGTGTATCAGGATACCCTGAAACTAGGCAGGGTGGGGCACGATTACTGGGCTGATTGTAAGAGGTCAAAGCAACGGCGGTGGTGTAGCAGTGTAGGTTCTAACGGAGTGCGGGCGTGCACACACTCCGGAGCAGAAAAATAAGGCACTGGACACCAGTAGCATACCTGTGCGCTCTAAGGTTGTGTCGGGTTGCCACTATGGGACTTGATACACCCCATGGTGGGACCAGCATAGGTAACTACAGACATCGGGGGCCATAAGACACATGGAACTATGCGAGTAGGAGCCGATCATCATTGAATGGATCACTTCACCCTGATCATGGGGTGCCAGTTGGAAACTAGTTAAATGGGTTCAGAGATTAACATGGGTTACGATAGTATATTCGACCCTAGACAACTTAACCAAGTTATAATGCATGCCCACTTCCTGTTTATACTTATCATACCCAGTTCTTTATTCATAGACAAAGTAGTACTAGACTTACTCAGGCTTTATGTCTGACTCTGCTTTTCTTTCGTCTTCTTTCTTCCGTTCCCCCCCCAGGTCCTCAGGGAGGGAACACAGCAGCTTGACCAACCTTAGCATCCAGCTTGAAGAAGAGAAATGTATTGCTTGGACTTTCCTGTTTTGAACTATGGCTTTGGACAATCACTATGGGGACTTTGCAGTTTATCTATGTTTTATTTATGCTTCTTTAAATAATGTACTCAAGACAGATTATGAAAGTGTTATGTTATGTTTTTGGAAAGGATGTTGTTGTAACACGTATTTGACTTTATGAAATAAAAGTTTGTTGTTCTTCCGCTGTTTACAAATATGTGTTCTTAAATCTGTCTTGTATATCTGTGACTTGTACTTAAAAACCTCCACCAAAATTAGGGCATTCCCTTTTGAGAGTGACCCTAACGGAGGTGGGGTGTTTCACTTGGTATCAGAGCATAGGTTTACCAGATAAGATAAAAAGTTTTGAAAAATTATTTTCAAAAAGGAAATTTAAAGAAGCATTTTAAAAGATAAAATATTATTTTTATTTTAAAAAGGCAAAGTCCACTCCCCAAAGCCGTAGGTACTATCTCTTATCCTTCGTTTTGAATCTATCCTTTTTGTTTCAGCATGTCCCAAGAACTTAACTTGCCTGAAGGGGTGCCAATACCTGGTTGGTTTAGACGGTTCTTAGAAGCAAGGGCCACTCAGCCAGGTCCTACCGTTCCTCCTCCCCCAACTGAAGGAAATCATCCAGCTGCAGCAGCACCTTTTCTTCCACCTCCTCCTCGGGGAAACACTTTTGCTAAGATATGTAAAGATTTTAAAGCTATGGGAGGAAGGGATTTCCATGGAACTGAGTCCTTCGTAGCAGCTAGAAATTGGCTGAAAGAAACGGAGGACTTATTCATCATCTTTGAAGTAGAGGATAGACAGAAAGTACAATTGGCAGTGTGGCTATTGAAGGGCGAGGCTTCCTACTGGTGGGAAGTCACTAATGCTGAAAGACCAGTGGAGACATGGGAGGACTTTAGGGCAAGGTTTGAGACCAAATTTCTCTCAGATGCGGAAAGAAGTTTGCAGTTGGAAAAATTCTTATTTCTTAAACAAGGGGACAGGACAGTCAGAGAATATGTGAATCAGTTCGATGAGCTGGCTAGGTTCGGGCTTGACCTAGTCAACACCCCGCACAAGAAGGCTCTCCGTTTCGTCAAAGGGTTAAATGAGCCATTACACAGTTTGGCCATGACCCATATACCCATGGGAGCCACGTATGAAAGATTGGTGCAAATGGCATTGCTGAATGAAGAGGATAAGGGCAAGAAGGAGACAAAGGCAGAAAGCTCTCAAGGGAAGAAAGAGGGTTTGCAGCCTAAGAAGACAGACTTTAAGAAAGGCGGGAAAGGCAACAAAGAGAAGAGGAAGTGCAATTTCTGTGGCAAAGTGGGGCACTTAGTAAAGGACTACCTAAAAAAGAAGGCCAAGGAGAATGGTGGGTGCTTTTCTTGCGGTCAGACAGGCCACAGGGCTAAGGACTGCCCAAAGAAACGAGGACAGGGGCAGGGCGCTGGATCCACCCCAGGGGCACAGGTCCATGTGCTAGAAGCGCCACCTCTGCAACAGCGAGGTATAAATACTTCTGTAGAAAGCGTAGTTTATCTTTATGATCACCCCGTTCGCACTTTGTTTGATTCTGGCGCATCACACTCCTTTATCTCGTCTGCTTTAGTAGAATCTCTGCACCTAAAAACTAGTATGGTAGAGGACCCCTTAATTGTTTCAAACCCAATTGGGGGCCCAGCTCATTTGTCTATGATCTGTTTGGATTTGAAAATTTCTATTCTAAGTGTTGAATTTCAATGTAGTGCCTTTGTTTTGGGCTTTTCGGGGTATGGTTTGATTTTGGGTATGGATTGGCTATCCCGTAATGGGGCCATCCTTGATTGTGAGAAAAGGGTTGTTAGGCTCCTAACCCAGCTCGGTAATACTTTGGAAATTTCTTGTAATCCCTCGCATGCGGTTATGCTTAGTTATCTTGAATCGCTAGAAGCCTCTGTTGAAAATTTGCAATCAGTTAGAGTGGTCCGGGAATATCCGGATGTCTTTGAAGGGGTGAAGGGCTTGCCTCCGAAGCGGGAAATAGACTTCCGCATATATCTTGTAGATAATGCAAAGCCCGTTGCGTTGCCCGTTAGACATATGGCTCCACGAGAAAGGAAAGAGCTCAGTAAACAGATTAAAGAGCTTCTAGAAAAGGGGTTCATTAGGAGGAGCATTTCAGAATGGGGCGCTCCAGTGGTGTTCGCTACAAAGGCGGATGGTTCACTCCGTCTATGTGTTGACTATAGGGAGCTCAACAAGCTAACGAAAAAGAATAGGCACCCTCTCCCTAGAATTGACGATTTATTTGACCAGCTTGTAGGGGCGTCTGTTTTCTCCCAACTCGATTTAGCAACCGGTTTTCATCAGCTAAGGGTGGCTGAAGATAGCATCGATAAAATGGCGTTCAGAACCCCAGACGGTTTCTTTGAATGGCTTGTCATGCCTTTCGGCTTGACAAATGCACCTGCTTACTTCGTGGACCTGATGAGTAGGGTATTTAGAGATTTCCTCAACAAATTCGTAGTGGTCTTCGTAGATGATATCCTTATCTTCTCAAAGAGTGAAGAGGAACATGCTCAGCACTTAAGGGCAATCATGGAAACTTTGCGAGTCCATCAACTAAAAGCCAAATTCTCCAAATGCCACTTTTGGAGGGAAGAGGTAAGGTTCCTTGGGCAAATAGTATCCAAACAAGGGTTAGCAGTGGACCCTGCTAAGGTAGTGGCGGTACAGGATTGGAAGACACCAAGGAATGCAACTGAGGTCCGAAGCTTCCTAGGACTAGCAGGTTTCTATCGAAAATTTATAAGGGATTTTGCGAAAATCTCAGCTCCACTCACGAAATTGACTAAGAAGAATCTAGTGTTCAATTGGGATTTGGATTGCGAATTTGCTTTCCAACGACTGAAAAGGGCTCTTACAACAGCCCCAGTTTTGACGCTGCCAGATGGGAGCAAGATGTTCACTGTTTATACGGACGCATGTGGGACAGGGCTAGGCGCCGTCTTAATGCAAGAAGGAAGGGTAGTAGCTTATGGCGGGAGGCAGTTGAAGGTGCACGAAAAGAACTACCCAACCCACGATCTCGAGTTAGCCGCCATTGTCTTTGCGCTCAAGTCTTGGCGACACTATCTCCTAGGTGAGAAGTTCGAACTTTACACTGACCATAAATCGTTGAAATATCTTTTCTCGCAGAAGGATCTTAACTTGAGGCAACAAAGATGGATGGAGTTTCTTGCCTCGTACGATTTCGAAATCTCCTACACTCCGGGCAAAGGCAACGTAGTGGCAGACGCGTTGAGCCGAAAGAAATTGACCCTAAGCCCATTGTTTGTTGAAAGACAAAGCCTAGAGTTTATAGCCAGTTTCGACTTTAGGCCCTCCTCCGATTTCGTACCAGGCTTGCTAGCATCTCTCGAAGTGCGCCCAACTTTAGTGGATTCAGTAGGGACAGCACAACGCGAAGACCCTCAGCTTGTGGAAATAATTGATAGGCTAATTAGGGGTGAGACTTCAAGTCACCTCAACAGATACTCCATCGACGATAAGGGTTTGCTAAGGCGAGACGGAAGACTATGCGTCCCACAGACAAACGATTTAATAAAGAAGGTTCTCGAGGAAGCACATCACTCCAAGATGACGATACACCCAGGCGGGGATAAAATGTACAAAGACATAAAAAGGACTTTCTTTTGGAATGGCATGAAAAAGGACGTGGCAGAATTCGTTTCTAAATGTATGGTGTGCCAACAGGTTAAGGCAGAACAGAAAAAGCCTGGTGGACTACTCCATCCTCTGGAGGTCCCGCAATGGAAGTGGGATAGCATCTCAATGGACTTCATCGATGGGCTGCCTAGGTCTAGGAGAGGCAACACTAGCATTTGGGTAATAGTGGATAGGCTTACTAAAAGCGCCCACTTTTTACCTGTCAAAAGTAAAAGGACTGCCTCATCCCTAGCATCACTTTACCTTAAGGAAATCGTTCGACTCCATGGAATACCATCTAGCATTGTTAGTGACCGAGACCCCATCTTCACCTGTGAGTTTTTGGCGGAGTCTGCAAGAAGCAGTAGGAACGCAGTTATGCTTGAGTACAGCCTATCATCCCCAAACCGACGGCCAAACAGAGAGAGTGAATAGAGTTTTGGAAGACCTTTTAAGACTATGCGTCCTTGACTTCGGAGGGACATGGGAAGACCACCTTCCTTTGGTGGAATTTGCCTACAACAACAGCTATCAAGCAACCATCGTAATGGCGCCCTTCGAAGCTTTATATGGAAGACCGTGCCGATCGCCCACTTGTTGGTGGGAGTCCACGGATAAACTCATACTTGGACCAGACATGATCCGAGAGACTTCAGAGAAAGTGGACTTAATACGAAGAAGGATGAAGATGGCCCAAGACAGACAAAAGTCCTACGCCGACAAGAGGAGGACCGACCTTGAATTTGAAGTTGGAGATAGAGTTTTTCTTAAGGTATCACCGCTAAGGAACGTTGTTCGTTTTGGAACCACAGGAAAGCTAGCACCAAGGTTCGTAGGGCCATTCCCTATTATCGAGAAAATTGGGGAAATGGCCTATAGATTAGAGCTACCCGAGAAGTTGGCTGGAGTCCACAACGTTTTTCACGTTTCACATCTCCGAAAATGTCTGCATGAGTCAGCTGAAGTGGTAGAGCCAAATATCCTCGAAGAGGCCGAAGTGGAACGCGAAGCAACCATAAGAAGAGTTCCAACCCGCATCTTAGGAACGGAAGTGAAGAAGCTACGCAACCGCGAAGTCAAGCTCGTCAAATTTCAGTGGAGCGACGCCAAGGGAGACGCGACTTGGGAAGCTGAAGCTAAAATACGTACTGCCTACCCTTTTCTGTTCGAGGGTACATCCTTGATCTTTCTTTTTCCTTAAGTTGCGCTTTTATCTATCTTTTTAGGTATATTTCCTCAACCGTATCTTTTAGGTAGAAACTCTTTGGATGGAAACATGTAGTTGAAACATGTTATGTATGAATGGTTGCAAGTGGTTGCAAGTGATTGCTAGTGGTTGCTCGTGGTTGCATATACACACACAATCTAGGTTTTAGATCGGTTCAGTCACTTCATATTGCATATTCATATATGTTTGTATTTGTATATGGTTGAATTTTAATGTGTTGTCATATGGATGTTGCATCTGTATTGAATGATTGTGCACTCATGTAGAATCAAGAATAGGAAAATTTGCATACATGATGGATTCATGGCATTTACATAATTCGCATTAAGGAGGTCAACTGAATCAGTAGACCGCCTGATTTTGCATTAGATAAGTACATGTACACACACACTTCGCATATGATCATGAAGCATTAGAAATCTTTTAAGGACAATGGATGCTCGTGTTTGATGGATGAGTAGATGGATGATTGGATGTTAGGATATACATTCCTCCAAACTTGAAGATTTCGGGGACGAAATCCTCTTAAGTGGGGGAGAATGTAACACCCCGAGAATTCTATAACTGTGAAATTCATGAATTAAAGTATAATCAAATTCAAATCAAAGAACTAAGGGAAACGGGATACGCCATTGCGTTCGTCTCGGAAAAATACGCGAAATAGAGTCCGAGTTTTCGAAAAACGGAGTCCGTATGAAGAAGATATGGCCTTCGGAAGTTTTGAATTAAATTTAAAATTCAAACAGAATAAAATAATTAAAAATCGGGCCCAATGGGCCAGGGCGGATAAACACCCGCCTAGGCCACCCAGGTCGACTGGGCTGTCGACCTGGGCTACCCATGTCGACAGGGCTGTCGACAGCCCTGTCGACAGGGGTGTCGACCTGGTCGAGCCCAGCCAACCTGGCTGGCCAGGTCTGTGTTTGGCCGATTTTCTGTGGTCTGCTGTGTCATTAGGGCTAGGTGGCGGTTTTTATTGGTCTCTCTATCTAATGAATGGCTACGATCTAACCTAGCAACATCAAGGGTCCTAATCAATTCCTAACCTCTATATAAACAACCCTAGACTAAACCCTAATCTATTCATTCAAATTAAGAACATAGCCGCCATGTTGCTGAGGAACGACTAAGAGTAGCCGCCGACTAGAGAGAGAATTAGAAAGAAAGTTCTAAAGCCTAAAGCAATTCAAGTAACCTAAAGCTAATCAATTCAATAAAGGAATCGTGTCTCTTAATTAGAGAATTCGCCGCAACCATTGTAAGTAGAGTATTACTTTGGTATGAATAAACAATTGTGTTGGTTTGTATGCTTGAATTGTGGCAATAAAGTTATTCATATTTGTGCGTTCTTATCAATTTGAAATATTATATACGTTTGGGTATTCTTGAATTATGTTATTCATGTTATAAAGAACTACATGCGGTAGTTCTATGCAAGTATACGTTTGGAATATTTCGCAAATTATGTAATCCATGTTGAAGCTACATGTATGTAGTTGATTTAAATTTATGCAAGTTTGGGGTTTTTGGCTACTATGCCATCATGATGTATATTTTTGTGCATAAATCAATTTGTAAGTAATTAAAACAAGTTTGGTTATTATAATCCATATGAAATTATGTTTAGAATTTGGCATCATGCATTAAGCCATGCTTTTGTACTAGAAAATCTATTTGCAAACTTATGAATATGGCTAGGCTATGAATGATATTTGGCATAATTGAAATCCATGATTAAGTCTATCTTGTTTACAAGAATTATATGATGACATATGTGGTACATGGCTAGGTTAGGTTCAAAAAGTCCCTTTTTGTAAGTTTACATGACTAAAGTAAGAATCATGATTTCATGTTAGAAATACTTATGCCATGCTTATGTTTGATATTATGTCATGCTTATGTTTGACATTATGCCATGTTTATGCTAGAAGTATTTATTCCATGCTTATGTTTGACATTATGCTATGCTTATGCTAGAAATATTTATGCCATGCTTATGTTCGACATTATGCCTAAATAAAAATATAGGTTCATGTGACAATAATGATATCTCAATTACAAGTTCACATGCTTTGATTCATGTCACCTATGTTACCACTATGCAAGTACACCAGTTTCTATTTTGTATTTCCAACGTCGTATTGCAAGTTCATGCGCTCACATTCCCCTCTTTGTGTATGTAATTACGCTTTAAGCCTCCCCTTTTCGCATGGCTAATTTGGGCTTTAAAAGGCTAAGCCCAAAATATATATAAACGGACGTGTTAAACGGGGGAAAATAACGTTGGGTTAAAATTAATTAATGAACGAAAATATAAAATAGAAGGGCCCAAATTCAAGTATGGGTTGGGCCCATGATTGGTGTAACCTTTACACCATTAACTTAATAATGGGCCGCAAATATTTACATATAAGAAATAAAGAGGAATGACAAAATATGTAAATGTAGAACATACGATGTGTTTAACCCGAGGTTGGATTGAGTTGTGATGTAAACCTGCCCGGAACCGCCCGGCTGTCCAGTAGTCACAACAATACCTATCCAATGTGGGAGGTTAAACATGGAGCCCAGCAAGGACCCGAGGTTAGACTGAGTTGTGGCGTAAGACTGCCCGGAACCAACCGGCAACAGGCAGCCACAACAATACCTGTCTAATGTGAGAGGTCAGGGCCTTAATAAGACAATTAAGGCTGAGTCAGGATTGATAGGATTAAGTGAACTAAAGACTTAATCAAAATGGAACATGCTAAACAAAACGGACTGGTGGGGGTTAGGTTAGGAAACACTTAACCAACTTAGCATGTTGGCTAGAGATAGAAAACCTAGTAACGGGGGACCCTTTTCAGCAGTAACCCTAGAAGGTGTATCAGGATACCCTGAAACTAGGCAGGGTGGGGCACGATTACTGGGCTGATTGTAAGAGGTCAAAGCGACGGCGGTGGTGTAGCAGTGTAGGTTCTAACGGAGTGCGGGCGTGCACACACTCCGGAGCAGAAAAATAAGGCACTGGACACCAGTAGCATACCTGTGCGCTCTAAGGTTGTGTCGGGTTGCCACTATGGGACTTGATACACCCCATGGTGGGACCAGCATAGGTAACTACAGACATCGGGGGCCGTAAGACACATGGAACTATGCGAGTAGGAGCCGATCATCATTGAATGGATCACTTCACCCTGATCATGGGGTGCCAGTTGGAAACTAGTTAAATGGGTTCAGAGATTAACATGGGTTACGATAGTATATTCGACCCTAGACAACTTAACCAAGTTATAATGCATGCCCACTTCCTGTTTATACTTATCATACCCAGTTCTTTATTCATAGACAAAGTAGTACTAGACTTACTCAGGCTTTATGTCCGACTCTGCTTTTCTTTCGTCTTCTTTCTTCCGTTTCCCCCCCCCCCCCCAGGTCCTCAGGGAGGGAACACAGCAGCTTGACCAACCTTAGCATCCAGCTTGAAGAAGAGAAATATATTGCTTGGACTTTCCTGTTTTGAACTATGGCTTTGGACAATCACTATGGGGGCTTTGCAGTTTATCTATGTTTTATTTATGCTTCTTTAAATAATGTACTCAAGACAGATTATGAAAGTGTTATGTTATGTTTTTGGAAAGGATGTTGTTGTAACACGTATTTGACTTTATGAAATAAAAGTTTGTTGTTCTTCCGCTGTTTACAAATATGTGTTCTTAAATCTGTCTTGTATATCTGTGACTTGTACTTAAAAACCTCCACCAAAATTAGGGCATTCCCTTTTGAGAGTGACCCTAACGGAGGTGGGGTGTTTCAGTTTATCACTTTAAAAATTCCTATGACTACATACGATACCCAAAAATCACGGAACATGACATACTGTTAGAGTTTGACATTACGGACCCAACGAAACTAGTTTCGTCGAATTCTGACTCCATTTGCTCACACAGCGTATTTTTAACCATCCAAATACTGACTGTTTTTCACTCTAAAAATCCGTACGGCCACACAATGACTCCAAAAATCACGGAAATTGAAATCTAGCAATAATTTAATATTGCGGATCCAACAAATTAGTTTTGTCGAATTTTGAGGTCATTTGAAAAACTGGCTATTTTTAAAGCTCTAAATAACCCTTTTAAATATATAAATATATTTAAAAACAATTAAATTTAATATTTATAAATAAATATTATTGTATATATTCACAACAGAATATCATGCAGCTTCAGAATATTCCTATATGAATTTCTAACTCGATATTTTAAATCCCGATTAAATCGATATTCGATTTATAATGAAATTCCTTTTATAAATATAAATAAATCGTTATAAATTATAAAGGAATTCCACAGCGACTTTTCTAAAATTTGATTTGGACATAAATCAAAATCTACACGACAAAATCCCGATTTTTCTCTTCCACTCGAAAAATATACTTCACTAGCTCCTAACGTTTCTTGTTTCATAGAAATCCGATTTAAAACGGCTTCTGCATATTCAGTTGAAGTTCAAATCGCCAAATAGCAAACTGCCGCGCCATTTCGAGCTCGATTATAATTAAAATATAATTATACGTTCAAACTTCTTTTAAATAATATATTTGTGAATATAATTCAATTCTAAACTGAATTATATATTTTAAATAATCCAATTTACACAATATTGTGAATTCCACTATTTCTGATTATTTCAGAATTAAATATATTATTCTTATTATTTAAATTAATTAAATATTCAATAAAAAATTAATTCAACGACCATTTAATTCTCTGAATCACTCCTTAAATAATTAATTAAATTAATTATATTACCGTTAAAACTACGGGTCGTTACACAACTTGCCCGGAATGGGCCGAAATTCTAATCCAGAAAAGGTCCATTGAAACTTAGAACCACCCTAAATGGGTCGCTGGTTTCTGTAAGGAATTACATTTGCACATAATATATATATATATATATATATACATTGCGTTATGGAAATCTCACACAACAGAATGAGAAAGTATAATACCAAAATATAATGTACCATTTGATTAAAAAGCCACATAATTCAAACACAGATTGTCAAGGTAGATATATTCCATAAGTACATCAATAAACTCATCATTAAAAGTTTCCATAAGAAATACAACAATGATAACTAATAATAGCATAATATCTCCGTTGTCGTCTTCAGTCTCCATCATTGCTTCATCCATTGAATCTACCCCACCTACTGCCCTGTTGAATATTTTAAGGAGAGGGGTCAAAACATAAAGTCCTGTGTGACTGATAATAGTATTTACTTAAAGACCATACCCCAGATTTAGCGGGTTTTATATATATCAAGGTATGTCTACGCAACACACAATCATTCATATGAACACAAAGTATCCAACCAATGGGCTGCATATCCGAATCAATTTTTTAAGACCTCCATTAGCGCATTTAGGGTAAAGACCCATGCCCTTATTAAAGGTGGATTCTTATGATCTCTTACAACCCTGAAGCAAACCCTAGCCCCTTAAGACCCCATCGTAAGACGTCAACACTCTTAAGTCTACACTCCCATAAGTAGTATGATAAGTAGTATTTCGAACGTTACTACTTAACTAATATTATGGTAGAACACATATTCCGCTTAAGACTTCCTTAGACAGTTGGTGAGCATGATACGACAACATATCATATATAAACCAACCATGTCCCTAGTTTAGCCCTTACAAGCGTATAAAGGAAGTGGACATCCCTCATGAACTACATTACTCCGTTACCGCTATGCCTAACCACTTTCAGAGGAGGGACCCACAGACTTACTTCAAATCTAATAAGGGTGGATCCCATGACTTTGCTACCTATTCAAGGAATAACCTTTGGAGAGGATCCTAGTCCTAACCACTTAAGACCTAAAACAAATAAGAAGAGAGACAACCACTTAAGATCTTCCTAAGGCGCAGTAAACCTACCTATTCTCACATAAAATAGGTTTATATATATATGTACATACACATACACACACATACACACACACTAGACCTCTCACATTAAATCGTATAAATGTAGATGTTGGATATGCAGGGAGGTTCCGAGCAGACTTCTACTATAAGTGGGTTTAACCTCATGTCATAGTGTACTAGATTTGAATAGCCCATGGCACCGAGACCTCTCACATTAGTCGGACCCACTTGTGGTTGCTGGATTTTCCGTTCGGTTTCGGGCAGACTTCTACCACAAATGGAAACTAACCTCGTGTCTATGTGTCACTATATATATATATATATATATGTATATGTATATGTATATATATGTATGAGCCATTCTATATGCACACACAAGCAGTCAATATATGGGGACATTTCAAATTCAAATCTTATCCTAATCACATTTACTACGTCATTATTATGCTAGTTTTGTTAATTACGCTATATAAGTAAAATACATATAAAGAACGCCAGTTTTCGTATGAACGAGAGAACGTTTTAACAAGGTAATTTTTTTTAATTTGGTCTAATTTAAGGCATATAAGTTAATTTCCACATTAGACCGCTACATTCAAGGCATAATAACATAATACAGATAGCAGTAATGGGAAAAACACAACATCCAATTAAAACTTGCATCCTAGGCTTATTGGAATAATTCTAGTAATGAACCAAGAATAGGGTGTAATTTCATATTTGCATATATACACACAAATATATATACATATATATATATATATATACATACATATATATACATACATACATACATATATATACACACACATACATATAGACCTTTATTTATCTGATTTACCCCTTTCCCATATTGCATAAAAACGTTCATATTTGATTGGCTTCAAATCTAAATACATCCGGATTTGTCCATTTATAATAGAACCCATACGTATTCAAATTATAAATCTAATCAAATCTAAACCCTTTTTACATTAAGATCAAAGATTTAGACAAAAGGATAAATCAAATAAAATAAAAGTACATTGCCCAACTGTTCTCAATCCGCTACTAAAACAAAATCCACAAACCCAATATAAATTGACAAATCTTGTAAAATACATAAAAACTGAGGATTTAGGTGGTTCTGCAGTTTAATATTGTCGTTATACCAAATCCCCTTAGGCATACAAATCCATATGATAATCTACAAATGTAGAATATGCCTAAGAAAATACTAATTCCACTCACAATAATTGGAAAGGTCGTAGATATGACATTGTTGCACGTATTTGATACGAACTCCAATCTCTAGAGATCTATATACATAAGAATCAAATGATTAAAATTCTTATATATATATATATATATATATCATGTGATTCCAGATCTATTCAAATCTAAATTCTATAAGAAAAGATTAGAGAAAGAAGAATAGGTTTGTAGAAGAAGAAAACAAATTTTTAGTTTCTCTGGAACCAATGGCGGTAGAGTGGAGGCACAAATAGAGAAGTAGCTAGGATTTAGGCATAGAGTCTATTTATAGGTGTTTGTGTATATCAGAACCATAGGATTATTAAGAATTAATCCTAGATGTTTATTTATATAAATTGGCCCCAAAAACCTAACCAAACCCAACCTTATTGGGCATTTCAGCCGCCAAGCGATTGACCTCCCCCCCCCCCCAGAAAGAAGGGCGGTCGACACCCCTTCTGTAACACCCCACGTCCATTAATGTCACTCACAAAGGGAATGCATTAACTTCCATGGAGGTTTTAAGTGAATATAGAACAGTAAAATTTCAACAAGACAGATATAAAATAGTACTTGGAAATTCAAAAACTTTATTTCACTGTAGCAGAAGTCAAAACATGTTTGATTACATCATAACACCATATTCAATGTCAAGTACAATATCTATCTTGATAAAACAAGTACATAATCCCATTACATGAATAGCCATTAAAAAGAAAGATAACAAGCTGGACTTTACTTCAGCAGTCCAAGCTTTCCAGAAGATAAGCGATCCAACTAGACTCCACTAGAACTTGGCCCAACCTGCGGACCTGAAGGGAGAAAAAGGATGGAAAAGAGGGGGTCAGACATAAAGTTTGGTGAATATGATAATTCTACAATACTATTACCAAAATAACTGGACTAAGGCATAAGCTGGAAAACAAGAAAATGTCTATGAAGAGCAGATTAAGGACATAGACAATCGCTAAAGGCAACGTTATAGGCGCTCCTAAAAACTAAAGGATAAACACTATACTGCACCACACCAGTCACCCTAAAGATTCATCCCACTTAGCTTCACTTAGAAACTTTCCCAATGGCTTTACGTACCCCTAGCTGACTACATAGGTGCCGCCTGCCCCTATCTCCACTAGGTGTACCCTACTTCCCATTATTCGATCGGCTCCCTAACTCGTAGATACCCGTGCTGGCCCCACAGTGGGGTGTATCACTCCCCTAAAGTGGCAACCTGATACAACGGACATGCACGGCTTATACCTACACGATGCAACAACGTCTTACCTACCAGCCCGGGTCCACACACGCATATGAAACCCGTTGGACTTGCGTTACCACCGCTCCCTGTTTTGGCCTCTTATAGTCAAACCCAGTATGCGTGTCCCGTCCTCGACTTGGGTCGAGCCCACAAAGATACGTTTTGGGATACTGGTTGAAATGGGCCCCCACTATTTACCACAAGCATTCCACCTAAGCTTGTCCCCATTAGTCCATCCCAATTAACCCACTTAGTCATGTTCATTTACATGTGTGTTTGGTTAAGTCTAATCGTATTTCAAATGCCTCTAAAGGCACCCACCAGATTCCTCATGCCACCCAAGGCACCTACTTAACCCCCATGTCCCATCTTACATGATTATCTGGTTAAGTATTTCTTAGTTCATTAAGGCCATAACCTCATAAAGACCTCTCACATTAGACTGGCATTTATGGCAGCTGGATTTGCCGGGCGGGTCCGGGCAGTCTTACACCATAAAAGAGTCTAACCTCGTGTCTTTACAACTGTTATGCTTTAGTTTGGGCCTAGGACCTCTCACATTGGGCCGACATTTGTGACTACTGGATTTGCCGGGCGGGTCCGGGCAGGTTTACATCACAAACGGGTCCAACCTCGTGTCCTAAGCATTGATTATTAATAATAATCCACTTTCCCCCAATTTTAATAATTCCCTACTTGAATTATTAATTACTTCCAATTTTTAACAATGTCCATAATTGACTCAATTATGGACATTCATTCATGGTATGCAATATCTTACAAAATTGCACCCAATTTATTAATTCCTAATATTACCCCTACCCCACGTTTGAACGTTTATTCGCAAAATATATGTTAGACTCGAATAGCCTAACTCATAGCATAAAAGAGATTATCATAATAACAACATGTATATGTGACCAAATGAATCATAATAAGGGGAGAAACTTGCATATGTCCAACTTGCATAGATTATACATGTCATGGATCTAAAGGTGTCAACTTGTTCAAAATTCACCTAATATGATCTCAATTAACTTTCATAAACTTACATATGAACATGTGTGAATCAACATCATCTAATTTTTTAACAACATGGTTTTATATGGGTACACCTAACTCAATAGGAAAATTCCCATAATCAAGTTTTATTTAATTATAGTTTCAAGTTTATGGGTACACCTAACCTAATAGGCAAATTCCCATAAACAAGATCCATTTAAATTAAGAAAAAAAAAACATAACTTTAAGCATGATCCAACAACATCATGATTTTTCAACTTAATATAGCATGATTTATAACATGGCATAGTATGATAGTATAACATAGCTTGACATGATTCTCAACATAGCACGACATAGCATAAGAGAATTTACAACATAGCATGACATAGCATATATGATTTACCTCATACGACAACATAATAACATAATAACATAATAAGAGATCCACAATATATAGAATTTACAATTACAAATCACATCACTTTCTTGTGATCCATTCATAACTGAGTCAAATTAGTTTGTAATAGTCTTGTGAGAATCATCATACTCACCAACAAAAGAAAAGAATTAGAGAAAGAGAGATCTTTTGATTTGATTTGTGTAGATTTAGTTGTAGATGATTAGGCTTCCTCTTCTTAGTTTGTGACGGCTATGCTGAACTCCATGGCAGCAGCATGACGGTAGCTTCTCTAATTTTACAAGTGATTTAGGTCTAAGGTCTACCCACTTATTTATAGATTTTAGAATTCATTTAGGCCATTAGATTTAACCTAGAAATAACCGCAGCCGTTCAGACAAGATGGGGTTTATCTTGTTGACTCAGCAATGAGTTAGAAGTGACTCAGCAAACACTCAGCATATTAATAAACTTCTATTCATGTCATAAATATATATATATTTTCTACAATGTACATATTAGATACATCCCCCTTTACTTATTATTGTTTTTATATACATATTAGATACATCCCCTCTCTCACACACTTATTAATATTTTTATATTCATATTAGATACATCCCCTCTCTTACATACTTATTAATATTTTTATATTCATAATAGATACATCCCCTCTTCTACACACTTATTATTATTTTAGCAACTTTAGTGTTACTATAAAATTCGGGGTGTTACATTCTCCCCTCCTTTTAGGATTTCGTCCCCGAAATCTTCAAGTCTGGAAGAATGTATATCCTACCATCCAAACGTCCATCTACTCATCCATCATACACAGGCATCCATTGTCCTTACAGACTTCTAATGCTTTCATGTTTAAATGCACAGTGTGTGTATATGTCCGTATCTAATGCAAAATCAGGCGGTCCACTGATTCAGTTGACCTCCTTAATGCAACTATGATCGTACCATGCATCCATTATGTATGCAAAAGATTCTTAATGCTACATAATACTTCTATATGCGTGCACAACCATCATCTGAATGCAGCATCCACATGATAATACAACCATCGTTCATCCATTTTACTAAATACATCCATATATATGCAATATGCAATATGTAGTGACTGAGCCGATCTAGTGCCTAAAGTGTGTGTATATATGCATCCACGAGCAACCACTAGCAAACACTTGCATCCATTTTGCATCCATCATACATAACATGTCTCAAACACATGTTTCAACCATAGGATTATCCTAACTAAAGGTCAAAGATACTAATGAGAGGACATACTAAAGATAAGATAAGATAAGCTAAGCGATAAAGGAGAAATTAAAAGACATACCCTCAAAAAGAAAAGGGTACAACGAACGCATCTTCTCTTCTGTCTCCCAAGTTGCGTTGCTCTCATCATCTCCCCATTGCACTTTAACTAGTCTGACCTCTCGATTCCTCAACTTTTTCATCTCCGACCCAAGAATGCATGTAGGAGCTCGTCTAATTGTTGCATCACGCTCTATTTCCACCTCTTTAAGCAAGCTCGGCTCTACCACCTCCGCGGTCTTGTGCAAACACTTCCTCAAATGTGATACATGGAATACGTCGTGTACTCCACTAAGTTTCTCAGGCAACTCCACCCTATATGCCATCTTCCCAATCCTGTCTTTTACAGGAAACGGCCCTACAAACCTTGGTGCTAATTTCCCCACGGACCCAAAGCGAACAACATTCTGTAACGGAGATACTTTGATAAAAACCATGTCCCCAATGTCAAACTCAAGATCTGTCCTCCTCTTATCAGCATACGATTTCTGCCTATCTTGTGCTGCTTTCATCCTCCTTCGAATCAACTCAATCTTCTCCGAGGTTTCCCTAACCATATCGGGCCCAAGTAGGATTTTATCGGTAGATTCCCACCAACATGTAGGCGAACGGCAAGGCCTTCCATAAAGAGCTTCGAAAGGTGCCATGCCAATACTAGACTGAAAGCTATTGTTATATGCGAATTCTACTAACGGAAGGTGCTCTTCCCATGTACCCCCAAAGTCTAGGATACAAAGCCTTAAAAGATCCTCTAGAATGCGATTCACCCTCTCGGTCTGGCCGTCTGTCTGAGGATGATATGCGGTGCTCAAACATAGCTGAGTCCCTACCGCCTCTTGTAAACTCTTCCAAAATTCGCTAGTAAAGATGGGGTCACGGTCGCTTACTATACTAGAAGGAATACCGTGCAAACGAACTGTCTCCTTAATGTATACAGAAGCCAACCACGGAGCAGTTCTCTTACTTTTCACGGGAATAAAAGGGGCGCTTTTAGTAAGTCTATCTACTATAACCCAAATCCCCGTGTTACCCTTCCTTGATCTTGGTAATCCATCCACAAAATCCATTGAGATGCTTTCCCATTTCCATAGTGGAACTTCTAATGGGTGAAGCAACCCACCGGGTTTCTTTTGTTCTGCTTTAACTCGTTGGCACACCAAGCATCTAGCGATGTATTCGGCCACATCCTTTTTCATACCTGCCCAAAAGAAAACCCGCTTCATATCTTTGTACATCTTATCCCCGCCGGGATGAATGGTCATTTTTGAGCGATGAGCATCATCAAGAATGGCCTTCCTTAAGTCTTCGTCTTGTGGTACACAAAGTCTATTATCCCTTCGTAACCAACCCTTATCGTCTAGGGTATACCTACGAAGATGGCTTGACGACTCCCCCCCTTTGAGCATTTCTACTATCTCAACCAACTGTGGGTCGTCTCGCTGTGCCTCACCAACCCGTCCTAGAAGTGTAGGTCTAACCTCCAAGGATGCTAACAGACCGGGTACTAAGTCAACGGAGGGTCTAAAGTCAAACATAGAGATGAATTCTAAGCTTTGTCGTTCAACAAACAACGGACTCAAGGACAACCTTTTCCTACTTAAGGCGTCTGCCACCACGTTACCCTTGCCCGGGGTATATGCTATTTCAAAATCGTAGGAGGCTAAAAATTCCATCCACCGTTGCTGCCTTAAATTCAAATCCTTCTGAGAGAATAAGTATTTTAATGATTTGTGGTCAGTGAACAGTTCGAATTTCTCACCAAGAAGATAGTGACGCCAAGACTTAAGCGCGAAAACAATTGCGGCTAGCTCTAAGTCATGCATGGGGTAATTCTTTTCATGAACCCTCAACTGCCTTCCACCATAGGCTATTACTCTTCCCTCTTGCATGAGGACCGCGCCAAGTCCCGTCCCACAAGCATCAGTATAGATGGTAAACGGTTTAGTCCCGTCTGGCAGCACTAAGACTGGGGCTGAAGTTAAGGCTCTCTTTAAACGTTGGAACGCATCATCGCAATCTTTGTCCCACGTAAAAACCAGGTTCTTCTTCGTGAACCGTGTTAATGGAGCTGATATTTTTGCGAAGTCTTTGATGAACTTCCTATAATAGCCAGCCAACCCCAAGAAACTTCTTACTTCGGTTGCATTTTTAGGGACCTTCCAATCTTGGATGGCCACCACCTTTGCGGAATCCACTGCTATCCCTTCTTTGGAAACCACGTGCCCTAAGAACCGTACTTCCTTCCTCCAGAAGTGACACTTAGAAAATTTTGCCTTAAGGTTATGCGCTCGAAGGGTTTCCAACACTTCCCTAAGATGTAGGGAGTGCTCTTCTTTATTCTTAGAAAAGACTAAGATGTCATCCACAAAGACTACCACGAATTTGTTAAGGTATTCCCTAAACACCCTACTCATCAAATCAACAAAATATGCAGGGGCGTTTGTCAAACCAAAGGGCATCACTAGCCATTCATAGAATCCGTCAGGAGTCCTAAAAGCAGTCTTATCTATACTATCCTCAGCCACTCTCAGTTGATGAAAGCCAGTGGCTAAGTCCAACTGCGAAAACACTGAGGCGCCAACTAACTGATCAAAGAGATCGTCAATCCTCGGCAGTGGGTGTCGGTTCTTTTTAGTAAGCTTGTTTAGTTCTCTATAGTCCATACAAAGTCTAAGAGACCCATCCGCCTTTGTGGCAAAAACTACTGGAGCACCCCACTCCGATATACTACGTCTTATGAACCCCTTCTCAAGCAACTCCTTTACTTGCTTATTGAGTTCCCTCCTTTCACGAGGAGCCATGTGGCGCACTGGCAAAGATACGGGTTTAGCATTATCCACAAGATAAATTCGAAAGTCTATCTCCCGCTTTGGAGGTAAGCCCTTCACCTCCTCAAACACATCCGGATATTCCCGGACCACTTCTACCGATCGCAGGTTCTCTACAGACGCGTCAAGCGATTCAAGATAACTTAGCATAACGGAATTTATGGGATTACAAAAGATGTCGAGAGCATTACCAAGGCGAGTCACAAGCCTAACTACTCTCCTTTCACAATCAAGAATGGCCCTATTTCTAGACAACCAATCCATTCCTAAAATTAGCCCATAGCCCGTGAAGCCCAATACATAAGCATCACATCTAAATTCAACGCTAAGTATAGAGATTTTCAAATCCAAACATATCATGGTCAAATGAGCCGAACCCCCAATTGGATTTGAAACGACCAAGGGATCCTCTACTAAACTGGTGTTCAAGTGCAGTGATTCAACTAATGATGCAGAGATAAACGAATGAGATGCGCCAGAATCGAATAAGGTACGGACAGGATGATCAAACAGAAAAACTAAGCTTTCAACAGAAATTGTTCTACCTCTTTCTTGCAGCGGTGGGGCCGCAATAGCCTGAACTTGCCCCCTTGCCTGCCCTGGTGCCATAAGAGCCTGCACCTGTCCTCCCGAGGTAGACCCTGCCCTCTGCCCCTTCTTTGGACAGTCCTTCACTAAATGTCCCGCATCTCCACAATGAAAACAACCAGTCTTCTTTTTCTTTCTACAATCTTTGCTGAGATGGCCAGGCGTCCCACAATTGAAGCATTTCTTCTTCCCTTTGCCATTATTGTTTTTACCACCCTTCTTATTTTGCTGTTGGGGTTTCTTCTGATCCCCTTTCTTTTCAACTGCCTTATCCTCATGCATAAGTGCCATTTCTACTAGCTTTTCAAAGGTGGCTCCCATAGGGATGTGGGTCATAGCCAACCCTTGCAACGATTCATTCAAGCCTCTAACGAACCTCAAAGCTTTCTTCTCTGGCGTGTTCACCAACTCCAAGCCAAACCTTGCTAACTGATTAAATTTATTGACATATTCCTTTACTGATGAGCTCCCTTGTTTTAGTGCCAGGAATTTTTCCATATTTAAGTTCTCCTCTGCCCTTGAAAGAAACTTTGCCTCAAACCTTCGTCTGAAATCCGCCCATGAATCAACTGGACGTTCCCCGTTAGTGACCTCCCACCAAAACGAGGCCTCTCCCTTCATTAACCAAGCAGCTAAATGGACTTTCCTCCCATCTTCCACTTCAAAGATATCCAACAATTCCTCAGTCTCCTTAAGCCAATCTCTGGCCTCCACAAACATCTCAGTCCCTTGAAAAGTTTTTCCTCCCATAGCCTTGAATTCCTTGCACGTCTTTGCAAAAGTGTCAACACGAGGAGGAGGAGGAGGAATGGGTGCAACTAGGGGTGGAGGAGTATCCGCTGGGCCTGCAGTGGTGGCCCTAGCCTCCAAGTGTCTCCTAAACCACCCTGGAATCGTCACACCTTCTGGGAGATTAAGATCTTCAGCCATGCTGAAACGAAAAAGGAAAGATTCAAAATGGAGAATTCGAAAGATAAAGATAAGGATGTGGCTATTTGGGATTATGTTTTTCATAAAAACTCTCTTTAAATAACATGTTTTTTTTTAAAGCACTTCTTCCAAAAATACTTTAGAAAAAAATATTTTTCTAAATTTTTTTTTTATCTGTTCTGATAACCTTATGCTCTGATACCACGTGTAACACCCCACGTCCATTAATGTCACTCACAAAGGGAATGCATTAACTTCCATGGAGGTTTTAAGTGAATATAAAACAGTAAAATTTCAACAAGACAGATATAAAATAGTACTTGGAAATTCAAAAACTTTATTTCACTGTAGCAGAAGTCAAAACATGTTTGATTACATCATAACACCATATTCAATGTCAAGTACAATATCTATCTTGATAAAACAAGTACATAATCCCATTACATGAATAGCCATTAAAAAGAAAGATAACAAGCTGGACTTTACTTCAGCAGTCCAAGCTTTCCAGAAGATAAGCGATCAAACTAGACTCCACTAGAACTTGGCCCAACCTGCGGACCTGAAGGGAGAAAAAGGATGGAAAAGAGGGGGTCAGACATAAAGTCTGGTGATTATGATAATTCTACAATACTATTACCAAAATAACTGGACTAAGGCATAAGCTGGAAAACAAGAAAATGTCTATGAAGAGCAGATTAAGGACATAGACAATCGCTAAAGGCAACGTTGTAGGCGCTCCTAAAAACTAAAGGATAAACACTATACTGCACCACACCAGTCACCCTAAAGATTCATCCCACTTAGCTTCACTTAGAAACTTTCCCAATGGCTTTACGTACCCCTAGTTGACTACATAGGTGCCGCCTGCCTCTATCTCCACTAGGTGTACCCTACTTCCCATTATTCGATCGGCTCCCTAACTCGTAGATACCCGTGCTGTCCCCATAGTGGGGTGTATCACTCCCCTAAAGTGGCAACCTGATACAATGGACATGCACGGCTTATACCTACACGATGCAACAACGTCTTACGTACCAGCCCGGGTCCACACACGCATATGAAACCCGTTGGACTTGCGTTGCCACCGCTCCCTATTTTGGCCTCTTATAGTCAAACCCAGTATGCGTGTCCCGTCCTCGACTTGGGTCGAGCCCACAAAGATACGTTTTGGGATACTGGTTGAAATGGGCCCCCACTATTTACCACAAGCATTCCACCTAAGCTTGTCCCCATTAGTCCATCCCACTTAACCCACTTAGTCATGTTCATTTACATGTGTGTTTGGTTAAGTCTAATCGTATTTCAAATGCCTCTAAAGGCAACCACCAGATTCCTCATGCCACCCAAGGCACCTACTTAACCCCCATGTCCCACCTTACATGATTATCTGGTTAAGTATTTCTTAGTTCATTAAGGCCATAACCTCATAAAGACCTCTCACATTAGACTGGCATTTATGGCAGCTGGATTTGCCGGGCGGGTCCGGGCAGTCTTACACCATAAAAGAGTCTAACCTCGTGTCTTTACAACTGTTATGCTTTAGTTTGGGCCTAGGACCTCTCACATTGGGCCGACATTTGTGACTACTGGATTTGCCGGGCGGGTCCGGGCAGGTTTACATCACAAACGGGTCCAACCTCGTGTCCTAAGCATTGATTATTAATAATAATCCACTTTCCCCCAATTTTAATAATTCCCTACTTGAATTATTAATTACTTCCAATTTTTAACAATGTCCATAATTGACTCAATTATGGACATTCATTCATGGTATGCAACATCTTACAAAATTGCACCCAATTTATTAATTCCTAATATTACCCCTACCCCACGTTTGAACGTTTATTCGCAAAATATATGTTATACTCGAATAGCCTAACTCATAGCATAAAAGAGATTATCATAATAACAACATGTATATGTGACCAAATGAATCATAATAAGGGTTGAAACTTACATATGTCCAACTTGCATAGATTATACATGTCATGGATCTAAAGGTGTCAACTTGTTCAAAATTCACCTAATATGATCTCAATTAACTTTCATAAACTTACATATGAACATGTGTGAATCAACATCATCTAATTTTTTAACAACATGGTTTTATATGGGTACACCTAACTCAATAGGCAAATTCCCATAATCAAGTTTTATTTAATTATAGTTTCAAGTTTATGGGTCCACCTAACCTAATAGGCAAATTCCCATAAACAAGATCCATTTAAATTAAGAAAAAAAAACATAACTTTAAGCATGATCCAACAACATCATGATTTTTCAACATAATATAGCATGATTTATAACATGGCATAGTATGATAGTATAACATAGCTTGACATGATTCTCAACATAGCACGACATAGCATAAGAGAATTTACAACATAGCATGACATAGCATATATGATTTACCTCATACGACAACATAATAACATAATAAGAGATCCACAATATATAGAATTTACAATTACAAATCACATCACTTTCTTGTGATCCATTCATAACTGAGTCAAATTAGTTTGTAATAGTCTTGTGAGAATCATCATACTCACCAACAAAAGAAAAGAATTAGAGAAAGAGAGATCTTTTGATTTGATTTGTGTAGATTTAGTTGTAGATGATTAGGCTTCCTCTTCTTAGTTTGTGACGGCTATGCTGAACTCCATGGCAGCAGCATGACGGTAGCTTCTCTAATTTTACAAGTGATTTAGGTCTAGGGTCTACCCACTTATTTATAGATTTTAGAATTCATTTAGTCCATTAGATTTAACCTAGAAATAACCGCAGCCGTTCAGACAAGATGGGGTTTATCTTGTTGACTCAGCAATGAGTCAGAAGTGACTCAGCAAACACTCAGCATATTAATAAACTTCTATTCATGTCATAAATATATATATATTTTCTACAATGTACATATTAGATACATCCCCCTTTACTTATTATTGTTTTTATATACATATTAGATACATCCCCTCTCTCACACACTTATTAATATTTTTATATTCATATTAGATACATCCCCTCTCTTACATACTTATTAATATTTTTATATTCATAATAGATACATCCCCTCTTCTACACACTTATTATTATTTTAGCAACTTTAGTGTCAATAGAAAATTCGGGGTGTTACACCTTCTAGGCGAAGATCAACCTCTTGGTCGTTGAATAACCCAATAAACACATGTAGGGCTAGAAATATTGATTATATATAATGTTTATTCAGTCAGATTATTTCTTTTCTCATGCATATTATTCTTGTCCACTTATCCTTATCTTCTCATATGAAATTCAAATCTATTAGATTATTTTATCTCTTGGATATATATTTCATTTATTAAACCATATATATATATATATATATATATGCATTTATCGTCTGGTTTCATTGAAATGTAATTTCTTCATGCGATCACTGTTTTCAACATATTATATATGAAAATGACTCAGAGTTTTGCCACGAATAGAAATAAAATCTTTTCATAGCCAAATTCTTAATGATGTAAAATTTCACTTTTCAGAATGTTTATAATTTATTACTTAATTGCTCATTTCCATTAATTATTAATATTTATATTTTTAGGTATACTTTACAGGGTGTTAAAGAGTGTGTGTTTTCATTAGATAATTATGGATTTTTGCCCTTTTTGTCATTGACAAAAAGGAATATAACACAAGATAAAATATAGGAAGCACAACATATCCATGATATAGATACAATAGCAAAGTAGTAGCATAGGAAGTTCATAACACACACCAAAATAAAAGCATACTAATAAGTCTATTTAGTACAAGCCATGTACAAGTCATATATAGATTAAAGTTGCAAATTAGAACACATAAAAAGCTTACTCCATGATATGTTTACCCTTCATATCATGTGAACTTTCTTCAACAACACCAAATGCACCTCCACTTTCATTTGAACTATCACTACTCCCGTGCTCTTCTGATATAGACTAAGTAAAAGCTAGACATTTTCCCAGATCCCCTTGAAGTGCTATGGATGGTCGAGATGTATTCCCAAAGAATATTGAAGAAACCTTTGATTCTGTTCATCTTTTTGTCAACCTTCTTAATCCGAGAGTCCAATATTTGTTGATTACGACACATTATCACTATAGATTTGTGTGTGTCTAGTGCTGAATCCATAATTACTATGTCGTCTTCATCACGAATTGTAGATTGTGTGTGTTTAGTGTGATGGGAAGGTTCTTGTGCCAATTGTGGTCCTCATTGTCTTTGAACCCATTTGTCATAATTAATAATTATCGGTGGCATAGTTTCGGGTAACTTCATAAGGGATAAGGTTTTTGAAGTTATACTGCATTCTTCGGTTATTGGAGAATCGGGCTTGGGAATCTCTCTTTCTTTAAGCATTCACATAATATATGCACCATCGTAAATGATATTCATGCGTCCATTGTTGAAGCTTAGGAACTCATCAAGAATAAGTCGGAGCCGGTTAACCTTGTATTTCCATATATCACATAGAGGGCCTTGAAATTGTGTTGATATACTAGTTCATAACTTCCGGATCTTGGAGTTATTATACGCATTAACTTTTTATGTAGAACCCGAGCTATTGGTCTTAGAAAAGTGGACTTAAGTTCAAGCATGTTATCTTCGAAAAACCTATAACTTACTTCATCACGAACAATCAGATCACAATCGACATCATTTAGATGTACTCCATTATTTGGTAACTGAAGAATGTTTGCCATTCGATCCAGAGATATAAAAATTGGTACTCAAACTCCATACACGTTCTTATTGGTTAGTGACTTGTTGATGATCCAAGTTGAGATTAGCATAAAAAAAACTTTATTATCATTGATATTAAAAAGAGATTCTAGATTACTAAGTCTAGCAATAATTTGAATACCGTATGAGTAGAAGTCCTCAAACTTCATGAAAGAGCTTTCATACATTGTAGAATCGTGCATTTTCTTTCAACTCTTAACATTTAACTCATTGCAGACCCATTAACGAATTTCTGGATCAATTGTTGGTTGATCGGAAGGAGTAGCAACTCTTTGTCTCTTAGCTGGCATATTGATTAAGTTAAAATTGAAAAGATGGGATTTTTGGTGATGTAGGTTAGTAGAAATGGAGTAATTTCTGAGATTTTTGAAGCAGTAGAGTATAAGTGAAAAAGTAAAAAGGTAAAGGGGTGAAAAGGAGGTAGATGGGGTAATTAATTCTAGAATATCATGATTCGGTCGACTGAACCAGGGGGTCAATTGACTGAGTCAGACCTGGGTAAATTTTCTGGTTCTGGGCCAGTCGACCGGTTCTCTGGTTCAGTCGACTGAACCTGGAAATATAAATTTACATATTACGGGTTAGTCGACTGGTACCCCTAGGTCAATCGATTGACTTGAGAATGTTTTTCTAGTCCCCCGTTTTTGCTAATATAAGATTGTATATATTATTATTTTTTAAACTTTTATGATTACTATTTAACGAACAATAAGAAGAAATTATTATTAACCATAGACGAAATACAATTTATTCAAATGCCAAGAATTTTCAAGAAATGAAATGAAACTTAAATCTAGTTTTTTGGACTTGGAGTTTTGAACTCCTTTCTCCTTTCGTTTGATTCTTCGTTTTAATCCTAAGAATTTGGTGATATCTGTGGTCGTTGAGGAGAAGGAATATTTGGTTGATGGATTGGAGTTAGCACTTGATCATCGATGCAGTGAGATGAGCTCCACAAAATTTTATGGCAATATGTTTGCTAATACCAAGACGTTGTGAGTTAACCTTTTGCTCATAGTACATTTCTCGTTGTAATTCAAGTGATTCTCATTGGTAGCAATGAATTTCTTCTATCTTTGTTTTCGCTGCTAGTGATCCACCAAACAACACATACTAGGATTTTTCTTCTCCAGTGTGTATTTGATATAAATTGTATTATACGTGTATGAGTATGACAAGGAGCTTTTTGATTTTTTTTTTCAAATGAGGTGATGATATTAATGGATGAATTAGAAGAGCGTGAAGGAGATGATGTACAATTAAAAAGAAGTTAATTGTAGAAGTTTAAAAAATGATAAGACTTGATTATTTATTTATAGAGATTGAATGAGAGAAATAGGAAAACACAATGGTTTATATCAATTTTAGTGTTTAGATTTAGAATAGATGGAAATGAAAAGACTTATAAGAGATATTTCTGTATAATCAGTAAGTAGAAAATTGACGCTTTCATACTGAAATATAGTTGTATTATAAAGTTATATAGATGTGTATGTATGTATATACATATTAAGAAGTGATTTCTAAAGTAATAAACATATTTTTGAATGACTTGAACAAGAAACACATATAGGTCAAATGGTTAAGATATTTGAGTGTCAACTAAGAGGTCTCAAGTTCAATTCATGGTTGGTTCAAAAATTGAATTTTTAAATTTTTGAAGGAAAACTTTATTTTTAAAAAAAAAATTAAATATCTTTAGTGGACATAATACTGAGTTCTCGTTGTAAATTTATAAATGTGTTTTCAAGTAATATTTTCATAAATATATTAGCTATTAAATATTCTAATGTAATGAATTCTAAATCTATTGAGTTTTCTCAATAAAGTCACACTAATAAAAGATGTTGAATGACAATGTGTTTAATATGTGAATGATTAATTGGTTTTTCTAATAAATTGATTGCACGAGAATTATCATAATAAATTGTAGATTTATGTAAGTTTATTCCAAAATCTTTAATTGTTTGTTGCGTGTAAACGACTTGAGCACAAGCCAAAGCCGCATATATATATATATATATATATATATATATATATATATATATATATATATATATATATATATATATTCTGCTTCACACCTCGATAGTGATACACTATTTTGTTTCTTTCCAAATCAAGAGATTAATTGTAAGGACCCAGAACTTCCCCAGTCTCCGAGGAGAAGAGGAAGGACGGATTGCCTTGAGAATACGACGAATCAGAACACAAACAGAAGAACATTTCATTGCTTATTACAACAATTTCATCAGAATATAGGAATGTACAAAGTATGAATTACATATTTACTAAATATCAGAGATTTACAAATTACAATGCAACGGAAAAATAATACAAAACACAATTGAAAAGAATATACAGATACAGAGCTTTTCGAATATCATTCCAGCTGTAAACCAGGATCCTATGAATATAAATCTGCAAAACCAAAACTACTGGTTGCCCGTGCGGAAATAGGGGCACCTAGAGTTTAGGTTAAAACAATAAACTCTAGGTCAGTCATGTGACTGGTGTGAGAACTAAAACAGTTAAATCCAGGGACCACGCCGTATAACAAGGAATGGGTTTCGTCCCTAGAATACCAGTGCATAAAACAACTTCGCAATGCTAAATAAAGAACAATGAAGCTATTATAAAACTCAGGTCCCATCAGACAATGCAACGCAAGCCGGAGGATAGAGTTTTTACCTTATAATAGCCAAAAATGCTTGGTACGTGAAATTTCATCATTTATTATTACTATAAGTGTATAGTGTCAAAACAATTTCAATCATAAGTATCAATCATAGACAACATAAGTGCCCCATACCACTATGTCGCCATACTAGGTTCTACAATCAAAATCGCAAAATCACGTATTGGAAGTTGGATTTCCATCTGTGAACCAAGGCAAGGGATCATCCTTACCGCTCCGAGACTCTCTAGCCCGAGCCTTAGGAACAGAACGCATCGTCCCTTGGATCGTCAGGGCCGGTCCACTCGATGTGGATTAAAATGCCTGAACACTACGTTTCCCCGTACTATGGGGCGTAAATGAGCCAAATGACTCCATCGGCCCCGGATTAACCAATATAATCGAGGCACCTCGCAATCCATCATCCACATAAGTAAAATGTCAGGGCTAGTAAAACGCTGACACCACTCTTAGCTAGAAGGAAACGCATGCCTTCCCTAAGGTCCTCTCCAGTTTCTAGTTCATACTGGTGTGTGAGGCTCACGAATTAACGCTACACAAAGCTACGCTATATTAAATCCGTGCTTTGATCATCAACCACAAGACTCTTCTTTTCAACAAAAGCCTTGATCATTTGCATCTCACCATGCCACACAGGCAATTCACGCTATGCAACTGATGTCTACCAATCACACAGAATAAAATCTGATGTCAGACACGCATCCATTTACAAGTTCGCTCTGGGTCTGAATGAAACCGGAGGCACCTTATTCCTCCCCCATATGTCCAATACAGGGGAGAGGCCCTCGCATATATGTCGATCTCCAAGTACGTCTGGACGATTACTACTTATTACCTCGTCTTGGGTGTACAACCCAATCAAGACATCAGAAATCATCCAAATGATGTGAAGACCTCTGGTCTTCAACCACCGTCTTCATCCTCGACACATCGTCGAATCAATTATTCAAAATGGGATAAACCCGGTCTTTCTGAATAACTCGTGTATATAATAAACAAGTGCTCTAAAAACACAACATACGCCTCATTCCAATCCAGAATATTCCTTTATTCAAATATTCTTATACTTTGGGAAAGGTTCTCATCAATTTTATCAAAGATAAATTCTTTAGATTTATTCTTTAATCTTTTTTTGGATATCATTTCAATCTAATTAAAGATGCATTAAAACTCCACTTGGTTTTAATCTTCCCAAAAATCAATATTAACGGTTGTTTAACTTGGAAAATCATATCCTGTCTTTAATTGGGTTAAAGAACCAACGTCATTTAAAACACGGTTCACTATAAACCCAAAATCACATTCCATTCCATCAGGCTTTAACCGTAAATTTGCAAGCGAATAATTCCCTAAGTATTAACCCCGAAGGCCGAAACCAATATCAGATTAATACCCAGGAAACCATTCAACTTAACTAATCTCCAGTTAGTTTCTGATTTTCTTAACTCCATTAGGTCTAAGAACAGTATTATTAAAGATACCATTCACGACAACCCAAAATCTTATTCCCATCTTTAACTGGGTTAAAGAACCAATGTGCTTTAAAACACGGTTCACGATAAACCCAAAATCACATTCCATTCCATCAATCTTTAACCGTAAATTAGCAGGTGAACAATTCCCTAAGTATTAACCCCGAAAAACGAAACCAACATCAGATCAATACCTAGGAAACCATTTAACTAAGCTAATCTCCAGTTGTAACTCCATTGGGTCTAAGAACAATATTATTAAAGATACCATTCACGACAACCCAAAATCTTATTCCATTGTTAATCGGGTTAAAGAACAAGTGTTATTTAAAACACCGTTCATGATAAACCCAAAGACCAATTTCAATTCAATTCCAATTAAATATTAATTAATTGGTATACTTCATTAAATCTAAATAAAAATATTTAATCTTTTCTCAACTGGGTTCAAGAACAGTGTTAATGAGGACACCATTCACGATAAAACCAAATCCCATTGGATATTAAACACAAGGCTCTGAATAGAAAATATAAAGGCATATATTCAATATCAAATACCACAACCAACAAGTATCGTATTGGAAATAACGATATAAATATATCTTTCAAATTTCCATAACAATATCTGTATAATCACGGAATCCAACATCGAAATATTCCGAAGACAATTTCGATTCAAATCCATTTCCAATTTATATATTGGAAATTCTGGTTATTTTTAATACCATTTCAAATCCAATTTATTTATTTAAAAATATTGGAATATAATTCTAGTTCAAAACTAGTTCATTTCGATAAAAATCTATTTTTATCTTTTCAAATAGGGAATTTTTCATCCCAATTCTTTCCAAATCATTTCTTATGATTATACACTAATTATTTATATTTTTAATAATTTTATCAAGGCCCGTACAGTCGATTTCCATAAACGGCCATCGAACTGCACTTACAGCGAGCTTTTCCAAATTTTATTTGGACATAATTCCAAATCCAAATATTAGATTTCAAATCTTTAATATTCTTTAGAAAGATCTTTTCGATACCAACCCAACGGTTTCGGTTTTAATAGAATCCGACGGTCGGATCTCCCATAATGTCCATTCGAAGTCAATGGTCGAAATTCACGAACTGCCACAGCGCGGCGTGTTCTATTCAGGCCATTATATTATATATAGAATATATATTTCATCGATTTCCATTTAAAACGTATTTTATAAATCGTTTTAAATTCGTTTTCAAAACGATTTCAACTTCATATTCAATTTCTAATCAAAATTGAATATTCCATATCATCGATATATAAATGATAGTATTTTCAAAACATTAGATTTTAAATCAATTCCTTTTCGATATTCATTATAAAAATGAATAAAATCGATATAAATATCGTTCACGTCAAAATGGCGTTAATCTAATCAACCCGACTTTATATATTGAAATATATTTGTGTCCATCCCAAATCGGACATCAAAATTAGATTTTGATCTTTTATTGAATATTATTCTAAAATATTCATTATTTTTAAATAATCGTTATTTTAAAATATCCTTTCTTTTTGAACTGAAATCAGACACAGTCAATTACCATATAATGTTATTTATATGGATTTCATACAATACATTTACACAACAACCATGAAATACAGTCAACCATCATCCAAAGTGCATTCTACACTGCATATGCATTAAATATAAGTATTCAACGCTTACACATCTTGTCAATCAATCGATTGACATACAACTAATTTTTGGGATTAGTGTATATCATATATCATCCCAATACCCGTGTGGGGTTTCAAATAATCAAACACAGGTTTTATTTGTGCAGTTGGACGATGTGTAAAAATTATCATCCCAATCAATATCAGTCAAATGTGTGTACATAAACAAATCATCCGATTTGTTTATGAATATTTATTTTATTCATATACACGTTAAAAATTATATTTTTAACTATAAAATATTTTATTCCATTCCATCTCACACAATCAACTTTCACAACAAAATCAAACAAACAAACAAGTCGTCCATGGTCTGTGGACGACGGGTGTCGGGTGCTGCTAAGCACCGTCTGCATCCTAGTATATATTTTAACCAGAAAATAAAATAAAAGTGAGGAGTTCTCACCTTTAGGATCCACTCCGCCAATCTTTCTTTCTGAATTTTTTGGATTTGTTCGAAATTCCAACGCATCCTTTTCACACTGTTCATATATAAAAATCCTATTTTTATCACTTCATTCCAATAAATAAAAATCATATTTTTATTTCTACTTCATATATTTTTACAATGCTTCTTTCTATATAAAAATTTTATTTTTATATTTCTACCTCTTATATAACGATCGAATTCTTATTTCGCTTCATATATAATAAAAATCGAATTTTTATCTTAATGATATCCATATAAAGATCGTATCTTTATCATAATGAAAACATTGTAAAAATCGTATTTTTATTTACAAAAATCACATTTTTATAATTCTTCCCACAAGATAAAAATTATATTATTACTTCGTCTCCTAGATAATAAAAATAATATTTTTGTTTCAATGCTATATGGATAAAAATCACATTTTTATTCCGCTACTATATATATACAAATTCTATTTTTACTTCGCTATTCCATATGTAAAAATTCTATTTTGAATGCGTTACTCATATAAAAATAATATTTTTATATTCTCTCCTATCTTTACTTCTTTTAAAAATTCTATCTTTCTGATTGTTAAAAATATAATCTTTCCTCTTCATATATATATATATATATATATATATATATATATATATATATATATATAAAGAATCAAGCCTTTCTATAAGCAAAAATCATATCTTTATCACTTTAAAAATCGTATTTCTACTTCAAATCTTTGCATACAAAAATCGGATTTCCATTTCAAATCAACACATATAAAAATTGGATTTTTATTCTAATCAACGCATATAAAAATCAAATTTTTATTCTAGCTAAAGATTATATTTTTATTCAAAGAATTTTCATATAAAAATCAAATTTATAACTACATAAATAAATAAAACAAAAATAAAAGCTCACCAGCCAAATCGGAGGTGGTAGATGGCGGTGCCGAAGTCGTGGGTGGCCGGACAATCGATGACAGGGCCCACATTGGACTGGCGGCGCGAGATTGGGGATTTTCAGATCTTGATAAATTTAAAACCGTACCTTTTTGGAAGGAGGGGGTTCACGGGTGCCAGTGGTGGTCGGTGGAGGGAGTGGGTGGTCGAGGAGGACGGCAGGGGGTTGCGGCTGGCCATAGGGGGGGTCAAGGAGCGGCGACTTAGGCGGATTGGGCTTGGGTTTCGTTTGGGGAAAAGGGAGAGGTGGAGGGGAGATCATCAGAGGAGGAGGGGGTGGTGGAGCGCCAGTCGTAGGTGGGGGTAGGCGTTCGTCGCCGGCAGCGGCGAGTGAGGCGGGGGGGGGGGGGGGGTAAGCGACGGGCTTGAGCCCTTTTTTTTCAATTGAACGTTGACTGTGAGAGGGAGGGAGGAAAGGAGAGATTATATAATATATATATATATATATTTAATTTTATTTATTTTCTCTAAAAAGTTACTTTTTTATTCGAACTCTAAATCGAACCCAACGACTGTCGCCCCTAGCTAACTACCCCCATTCCGAACACAATGGGATATGTCCGGTAAGCTAATTCTAACGTTTCGATCAGTTTGCGTTTAAATTAAACTATAAATCTATATATATTCAATTCAAACATACATTTCAATTTACTGGGGCAACATACAGACTCTAAAAATTCCAGAAAAATTATTTCTAGCTTCCTATTGATGATACGGTCCTAACAAAACAGATTTCATCAAATTTGGAGACCGTTTGAAAAATGGCCATTTTCTGGTCGATCCAAATTGACAGAAACTGTTCAAACACGTTTTCCTTTGCCACGCTCACATATTAATCCCAAAAATTACGAATTTTGGAATCTAGCAATAATTTGACATCCCGGATCCAACAAAAGTGGTTTCGTCGAAAATGGAGGTCGTTTGCAATATTTCCATTTTAAAGGGTTATATTTCCATAGCGACTATTCTGAAATTTCAAATGGTCGTAACTTTTTATTCCCGCTATGTAATTTCAATTTTTCAGATTCGTTGGAAAGATTATTTCAAATAGATTATAATATTTTTGGTTTCACTAAAATCCGGTTTATTTTGAATCCTGTACATTCATTGAAATTTGAAATCGAATTTTCAAACTACCGCGCCATTTTCAATTCCTTTTATAATTAAATAAATATTTATATTCTAACGTTGATTTAAATAAATATATACATTCCAATTATATTCAAAATAAATTCTCATCATTATTATTTAAAATAAATCATTTTAAATATTCAAAATTCATTAAAATTGCTAAAATAAAAAATTTAAATTGGCTCGGATTTTCCGGGTTGTTACATCAATAATCTGCCAATAAAATGACATATACCATTGGTGTTTTTCTATCCATCTATGATCCTCCAAAATCAACATCACTATGGGATAAAAATTTAAAGGAATAATCTTTTGGATAAAAAAGTTCGAAATAGTTGGTATTGCTGAGATAATGTAATGTACGTTTCACTACTCTTGAGTGCGATTCCATTGGATAGGCTTGAAATCGAGTACACAAACAAACACTCATCATTATATCCGGTTTATCTGCTATTAAATATAATAGAGATCATATCATACTACGTAAATTTTTTTTACCAACATTTTCTCAATTTTCGTCTTTATCTAAATGTGTTGTTGTACTCGTGGGGGCTGGTTTACAAGAAGTATTTTCCATTCCAAAACGTTGTATTAAATTATTACAATAGTTTTCTTGATTTATAAAAAATACCATTTTGTAATTGTTTGATTTGAGGACCTAGAAAATAAGATAATTCACCCATGTGTGACATCTTAAATTTTTTAGTCATTATATTGGAATTTTTTTACATAATTTTTCATTTGTTGATCCAAAAATAATATCGTCTACATATATTTGAACTATTAAAATATCATTTTTAGAGCATTTTCTAAAAAGAGTTCGATCAACTTTACTGATTTCGAAACCAGATTTAATTAAATAGTTTTAAGTCATTTATACCAAGCTCATAATGCATGTTTTTGACCATATAAAGATTTCTTAAGTTTATAAACATGAACATGATATTTTTCATGAACAAACACAAGTAGTTATTTAACATAAACATTTTCTTTGATATAACCATTTAAAAATGCACTTTTATGTCCATTTGATAGAGTATGAAATTATTGAAACAAGCATAAGTTAATAAAATTCGTATTTTTTCTAGTCTAACAACTAGAGCAAACTTTTCTTCATAATCAATTTTTTCTTCTTGATTATAGCCTTGTGCTATTAATCTAGCTTTATTTCTAGTTATATTTCCTAATTTGTCTGATTTGTTGAACACTCATTTTGTTCCAATAACAGCTTGATCACTTGGTCTAGGAATTAATTCCCATACGTCATTGCATTCAAGCTAATTTAATTCTTCGTGCATAGCAATAATCCAATTTTCATCAGAAGATGCTTTTTTATTAGAATTTTTAGGTTCAATATTGGATAAAGGTGCTACTTGTCTTACTAAATTCAATTGATTTCAAGTTCGTACATTTGAACTTATTTCACCAATAATAGTTTGAACTAGATGGTCTCGTAATATTCTTGGTTAAGTTCTTACTTCATTATTATTATAAACAATGTTTTCATCTTCTCTAGAATTATAAATATTATCATTTTCTGTGGAAGTGTTTTTAATTTGATTATTATCTTCGATAATATCTTGATTTTCAGTAATATTTTCATTATTATTGTTATGGAAATTTTTTTCATCTTCTCTAACAATACAATTAAAGTTATCATCATCATGAGAATTTCTATTTGTCAAAATCTCATTATTATAAGTAATTTGAATTAAATTTACGTCAAATGAAACATAAAGTGATTCTTCAATTCTGTTTGATCTTTTATTGAAAATGCGATAAGCTTTACTTCGATCTGAATATCCTAGAAATATTTCTTCATCAATTTTTGAATCGAATTTTCCTAGCTTATCTTTCATTTTTAAAATAAAACATTTTGACCCAAAAACTCTGAAATGTTGTGTTTCCTACTGTTAAAAAGTTCATATAGGGTGTTTTTCATACGAGGTCAAATAGAAACACGATTCAATACATAACAGGCTGTCGCAACTGCTTCTGCCCAGAAATGTTTTGATAACATGCTTTTGTTCAACAACGTTCTGGCACACTCTTGTTATGTTAAATTTTTCCGTTCTACAACTCCTTTTTGTTGTGGAGTTCTAGGAAACGAGAAGTTTTCTATCTTTTTACAGTATTGATTAAAAAATTTATTTTCGAATTCTCCTCCGTGATTACTTTTTATATTTTTAATTTTCAAATCTTTTAAATTTTGAATTTGTTTAACAAACATTTTAAAATGATCAAAGATGTCACTTTTATTTTTCAAAAATATCGTCCACATATATCTAGAAAAATCATCAACTATTACAAACACACATATATCTACTGTGATTTATGGACTGAATTTGAGTTGGCCCAAATAAACCCATATGTTGTAATTCTAATGGTTGTAGTGTTGAAATGACCTTTTTAGATTTAAATGAAGTTTTCGTTAATTTTCTTAGTTGACAAGCATCACATAGGTTATTAACTTTAAAATTCATTTTAGGTAAACCTCATACAACTTCATTTTTTGAAATATTATTAATTGATTTAAAATTTATGTGATAAAACGTTTTGTACCATGGCCAAGGATTGGCTAATAAACATATGTTTGAATTATTATTATTAACTTTCATATTTAAAATATAGATGTTTGTCTCTCTATTACCTTCGAAAATAATATTGTTATTCTGATCGAGAATATTACATTTGTTTTCTGAAAATGTGATTTTAAATCCTTTGTCACGTAATTGACTTATACTTAATAAATTATGTTTAAGATTCTTAACTAGCAAAACATTCGAAATAAGAGGTAAATTAGATGTACTGTGATTGCTCACATCGCCTTTGCCGATGAAATGTCCCTTGGAATTGTCTTCAAAAGTGACAGATTCTCCATCTAAGTAAGTAATGTTAATCAACATATCTTTGTCTCCTATCATGTGTTTTGAACAACCACTGTCGAGTATCCATTTCCCCTTTTCTTAAGTGGCATTTTAAAAAAGGTAATGATGTTGGTACCCACTTCCTCCATTAGGATCCTAAGAGTTACGTCTTAGGGAACCAAACCCAGGATCAGTGTCCCTTTTATAAATATAATCCTTATTATTATGTACATTTTCTAAGAATGTTTTAATATATTTATTCCTAGTCAAATAATTATTCGTTTTAACAACCCTTATATTAACAGTTTTCGAAACCCTTTCTTGTTGGATGATATTGATGAATTGCTAGGATTAACCTTATTAGATTTCTTTTCGTTTGACTTCTTTGAAATATTAGTATGCAACTTATATCCTAATCCCTTTTTACTGGATGCTGGTTCAAAATTTTCTATAATTCTAGATAAATTTTCTATACCTTTATTAAAATTAGTGACATTTTTAGTAATTCCATCCAATTTAATCATGAGATTTGATGTAATAACCCGGAAATCCGAGCCAATTTAAAAATTTTAAATTGGCCATTTTAGCGAATTTTGAATATTTAAAACAATTTATTTTAAATAATAACGATGAGAAATTTATTTTGAATTGAATTAGAACGTATATATTTATTTAAATCGTCGTTAGAATATAAATATATTATTTTAAATATAAAAGGAATTGAAAATGGCGCGGTAGTTCGAATATTCGATTTCAAATTTTAAATGAATGTACAGGATTCAAAATAAACCGGATTTTAGCGAAACCAAAAATATTAGGATCTATTTGAGAATATATTTCTAACGAATCCAAAAAATTGAAATTTCATAGCGGGAATCAAAAGTTACGTCCAATTGAAAATTCAGAATAGTCGCTATGGAATTCTGGCCGTTAAAAATGGAAATTTTGCAAACGACCTCGGTTTTTGACGAAACCACTTTTGTTGGATCCGCGATGTCTAGTTACTGCTAGATTCAAAAGTTCGTAATTTTATGAATCAATATGTGAGCGTGGCACAGGAAAACGTGTTTTGACAGTTTCAGTCAATTTAGATCGACCAGAAAATGGCCATTTTTCAAACGGTCTAAGAATTTGATGTAATTAGTTCTGTTAGGACCGTATCGTCGATACGAAGCTAGAAAATATTTTTCGGGAATTCTTAGAGTTCGTATGTGACCCCAGTAGATTGAAATGTGCGTTCAAATTCAATATATAGAGGTATATTTTAATTTCCGCGAAAAATGATCATAACAATCGAATTGACTTGCGAAACATATCCCATTGTGTTCGGAATGGGGGTAATTAGCTAGGGACGACAGTCAGTGGGTTCGATTTCGAGTTCGAAATAAAAAGATACTTTAAGGAATTAATTAAATAAATAATATATATTATATTCTCCCTTTTCCTTTGGTCAACCCCCACCCCCCATTTATCGTGAAGCAGAAAACGAGAAAAAAGAAAAAAAAAAGACAAAACTCGATCGTGCCCTCCCCTTTCCAGATCGCCGTCGTGATGCTCAGCCCGCCGCGCCTGACTCCGACCTCCCCTTCGCTCCTCCTCCTCCCCACCGCCTCTCTCCTTCTCCTCCAAAGCAACCGTGAAACCCTAGTCCCCTAAATCGCTGCTCTAGCCACCATGGGTCCCCTTGCCTTACCGCCAACCACCGTAGCAGCCCTCCCCACCACCTGCGACGGCACCAGCCCCCCTTCATCCTTAGCCGCAGTGATACCCCCTCCGACGTCCAAAACAAATAAAACCGTGAGTTTTTTGTATTATTTTTATTATTTTTCTTTCTTTTATGATTTTATTTAAAGTAATATGCCTTGTATTTTCAAATCAGTTTTTTTATTTATATAAAACATAGTTAAAAAAAATCAATTCTTATATATAAGCATTTAAAAAAAAAGAGAATTTTAACATATGAAAAACGATATTTTTAACCTATGAAAGACGAGATTTTTGACATATGAAAGACGAGATTTTTAACATATGAAAAACGAGATTTTTAACATATGAAAGACGAGATTTTTAACATATGAAAGACGAGATTTTTAAAATATAAAAGATTTGATTTTGTTTATTTGAAAGGATAAGATTTTTATAATATAGAGATAATAAAAATATGATTTTTATAACGAAGTAGCGACGTAAAAATATGATTTTTATATATAAAACTGAATAATAAAAATGTGATTTTTATAGAAAAGGTTTAGAATAAAAATATAATCTTTATAAGGAAAACATCGTGTTAAAGATGCTATTTTTATCATCTTGAAGGCGAAGTAAAAATATATGGTTTTTATATATGTAGCGAGTACGGACGACGAAAGTGACAAAAGGCGAGAATGGCGAAGATTTTCTACATATGAAGAGACACGGCGTTTGGTTTAGCTCTTGGTGAGAACTCCTCACTTTTAATTTATTTTCTAGTTGAAATATATACTAGGATGCAGACGGTGCTTAGCAGCACCCGACACCCGTCGTCCACAGACCATGGATGACTTGTTTGTTTGATTGATGTGTTATGAAATTTGATTGTGTGATGTGGAATAAAATGAAATATTTTATAGTTAAAAATATAATTTTTAGCATGTATATAAATTTAATATGAATAAACAAATCGGACGGTTTGTTTATGTACACCCATTTGAAGGATATTGATTGGGACGATAAATTTTACACATCGCCTAACTGCACAAATAAAAATCTGTGTTTGTTGATTTGAAACCCCACACGGGTATTGGGATGATATTTGATGTACACTAATCCCGATTGTTTAGTTGTATGTCAATCGATGGGTTGACAGACTGTGTAAGCGTTAATTATTTATATTTAATGCTTATGCAGTTGTGTGGTGCACTTTGGATGATGGTTGATTATTATCATTGCTATTATATACATGTGTTGTATAGAATCCATATAATTAATATTATATGGTAATTGAGTGGGTCTCATTCCAATTTAGAGAATAATAGTAAATTCATGTGTTGAATAGAATAAATATTCATGTGTTGAATGAAATATAAATTCATGTGTTGAATAGAAGAAAAATTCATGTGTTGAATAAAATATATAATCATGTGTTGAATAAAAGAAAATTCATGTGTTGAATAGAAAATATTCATTTGTTGAATAGAGTAACGAAGTTATTGAAATATATATAGCCGTGTTGGTTAGATATGCGCCATTTTGACGTGAACGATATTTATATCGATTTTATTCATTTTATAATGAATATAGAAAGGAAGTGATTTCAAAATATAACGTTTTGAAAATATTATCATTTATAGATTAATGATATGAAATATTCAATTTTGACTAGAAATTGAATATGAAGTTGAAATCGTTTCGAAAATGAATTTAAAACAATTTATAAAATACGTTTTAAAAGGAAATCGACGAAATATATATAATATATATATTATATATATATATAATGGCCAGAATAGAACGCGCCGCGCCGCGGTAGTTCGCGAATTTTGACCATTGACTTTGAATGGATATTACGGGAGATCCGACCGTCGGATTCTCCTAAAACCAGAACTGTTGGGTTCGTATCGAAAAGAGTTTTCTAACGAATATTAGAAGTTAGAAATCTAACGGTTGGATTTGGAATTATGTCCAAATCAAATTTGGAAAAGGTCGCTGTAAGTGCAGTTCGATGGCCATTGATGGAAATCGACTGTACGGGCCTTGATAAAATTATTAAAAATAGTAATAATTTGTGTAAAATCATAAGAAATGATTTGTGAAGAATGGGGACGAAAAATTCCATATTTGAAAAGATAAAAACAAATTTTTATCGAAATGAACTAGTTTTGAACTAGAATTATAATCCCATTTATTTTTACAATAAATAAAGTGGATTTGAAATGGTTTTGAAAATAACCAGAATTTCCAATAATTGAATTGGAATGGATTTGAATCGAAATTGTCTTTGGAATATTTCGATGTTGGATTTCGTGATTATACAGATATTGTTATGGAAATTTGAAAGATATACTTATATTGTTATTTCCAATACGATATTTGTGGGTCGTAGAATTTGATATTGAATATAAGCCGATATATTTTCTATCCAGAGCCCTGTATTTAATATCAAATGGGATTTGGGTTTGTCGTGAATGGTGTCTTCATTAACATTGTTCTTAAGCCCAGTTGAGAAAAAGATTAAATCTTTTTATTTAGATTTAATGAAGTGTACCAATTAAATGGTACTTAATTGGAATTGAATTTGAATTGAATTTTGGGTTTATCGTGAACGGTGTTTTAAATAACACTTGTTCTTTAACCCGATAATTAATGGAATGTGATTTTGGGTTTATAGTGAACCGTGTTTTATGTGACAATGGTTCTTGAACCCAGTTAAAGACAGGATATTGTTTCCCAAGTTAAATAATCATTGATAGTGATTATTGGGAAGATTAAAACCAAGTGGAGTTTTAATGAATCTTTAATTAGATTGAAATAATCGAGAATGGAGTATTACCAGTTTTGCTCCAGACGATAATTAAATCTTTAATTAGATTTGAACATGAAATGGTAATTGAATTTACCGATAACACCGTGGTGTTAGATATGAAGTATTACCTGTTTTACTTCATGGGATGAATAGGTTGGGATTGGGAAATAAAATAAATGATTACTTCGGTGTGGTTCGCTAATCCTGACTAATTTGAATTGATATTCAAAGGAAGATTAAAGAATAAATTTAAAGAATTTACCTTTGATAAAATTAATGGGAACCTTTCCCAAAATATAAGAATATTTGAATAAAAGAATATTCTGAATTGGAATGAGGCATATGTGTAACACTCGTTTATTATATACGCGAGTTATTCAGAAAGACTAGGTTTAACCCATTCTGAATAACTGATTCGATGATGTGTCGAGGATGAAGATGGTGGTCGAAGACCGGAGGTCTTTACATCGTTTGGGTGATTACTGATGATCTTGATTGGGTTGTACACCCAAGAGGAGGGAATCAGTTGGTGATCGTCCAGACGTACTTGGAGATCGATGGATATGCGGGGTACAAGGTGCCTCCGGTTTCGTTTAGACCCAGAACGAACTTGTAAATGGACTGTGTGTCTGACATTGGATTTTATTCTGTATGATTGATTTCTATAAGATATATATTTTTTTTGGCGGTGGAGAATTTATTCTCTTGCTTAACGCCTTTCTCTGAGACGTACGAGCTCAGGGGTTATATATTGATGGATATCAATCGCATGGAGTGAATTTCCTGTGTGGCATGCCTACGTGGCAAATGATCAAGGCTTTTGTTGAAAAGCAGAGTCTTGTGGTTGATGATCAAAGCACGACCTATGTGGCATAGCTTTGTGTAACGTTGATTTGTGAGCCTCGCACCCCAGTTGTGAACCAGAAACGGGAGAGGACCTCAGGGAGGGCATGCGTTTCCTTCTAGCTAGAGTGGTGTCAGTGACCTACCAGCCCTGACATTTATATTATTTTCACCTGTGTGGTTGTTGCTGTTGCGAGGCGCCTCGGATATATCAGTGACTATGTGGAGCTGATGGAGCCATTGGGCTCATCTACACCCCAAAGGGCGGGGAAACGCAGTGTTCAGGCATTTTAATCCACATCGGTGGACCGACCCTGACGATCCAAGGGCTTGACTGAGTACTTGTCCTGAGGCTCGGGCTAGAGAGTCTCGAATCGGTGGGGACTATCTTTTGCCTTGGTTCACAGATGGAAACCCAACTTCCAATACGTGACATTTGCGGTTTTGATTGTAGAGCCTAGTATGGCGACATGATATATGGTACCCATGCCATCTATGATTGATACTTATGATTTGACGTTGTTTTATGCACTATGCACTTATAATAGTATCAAATGATTTGTTTTAAACGTACCAAGCATGTTTGGCTATTATAAGGGAAAACCCTATCCCCCGGCTTGCGTTGCATTGTGTGATAGGACCTGGGTCTTACAATAGCTTCATTTTTCCAAAAAGCATTGCGCTGTTTCGTTATATGCACTGGTATTCTTGGGAGGAAACCCATTCCGTGTTATACGGCGTGGTACCTTGATATATCTTATTTAAAGTAAAGTTTTAAATAATTGTTTTAGTTCTCACACCAGTCACATGACTGACCTGGAGTTATTGTTTTAACCTAAACTCTGGGTGCCCTTATTTTGACACGAGCAGCTAGTAGTTTTGGTTTTGCAGATTTATAGTCACAGGATCCTGATTTACAGCTGAAGCGATATTCGGAAAGCTCTGTATCCGTGTATCTGTTTTCAGTTGTGCTTTGTATTGTTTTTCCGCTGCGATGTATTTAATTGTAATTAAAATCTCTGACGGTCTTGGTCGGTTTAGCGATCGATTCGAATCGAGCGAAATTCCCAATTGTTACATTTGAATTATCCAGTTCTACAAGTTTAATCTATGTTTTATAACTCATGATTTTCAGAAATTAGCATATCATTCATTTCTTTTTGAGTTTCAATTTCTTGACTCAATAAGCAAAGTTGAGAATTTGCATCAGAAAGAGGTTCTTTAAGTTTTCTAATTTTATCTTCTAATATCTCTTTTTCATCTTCCAGCATTTCTCTTTCAAATTCTGCCTTTTTCTGTTCCTCATTATCTTGTTTATATTTTCTCTTGAAATTATTTCTAGATGTTAATAATTCTGTGTTTATTTCTACCATATCTTCAAAAGAAAAATCACCGACCTCGTTATCTTTGGCCATGAAACAGACATTTGCTTTTCACTATCACTGTTGCTATCACTTTCTGAAGAAGAAAAATCTGAATCATCCCAAGTAACTGAAATTGCTTTCTTTTTAAATTTATCCTTCTTATGTTTATTGCGATGTTCCTTCTTTTGTTCTGGACAATCTTTGATATGTGCCCCTTCTTATGACAGTTATAGCATTCCTTTTCTTGATGACGATGGTTTATTTGAGTTGGTACTTCTCTTGCCATTATTTATGTTGCCCTTTCTGTATTTCAAAAACTATTTGAAATTTTTGCCAATGAATGCTAGATCATCATTGTCTAATTCTAGTTCTTCTTGTTCTGCATTTAATGCTACATTCTTTTTATCTTGAGCCTATACGTGTTTTGCCTGCACGTTAAACTCATAAGACATTAAGTTTCCTATTAACTCTTTTAGTTTCATTGACGAATTGTTAGCGTCTTCGATTTCCAAGACCATTCTTTTCCATTCTTCCGTTAAAGAGTTTAGGATTTTTGATATTATGTCAAAATAAGAGAATTCTTCTCCAAATCCTAGTACTGAATGATAAATGTTTTGAAATTTAGAGTACATATCAATGGTGGATTCATTTTCTTTCATCTTAAAATTATAAAATTGATTTTTAAGCCGGGATATTTGCTTTCCTTAACCTAGCTAGTTCCTTCATAAGTTACTTTGAGGTTCGCCATATTTGTAGTATTGCACATGCAAATACGATTAAACTCATTCCTATCCAAGGCACAATGCAACATGTTCATTGCTTTTGCATTTGAAGTAGCATCGGTTTTTTTGTGAATTTGACCACTCAGAATAATTGTAGTGGGAATAATATATTCAATTTGAGTAATATTCCAAGTTTCAAATCCATTGGCTTGCATATAAATTCTCATTCGTGTAGCCCAGTAATTATATTCCATGCCATAAAAAAGTGGAGGTCGTGCAGTGGACTGACCTTCTGTGAAACTTGTGTTTGTATTGGTGTTTGTGCTAGTGTTATTTTCCATATTATCGAGATATCAAATAATTGTTTTACGGTTATAAGATGTCCAGCTCTGATACCAAATGAAAAGGACTACTAAAATAGGATCAAGTAATATGGAACTGAGTGTATATGCGGAAGTCTTGATAGAGTTATATATTATACTTGATATAGTTGTGCAAGTAAAAATTTAATGAGATAAATATTAAGATATCACAGATAAGCAATAAGTAAATGCAGTAAATAAAACTAAATGACTCCAGGAATTTTTATATTGGTTCGGAGCACCGTCTTATATCTAGTCCCACACTCCTTCTGAAATTTCGCTCAACAAAACCCTCCCTTAACCCGGAGGAATAGGTCTTTAAAATCTTGAGCAGCAAAATAGGATTTTACTTCAGCAATTGAAGAGGACTTGATGCGCCTGAGCAGCATAACAAGACTTCACAATAAAAGAAAACTTTGTAGACTATTTGGGTTCTTTGATAACAAGGATTGTCTCTTTTCTGTACACCCTTCCTATAATCTTCTCCTCAAGTATAAGTATATATAGTTTAAGTATATGAAGATAATGTAGAAAGATAATGCTTGAATATAGAGTATGAAAGTATGTTCAAGCAAATTTTCAGAATGTAGAAAATAGAGTATAAGAAGTATATATATAGATCAGAAGTAAGAAAAGTGAGTTTGTTTTATGTTAGATCACTTATATATAATGGTTTAATAGTTGTAACTTATGGCGAAGTGATTTGACGAAAAGCAGTGTCTAAATCCTTTGATAAAAGGTTGTATCTCTTCACAAAAACTGGTGACTTTTTAGAAAATACAGCCATTTTAGAAATTTTTCGACTGAAGTTTTAAGTCAATCAACTGAACATTCAAACGTATATGTATATATGTGTTCGTTTGTACATATTATGCAAAATTGTGCAAGTTAGTCGATTGACGTGGCTCTTTTTGTCTGTATGCCCAAATTAAGTGCATATACATAAACAAAAAAATTAAGTTTAATATATATACACACACACATATTATTTGAGGAGAGATTTTAACAAGTTTTAACCTATGACTCAAGACTCAGTACTCATCTTGTATATACTAGCTTGAGAACTTGTTGCTGATATTCTCTTTTTGTCGTCATATATATACACATACATACAAGATATTGGAATAATTCTAGTAATAAACCAAGAATAGGGTGTAATTTCATATATACATATAAATACACACACACACACACATATATATATATATATACATATATATATACATATATTGTAATAACCCGGAAAATACGAGCCAATTTAAAATATTTAAATTGGTGATTTCAAAGGAATTTGAACAATTGAAATAGAATATTTCTATAAAATAGTGAATTAGAATTAGTGAGTCAGTTTGAAAATTTGAATTCAAACTTTGACTGACTGTGCAAGGTGGAAAATATAACGGATTTTAGCGAAACCAAAAATATTTAAATCTGTTAGTCAATACCTTTCTAACGAATCTGAAAAATCGAAGTTTCATAACGGGAATCAAAAGTTATGGCCGAATGAATTTTCAAAATGGTCGCTATATAGAATATATAGCCCTAGAAAATTGATATTTTGCAAACGACCTCGGAATTCGACGAAACCACTTTTGTTGGGTCCGGGATGTCAAACTATTGCTAGGTTTCAAATTTCATAATTCTTGAAGCTAATATGTGAGTGTGGCAAAAGAAAACGCGTTTGGTCAATTTCTGTTAAATTGGATCAACCAGAAAATGGCCATTTTTCAAACGATCTCAGAATTCGACGAAACTAGTTTTGTTGGGACCGTAGCGTCAAAACATAGCTAGATTTATTTTTCTGGAATTTTTCAAATCAGTTTGTGGCCCTGGCAAATTGAAATGTACGTTCAAAGTTAAAAATTAAATGTTTTATACTTTAATTTGAAAAATAACCGACTGTAACAGTCGAATTGGCCAACGAAACATATCCCATTGTGTCCGGGATGGGGGTATTTAGCTAGGGACGACAGTCGTTGGGTTGGAAAAGGAGTTCGTTGGTGAAAACCCTAATTTTCTGAAATATATATATTCCGGCCAATCAGAATTTTTCTTTCATAATTAAAAAAACAAAAAAAAACGCGAAACCCTCGAAACGAACGGCGACGCATGCTCCAGACTTCCCCGACCGATCGCCGCCGCTTCCAGCCTCCACCACCCCCTACCTCGACGCCCCTTCGCCTCCCCTTCAAATCCGACCAACTTCCTCCACCCCTCGTCGCCTGTGCTACCTGAATCGAGGCCAGAAAGCCCCGACCTTCCCAGCGCCGCCGCCGACGATCCCAACCACCGAACGCCACCAAACCACCACCGACAGGAAGCCCTCTCTTCCCTCTTCCACGTCCAACCCGCCGATCATCCCCTCGTGCCTCGATTCTCGCGAAAACCGTAAACCTAGTTTTGAACCTTCGTGAAAGGTGAGTTTTTTGATATTTACACTTTGAAAAATCATATCTTTTTGATGTGTTAACGAAATTCAATGAAACAGGAAACATCGGGACCGCAAGGAAGCTCTCTACACTCTAGAAGAAGCCTCGGATTTTTCTGACATCGTATCTATTTTTAGCGAAGCAACAAACCAATGTGAGAAATCTAAATTAAATAGATTTGAATGGAAAATGTCGTGTATAAATTATATTAGCGAAATATAAATTGCACACGTGTTGTATACCTCATGTACATGCGTGGTGTAAGCTATATAAGCGAAGTATGAATTATACATGCATAGAATAATTGATATATGTGTTGAAATGCAAGTGAAATATAGCAATTATATATATATACTCCCCTCGTCCACAAACCATGGACGATATTTATTGTTGTGAATTAGTGTGAAATATTGGATGAAAAATACGAATGGTTGAATAATTGTTTGTGGTTGATATTGTTTGGTTGTGGTTGAAAAATACCCATTGCTCATTGAAATGAATTGGAAATATTTGTGGAAATAAAAATAAAACATGCCGTCTGCGTGCGAATTAGATGCATGAATTCCCATTGTCAAAAACCGCGAGGTTTTAAGGTAGAGCGAGGAGCCGTACTAAGGACGGTGCCGGTTTTAACTACCCTGCTGTTATGCTGCCGAAATTTTGAATAATCTTTGTGTGTTAGAATTATTTTCACATGTTGAAATTATCTTCATGCGTTGAAATTAAAGCCATGTGTTGAAACTATATTCATGTGTGGAAATGTTCATGTGTTGAAAAGTGATGTGTGAAAATTAAATTCATTTGTGAATGAATGAAGTGTCTAAACAATAAAAATCACATTTTTATAATATATTGGAAGTAAGAAAAATATTCGCCTTATATATAAATAGTTTTAACAATAAAAATTCCATCTTTCTAATATGAACAACATAAATAAAATATCCATGTGTGGGAATGCTCATGTGTTGAGAAGTGTGTGTAGTGGAAAAGTTCATGTGTTGAATAAAAAGATCGAACAAAAAAAATTACATTTTTATTGAAACTATGAAGTGTTGAAAACATCCATTTGTCGAATAAATATTTTAAACGATAAAAATATCATTTTTATCATATATGTGATATGCTAAAGATATGCAGATGTTGAAATAAATATTGGTGAAGAAATATTATTTTTAACATGCATAGGAACTAAATAAAATAGTCATGTATTGAAATCTATTTTGGTTCGCCAAAATTATCATCTTTGAAATGTGAAGTGTTAAAAATAGCCACTTGTTCAAATAAAATATGCATGAGTTGAAATATACATTAATTAGCTAATGATATGATTTTAGCCTATGCATGCAACATTAGAATGAATAGTGTTTTTAAACCAAAGTAAATCAAATATAAAGTTGAATGGAAAATGATAAGTGATAGAAATTGTATATATGTACATGCATATCTATTGAACAGGTTATAGCAAAGGGGCTAGAGAAGAGGAATAAAATTTTGTGCCCGACAAATAGGTACACATTTACTGCTTTGTTTGGGTGATGATTTTATGAGCCTGTTGGCTAGCCGCTTGGCTTTTTCTTTTTCTTTTTGACATGAGACGCCCGTGTGGCTATTTGGGAATTTTCCCAGCCCCTCCCGTACAAAGGAGGTTATGGCGAAATTTTCCGAAATTTAAAGGCGTTAGTGAAATAATTGAAGTGGAAAAGATATAGGAGTTTTTGAATGAACTATATTTATATAAATATAAATAAAATTAAAACGAAACATGGCTGTGCAGTTCGTGTTTTGAAACCGTGATTTCGAACGACTAGTGCGGGAAATCCGACCATTGGATTTTCCCGAAACCGCAACCGTTGGGTTCGCCTTGGAAATATCTTTCCAACGGCACCAACTTTGTGAAGATCCGACGGTTGGATTGTCTGGAATGTTTAATTCAAATCTGAAGAAAAACAGCGCCAGAAACGATTATATTTATATATATATATATAAATATAATTAAATTAAATCGAATAACGACGCTGTAGTTCGTAAATTGAAATCGTAATTTCAAATGGCTAGTGTGGAAGATCCGTCCGTCGGATTTTCCCAAAACTGAAACCGTTGGATTCATTTTGAAATGATCTTCCTAATGATATAAAATTTGTGAAGATCCAACGGTTAGATTTTCAGATATGTGTAAAACAAAATTAGTGAAAAGCAGCGCCAGTGCATCGATACGACCTGAAACGTCGTTTAATTAAATTTGGCCGTTTTAAATTAAATAAAAATGGCGATATATCGTTATAAAATACTTTAGACGATATAGAGTGAAAATAATCCCATTTTTCGTGTTTGCTTGATATGTGATGGTTGAATGTATTTAACATGAAAATTATAACTAAAGAACTGAATAGTGAATGTTGAATAGACCAACCGTGTGACAAATTGATTTGAAAATATAAATATACGTGGATTATTTGAAAAGGCTGAGTTCATCTCATTTCAAATAATCAATCGACGTTGAGAAGTCGAAGAGTCGAAGACGGTCGAAGACCGACGATCTTCACATTGGATGGATGGGCGCTACTGATGCTCGTGATTGGAGTAGCCACCATGAAGGAACTGAAGTAGTAGCCGTCCAAACATACTATTGATGGTACGGCTATGCGAGGAATTGGGCCTCCGGTTTCGTTCAGACCCAGAACGGACTTGTAAATGGACTGTGTGTATGACATTTGATTTTGTTCTGTGCTGATTGATCTCTGTTAAATACATATATGTTTGGCGGCGGAGAATTTATTCTCTTGCTTAACGCCCTTCTCTGAGACGTACGAGCTCAGGGGTTATGTATTGATAGAAATCAGTCGCATGGAGTGGATTGCCTGTGTGGCACGCCTAAGTGGCATATGATCAAGGCTTCTGTTGCAAAGCAAAGTCTTGTGGTTGATGATCAAAGCATGGTCTGTGTGACGTAGCTTTGTGTATAACGTGAATTCGCGAGCCTCACACCTCGGTATGAGTCAAAAACGGGAGAGTGACTGCAAGGAGAGCACGACGTTTCTTTCTAGCTAAGGTGGTGTTAGTGACCTACCAGCCCTGACATTATATATACTTTTCACCTGTGGTTGTTGGAATGCGAGGCGCCTCGATATAGGTCTGTAAGGACCGGGAAACGTGTGTTCAGGAATAACTAATCCTCAAAAGTAAGAGAGGACCGACCCTGAAGATCCAAGAATCATAGTGGGGTCCTGGGACATTTGCTAGAGTGTCTCGAATCGGAGAGGAGCTTGCCTCTTGCCTCGACTCATGAAGGAATCCAATTTCCAATACGAAATATGCGAATGTGATTGTATTACTAGTATGGCGACATGATATATGGTACCCGTGCCGCCTAGGATTGATATTTATGATTGAATTTTCTTTTGAAACATATATGCACTAGTAATAATATCAAACACTTTTGTTTTATTCCTATGAAGCATCTTTGGCCATTATAAGGAAAAACTCTATCCTCCGGCTTTCGTTGCATTGTTTGATGGGACCTGAGTCTTATAATGGCTTCATTTTATAAAAAGCATTGCGATGATTTAATCATTTACTTTCTTTCATGCACTAGCACTCATTGGAGTAAACCCGTTCCGCGAAAGTGGCGTGGTCCTTTGATTTGCCTTATTATTGTTGTTAATAAGTTATGTAGATTTCTCATACCAGTCCCATGACTGACTCGTAGTTTGTTTCACCTTGCAAACTCGGGTGCCCTCATTTTCACACGGGCAACCTAGTTACAGGTTTCTGACGCACTTTTGGCTTATGGCGAGGATTGACTACACCGTGCTGACTTGGATTTTCTCCGTCATTATTGTATCTATATTATGATTCCTCTATTGGCAATGTAGACTGATATTTATTTTGTGTACTCTTTATGTATGATTCCGCCTCTGGCGATGGTGACTGATTATGTATCATTATGCACTAAGTAGTATCCTGTACTGTGTTTCTCTGATGTGATGATATATATATGATTCCGCTGTCATATGTGTGTAAATTATTCTATTTTCTGTTTATGCTATTATCTGTGATCTTCTAATGATGATTAATGTGTTATATTCCAATGATTATCCTTAACACCATGTAACGGGGTTTTGGGATCGTCACAGCTGGTATCAGAGCTTTGGTTAACCTTAGTTCTGGAGTCTAACACATTAAACACTTCGTCAAAATAGAATCAGTAGTATTCTAAGGAGAGTCGCTCATTAGAGATAGGACTAGTAAAGTCCTAGAATGAGCCGAGCAGAATAGAAAAAACAATTTGATCTGTCCATCATTATCTTTCCGTAAATTTTCTGCTTAATCATGCAATAAACTATCATTTCTGTTAGCTGACTCTTTTCTTGCTTATACAGAATTTGACAAATGGCTACCAGAGCAGCCACCAAAAGAGGAGGCCGTGCCGGCCGAGGCCGAGGAAGGGGAGAAGCCCCAGTTCAAGAAGGACCTTTGATACAACCTCCGGCAGCTCAATATTTCGAGCTAGACCGTGTAGCTAAGAGATATAAGAACTTAGGAGGCAAGACCTTCTCAGGAACTGGCACCGTAATAGAGGCCCTTGCATGGCTCAAAACATGCGAGAAAATTCTTGAAGGCCTAAGGCTGGGAGACGAAGACAAAGCTATTATGGGCGCCTGGCTTATGCAGGAACAAGCTGAACTATGGTGGGAATCTCTCACCGCCGGGAATAGAGAAGCTGGAAGAATATGGGTTGGATTCAAAGAACTCTTCAAGGAGAAATATGTCCCAGAACAAGCTCTAGAAAGAATGCACGATGACTTCGCCAATCTCCAGCAGGGGGATCTTTCCGTGCAAGATTATCTGAATAAATTTACACTGTTGTCGCCCTATGCTCCGGAGCTCGTCGCCACCGCAAAATCCAAAAATAAGAGGTTTATCCTTGGGCTAAGACGACAATATCATGATAGAGCCATGGCCCATGTCAAGATGGAATTCAACGAACTGGTGGAAATGACATGCAATTACGAAGACCTTGATCAAAGGCATCTGGATCAGGATCGCGCTAGAAGCCAAGCCGGAAACAAGCGCAAGCCTGCTATAAATCAAGGCGAGTCAAGGCAAGCAGCATCTTCAAAACCTCAGACTGGCAAGCCGCCAAGAGGAAACTGCTTTAACTGTGGCAAGCCGGGGCACTACTCAAATGTCTGCACAGCTCCGAAGAGGCAGAAGACAAATTCTCAAGGCTCGAGCCAAGGCTCCCAGAACCCTCGCTCGTGCTTCAACTGTCGCAAGACCGATCATCTAATCAAAGACTGTCCTCTGCTGAAGAAAGCTACAGTAGCTCATGTCTATGACAGGTCGTGTCCGCCAGCTGCTTCCGACGGAGCAGGTAAACCCGATGTGTTGGGAGGTACCCTTACCATTAAAAATATTCCTGTTTCTGTATTATTTGACACGGGTGTGTCGCGTAGTTTTATTGCTAATAACACAGTGCACAAATTATAGTTAAAACAGAGAAAGCTTAAAGAATCGGTTGAAGTTCATAACCCGATAGGTGGTTCTATCACTCTCAGTTCATGTTGTAGAGTGCCAATCTCTTATTCTTCCTACAAATTTTCTTTCAATTTAATCATTATGGATTTTCCCGTATTCGATATCATCCATGGGCTAGATTGGTTAACGAAGTATGAAGTTGAAGTGAAGTGTGCGGAAAGAATCGTAAAAATTCGAACGAAGCTTGGATATATTACAGTACCCTGTCATGGTTCGAATCCGAATAGAGAAGAATTTTGGTCGGCATTAGAACTTATCCCCACTTCCATAGAAAAGATTCTGATTGTTAGAAACTATGTGGATGTGTTTGAAGAAGTTGAAAACTTACCTCCGCAAAGAGAAATAGAATTCCGAATCGATCTAATTCCCAATGCCAGACCAGTAGTACATCCAATTCGCAGAATGTCTCCGAAAGAAAAAGAAGAATTAGGCGATCAAACTCGTCAACTATTGTGGAAGGGTCTAATCAGGCCTAGTTTTTCTAATTGGGGTGCAGCTGTTGTGTTTGTCCCAAAGTCAGACGGTACTCTTCGATTATGTGTTGATTACCGAGACCTCAACAAACAGACGCTCAAAAATAAATATCCATTACCCCGCATTGATGATTTGCTAGACCAATTGAATGGGGCGAAAGTATTTTCCCGAATGGACCTAGCTACAGTTTTCCACCAATTGAGAATAGCAGAAAAGTGTGTTCCTTTGACAGCTTTCAGAGGTCCAGACATATTTTATGAATGGTTAGTAATGCCGTTTGGCCTGTGCAACGCTCCAGCATACTTTGTCGATCTAATGAATAGAGTGTTCAGGGGAGTTCTGAATAAATTTGTCCTCGTATTCATCGATGATATTTTAATCTACTCCAAATCAAAACCCGAGCATGAAAAACACTTAGAACAAGTATTGGAGATTCTAAGGAAGAACGTCTTCAAAGCCAAATTCTCTAAATGTGTCTTCTGGCAAGAAGAAGTCAAATTTCTTGGCCATGTCATGTCAGAGAAAGGAATTTCTGTTGACCCAAGAAAAATAACAGCGATTCAAGACCGGAAACAACCCACTACTCCCACAGAAGTTAGAAGTTTTATGGGGTTGGCTAGTTATTATCGAAAGTTCGTTAAGGATTTTTCGAAGATATCCGGTCCGTTAACGAAGCTCACAAAGAAACATGAGAAGTTTAAGTGGACTTCCAATTGTGAAGAAGCTTTCGAGGAAATGAAATCGAAACTGAAAACTGCTCCGGTGTTAACCATTATTGATGGCAATCAGGATTTAACGGTTTGGACAGATGCTTCTGTTAGAGGTCTTGGTGCAGTTTTAATGCATAGAGGCCAAGTAGTCGCTTATGCAAGCCGCCAATTGAAACCACATGAGAAGAATTATGTGACTCATGATCTTGAGTTGCTAGCCATCGTTTTTGCATTGAAAATCTGGCGGCATTATTTATTGGGCGAGAAATTTATACTGTATACAGATCATCAATCATTGAAGTATTTATATACCCAGAAAGATCTGAATCTGAGACAACAACGTTGGCTAGAATTTCTTGCGGCGTATGATCTTGATATCCTGTATACGCCGGGGAAGGCTAACGTTGTAGCGGATGCGCTTAGTAGAAAAACCACAATCGTTGCCCATCTTATAATTACACCTAGCTTGATCGATAAGATATGTGCTCTCCAGAGGAATGATTATTTCATTCAAAAGATCAAAGGGAGAATCCAGAAGGGAGAGCCCTCAAGTTTTCAGGTAGATAAAGAAGAAGTTCTGAGGCTGAATGGGAGAATTTGTGTTCCCAACCTTCCTGAGCTGAAAAGAGAAGTGCTGGATGAATGCCATAAATCCAAATTTTGCATCCACCCTGGTGTGAGTAAAATGTACAACGATATCAAACGCACTTTCTGGTGGAGGGCAATGAAAAGGGATATTTCTTTGTATGTTAGCAGATGCCCTACTTGTCAATTGGTCAAGAGTGACCAACAGAAGCTAGCTGGACTGTTGCAACCGTTGGAAGTCCCAGGCTGGAAATGAGAACTGATTTCCATGGATTTCATAGATGGCTTGCCGCGAACTAGGAAAGGTAATGACAACATTTGGGTAATCATAGATCGCTTCACGAAGACTGCCCATTTTATACCTGTCAGATCCAATAGAACCGCTCAAAGTCTAGCGCAGATATACTTCAAGGAAATCGTTAAGCTGCATGGAATTCCCATCAGCATAGTCAGTGATAGAGATCCCCTATTTACTAGCAAATTCTGGGAGGCTTTCCAAGCAGAATTGGGAACGAATCTGAATATGAGCACCGCTTATCACCCTCAAATAGATGGCCAAACTAACGGGTGAATAGAATTCTAGAAGATTTATTGCGGGCTTGTATAATTGATTTTGGTGGATCATGGGAAGATCATTTGCATTTGGCAGAATTCTCATTTAACAATAGCTATCAAGCAAGTTTGGGATTGTCGCCATTTGAAGCATTATATGGCAGACCCTGCAGATCTCCAGCATGTTGGGTAGAACCTGGCAACAGACTTGTGTTAGGACCCGATATGATTAGAGAAGCATCTGATAAAGTCGATTTCATCAAAAAGCATTAGAGAACTGCCCAAAGCCGACAGAAAAGTTATGCAGATTCTAGAAGAAGAGATTTGACATTTGCTGTTGGTGATCATGTTTATTTGAAAGTTTCTCCGATGAGAGGAGTAATCAGATTTGGCAAAACTGGGAAGTTGGCACCGAGATTTATTGGTCCCTTTCCTATACTTGAACGAATTGGAACTCTTGCTTATAGGGTTCAATTACCAGATTGGTTGCCTAGAGTGCATGATGTATTTCACATATCTCAACTTAGAAGACATGTGCATGATCCGGATCTTGTTGTAGAAGAAGCAGCGCAACAGGATATAGATATAACTCCAGAATTAACACTCAGAAGAGAGCCATTAAAGATTGTTGGCAAAGAAACTAGAGAACTCAGAAGCAAAAAAGTTCATTTAGTTAAAGTGCAGTGGAGCAGTGATCCTGGAGACTGTACTTGGGAGACCGAGGAAAGCATTAAGCAAGCTTACCCCAAATGCAGAGCGGACATCTCTGACTAACTCCGGTGCAAGGTCCCTTTACAATACTTTGCATTTACATTTTGTTTCCTACTTTACTGTTGTTTCCTTTTCGAGGACGAAAAGTTTTAAGTGGGGGAGATTGTAATAACCCGGAAAATACGAGCCAATTTAAATTTTTTAAATTGGTGATTTCAAAGGAATTTGAACAATTGAAATAGAATATTTCAATAAAATAGTGAATTAGAAATAGTGAGTCAGTTTGAAAATTTGAATTCAAACTTTGACTGATTGTACAAGGTGGAAAATATAACAGATTTTAGCGAAACCAAAAATATTTAAATCTGTTAGTCAATACCTTTCTAACGAATCTGAAAAATCGAAGTTTCATAACGGGAATCAAAAGTTATGGCCGAATGAATTTTCTGAATGGTCGCTATATAGAATATATAGCCCTGGAAAATTGATATTTTGCATACGACCTCAGAATTCGACGAAACCACTTTTGTTGGGTCTGGGATGTCAAACTATTGCTAGGTTTCAAATTTCATAATTCTTGAAGCTAATATGTGAGCGTGGCAAAAGAAAATGCTTTTGGTCAATTTCTGTTAAATTGGATCGACCAGAAAATGGCCATTTTTCAAACGATCTCAGAATTCGACGAAACTAGTTTTGTTGGGACCGTAGCGTCAAAACATAGCTAGATTTATTTTTCTGGAATTTTTCGAATCTGTTTGTGGCCCTGGCAAATTGAAATGTACGTCCAAAGTTAAAAATTAAATGTTTTATACTTTAATTTGAAAAATAACTGACTGTAACAGTCGAATTGGCCAACGAAACATATCCCAATGTGTCCGGGATGGGGGTATTTAGCTAGGAACGACGGTCGTTGGGTTGGAAAAGGAGTTCGTTGGTGAAAACCCTAATTTTCTGAAATATATATATATTCCGGCCAATCAGAATTTTTCTTTCATAATTAAAAAAACAAAAACAAAAACGTGAAACCCTCGAAACGAACGGCGACGCGTGCTCCAGACTTCCCCGACCGATCGCCGCCGCTTCCAGCCTCCGCTACCCCCTACCTCGACGCGCCTTCGCCTCCCCTTCAAATCCGACCAACTTCCTTCACCCCTCGTCGCCTGTGCCGCCTGAATCGAGGCCAGAAAGCCCCGACCTTCCCAGCGCCGCCGCCGACGATCCCGACCACCGAACGCCACCAAACCACCACCGACAGGAAGCCCTCTCTTCCCTCTTCCACGTCCAACCCGCCGATCATCCCCTCGTGCCTCGATTCTCGCGAAAACCATAAACCTAGTTTTGAACCTTCGTGAAAGGTGAGTTTTTTTGATGTTTACACTTTGAAAAATCACATCTTTTTGATGTTTTAACGAAATTCGATGAAACAGGAAACATCGGGACCGCAAGGAAGCTCTCTACACTCTAGAAGAAGCCGCAGATTTTTCTGACATTGTATCTATTTTTAGCGAAGCAACAAACCAATGTGAGAAATCTAAATTAAATAAATTTGAATAGAAAATGTCGTGTATAAATTATATTAGCGAAATATAAATTACACACGTGTTGTATACCTCATGTACATGCGTGGTGTAAGCTATATAAGCGAAGTATGAATTATACATGCATAGAATAATTGATATATGTGTTGAAATGCAAGTGAAATATAGCAATTATATATATACTCCTCTCGTCCACAAACCATGGACGATATTTATTGTTGTGAATTGGTGTGAAATATTGGATGAAAAATACGAATGGTTGAATAATTGTTTGTGGTTGATATTGTTTGGTTGTGGTTGAAAAATACCCATTGGTGATTGAAATGAATTGGAAATATTTGTGGAAATAAAAATAAAACATGCCGCCTGCATGCGAATTAGATGCATGAATTCCCATTGTCAAAAACCGCGAGGTTTTAAGGTAGAGCGAGGAGCCGTACTAAGGACGGTGCCGGTTTTAACTACCCTGCCGTTATGCTACCGAAATTTTGAATAATCTTTGTGTGTTAGAATTATTTTCACATGTTGAAATTATCTTCATGCGTTGAAATTAAAGCCATGTGTTGAAACTATATTCATGTGTGGAAATGTTCATGTGTTGAAAAGTGATGTGTGAAAATTAAATTCATTTGTGAATGAATGAAGTGTCTAAACAATAAAAATCACATTTTTATAATATATAGGAAGTAAGAAAAATATTCGCCTTATATATAAATAGTTTTAACAATAAAAATTCCATCTTTCTAATATGAACAACATAAATAAAATATCCATGTGTGGGAATGCTCATGTGTTGAGAAGTGTGTGTAGTGGAAAAGTTCATGTGTTGAATAAAAAGATCGAACAAAAAAAATTACATTTTTATTGAAACTATGAAGTGTTGAAAACATCCATTTGTCGGATAAATATTTTAAACGATAAAAATATCATTTTTATCATATATGTGATATGCTAAAGATATGCGGACGTTGAAATAAATATTGGTGAAGAAAAATTATTTTTAACATGCATAGGGACTAAATAAAATAGTCATGTGTTGAAATCTATTTTGGTTCGCCAAAATTATCATCTTTGAAATGTGAAGTGTTAAAAATAGCCACTTGTTCAAATAAAATATGCATGAGTTGAAATATACATTAATTAGCTAATGATATGATTTTAGCCTATGCATGCAACATTAGAATGAATGGTGTTTTTAAACCAAAGTAAATCAAATATGAAGTTGAATGGAAAATGATAAGTGATAGAAATTGTACATATATACATGCATATCTATTGAACAGGTTATAGCAAAGGGGCTAGAGAAGAGGAATAAAATTTTGTGCCCGACAAATAGGTACACATTTACTGCTTTGTTTGGGTGATGATTTTATGAGCCTGTTGGCTAGCCGCTTGGCTTTTTCTTTTTCTTTTTGACATGAGACGCCCGTGTGGCTATTTGGGAATTTTCCCAGCCCCTCCCGTACAAAGGAGGTTATGGCGAAATTTTCCGAAATTTAAAGGCGTTAGTGAAATAATTGAAGTGGAAAAGATATAGGAGTTTTTGAATGAACTATATTTATATAAATATAAATAAAATTAAAACGAAACGTGGCCGTGCAGTTCGTGTTTTGAAACCGTGATTTCGAACGACTAGTGCGGGAAATCCGACCATTGGATTTTCCCGAAACCGCAACCGTTGGGTTCGCCTTGGAAATATCTTTCCAACGGCACCAACTTTGTGAAGATCCGACGGTTGGATTGTCTGGAATGTTTAATTCAAATCTGAAGAAAAACAGCGCCAGAAACGATTATATTTATATATATATAAATATAATTAAATTAAATCGAATAACGACGCTGCAGTTCGTAAATTGAAATCGTAATTTCAAATGGCTAGTGTGGAAGATCCGTCCGTCGGATTTTCCCAAAACTGAAACCGTTGGATTCGTTTTGAAATGATCTTCCTAATGATATAAAATTTGTGAAGATCCAACGGTTAGATTTTCAGATATGTGTAAAACAAAATTAGTGAAAAGCAGCGCCAGTGCATCGATACGACCTGAAACGTCGTTTAATTAAATTTGGCCGTTTTAAATTAAATAAAAATGGCGATATATCGTTATAAAATACTATAGACAATATAGAGTGAAAATAATCCCATTTTGTCATGTTTGCTTGATATGTGATGGTTGAATGTATTTAACATGAAAATTATAACTAAAGAACTGAAAAGTGAATGTTGAATAGACCAACCGTGTGACAAATTGATTTGAAAATATAAATATACGTGGATTATTTGAAAAGGCCGAGTTCATCTCATTTCAAATAATCGATCGACGTTGAGAAGTCGAAGAGTCGAAGACGGTCGAAGACCGACGATCTTCACATTGGATGGATGGGCGCTACTGATGCTCATGATTAAGTAGCTACCATGAAGGAATTGAAGTAGTAGCCGTCCAAACATACTGTTGATGGTACGGATATGCGAGGAATTGGTGCCTCCGGTTTCGTTCAGACCCAGAACGGACTTGTAAATGGACTGTGTGTCTGACATTGGATTTTGTTCTGTGCTGATTGATCTCTGTTAAATACATATCTGTTTGGCGGTGGAGAATTTATTCTCTTGCTTAACGCCATTCTCTGAGACGTACGAGCTCAGGGGTTATGTATTGATAGAAATCATTCGAATGGAGTGGATTGCATGTGTGGCACGCCTAAGTGGCATATGATCAAGGCTTCTGTTGCAAAGCAAAGTCTTGTGGTTGATGATCAAAGCATGGTCTATGTGACGTAGCTTTGTGTATAACGTGAATTCGCGAGCCTCACACCTCGGTATGAGTCAAAAACGGGAGAGTGACTGCAGGGAGAGCACGACATTTCTTTCTAGCTAAGGTGGTGTCAGTGACCTACCAGCCCTGACATTATATATACTTTTCACCTGTGTGGTTGTTGGAATGCGAGGCGCCTCGATATAGGTCTGTAAGGACCGGGAAATGTGTGTTCATGAATAACTAATCCTCAAAAGTAAGAGAGGACCGGCCCTGAAGATCCAAGGATCATAGTGGGGTCCTGGGACATTTGCTAGAGTGTCTCGAATCGGAGAGGAGCTTGCCCCTTGCCTCGACTCATGAAGGAATCCAATTTCCAATACGAAATATGCGAATGTGATTGTATTACTAGTATGGCGACATGATATATGGTACCGGTGCCGCCTAGGATTGATATTTATGATTGAATTTGCTTTTGAAACATATATGCACTAGTAATAATATCAAACACTTTTGTTTTATTCCTATGAAGCATCTTTGGCCATTATAATGAAAAACTCTATCCTCCGGCTTGCGTTGCATTGTGTGATGGGACCTGTTGACCCGCTTTTTAGTCAAAGCAGTCACACATGAAATCTCTGATCAACAATACGCTCCAGCGTTGGGAATATCGTCAGAAGACGTGAAGTGATTTGGTTGAAATCGCACCACAAAGAAAGAAAGGCCCGGAACTCCTACCAGATGACCTTTTTTGGGCCTGAAAACAGCGATTACGGAGCTGAGCTCCGTAACTCTTGTAGATCTCTGAATCAGCTTCAGTTTGAGCTTTGGTTTGGATCAATCGGACTTACGGTTTGAAAGTTATGCCCGTTTCCGTGAACGCATGCAGAACCGGAAACCTGGAATTTAGCATTGAATAAATCCTCGGATCGGATCGGGTAAATCGGTTCGGATCGGAATGAGGGATCCTGCCTTCACCAACTCATCATCCTCCCTCAACACTTAAATTCCGGTTCGGATCGGAGACTCCGGTTCGGATCGGATGGAATGGAGCAATCCAACCCGCTTCACATCGGATCCTCACAAGAGCACAAAGTCTTCGGGTTGAAGACACCAACTCGGTTCGGATCGGACAACCGAACCGACCCGCCTTACACACTGCACTGAAGTGCTTCCACTCTTCGGATCGAAGACACCAAATTAGTTCGGATCGGAAGTCCGAACCGACCCGCCTTGCACCAGATGTATAGCAACACGTCTCGCCTTCAGTTGGAATGCTCCGGATCGGTTCGGAAGGAAGAGGACCCGAACCGAACCGCTTCGACCTGCCGCTACACCTCAACTTTGACCTGTTCCCAAGGAGTAACTACCTCCTATTAATCCGGATCGGCTTACACCTGTCCTAGCACGATCTGAAGACCACTTCTCCACTATCTCCGAGATGACCTCTCTACATGCCACGTGCCCCTCCGATCTGATCCTGTTCAGAGCACCTACCAGCTTCTCTACGCCTATAAATACACCACGAGATGGTCATTTCAAGGGACTTTTTCTGGCACTAACACCTCCCGACCTCCATTACCAAGTATTCAAGGACTTTGGGTACTCCTCAACTCAATCAAACACGAGGCTATCGTGCATAAATTCAATCTCTTTTCTCATCTTCTTCATTACAACAAAAGGTTATTATGTATAAACGAATCTCACGGATTGTGAGACACCATTGTAATTGTAATTCCTCAGGATATGAGAAACTATAAAGTGGACGTAAGCTTGGATTGAGCCGAACCACTATAAAAATCTCGTGTGTTCCCTGTTTTTACTGCTTTTTATCTGTAATCTGTGATTTGTGAGGTTTTCACATAGAGTTTGGGTGTTAGGCCCAAATTTCGGTCTAACATTTTGGCGCGCCAGGTAGGGGGGCACACGATACAACTTCTTCTACTAGCTTGAACGGAAGCGGATTATTTGGCTATTGGATCAATGGTCAAGCGAAAGAAAGACGGAACCTTCTCTCGTGCTGAGGATGTTGGCACTGAAGGCACAAGGAACGAGGCAAGCCAGGAGGCTTCCTCTCATGAAAATCCATCAGCATACTTAACCAGAGATGAAATGGATGGCGTTCTCGCTGAATTGAGAACTCAAATGGCAAGACAAGATGATCTCCTCCGCAAACAACAGGAGATGATTGACCAATTCTTCACTCGGATGGGAGGCAGGCCGATCGGCAACGCACAACTCACTGGAAATGGTATTGAAATGGCTCCAGCAGGAATGACAAACCGGATCGGTTCGGATCCGAACCGAGGGCCAAAACCTGAATCAAACGCAGATGGAAATTGGGGGCAATCCTCACCAGATCGGTTCGGATCCGATCCGAACCGCCACCTTACATGAGCTTGGGGGCGGCAGCCTCCCTTCTGGAAATCAAGACTTCGTTCCAGCACGACCTACCTCCGCACCAGTTCGGATCGGTAATCCCACACAAATTCAGCATCAAGCTCCCCGGTTCGGAACAGGCGAACCTGTTCGGATCGGCACCTCCGATCCGAACCGTGCACCTCTCCATAACCCCCCTCGCTTCTCCGAGCCGCTGCAAGGGGGCACCTCCGAACCGAACCGGATGACCTGCCAAGCTCCTTATACTCTTCCACACACTTCTGAACTTAACGCTGGGGGCACCAGCTCTAGACTTGTCAACTTGCAACAGCTCTTTGAAGGCGATTGGCTCGCCAATCTCATTGAACGCCTTTCGAGAGGCCGCACTTATCAGAATGACATGGATGATGTCAATCACAATCCATTCACACAGGAAATCAGGAATTCCCGCAATCCTCCGGATTTCAAACTTCCACAACTGGAACCCTACAACGGCAGGGCAGATCCTACTGTGCACCTAATGCGCTATAAACGACATATGGAAGTTCAATCGGCATCGGAAAACGTCATGGCTAAATGCTTTCCCCTCTTTTTGACTGATATTGCTGCTATGTGGTTTCGGCAGCTGGAATCTGAATCGATCAACAACTGGAACATGTTGGTCGCTCGCTTTATTGAACAGTTTCGGGTCCATATCGCTCGACCCAAGAATGTAATGTCACTAACTACAATCAAGCAGAGGCCCAAAGAAACTCTACGGTCATTTTTGGAAAGGTTCAACGTTGCAGCAGCATCAATTGATCGACCTGAGCCATCTATGGTATTGATGGCGACAGTATACGGTGTTCTGGACAACTCGGAGTTCAAAAAATCCTTGTACCGGGACCCACCAAGGAATCTCAGCGAATTCTACCTTGAATCGGATAGGTTTTTGCGTGAAGAAGACGCAACCTCCGAGAAGAAAGTTCTCGATGTTAACATGCTCAAAGATGGAGAACCGTCTGATTCTGATAAAGGCAAAGGAAAAGCTGCCGTCAAGAATGACCGCAACGCTCAGCCCCGGAGAGGGCCCAGATATGAAAAGTACACAGAACTCAATTCGTCACTAACCGACATCTATGTGAACACAAATGGTGACGTCTCCTATCCAAAGCCTCCCAGGAGAGAACCATCGCAAAGAGAACGCGATTCTGGAAAATATTGCACATTTCACGATATGGACGGTCATGACACAAATGACTGTAGACACTTGCGAGATCTGATTGAGGAACGGGTTAGACGTGGAGAGCTACCCGAGTATGTGAAACAACCAACATCACCTATACCTGTGCTGCCACCACCTGCTCCCCGGAGAGGGAATGACCCTGGAACGAGCTCCCATCGGCTCGTCATCAACTGATCTGGATTGGATCACTCTGCGTTTTCAGCATTTCTTAGGATTTAAGATATATCTCTTTGCTTTCTTTAGGTTTTCCGATTGGCTAAATCGGAGTATACACGTTCGGGGTTAGGATTTAGCTCCAAATCGTGCTCTGCACTCGATGACAAACCAATCAGGATTTGCTTTGGTTTTGTACTTTGGATTGAATAAGGAAGGACTTTCCGAGCATGGATTATGTTTGGCAATTTAAGTATCTTGTCAGGTTGTGGCAGGATTCTCAATCTCAGCTAAAGTATGGCTTATACTTATCTCGGACCCCTAGGCATGGATTATGCTTAGGGACAGACTGTCTTGTCAGGTCTTGGCAACCATAGCTCTATCCCGACATGGGTATGGATTGTACTTACTAGGACTCTTAAGTATGGATTATACTCTGGAACGGCTTATTGTTTTGTCAGGATTTGGCAAAGGAACTCAATAAAACTCGAGTATGGTTTATGCTCAGTTTGAACTTCCTGGTATGGCTTATACCCGGAAGGTTAGGTCCCTCGTCAGGTTTTGGCAGGATGATTCGAACGTGTCTTGAGTATGGTTTACGCTCAAACAAGCGCCCAAGCATAGTTTATGCTCGAAAGTGTAATTAGTTTTGTCAGGATTTGATACACCTTTCTGCTCTCTTTTCTTCGCAGGTATGGATTATACTTGCAGCTGGCAGGCCCGGCATGGCCTTGGATTATCCAGAACATATCTTCCTTCATTCAGCAAGATATGTTCTGAGGGGCAAAATGTTGACCCGCTTTTTAGTCAAAGCAGTCACACATGAAATCTCTGATCAACAATACGCTCCAGCGTTGGGAATATCGTCAGAAGACGTGAAGTGATTTGGTTGAAATCGCACCACAAAGAAAGAAAGGCCCGGAACTCCTACCAGATGACCTTTTTTGGGCCTGAAAACAGCGATTACGGAGCTGAGCTTTGTAACTCTTGTAGATCTCTGAATCAGCTTCAGTTTGAGCTTTGGTTTGGATCAATCGGACTTACGGCTTGAAAGTTATGCCCGTTTCCGTGAACGCATGCAGAACCGGAAACCTGGAATTTAGCATTGAATAAATCCTCGGATCGGATCGGGTAAATCGGTTCGGATCGGAATGAGGGATCCTGCCTTCACCAACTCATCATCCTCCCTCAACACTTAAATTCCGGTTCGGATCGGAGACTCCAGTTCGGATCGGATGGAATGGAGCAATCCAACCCGCTTCACATCGGATCCTGACAAGAGCACAAAGTCTTCGGGTTGAAGACACCAACTCGGTTCGGATCGGACAACCGAACCGACCCGCCTTACACACTGCACTGAAGTGCTTCCACTCTTCGGATCGAAGACACCAAATCAGTTCGGATCGGAAGTCCGAACCGACCCGCCTTGCACCAGATGTATAGCAACACGTCTCGCCTTCGGTTGGAATGCTCCGGATCGGTTCGGAAGGAAGAGGACCCGAACCGAACCGCTTCGACCTGCTGCTACACCTCAACTTTGACCTGTTCCCAAGGAGTAACTACCTCCTATTAATCCGGATCGGCTTACACCTGTCCTAGCACGAACTGAAGACCACTTCTCCACTATCTCCGAGATGGCCTCTCCACATGCCACGTGCCCCTCCGAACCGATCCTGTTCAGAGCACCTACCAGCTTCTCTACGCCTATAAATACACCACGAGATGGTCATTTCAAGGGACTTTTTCCGGCACTAACACCTCCCGACCTCCATTACCAAGTATTCAAGGACTTTGGGTACTCCTCAACTCAATCAAACACGAGGCTATCGTGCATAAATTCAATCTCTTTTCTCATCTTCTTCATTACAACAAAAGGTTATTATGTATAATCGAATCTCACGGATTGTGAGACACCATTGTAATTGTAATTCCTCAGGATATGAGAAACTATAAAGTGGACGTAGGCTTGGATTGAGCCGAACCACTATAAAAATCTCGTGTGTTCCCTGTTTTTACTGCTTTTTATCTGTAATCTGTGATTTGTGAGGTTTTCACATAGAGTTTGGGTGTTAGGCCCAAATTTCGGTCTAACAGGACCCGAGTCTTATAATGGCTTCATTTTATAAAAAGCATTGCGATGATTTAATCATTTACTTTATTTCATGCACTAGCACTCATTGGAGTAAATGCGTTCCGCGAAAGTGGCGTGGTCCTTTGATTTGCCTTATTATTGTTGTTAATAAGTTATGTAGATTTCTCATACCAGTCCCATGACTGACTCGTAGTTTGTTTCACCTTGCAAACTCGGGTGCCCTCATTTTCACATGGGCAGCCTAGTAACAGGTTTCTGACGCACTTTTGGCTTATGGCGAGGCTTGACTACACCGTGATGACTTGGATTTTCTCCGCCATTATTGTATCTATATTATGATTCCTCCATTCGCGATGTAGACTGATATTTATTTTGTGTACTCTTTATGTATGATTCCGCCTCTGGCGATGGTGACTGATTATGTATCATTATGCACTAAGTAGTATCATGTACTGTACTTCTCTGATGTGATGATATCTATATGATTCCGCTGTCATATGTGTGTAAATTATTCTATTTTCTGTTTATGCTATTATCTATGATCTGCTAATGATGATTAATGTGTTATATTCCAATGATTATCGTTAACACCGTGTAACGGGGTTTTGGGATCGTCACAGCTGGTATCAGAGCTTTGGTTAACCTTAGTTCTGGAGTCTAACACATTAAACACTTCGTCCAAATAGAATCAGTAGTATTCTAAGGCGAGTCGCTCATTAGAGATAGGATTAGTAAAGACCTAGAATGAGCCGAGCAGAATAGCAAAAACAATTTGATCAGTCCATCGTTATCTTTCCGTAAATTTTCTGCTTAATCATGCAATAAACTATCATTTCTGTTAGCTGACTCTTTTCTTGCTTATACAGAATTTGAAAATGGCTACCAGAGCAGCCGCCCATAGAGGAAGCGGTGCCGGCCGAGGCCGAGGAAGGGGCGAAGCCCCAGTTCAAGAAGGACCTTTGATACAACCTCCGGCAGCTCAATACTTCGAGCTAGACCGTGTAGCTAAGAGATATAAGAACTTAGGAGGCAAGACCTTCTCAGGAACTGGCACCGTAATAGACCTTTATACATAGACCTTTATTTATCTAATTTATCCTTTTCTCATATTGTATAAAAACGTTCGTATTTGACTGGCTTCAAATCTGACTACGTTCGGATTTGTCTATCTAGAATAGAACCCAAACCTATTCAAATTATAAATATAATCAAATCTAAACCTTTTTTACATTACAATCAAATATTTAGATTAAAGGATAAATCAAATAAAATAAAAGTACATCGCCCAACTGTTCTCAATTCGCTACTAAAACAAAATCCACAAACCCAATATAAATTGACAAATCTTGCGAAATACATAAAAACCGAGGATTTTAGGGGTTTTGCAATTTAATATTGTCATTATACCAAATCCCCTTATGAATACAAATCCATATGATAATCTACAAATGTAGAATATGCTTAAGAAAATACTAATTCCACTAGAAATGATTAGAAAGGTCGTAGATCTGACATTGTTGTACCTACTTGATATGAACTCCAATCTCTATAGATCTCTATACATAAGAATCAAATGACTAAAATTCTTATATAAATATATCGTGTAATTCCAGATCTATTCAAATCTAAATTCCACAAGTAAAGACTAGAGAAAGAAGAATAGGTTTATAGAAAAAGAAAACCTATTTTTAAATTTCTCTGGAATCAATGGCAGTAGAGTGGAGGCACAAATATAGAGAGTGGCTCGGGTTTAGGTACGGAGTCTAGGGTCTATTTATAGATGTTTGTGTAAACCAGAACGATAGGATTATTAAGAATTAATCCTAACTGTTCGTTTATATAAATTGGCCCAAAAAATCTAACCAAACCTAGCTTTATTGAGCATTTCAGCCGCCAAGCGGTCAACCTCCCCCCAGAAGGGCGGTCAACACCCCTTCTAGGGGGGGTCGACCTCTTGGTCGCTGAATCGCCTAATCAACTTATGTGGGGATGGAGATATTAATTATATATAACATTTATTAAGTCAGATTATTTCTTTTGGTAACGACCCAAGGTTTTCGGCCCTGGAAATCGACATAAATACCTTTATCATAACACATGCCGATCCTCCAAGCACCGAAACACTGGATAGTTATTAGAAAGAAATTAGAGGGTGAGATAAGCAAGAAATAAATATCAGAATAGAAGAAGGAGAAACAACACAACACAGAGTCTCACATCACAGCGGAACAAAATATAATACAGAAATAAATCTTTACTGAGATCTTTTAAAAATACTTACAATATCAGAGTACAACAACACATCTGGACAGTGATAATAACCTGTCCTCCTATATAACACAGTGGAATAGTAGTTATGTAATATCATACGTCTAACCTCTTCCAACTCGTCTCTTCACAGCATTCGACAACTTGAACCTGTACACCCCGGGCTAACCCGAGCATTTACAAAACACCGGGTCAGTCTGGTGAACCAGAGTGAGATAAACTCGCACATTGTTAAGGGTGATCATCCAACTTGATTTTTAAGTTCAAAAATATTTTCTAAGAAAAAGTTAATCGTAAGACAAAATCCACACATAAATACGGATGGTTTTTATCTTACGATAACCCAAAACATTTTTGAAATCAATATCTTTTCTGATATTATAATAGTGTCTAAATACAAGTAGATATCAGTTTAGCGGAATGCTTACATCTCACGCTCCACATCTATAGTATACAATCAAAACCGCGGGCGCTTATTGGAGATTGGATTCCGACTATGACAAGGTATGGGACCACCTGCCGACAGTGTATCTCTAGAGGCGAATACACTGGGTTCAACAAGAACGTCTTGCAACCCGGCCCTCACATGACCGACCACTAATTTCGCTTGAGTGTATCGAATGTATATCACCGACGGTTGGGATCAGCAATCGTCTCCTGAAAAGGGACAGCATCGAATATAGATTAAAGAATGAAATAAAATCTCTAGATAGGTGATTATACACCCTAATGAGAGCGACCCACATAGCCATGCTGCCTGCCCAATTTTTGTCATCTCCCGGTTGATGAGGCTTGAGGCCAGAATTAACTTCTGATCATCTGGTCGTCATTCACTTGAATGCCACATCGTCAGATCCGTCAGATATCACTAATTGATATCCCCAAAAATACTCTAGTCGGAAGCTAAGAGAACAACAATTCTCTACCAACAACTATAGCACGTTTGAAGAAATCAACGTACGTGATCCGTTCGGAAAAACTCTGTCAGACATCCGTCCATACATGTCATCAGGAATAGGATGAACCGAAGGTACTCTCCTACTGCATCCAATATTGGAATCATCCCATGGATATGTAGCGAGAAGTCCTGGTAACCCATAGATTTCAACCACGACAGAATCACAGCTTATCTCTACTTGCCAGGCAGAGAATATTAGTGGTTCTTCCATTTATGAAAATCCACAGTCTTCAATGCTCCATCTCGATCATCTTCTGATTATCTTCATGTGTTTGTAGGTCGGATTGGTTTTCGAATATAAATTCGATCCCGGTCTTTCCATACCAACAATCATATTGGACAGGGTTGATAGTCGGGGATTTAACTATCAAAATATACAGTGATTCAATAATAATAATCCAATGGTTTCACTGGTTCAGTATTCAGCATCAATTGGCCTTTTACTTAAAACAAACCGATTCACTTCTGTTTAATTAAACTTCTAACTCTTTTAATATATAAAAATACGATATTTGAATTCTTACATAATATACTAATGTTCCCAAAAACCATAGTGAAATAACGTACAATCATATTAAATTTCCACTTCAATCTCATTTCAAAACATTTGTTATATTATCACGAACCTCTTTTAACATTACCAACTAATATCACCTTCAGATAATCCCGATGTTGTTCAAGTTGGGGTATTTTAATTACCTCTCAGACCTTGATCAACAACGTTCTTATCTGCAGATAAATATAAGTTGTAATCAACCCAATATTTTATTCCAGTCTCAAAACAATTTCCATTATAAATTTGATTTGGTTATACAATCCTACGACCCACTCCTTTACCCAAATTCACTTTTACCAATCTCCTTTAAAATCTATTCAACCATTTCCCCCATTGGAAATCTTATTTCAAATCCCCCTTTCCACTTGATCTCATTTTCAAGTATCGTTAATGTAAAATTAATGCCTTTACTCTTTTAAACCTCATTTATAAAATTCTGGTTTATCATAAACCCTTCCCATCTTTTTATCGTTTTACTTAATTCAAGTACCTTTAAATCAAGCCCTCGTATTCGCTTACCATTCTCTTTATACTTTGTTATAAAAATTCGGGTTTTAAATATAAAACCCATCCATAAACTTCTTTCACCGTCCATTTGATGCCCTTTAAACTTTAATTACTTTTTTTTATGAATTCAAATAAAAAGTAATTCTCCAGATTTATCATTTACGATAATATTTTATTTCACCCATTAACTATTGCATAAGTAGTTAATCTCTTTATTAACTAAATAGTAAATCCCTTTTTAAATCCTTACCTAAAATTTAAACGGTATTTATTTAACTATTTTAATCAAAACACTTTAATTCGATAATCAATTCCAATTCAAAACGGTCGATTAAATTCACTTAAACGTGGTTATCCCACTAATCGATTCCAATTAGTTCTTACTTTAAATTAATTAAAATATAATCAATTTAAATAACTTCCTTTTAATTGTTTCTTAACAAACAAATTATCCAAATTCTAACCGCAACGGTTAATTTCTATCCCCATATTCATAAATATGATTAATCTCAGATTTACTTTGTAAAATCAATTTATAATAAATCAAAGTATTTAATAAATAAAATATTTATTTATTTCCCTCTTATAAACTTTTATTCAAAATAATATATTTAAAAATCTATCTCCAGTTATAAAATAAATTTTATAATTTCATCTTTATCGACTCACCTAACGGTGAATCAATATTCATAAAACGATTGATTCTATAGGCCATAGGCTGCCAAATACTCAACCAATACTGCCCATTGGTTTAAACCAAACAGATGTTGCATACTCATTAAATAATCAACAAACAGTCAATAACCCCATCAGATCAGTTCATAGATGGTGATATGAAAATAATATATTTTAGGAATCCAGTTGGATCCCTCCAACCTGTTCTTCCCTGAAATCAAACCGGTTATCTCAAATTCGATTATTCAATTCCATTTAGCAAATAACAACTATATAACATCAGCCAACCAATAAAACAATTAAACCAGTTCAAATAATTTCAACAAAACACGTTCATTTTATAACCGTGACCAACGAGGTAAGTTACCTTCATTGGGTCCAATCGTTAAAGTAACGATTTGGTATTTTACTGAAATTAAACAACAGTTTAATTTCATTGGTTAAATCAACAAATGGATAATTAATTAACAAACAGTCATCCATCAGCAATTAGAGCACACAAAATAAAAATCCAATTTATATAAAATATAAATGGGAAAATTGAGTGAGTTTAACTCACCTTGATTTGATTCTGGTGTCAACGGCTCGTTTTAATTAAATTAAACGATTGTTTAATTTAATTAATCATTCCTATTGATTCCAATTCATGTCCAGCCCTGCTCCATGAGGTAGTATTAGTGGAGATGACCCGACATCTCTTGAATCGTCCAATTCTGATCACATATGGATTTGTTATTAATAATTTAAGTTAATATAATTTTATTACTAATTAATTATCGATCATTATTTAAACTAACTAATTACCGTTAAAACTAATTACATTCTAATTAATAGCGATTAGGTCCAACATCTTTGTTTCCTAAATCAAGTTTTTAATTACCCTTACAATTAAGAAAATTAACTTCTAACTCATATTAACTACATTTAATAATATGGTTAGTCAACTAAATTTCATTTTCAGGTTTTAACTCAGTTGATGCTTATCATTTCAAATACTGGCCTACCCTGTTTTATCCTGTTCATTCTTACTAAATTTTTTTTTCTCTTCTTCTAGTTTAATTAATATTGATGAACACTAATTACATTTAAAAGGGAAGTTAGTCCAACAGCTTTGTGTTCTGCATTGTCCTCTTCCGTTCAACAGATGTAGGCTCACCCGAACTTCCCTCCACTACCTTCGATTTAACCAGTGTGAATTTACATTTAATTAACATAAAAACCCTTCCTTAATAATAAAATAAAAAAAATTAATTACGTTGTTTAAAGGAATTCGGCCACTTTGTTTTATTCATGATGCTCATCATGTACGGCTCCCTTCTTCTTTGCATTTCCCAGATCATAGAAAATAGCTCGCCTTCAAACTTCACCCACCCTACTTTATCTTCTCCTTTGCGTCTATCTACAGCCCATCACCGGAACTTCATCAAAGGCCGTCGGTCACTCCACCTTGGCCTCGCCGGAGTTGATCATACCACACCACAAACTGTGCCTTGGGATCCTTAACCACCACCTGAAATCCCGTCATACTCAAAACACCAATCTACCCAAAATTCTAATTCGAATGTTTTGCCATTGTGAGCTGATTTCGGCCCCGACAGTGAAGGAAAACAAATCTCCACCATTCGATCTGTGCATCTCATTGAGTATCACATCTTTGTTGTTGGAAATACTGTGGTTTGTTGTGAGGATCGAACGAGAAAGTGGAGAGAAGTCCGTAGGATTTTCTGCCGTTAATTAGAAAGGGGTGGCGACACTTAATAGGGTTTGGACTGATGTATAAGGTTATTTATAGTGTGGACAAACGGATATAATAATATTAACGAAACTTCTCGTAAAGTAATTGATAAAAACCCCCACAAACGATTTCTGTTTACTGATAAAAATGCTAATCTTAGTGTAAAAAGATATTCCTGACCCAATGGGACAAGTTTCGTCGAAATCCGAGGTCGTTTGAAAACAATTCCTTTATAAAACAAGAAATAAACACGTGTTTTAATTTTGCACAATCACTAGATAAACCCGATCAACTTGAAACTTTGAAATCTCACAATAATTTGTTGATACGAACCCAACGGCACTAGTTTCGTCGCATTCTGAGACTGTTTGCCCGGTAGGCTATTTTTACCGCGCACCGCAATGCCCTTTTTGACACCAATTTTCCCGGTCTCCAAAAATAACAAACCATATACCTATCCTGACTCTAATCGATGATACGAACTCAACAGAACTAGTTTCGTGGATTAATTCGATCGTCTGCTCCAGTTACACTCAAATATCTCTCTATTACATTAATTACGCGCTATAAAAATTATATGGGCGTTTTCGGCTGTCGTGGCCACATACGACATCGGTTTGCCACATAGTTTGATTTTCTGACAATAATTTTACTATACGGTTCCAATGAGACTAATTTCATCGAAAACGGTGTCCGTTTGCAAAATGGCCATTTTAAAGGCCGATAGCGATTTCCATAGCATTTATTTCAAAATTTGATTTAGCCATAACTAGCAATCAATAACACGGAATCTAGATTTTTCTCTTTCATATGAAAACTATTGTCAATACGGTTCCAGTGTTTCTTGTTTCACAGAAATCCGACTTATATCGGACTCTATATATCTAATTGAAGTTCAAAACCCTATATTGCGTACTACAGTGCTATTTCAAGCTCGATTTATAATTATATAAATAAATAATTTTCAAACTTCGTTTTAAATAGAGAATTAAATTCAAAATTCCATTGATAGTCCAAATATAATATTTAAATTAAATAAATTAAATTAAGTATTTGGCTGCCAAAAATACGGGTCGTCACATTCTCCCCCCCTTAGAATAATTTCGTCCTCGAAATTGCTAAGGTAAGAAAAAACATTATAAACCCATTAATTTCCAAATCCAATTTATTTTAAATAGAAAACCAATTCAATATCATAAATAAATATTTTCAAAAATACTGAAAATTTTCTAACACTTTAAATTTTCGAAATTTTTTGCGAGCACCTCCTTTGTACGGCTCAATCGGTACAAGTACAACTCGCCTTTCTAGGCCTTTTCCAATCCAAAAGAAAATAAACAGCCAAGCGGCTTGCCAATTAGGCTCATAAATCACCAAACCCATATAAAAATAAATGTGTACCTTTTTTGTCGGGCATATCATTATATCCTATCCGTTTGCTACCCTGTCAGCATATACAAATGCATTTCTAAACAAAATCCCAATTTTATCCCCAAAACCAAATCCTCCACACGTCCAAGCCAAATCCAATTCTTAACTCAATTTCCATCCAATTTCAATCTCAATCTTTAACTTACCAACCTACTACCATTTTAGATTCCTGTCTCACAATTCAAAATCTGATTCTACTTGATATATTATATCCCGATTCAATTTCCAGTTAATTGGTTTCAATTCAATCCATATTTGTTTTCCCAATTTCTATTTAATTTTGTTTTTGTTCAACAATTTCCCCGGGAGTTTTTAAACAGTGTAGCTCTTTCAAAAACCAAATATTCCTTTTCAGGATTCAAAACAGCTTGTTTTTCTCAAAGCAATTCAAACCAAAATCCTTGGTAGTAACCCGTCACTTAGAACTCGGAAATGAACACCGATGATGTGGCCAGCATCCTCAGAGTTATTTCCCAGCTATCGAAGTGAGTTCAATACTATATCACTTATCAAAACCGTATTCAAACCTTTTCATTTTGAAATCTATTTCAAAATACCAAACACAATGCTCGTAAAACAAATTAAAATCTCCCAGGATTTTAAAATTCTCATATATACAATCCAAGTTCATTGGCAAATTCCTTTCCCACTTTTAGGGATTTTAATTTCAGATTTAATAAATCTGCTTTTATATTATAGGAATTCTAATTGGTTATTTATATAACCGTTTCAGTTATAATCGACCAACACATCCAATATATTATAATATTTCCAATATATATATTTTCTTTATATCAAAATATAATTTGGGTAAATTATTTCATTTACCCTCTTTCAAAACATACTGTGTCGGTTTATCGTACTTGAGTGTTTAGAATCTCCAATCGATACAGTGGATCAAACTGATCGACCAGAACTCATAAACAACTCAAACAAATAAATATCCACAATATAAAATAATTTTTATCAAAATCTATAAATACATTCACTCGTATATATACACTCAACTCAATCTAGGGTACTACTAACCCCATCTCTACCGAGTCACGCCACAGAGCCAAGGTAATTACTTAACCTTCAGCTCGGATACCACTGTAACAAACCAAGGTTTTCGGCCCTGGAAATCGACATAAATACCTTTATCATAACTCATGCCGATCCTCCAAGCACCGAAACACTGAATAGTTATTAGAAAGAAATTAGAGGGTGAGATAAGAAAGAAAGAAATATCAGAATAGAAGAAGGAGAAACAACACAACACAGGGTCTCACATCGCAGCGGAACAAAATATAATACAGAAATAAATCTTTACTGGGATCTTTTAAAAATACTTACAATATCAGAGTACAACAACACATCTGGACAGTGATAATAACCCGTCCTCCTATATAACACAGCGGAATAGTAGTTATGTAATATCATACGTCTAACCTCTTCCAACTCGTCTCTTCACAGCATTCGACAACTTGAACCTGTACACCCCGGGCTAACCCGAGCATTTACAAAACACCGGGTCAGTCTGGTGAACCAGAGTGAGATAAACTCGCACATTGTTAAGGGTGATTATCCAACTTGATTTTTAAGTTCAAAAATATTTTCTAAGAAAAAGGTAATCGTAAGACAAAATCCACACTTAAATACGGATGGTTTTTATCTTACGATAACCCAAAACATTTTTGAAATCAATATCTTTTCTGATATTATAATAGTGTCTAAATACAAGTAGATATCAGTTTAGCGGAATGCTTACATCTCACGCTCCACATCTATAGTATACAATCAAAACCGCGGGCGCTTATTGGAGATTGGATTCCGACTATGACAAGGTATGGGACCACCTGCCGACAGTGTATCTCTAGAGGCGAATACACTGGGTTCAACAAGAACGTCTTGTAACCCGGCCCTCACATGACCGACCACTCATTTCACTTGAGTGTATCGAATGTATATCACCGACGGTTGGGATTAGCAACCGTCTCCCGAAAAGGGACAGCATCGAATATAGATTAAAGAATGAAATGAAATCTCTAGATAGGTGATTATATACCCTAATGAGAGCGACCCACATAGCCATGCTGCCTGCTCAATTTTTGTCATCTCTCGGTTGATGAGGCTTGAGGCCAGAATTAACTTCTGATCATCTGGTCGTCATTCACTTGAATGCTACATCGTCAGATATCACTAATTGATATCCCCAAAAATACTCTAGTCGGAAGCTAAGATAACAACAATTCTCCTCCAACAACTATAGCACGTTTGAAGAAATCAACGTACGTGATCCGTTCGGAAAAACTCTGCCAGACATCCGTCCATACATGTCATCAGGAACAGGATGAACCGAAGGTACTCTCCTACTGCATCCAATATTGGAATCATCCCATGGATCAGTAGCGAGAAGTCCTGGTAACCCATAGATTTCAACCACGGCAGAATCACAGCTTATCTCTACTTGCCAGGCAGAGAATATTAGTGGTTCTTCCATTTATGAAAATCCACAGTCTTCAATGCTCCATCTCGATCATCTTCTGATTATCTTCACGTATTTGTTGGTAGGATTGGTTTTCGAATATAAATTCGATCCCGGTCTTTCCATACCAACAATCGTATTGGATAGGTTTGATAGTCGGTGATTTAACTATCAAAATATACAGTGATTCAATAATAATAATCCAATGGTTTCACTGGTTCAGTATTCAGCATCAATTGGCCTTTTACTTAAAACAAACCGATTCACTTCTGTTTAATTAAACTTCTAACTCTTTTAATATTTAAAAATACGATATTTGAATTCTTACACAATATACTAATGTTCCCAAAAACCATAGTGAAATAACGTACAATCATATTAAATTTCCACTTTAATCTCCTTTCAAAACATTTGTTATATTATCACGTACCTCTTTTAATATTACCAACTAATATCACCTTCAGATAATCCCGATGTTGTTCAAGTTGGGGTATTTTAATTACCTCTCAGACCTTGATCAACAACGTTCTTATTTGCAGATAAATATAAGTTGTAATCAACCCAATATTTTATTCCAGTCTCAAAACAATTTCCATTATAAATTGGATTTGGTTATACAATCCCACGACCCACTCCTTTACCCAAATTCACTTTTACCAATCTCCTTTAAAATCTATTCAACCATTTCACCCGTTGGAAATCTTATTTCAAATCCCCCTTTCCACTTGATCTCATTTTCAAGTATCGTTAATGTAAAATTAATGCCTTTACTCTTTTAAACCTCATTTATAAAATTCTGGTTTATTATAAACCCTTCCCATCTTTTTATCCTTTTATTTAATTCAAGTACCTTTAAATCAAGCCCTCGTATTCGCTTACCAATCTCTTTATACTTTGTTATAAAAATTCGGGTTTTAAATATAAAAACCATCCATAAACTTCTTTCACCATCCATTTGATGCCATTTAAACTTTAATTACTTTTTTTTATGAATTCAAATAAAAAGTAATTCTCCGGATTTATCATTTACGATAATATTTTATTTCACCCATTAACTACTGCATAAGTAGTTAGTCTCTTTATTAACTAAATAGTAAATCCCTTTTTAAATCCTTATCTAAAATTTAAATAGTATTTATTTAACTATTTTAATCAAAACACATTAATTCGATAATCAATTCCAATTCAAAACGGTCGATTAAATTCACTTAAACGCGGTTATCCCACTAATCGATTCCAATTAGTTCTTACTTTAAATTAATTAAAATATAATCAATTTAAATAACTTCCTTTTAATTGTTTCTTAACAAACCAATTATCCAAATTCTAACTGCAACGGTTAATTTCTATCCCCATATTCATAAATATGATTAATCTCAGATTTACTTTGTAAAATCAATTTATAATAAATCAAAGTATTTAATAAATAAAATATTTATTTATTTCCCTCTTATAAACTTTTATTCAAAATAATATATTTAAAAATCTATCTCCAGTTATAAAATAAATTTTATAACATCATCTCTATCGACTCACCTGACGGTGAATCAATATTCATAAAACGATTGATTCTATAGGCCACAGGCTGCCAAATACTCAACCAATATCGCCCATTGGTTTAAACCAAATAGATGTTGCATACTCATTAAATAATCAACAAACAGTCAATAACCCCATCAGATCAGTTCATAGATGGTGATATGAAAATAATATATTTGAGGAATCCGGTTGGATCCCTCCAACCAGTTCTTCCCTGAAATCAAACCGGTTATCTCAAATTCGATTATTCAATTCCATTTAGCAAATAACGACTATATAACATCAGCCAACCAATAAAACAATTAAACCAGTTCAAATAATTTAAACAAAACATGTTCAATTTATAACCGTGACCAACGAGGTAAGTTACCTTCATTGGGTCCAATCGTTAAAGTAACGATTTGGTATTTTACTGAAATTAAACAATAGTTTAACTTCATTGGTTAAATCAACAAATGGATAATTAATTAACAAACAGTCATCCATCAGCAAATAGAGCACACAAAATAAAAATCCAATTTATATAAAATATAAATGGGAAAATTGAGTGAGTTTAACTCACCTTGATTTGATTCTGGTGTCAACGGCTCGTTTTAATTAAATTAAACGGTTGTTTAATGTAATAACCCGGAAATTCTGAGCCAGTTTAAAATTTTTATTTTGGCAATTTTAGCGAATTTTGAATATTTAAAATAGATTATTTTAAATAATATCGACGAGAAATTTATTTTGAATATATTTAGAACGTATATATTATATCCGCCGTCGTTAGAATATAAATAATTATTTATAATTATAAATAGAATTGAAAATGGCGCGGTAGATCGATAATTCGATTTCAAACTTTAATTGAATGTACTGGGTGCAAAACAATCCGGATTTTAGTGAAACCAAAAACATTAGGATCTAATTGATGATATCTTTCCAACGAATCCGAAAAATCAAAATTTCATAGCGGGAATCAAAAGATATGTCCAGTTGAAAATTCTGAATAGTCGCTATGGAATTTCGGCCCTTAAAAATGGGAATTTTGCAAACGACCTCGGATTTCGACGAAACCACTTTTGTTGGGTCCGTGATGTCAAGTTATTGTTAGGTTTTAAATTTCATAATTTTTCGAATCAATATGTGAGCGTGGCAAAGGAAAACGCATTTGACCAGTTTCAGTTGATTTTAATCGACTGGAAATTGGCCATTTTTCCAACGGTCTCAGAATTCGACGAAACTAGTTTTGTTAGGACCATATCGTCAATACGAAGCTAGAAAATATTTTTCTGGAATTTTTCAAGTTAGTATGCGACCCCAGTAAATAGAAATGCGCGTTCAAATTCAATATATAGAGTTATATGTTGATTTTGACGAAAACTGATCGAAACGATCGAATCAGCTTACGATACATATCACAATGTGTTCAGAATGGGGGTAAAACGCTATGGACGACAGGCGGTGGGCCTTATTTAGAGGTCGTTGTAAAAGTACCTTCGTGGAATTTGAAATATGTATATATATATATATATATATATATAATTATATAACCTAGTTAGGTCAACACCCCTTCACGTTTCCTCCTTCAGATCAAAAAAAAAAAAACCGTTGCTCAGGAAATCGCAACCCCCCCTTCCTCCCCGTTCGCCGCCGCCGCCAGGCAAGCGCCCCCCTCCTCCTCGTCAGATCGGAGACCCCCCCTTGCGCGCAACCGCAAAGACCCCCCCCCCCCCTGCGCGCAACCGCGACAGCCCCCCCCCCTCGCCTGCTCCGCCCGCCACCACCGGCGAACTCCAGCCCCCTCCGATCCCTCTTCTCCCCCATCTGCTGTAAGCTTCCATCTTTTTTTTTATTTATTTATTTTGTTTTGTGTTAATCTATTTTAAATATTTTTGCTAGTTTAATCTGATTTTTTTTAGCAAATAGAAAAGAATAGATTTTTCGAATAGAAAAGAATGGATTTTTCAAATAGAAAAGAATGGATTTTTCAAATAGAAAAGAATGGATTTTTCAAATAGAAAAGAATAGAATTTTCAAATAGAAAAGAATAGATTTTTCAAATAGAAAAGATTGAATTTTTAAATTAGTTAAGTTAGGATTTATAAAATAGAATTTCTATATAATAGAGAACATAAAAATAAAATCTTTAAATTTGAAAAGGCGAAATCTTTATATTTGAAAAGGTGAGATTTTTATATATTGAATAGCGTAGTAAAAATTCGATTTTTATATATTGAATAGCATAATAAAAATTCGATTTTTATATATTGAATAGCATAGTAAAAATTCGATTTTTATATATTGAATACCGAAGTAAAAATTCGATTTTTATATATTGAATAGCGAAGTAAAAATTCGATTTTTATATATTGAATAGCGAAGTAAAAATTTGATTTTTATATATTTGATAGTATAGTAAAAATTCGATTTTTATATATTGAATAGCATAGTAAAAATTCTATTTTTATATATTGAATAGCATAGTAAAAATTCGATTTTTATATATTGAATAGCATAGTAAAAATTCGATTTTTATATATTGAATAGCGTAGTAAAAATTCGGTTTTTATATATTGAATAGCGAAGTAAAAATTCGATTTTTACATGTAGTGGCTACGGGCCACGAAAGTGATAAGAGACGAGAGCGACGAAGATTTCTAGTTAAGAAGAGTCGTGGTATTGGATAGCTATCGGTGAGAACTTCTCACTCTTCAATTTCTTTTTCTAGTTATATATATATATGCTAGGATGCAGACGGTGTTTAGTAGCACCCGACACCCGTCATCCACAGACCATGGATGGCTTGTTTGTTTAATTGTTTGGTTGTGTAGTTGGTTAGATTGTTTGGTTTGAATTGAACTGTTTGGTGAAATAGAATGGATTTGATTGATGCGTGAATGGCGTGGGTCTTCACTAGACCGGGGATAAGGCTAGGCCTTGTCCCGTTTCTAGTATCGTGCCGTTATGCCGCCTAAATTTTCTAAAATAAGTTAGAAAAATAAAAATATCATTTTTATTTTGTAAATGAACTGAATAAAAATTCATGTGTAAAAATAAAATATTTTATCGTTAAAAATATAATTTTTAGCGTGAATGTGAATAAATAAATATTTATAAACAAATCGACCGATTTGTTTATATACACTGATTTGACTGATATTGATTGGGTCGATAAATTTTACACATCGCCCAACTGCACAACTAAAATCTGTGTTTGATTGTTTGAAACCCCACACGGGTATTGGGATAATATATGACATACACTAATCCCAATAATTAGCTGTATGTCGATTGATTGATTGACAGGCTGTTATAAGTGTTAGATATCTATATTTGATGCTTATACAGTGTAGTGCACTTTGGATGATGGTTGATTATTTATCATTTCTATTATATACATGTGTTGTATGGAATCCATATAATTAACTTTATATGGTAATTGATTGGGCCTCATTCCAATTTAGAAAATAAAGAATATTATAAAATAAAGGTTCATGTGTTGACCGTACTCATCCGTTGGGATTGGTCATGTGTTGAACGAAATATTTTAACAATAAAATTTACATCTTTATTTTTATAAAATATATTAAATAACAAAAATAGTCACACGTGGACAGTACTCATTCGTTGAGATTAGTCGTGTGTTGACAAAGATGTAGAATCGTGTATTGAAAGAAATATAAATCCATTTGTTGAATATAAAGCCGTGTAGATTAGAGATGCGTTATTTTGACGCGAGCGATATTTATATCGATTATATTCGAATCGAATTTGATTTAATTAGAAAACCAATTTGAATTGAATCGAATAGAAAACCAATTTGAATTGAATCGAATAGAAAACCAATTTGAATTGAATCGAATAGAAAACTAATTTGAACTGAATCGAATAGAAAACCAATTTGAATTGAATCGAATAGAAAACCAATTTGAACTGAATCGAATAGAAAACCAATTTGAATTGAATCGAATAGAAAACCAATTTGAATTGAATCGAATAGAAAACCAATTTGAACTGAATCGAATAGAAAACCAATTTGAATTGAATCGAATAGAAAACCAATTTGAATTGAATCGAATAGAAAACCAATTTGAACTGAATTGAATAGAAAACCAATTTGAATTGAATTGAATAGAAAACCAATTTGAATTGAATCGAATAGAAAACCAATTTGAACTGAATTGAATAGAAAACCAATTTGAATTGAATCGAATAGAAAACCAATTTGAATTGAATCGAATAGAAAACCAATTTGAATTGAATCGAATAGAAAACCAATTTGAATTGAATCGAATAGAAAACGAATTCGAAATGAATTGAATATAAAACGAATTAGAATTGAATTGAAAACGAATTGAAATGAATTCAAATTGAATTGAAATTTGAATTGAATAGAAATGAATTTTAAAACGAATTAATAAGGAAGAATTCAATTTTGATTTAAATTGAAAAGGAAGTTGAAATTGTTTTTGAAACGAATTCAAAACTATTTATAAAATTCGTTTAAATAGGAAATCGACTAAATATATATTATGTATATTATATATATAATATAATGGCCTGAATAGAACGCGCCACGGCAGTTCGTGAATTTCGACCATTTATTTCAAACGGACATTACGGGAGATCCGACCGTCGGATTCTCCTAAATCCGTACCGTTGGGTTCGTATCGAAAAGAGCTTTCTAACGAATATTAGAAATTTGAAATCTAACGGTTGGATTTGGAGATACGTCCAAATCAAATTTGGAAAAGGTCGCTGTAAGTGCAGTTCGATGGCCGTTGATGGAAATTGACTGTACGGGCCTTGATAAAATTATTAAAAATAGTAATAATTTGTGTAATATCATAAGAAATGATTTAGGGAAAATTGGGATGAAAAACTCCATATTTGAAAAGATAAAAATAGTTTTTTATCGAAATGAACTAGTTTTGAACTGAAATTAAAACCCATTAGTTTTTAAATAAATAAATTGGATTTGAAATGGGTTTTAAATAGAATTGATTTGGGTTTATCGTGAAATGTGTTTTAAATGACATTAGTTCTTTAACCCAGTAAAAGGAGTTTTAATGAATCCGCAATTAGATTGAAATGTGAATTGATAATTTAAATTATCAAATTTAGAAAATAAGCGAGAATGGAGTATCACCAGTTTTGCTCCAAGCGATAGTTAAATCTTTAATTAGATTTGAACGTGAAATGGTAATTAATTTTACCGACAACACTGTGGTGTTAGATATGGAGTATTACCAGTTTTGCTTCATGGGATGAATAGGTTGGGATTGGGAAATAAAATAAATAATTACTTCGGTGTGGTTCGCTAATCTCGACTAGTTTAGAAAACCATAATTTGGTTTGAAACGACATCCAAAGGAAGATTAAAGGATAAATTTTAAAGAATTTATCTTGGATAAAATTAATGGGAACCTTTCCCTAAGAATGTGATTTCGTGAATAAAAGGATATTCTGCATTGGAATGAGGCGTATGTTGTGTTTGTATAACATTCGTTTTAATATACGCGGGTTGTTCGGAAAGGCCGGGTTTATACGCATTCTAAATAACCGATTCGACGATAAGTCGAAGATGAAGAGGGTGGTTGAAGACCGGAAGTCTTCACATCGTTTGGGTGATTACTGATGATCTTCATTGGGCTGTACACCCAAGATGAGGGAATCAGTCGGTGGTCGTCCAGACGTACTTGGAGATCGACGGATATGCGAGGAAAGTGCCTCCGGTTTCGTTCAGACCCAGAACGAACTTGTAAATGGATTGTGTGTCTGACATTGGATTTTATTCTGTGTTGATTGATTTCTGTTAAATATATATCTGTTTGGCGGCAGAGAATTTATTCTCTTGCTTAACGCCCTTCTCTGAGACGTACGAGCTTAGAGGTTATATATCGATAGATATCAATCGCATGGCATGAATTGCCTGTGTGGCATACTGAGTTGCATGGATCAAGGCTTCTGTTGAAAAGCAAAGTCTTGTTGTTGATGATCAAAGCATGGCCTTTATGGCTTAGCTTTGTGTATAACGTGAATTCGCGAGCCTCACACCTCGGTATGAGTCAAAAACGGGATACGGACCGTTGGGAGAACACGACGTTTCTTTCTAGCTTTGGTGGTGTCAGTGACTTACCAGCCCTGACATTTATATACTTTTCACCTTTGTGGTTGTTGGAATGAGGCGCCTTGATTATAGGTCTGTAAGGACCGGGAAACGTGTGTTCAGGAATAAATAATCCTCTAACGTAAGTGAGGACCGGCCCAACCGATCCAGTGGCTGCCCAGAGTGCGTAGTCCTGAGCATTTGCTAGAATGTCTCGAAGCGGAGAGGAGCTTGCCCCTTGCCTCGACTCATGACAGAAATCCAATTTCCAATACGTGATATTGCGGTTTTAATTGTAGAACTAGTATGGCGACATGATATATGGTACCCATGCCGTCTATGATTTATATTTATGATTGAAATTGTTTTGACACTATACACTTATTATAGTATCAAATGATTTGTTTTAAACGTATCAAGCATGTTTGGCTATTATAAGGGAAAACCCTATCCTCCGGCTTGCGTTGCATTGTGTGATGGGACCTGGGTCTTATAATAGCTTCATTTTTCGAAAAAGCATTGCGCTGTTTATTCTATGCACTGGTATTCTTGGGAGGAAACCCGTTACGTGTTATACGGCGTGGTCCCTTGAATTACTCTCTTTTAAATTAAAGTTTTAACAACTGTTTTAGTTCTCACACCAGTCACATGACTGGCCTGGAGTTTATTGTTTTAATCTAAACTCTGGGTGCCCCTATTTTCCGCATGGGCAGCTAGTAGTTTTGGTTTTGCAGGTTTATATTCACATGATCCTGGTTTACAGCTGGAACGATATCCGGAAAGCTCTGTATCCGTATATCACCTTCAGTTGTATTTTGTATTATTTTTCCGCTGCTATGTAATTTATTGTAATCTCTGATATTTATCGAATGTAATTTATTCATTTATACTCTGTATATTCTTGTATCTGATGGAATTGTTGTAATAGCAATGAAATGTTCTTCCGTCCGTGTTCATTTGTGTGTTGTTCTCAAAGTATCCGCTCTTTCCTTCACGGGGAAGTTACGGGTTCTCACAGTGGTATTAGAGCTTTGGTTTACAGAGCTCGAGAACAAGACACATTAGAACTATACGAAAGAATTCATCAGATATTGGATTAGTAAAATCCAATTAGAATGACTCGTTAGAGATAGGATCAGTAGTATCCTAGAACGAGTGTGGAGTATATTTTCCAATTGAAAACAATTTTGTTTGAAAATTTAAATCGTTTTATACGTATTTGAATATTTATTTGTTTTGAATATGGACAATCAAGTATATAAAGATTTTGCATATACGCGTCATGAACGTATATTCGAGGTTTTAATATACTAGATAGATATAGAATCATACTCTAGTGGCCCGAAGATGATTCTGATGGTTGAGTACTCGTCGTCAGCATTTATTTTCGAGTGACGAAGGTGTGATTTCTATATATTTCCATTAGAGTGGTGTGAGAACCAAAACTAATATAGCTAGAACACATTGCTATGAATTGGCATCAAAAACATGATTTTTTGTATATGTATCAAAATTATGAATTTGAAACGTTAATCCACGAATAGATTGATGTTTGTGTTGTTTGATTATTGTTGCCTAATTGAATTTTGAACCGTTATGCCTAATAGAATCACATATTGAACATTATTGAAAATTGGTCGCATTTGCTTGCATATAAATATACTTACATTGAACAGGTCATAGCAAGGAGGCTAGAGCAGAGAATAAAATTTGTTTGCCCGACAAATAGGTACATGTTTACTATAATTTACTGTTTTGTTTGGGTGATGATGATTTTATGAGCCGATTGGCTAGCCGCTTGGCTTTTTCTTTTTCTTTTTGAGATCAGAAGGCCTGTATGGCAATTTCGGGATTTTCCCGTGGATCCCGGTGCAGGGGAGGTTATGGTGAAATTTTTCGAAAATTTAGGGTGTTAGCCAAATTTTTGAAGAATTTGAAATTCTCATAAACTTAAAAGTTGGAGAATGGAAGCCAGATAGAACGTAGAGTTGATTAATCAAACCAATTTCGACTTTGTTCCTTTTCGGGGACGAAAAGTTTTAAGTGGGGGAGATTGTAATAACCCGGAAATTCTGAGCCAGTTTAAAATTTTTATTTTGGAAATTTTAGCGAATTTTGAATATTTAAAATAGATTATTTTAAATAATATCGACGAGAAATTTATTTTGAATATATTTAGAACGTATATATTATATACGCCGTCGTTAGAATATAAATAATTATTTATAATTATAAATAGAATTGAAAATGGCGCGGTAGTTCGATAATTCGATTTCAAACTTCAATTGAATGTACCGGGTGCAAAACAATCCGGATTTTAGTGAAACCAAAAGCATTAGGATCTAATTGATGATATCTTTCCAACGAATCCGAAAAATCAAAATTCCATAGCGGGAATCAAAACATATGTCCAGTTGAAAATTCTGAATAGTCGCTATGGAATTTCGGCCCTTAAAAATGGGAATTTTGCAAACGACCTCGGATTTCGACGAAACCACTTTTGTTGGGTCCGTGATGTCAAGTTATTGTTAGGTTTTAAATTTCATAATTTTTCGAATCAATATGTGAGCGTGGCAAAGGAAAACGCGTTAGACCAGTTTCAGTTGATTTTAATCGACTGGAAATTGGCCATTTTTCCAACAGTCTCAGAATTCGACGAAACTAGTTTTGTTAGGACCATATCGTCAATACGAAGCTAGAAAATATTTTTCTGGAAATTATCAAGTTAGTATGCGACCCCAATAAATAGAAATGCGCGTTCAAATTCAATATATAGAGTTATATGTTGATTTTGACGAAAACTGATCGAAACGATCGAATCAGCTTACGATACATATCCCATTGTGTTCGGAATGGGGGTAAAACGCTATGGACGACAGGCAGTGGGCCTCGTTTAGAGGTCGTATGTAAAAGTAACTTCATGGAATTTAAAATAAAATAAATATTTATATAAAATTATATAACCTAGCTAGGTCAACCCCCCCTTCACGTTTACTCCTTCAGATCAAAACAAAACAAAAGAAAAAAAAACCGTTGCTCAGGAAATCGCGACCCCCCCTTCCTCCCCGTTCGCCGCCGCCGCCAGGCAAGCGCCCCCTCCTCCTCGTCAGATCGGAGACCCCCCCCCCCTTGCGCGCAACCGCGAAGACCCCCCTGCGCGCAACCGCGACAGCCCCCCTTCCTCGCCTGCTCCACCCGCCGCCACCGACGAACTCCAGCCCCCTCCGATCCCTCTTCTCCCCCATCCGCTGTAAGCTTCCATCTCTTTTTTTTATTTTTTTTATTTATTTTGTTTTGTGTTAATCTACTTTAAATATTTTTGCTAGTTTAATCTGATTTTTTCTAGCAAATAGAAAAGAATAGATTTTTCAAATAGAAAAGAATAAATTTTTCAAATAGAAAAGAATGGATTTTTCAAATAGAAAAGAATAGATTTTTCAAATAGAAAAGATTAGATTTTTCGAATAGAAAAGATTGAATTTTTAAATTAGTTAAGTTAGGATTTATAAAATAGAATTTCTATATAATAGAGAACATAAAAATAAAATCTTTAAATTTGAAAAGGCGAAATCTTTATATTTGAAAAGGTGAGATTTTTATATATTGAATAGCGTAATAAAAATTCGATTTTTATATAATGAATAGCATAATAAAAATTCAATTTTTATATATTGAATAGCATAGTAAAAATTCGATTTTTATATATTGAATAGCGAAGTAAAAAATTCGATTTTTATATATTGAATAGCGAAGTAAAAATTCGATTTTTATATACTGAATAGCGAAGTAAAAATTCGATTTTTATATATTGAATAGCATAGTAAAATTTCAATTTTTATATATTGAATAGCATAGTAAAAATTCGATTTTTATATATTGAATAGCATAGTAAAAATTCGATTTTTATATATTGAATAGCATAGTAAAAATTCGATTTTTATATATTGAATAGCGTAGTAAAAATTCGGTTTTTATATATTGAATAGCGAAGTAAAAATTCGATTTTTACATATATAGTGGCTACGGGCCACGAAAGTGATAAGAGATGAGAGCGACGAAGATTTCTAGTTAAGAAGAGTCGTGGTATTGGATAGCTATCGGTGAGAACTTCTCACTCTTCAATTTCTTTTTCTAGTTATATATATATATATATACTAGGATGCAGACGGTGTTTAGTAGCACCCGACACCCGTCATCCACAGACCATAGATGGCTTGTTTGTTTAATTGTTTGGTTGTGTTGTTGGTTAGATTATTTGGTTTGAATTGAACTGTTTGGTGAAATAGAATGGATTTGATTGATGTGTGAATGGCGTGGGCCTTCACTAGACCGGGGATAAGGCTAGGCCTTGTCCCGTTTCTAGTATCGTGTCGTTATGCCGCCGAAATTTTCTAAAATAAGTTAGAAAAATAAAAATATCATTTTTATTTTGTAAATGAACTGAATAAAAATTCATATGTCAAAATAAAATATTTTATCGTTAAAAATATAATTTTTAGCGTGAATGTGAATAAATAAATATTTATAAACAAATCGACCGATTTGTTTATATACACTGATTTGACTGATATTGATTGGGTCGATAAATTTTACACATCGCCCAACTGCACAACTAAAATCTGTGTTTGATTGTTTGAAACCCCACACGGGTATTGGGATAATATATGACATACACTAATCCCAATAATTAGCTGTATGTCGATCGATGATTGACAGGCTGTTATAAGTGTTAGATATCTATATTTGATGCTTATACAGTGTAGTGCACTTTGGATGATGGTTGATTATTTATCATTTCTATTATATACATGTGTTGTATGGAATCCATATAATTAACTTTATATGGTAATTGATTGGGCCTCATTCCAATTTAGAAAATAAAGAATATTATAAAATAAAGGTTCATGTGTTGACCGTACTCATCCGTTGAGATTAGTCATGTGTTGAACGAAATATTTTAACAATAAAATTTACATCTTTATTTTTATAAAATATATTAAATAACAAAAATAGTCACACGTGGACAGTACTCATTCGTTGAGATTAGTCGTGTGTTGACAAAGATGTAGAATCGTGTATTGAAAGAAATATAAATCCATTTGTTGAATATAAAGCCGTGTAGATTAGAGATGCGCTATTTTGACGCGAACGATATTTATATCGATTATATTCGAATCGAATTTGATTTAATTAGAAAACCAATTTGAATTGAATCGAATAGAAAACCAATTTGAATTGAATCGAATAGAAAACCAATTTGAATTGAATCGAATAGAAAACGAATTTGAACTGAATCGAATAGAAAACCAATTTGAATTGAATCGAATAGAAAACCAATTTGAACTGAATCGAATAGAAAACCAATTTGAATTGAATCGAATAGAAAACCAATTTGAATTGACTCGAATAGAAAACCAATTTGAACTGAATCGAATAGAAAACCAATTTGAATTGAATCGAATAGAAAACCAATTTGAATTGAATCGAATAGAAAACCAATTTGAACTGAATCGAATAGAAAACCAATTTGAATTGAATCGAATAGAAAACCAATTTGAATTGAATCGAATAGAAAACCAATTTGAACTAATTGAATAGAAAACCAATTTGAATTGAATTGAATAGAAAACCAATTTGAACTGAATCGAATAGAAAACCAATTTGAACTGAATTGAATAGAAAACCAATTTGAATTGAATCGAATAGAAAACCAATTTGAACTGAATCGAATAGAAAACCAATTTGAATTGAATCGAATAGAAAACCAATTTGAATTGAATTGAATAGAAAACCAATTTGAATTGAATCGAATAGAAAACCAATTTGAATTGAATCGAATAGAAAACCAATTTGAATTGAATCGAATAGAAAACGAATTCGAAATGAATTGAATATAAAACGAATTTGAATTGAATTGAAAACGAATTGAAATGAATTCAAATTGAATTGAAATTTGAATTGAATAGAAATGAATTTTAAAACGAATTAATAAGGAAGAATTCAATTTTGATTTAAATTGAAAAGGAAGTTGAAATTGTTTTTGAAACGAATTCAAAACTATTTATAAAATTCGTTTAAATAGGAAATCGACTAAATATATATTATGTATATTATATATATAATATAATGGCCTGAATAGAACGCGCCGCGCCACGGCAGTTCGTGAATTTCGACCATTTATTTCAAATGGACATTACGGGAGATCCGACCGTCGGATTCTCCTAAATCCGGACCGTTGGGTTCGTATCGAAAAGAGCTTTCTAACGAATATTAGAAATTTGAAATCTAACGGTTGGATTTGGAGATACGTCCAAATCAAATTTGGAAAAGGTCGCTATAAGTGCAGTTCGATAGCCGTTGATGGAAATTGACTGTACGGGCCTTGATAAAATTATTAAAAATAGTAATAATTTGTGTAAAATCATAAGAAATGATTTGGGAAAAATTGGGATGAAAAACTCCATATTTGAAAAGATAAAAATAATTTTTTATCGAAATGAACTAGTTTTGAACTGAAATTAAAACCCATTTGTTTTTAAATAAATAAATTGGATTTGAAATGGGTTTTAAATAGAATTGATTTGGGTTTATCGTGAAATGTGTTTTAAATGACATTAGTTCTTTAACCCAGTAAAAGGAGTTTAATGAATCCGCAGTTAGATTGAAATGTGAATTGATAATTTAAATTATCAAATTTAGAAAATAAGCGAGAATGGAGTATCACCAGTTTTGCTCCAAGCGATAGTTAAATCTTTAATTAGATTTGAACGTGAAATGGTAATTAATTTTACCGACAACACTGTGGTGTTAGATATGGAGTATTACCAGTTTTGCTTCATGGGATGAATAGGTTGGGATTGGGAAATAAAATAAATAATTACTTCGGTGTGGTTCGCTAATCTCGACTAGTTTAGAAAACCATAATTTGGTTTGAAACGACATCCAAAGGAAGATTAAAGGATAAATTTTAAAGAATTTATCTTGGATAAAATCAATGGGAACCTTTCCCTAAGAATGTGATTTAGTGAATAAAAGGATATTCTGCATTGGAATGAGGCGTATGTTGTGTTTGTGTAACATTCGTTTTAATATACGCGGGTTGTTCGGAAAGGCCGGGTTTATACCCATTCTGAATAACCGATTCGACGATAAGTCGAAGATGAAGACGGTGGTTGAAGACCGGAAGTCTTCACATCGTTTGGGTGATTACTGATGATCTTGATTGGGCTGTACACCCAAGATGAGAGAATCAGTCGGTGGTCATCAAGACGTACTTGGAGATCGACGGATATGCGAGGAAAGTGCCTCCGGTTTCGTTCAGACCCAGAACGAACTTGTAAATGGATTGTGTGTCTGACATTGGATTTTATTCTATGTTGATTGATTTCTGTTAAATATATATCTGTTTGGCGGTGGAGAATTTATTCTCTTGCTTAACGCCCTTCTCTGAGACGTACGAGCTTAGAGGTTATATATCGATAGATATCAATCGCATGGCATGAATTGCCTGTGTGGCATACTGAGTTGCATGGATCAAGGCTTCTGTTGAAAAGAAAAGTCTTGTGGTTGATGATCAAAGCACGGCCTTTATGGCGTAGCTTTGTGTATAACGTGAATTCGCGAGCCTCACACCTCAGTATGAGTCAAAAACAGGATACGGACCGTTGGGAGAACACGACGTTTCTTTCTAGCTTTGGTGTTGTCAGTGACTTACCAGCCCTGACATTTATATACTTTTCACCGTTGTGGTTGTTGGAACGAGGCGCCTCGATTTTTGGTCTGTAAGGACCGGGAAACGTGTGTTCAGGAATAAATTATCCTCTAACGTAAGTGAGGACCGGCCCAACCGATCCAGTGGCTGCCCAGAGTGCGTAGTCCTGAGCATTTGCTAGAATGTCTCGAAGCGGAGAGGAGCTTGCCCCTTGCCTCGACTCATGACGGAAATCCAATTTCCAATACGTGATATTGCGGTTTTAATTGTAGAACTAGTATGGCGACATGATATATGGTACCCATGCCGTCTATGATTTATATTTATGATTGAAATTGTTTTGACACTATACACTTATTATAGTATCAAATGATTTGTTTTAAACGTATCAAGCATGTTTGGCTATTATAAGGGAAAACCCTATCCTCCGGCTTGCGTTGCATTGTGTGATGGGACCTGGGTCTTATAATAGCTTCATTTTTCGAAAAAGCATTACGTTGTTTATTCTATGCACTGGTATTCTTGGGAGGAAACCCGTTCCGTGTTATACGGCGTGGTCCCTTGAATTACACTCTTTTAAAATAAAGTTTTAACAACTGTTTTAGTTCTCACACCAGTCACATGACTGACCTGGAGTTTATTGTTTTAACCTAAACTCTGGGTACCCCTATTTTCCGCACGGGCAGCTAGTAGTTTTGGTTTTGCAGATTTATATTCACAGGATCCTGGTTTATAGCTGGAACGATATCCGGAAAGCTCTGTATCCGTATATCACCTTCAGTTGTACTTTGTATTATTTTTCCGCTGCTATGTAATTTATTGTAATCTCTGATATTTATCGAATGTAATTTATTCATTTATACTCTGTATATTCTTGTATCTGATGGAATTGTTGTAATAGCATTGAAATGTTCTTCCGTCTGCGTTCATTTGTGTGTTGTTCTCAAAGTATCTGCTCTTTCCTTCACGGGGAAGTTACGGGTTCTCACATTTAATTTAATTAATCATCCTAGTTTATTCCAATTCATGTCCAGCCCTGCTCCATGACGTAGTATTAGTGGAGATGACCCGACGTCTCTTGAATCGTCCAATTCTGATCACATATGGATTTGTTATTAATAATTTAAGTTAATATAATTTTATTACTAATTAATTATCGATCATTATTTAAACTAACTAATCACCGTTTAAACTAATTACGTTCTAATTAATAGCGATTAGGTCCAACATCTTTGTTTCCTAAATCAAGTTTTTAATTACACTTACAATTAAGCAAATTAACTTTTAACTCATATTAACTACATTTAATAATATGGTTAGTCAACTAAATTTCATTTTCGGGTTTTAACTCAGTTGATGCTTATCATTTCAAATACTGGCCTACCATGTTTTATCCTGTTCATTCTTACTAAAGTTATTTTTTTCTCTTCTTCTAGTTTAATTAATATTGATGAACACTAATTACATTTAAAAGGGAAGTTAGTCCAACAGCTTTGTGTTCTGCATTGTCCTCTTCCGTTCAACAGATGTAGGCTCACCCGAACTTCCCTCCACTACCTTCGATTTAACCAGTGTGAATTTACATTTAATTAACATAAAAACCCTTCCTTAATTATAAAATAAACAAATTTAAGTACATTGTTTAAAGGAATTCGGCAACTTTGTTTCATTCCTGATGCTCATCATGTACGGCTCCCTTCTTCTTTGCATTTCCCAGATCATAGAAAATAGCTCGCTTTCAAACTTCACCCACCCTACATTGCCTTCTCCTTTGCGTCTATCTACAACCCATCACCGGAACTTCATCAAAGTCCGCCGGTCACTCCACCTTAGCCTCGCCGGAGTTGATCACACCACACCAGAAACCGTGCCTTGGGGTCCTTAACCACCACCGCAAATCCCGTCATACTCAAAACACCGATCTACCCAAAATTCTAATTCGAATGTTTTGCCATTGTGAGCTGATTCCGGCCCCGACAGTGAAGGAAAACAAATCTCCACCATTCGATCTGTGCATCTCATTGAGTATCACATCTTTGTTGTTGGAAATACTGTGGTTTGTTGTAAGGATCGAACGAGAAAGTGGAGAGAAGTCCGTAGGATTTTCTGCCGTTAATTAGAAAGGGGTGGCGGCACTTAATAGAGTTTGGACTGATGTATAAGGTTATTTATAGTGTGGACAAACGGATATAATAATATTAACAAAACTTCGTTGTAAAGTAATTGATAAAAACCCCCACAAACGATTTCTATTTACTGATAAAAATGCTAATCTTAGTGTAAAAAGATATTCCTGACCCAATGGGACAAGTTTCGTCGAAATCCGAGGTCGTTTGAAAAAATTTCCTTTATAAAACTAGAAATAAACACGTGCTTTAATTTTCCACGATCACTAGATAAACCCGATCAACTTGAAACTTTGAAATCTTACAATAATTTGTTGATACGAACCCAACGGCACTAGTTTTGTCGCATTCTGAGACTGTTTGCCCGGTAGGCTATTTTTACCGCGCGCCGCAATGCCCTTTTTGACACCAATTTTCCCGGTCTCCAAAAATAACAAACCATATGCCTATCCTAACTCTAATCGATGATACAAACTCAACAGAACTAGTTTCGTGGCTTAATTCGATCGTTTGCTCCAGTTACACTCAAATATCTCTCTATTATATTAATTACGCGCTATAGAAATTATATGGGCGTTTTGGCTGCCGTGGCCACATACGACATCGGTTTGCCACGTAATTTGATTTTCTGACAATAATTTGACTATACGGTTCCAATGAGACTAATTTCATCGAAAACGGTGTCCGTTTGCAAAATGGCCATTTTAAAGGCCGATAACGATTTCCATAGCGTTTATTTCAAAATTTGATTTAGCCATAACTAGCAATCAATAACACGGAATCTAGATTTTTCTCTTTCATATGAAAACTATTGTCAATACGGTTCCAGTGTTTCTTATTTCATAGAAATCCGACTTATATCGGACTCTATATATCCAGTTGAAGTTCAAAACCCTATATTCGGTACTACAGCGCTATTTCAAGCTCGATTTATAATTATATGAATAAATAATTTTCAAACTTCGTTTTAAACAGCAAATTAAATTCTAAATTCCATTGGTAGTCCAAATATAATATTTAAATTAAATAAATTAAATTAAATATTTGGCTGCCAAAAATACGGGTAGTCACATTCTTCCCCCCTTAGAATAATTTCGTCCTCGAAATTGCTAAGGTAAGAAAAAACGTTATAAACCCATTAATTTCCAAATCCAATTTATTTTAAATAGAAAACCAATTCAATATCATAAATAAATATTTTCAAAAATATTGAAAATTTTCAAACACTTTAAATTTCCGAATTTTTTTGCCAGCACCTCCTTTGTACGGCTCAATCGGTACAACTACAACTCGCCTTTCTAGGCCTTTTCCAATCCAAAAGAAAATAAACAGCCAAGCGGCTTGCCAATTAGGCTCATAAATCACCAAACCCATATAAAAATAAATGTGTACCTTTTTGTCGGGCATATCATTATATCTTATCCGTTTGCTACCCTGTCAGCATATACAAATGCATTTCTAAACAAAATCCCAATTTTATCCCCAAAATCAAATCCTCCACACATCCAAGCCAAATCCCATTCTTAACTCAATTTCCATCCAATTTCAATCTCAACCTTTAACTTACCAGCCTACTACCATTTTAGATTCCTGTCTCACAATTCAAAATCTGATTCTACTTGATATATTATATCCCGATTCAATTTCCAGTTAATTGGTTTCAATTCAATCCATATTTGTTTTCCCAATTTCTATTTAATTTTGTTTTTGTTCAACAATTTCCCCGGGAGTTTTTAAACAGTGTAGCTCTTTCAAAAACCAAATATTCCTTTTCAGGATTCAAAACAGCTTGTTTTTCTCAAAGCAATTCAAACCAAAATCCTTGGTAGTAACCCGTCACTTAGAACTCGGAAATGAACACCGATGATGTGGCCAGCATCCTCAGAGTTATTTCCCAGCTATCGAAGTGAGTTCAATACTATATCACTTATCAAAACCGTATTCAAACATTTTCATTTTGAAATCTATTTCAAAATACCAAACACAATGCTCGTAAAACAAATTAAAATCTCCCAGGATTTTAAAATTCTCATATATACAATCCAAGTTCATTTGCAAATTCCTTTCCCACTTTTAGGGATTTTAATTCCAACTCTAATTTTAATTTCAGATTTAATAAATATGCTTTTATATTATACGAATTCTAATTGGTTATTTATATAACCGTTTCAGTTATAATCGACCAACACATCCAATATATTATAACATTTCCAATATATATATTGTCTTTATATCAAAATATAATTTGGGTAAATTATTTCATTTACCCTCTTTCAAAACATACTGTGTCGGTTTATCGTACTTGAGTGTTTAGAATCTCCAATCGATACAGTGGATCAAACTGATCGACCATAACTCATAAACAACTCAAACAAATAAATCTCCACAATACAAAACATTTTTTATCAAAATTTACAAGTACGTTCACTCGTATATATACACTCAACTCAATCTAGGATATTGCTAACCCCATCTCTACTGGGTCACGCCACAGATCCAAGGTAATTACTTAACCTTCAGCTCGGATACCACTGTAACGACCCAAGGTTTTCGGCCCTGGAAATCGACATAAATACCTTTACCATAACTCATGCCGATCCTCCAAGCATCGAAAACACTGGATAGTTATTAGAAAGAAATTATAGGGTGAGATAAGAAAGAAAGAAATATCAGAATAGAAGAAGGAGAAACAACATAACACAGAGTCTCACATCGCAGCGGAACAAAATATAATATAGAAATAAACCTTTACTGAGAGCTTTTAAAAATACTTACAATATCAGAGTACAGCAACACATCTGGACAGTGATAATAACCTGTCCTCCTATATAACACAACGGAATAGTAGTTATGTAATATCGTACGTATGAACTCTTCCAACTCGTCTCTTCACAGCATTCGACAACCTGAACCTGTACACCCCGGGCTAACCCGAGCATTTACAAAACACCGGGTCAGTCTGGTGAACCAGAGTGAGATAAACTCGCACATTATTAAGGGTGATCATCCAACTTGATTTTTAAGTTCAAAAATCTTTTCTAAGAAAACGGTAATCGTAAGACCAAATCCACACATAAATACGGACGGTTTTTATCTTACGATAACCCAAAACATTTTTGAAATTAATATCTTTTCTGATATTATAATAGTGTCTAAATACAAGTAGATATCAATCTAGCGGAACGCTTGCATCTCACGCTCCACATCTATAGTATACTATCAAAATCGCGGGCGCTTACTGGAGATTGGATTCCGACTATGACAAGGTATGGGACCACATGCCGATAGTGTATCTGTAGAGGCGAATACACTGTGTTCAATAAGAACGTCTTGCAACCCGGCCCTCACATGACCGACCACTCATTTCGCTTGAGTGTATCGAATGTATATCACTGACGGTTGGGATCAACAACCGTCTCCCAAAAAGGGACAACATCGAATATAGATTAAAGAATGAAATGCTCTAGATAGGTGATTATACACCCTAATGAGAGCGACCCACATAGCCATGTTGCCTGCCCGATTTTTGTCATCTCCCGGTTGATGAGGCTTGAGGCCAGAATTAACTTCTGATCATCTGGTCGTCATTCACTTGAATGCCACATCGTCAGATCCGTCAGATATCACTAATTGATATCCCCAAAAATACTCTAGTCAGAAGCTAAGAGAACGGCAATTTTCCGCCATCAACTATAGCATGTTTGAAGAAATCAACGTACGTGATCCGTTCGGAAAAACTCTACCAGACATCCGTCCATACAAGTCATCCAGGAACAGGATGAACCGAAGGTACTCTCCTACTGCATCCAATATAGGAATCACCCCACGGATCAGTAGCGAGAAGTCCTGGTAACCTGTAGATTTCAACCACGACAGATTCACCGCTTATCTCTACTTGCTAGGAAGAGAATATTAGTGGTTCTTCCATTTATGAAAATCCACAGTCTTCAATGCTCCATCTTGATCATCTTCTGATTATCTTCACGTATTTGTTGGTCGGAATGGTTTTCGAATATAAATTCGATCCCGGTCTTTCCATACCAACAATCGTATTAGACAGGTTTGATAGTCAGTGATTTAACTATCAAAATATACAGTGATTCAATCATAACAATCCAATTGTTTCACTGGTTCACTATTCAGCATCAATTGGCCTTTTACTTAAAACAAACCGATTCACTTCTGTTTAATTAAACTTCTAACTCTTTTAATATTTAAAAATACGATATTTGAAATCTTACATAATATACTAATGTTCCCAAAAACCATAGTGAAATAACGTACAATCATATTAAATTTCCACTTCAATCTCCTTTCAAAACATTTGTTATATTATCACGAACCTCTTTTACCATTACTAACTAATATAACCTTCAGATAATCCCGATGTTGTTCAAGTTGGGGTATTTTAATTACCTCTCAGACCTTGATCAACAACGTTCTTATCCGCAGATAAATATAAGTTTAATCAACCCAATATTTTATTCCAGTCTCAAAACAATTTCCATTATAAACTGGATTTGGTTATACAATCCTACGACCCACTCCTTTACCCAAATTCACTTTTATCAATCTCCTTTAAAATCTATTCAACCATTTCCCCCGTTGGAAATCTTATTTCAAATCCCCCTTTCTACTTGATCTCATTTTCAAGTATCGTTAATGTAAAATTAATGCCTTTACTCTTTTAAACCTCATTTATAAAATTCTGGTTTATTATAAACCCTTCCCATCTTTTTATCCTTTTACTTAATTCAAGTACCTTGAAATCAAGCCCTCGTATTCGCTTACCATTCTCTTTATACTTAGTTATAAAAATTCGGGTTTTAAATATAAAACCCATCCATAAACTTCTTTCACCATCCATTTGATTCCCTTTCAACTTTAATTACTTTTTTTTATGAATTCAAATAAAAAGTAATTTTCCAATTTTATCATTTACGATAATATTTTATTTCACCCATTAACTACTGCAGAAGTAGTTAATCTCTTTATTAACTAAATAGTAAATCCCTTATTAAATCCCTATCTAAAATTTAAACAGTATTTATTTAACTATTTTAATCAAAACACATTGATTCGATAATCAATTCCAATTTAAAACGGTCGATTAAATTCCCTTAAACGCGGTTATCCCACTAACCGATTCCAATTAGTTCTTACTTTAAATTAATTAAAATATAATCAATTTAAATAACTTCCTTTTAATTGTTTCTTAACAAACCAATTATCCAAATTCTAACCGCTACGGTTAATTTCTATCCCCATATTCATAAATATGATTAATCTCAGATTTACTTTGTAAAATCAAGTTATAATAAATCAAAGTATTTAATAAATAAACTATTTATTTATTTCCCTCTTATAAACTCTTATTCAAAATAATATATTTAAAAATCTATCTCCAGTTATAAAATGAACTTTATTACTTCATCTATCGACTCACCTGACGGTGAATCAATATTCATAAAACGATTGATTCTATAGGCCACAGGCTGCCAAATACTCAACCAATACCGCCCATTGGTTTAAACCAAACAGATGTTGCATATTTAGTCAATAATCAACAAACAAGTCAATAACCCCATCAGATCAGTTCATAGATGGTGATATGAAAATAATATATTTGAGGAATCCGGTTGGATCCCTCCAACCTGTTCTTCCCTGAAATCAAAACGGTTATCTCAAATTCGATTATTCAATTCCATTTAGCAAATAACGACTATATAACATCAGCCAACCAACAAAACAATTAAATCAGTTCAAACAATTCCAACTAAACACGTTCATTTTATAACCGTGACCAACGAGGTAAGTTACATTCATTGGGTCCAATCATTAAAGTAACGATTTGGTATTTTACTAAATTAAACAACAGTTTAATTTCATTGGTTAAATTAACAAATGGATAATTAATTAACAAACAATCAACCATCAGCAAATAGAGCACACAAAATAAAAACCCAATTTATATAAAATATAAATGGGAAAACTGAGTGAGTTTAACTCACCTTGATTTGATTCTGGTGTCAACGGCTCGTTTTAATTAAATTAAACAGTTGTTTAATTTAATCAATCATCCCAGTTAATTCCAATTCATGTCCAGCCCTGCTCCATGACGTAGTATTAGTGGAGATGACCCGACGTCTCTTGAATCATCCAATTCTGATCACATATGGATTTGTTATTAATAATTTAAGTTAATATAATTTTATTACTTATTAATTATCGATCATTATTTAAACTAACTAATTACCGTTTAAACTAATTACATTCTAATTTATATCGATTAGGTCCAACATCTTTGTTTCCTAAATCAAGTTTTTAATTACCCTTACAATTAAGCAAATAGAATTCTAACTCATATTAACTACATTTAATAATATGGTTAGTCAACTAAATTTCATTTTCAAGTTTTAACTCAGTTGATGCTTATCATTTCAAATACTGGCCTACCCTGTTTTATCCTGTTCGTTCTTACTAAAGTTATTTTTTTCTCTTCTTCTAGTTTAATTAATATTGATGAACACTAATTACATTTAGAAGGGAAGTTTGTCCAACAACTTTGTGTTCTGCATTGTCCTCTTCCGTTCAACAGATGTAGGCTCACCCGAACTTCCCTCCACTACCTTCGATTTAACCTGTGTGAATTTACTTTTAATTAACATAAAAACCCTTCCTTAATTATAAAATAAACAAATTTAATTACGTTGTTTAAAGGAATTCGGCCACTTTGTTTCGTTCCTGATGCTCATCATGTACGGCTCCCTTCTTCTTTGCATTTCCTAGATCATAGAAAATAGCTCGCCTTCAAACTTCACCCACCCTACTTTGTCTTCTCCTTTGCATCTATCTACAATCCATCACCGGAACTTCATCAAAGGCCACTGGTCACTCCACCTGGGCCTCGCCGGAGTTGATCACACCACACCAGAAACCGTGCCTTGGGATCCTTAACCATTACCTGAAATCCCGTCATACTCGAAACACCGATCTACCCAAAATTCTAATTCGAATGTTTTTCCATTGTGGGCTGATTCCGGCCCCGACAGTGTAGGAAAACAAATCTCCACCATTCGATCTATGCATCTCATTGAGTATCACATCTTTGTTGTTGGAAATACTATGGTTTGTTGTGAGGATCGAACGAGAAAGTGGAGAGAAGTCCGTAGGATTTTCTGCCGTTAATTAGAAAGGGGTGGCGACACTTAATAGGGTTTGAACTGATCTATAAGGTTATTTATAGTGTGGACAAACAGATATAATAATATTAACAAAACTTCGTCGTAAAGTAATTGATAAACACCCCAACAAACGATTTCTGTTTACTGATAAAAATGCTAATCTTAGTGCAAAAAGATATTCCGGACCCAATGGGACAAGTTTCATCGAAATCCGACGTCGTTTGAAAAAATTTCCTTTATAAAACCAGAAATAAACACGCGTTTTAATTTTCCACGATCACTAGACAATCCCGATCAACTTGAAACTTTGAAACCTCACAATAATTTGTTGATACGAACCCAACGACACTAGTTTCGTCGCATTCTGAGACTGTTTTCCTGGTAGGCTAATTTTACAGCGCACCGCAATGCCCTTTTTGACACCAATTTTCCCGGTCTTCAAAAATAGCAAACTATATACCTATCCCGACTCTAATCGACGATACGAACTCAACGGAACTAGTTTCGTGGCTTAATTCGATCGTATGCTCCAGTTATACTCAAATATCTCTCTATTACATTAATTACGTGCTATAGAAATTATATGGGCGTTTTCGGCTGCCGTGGCCACATACAACATCGGTTTGCCATGTAGTTTGATTTTCTGACAATAATTTGACTATACGGTTCTAATGAGACTAATTTCATCGAAAACGGAGTCCGTTTGCAAAATGGCCATTTTAAAGGCCGATAACGATTTCCATAGCGTTTATTTCAAAGTTTGATTTAGCCGTAACTAGCAATCAATAATACGGAATCCAGATTTTTCTCTTTCATATGAAAACTATTGTCAATACGGTTCCAGTGTTTCTTGTTTCACAGAAATCCGACTTATATCGGACTCTATATATCCAGTTGAAGTTCAAAACCCTATATTGCGAACTGCAGCGCTATTTCAAGCTCGATTTATAATTATATAAATAAATAATTTTCAAACTTCGTTTTAAACAGCGAATTAAATTCTAAATTCCATTGATAGTCCAAATATAATATTTAAATTAAATAAATTAAATTAAATATTTGGCTGCCAAAAATACGGGTCGTCACACTTTCCTTACGCATATTATTCTTGTCTCCTTATCCTTATCTTCTCATTTGAAATTCAAATCCATCATATTATTTTATCTCTTGGATATATATTATTTATTAAACCACACACACACACACATGCGTTTACTGTCTAATTTCATTGAACTGTAGTTTCTTCATACGATCACTGTTTTCAACATATTATATATGAAAACGACTTATAATTTCGCCATGAATACAAATAAAATATTTTTGTAGATAAATTCTTAGCGCCGCAAAATTTCACTTTTTAGCATGTTTATATTTTGTTTTTTAATTGCTCATTTCTGTTAATTATTAATATTTATATTTTTAGGTATATTTTACAGGGTGTTACAGGGTGTATATGCGGAAGTGTTGATAGAGTGATATATATTATACTTGATATAACTATGCAAGTAAAAATTTAATGAGATAAATACTAAGATATCATAGATAAGCAATATGTAAATGCAATTAATAAATAAAAAATGACACTATGAATTTTATACTGGTTAGGAGCTCCCTCCCACGTCCAGTCAGAGACTCCTTAGAATTTCACTAAACAAAACCCACTCTTAACCCTGAGGAATAGGTCTTTACAACCCTGAGCAGTGGAACAGGGACCTGAGTAGCAGAACAAGATTTTTCCTCAGCAGCCAAAAAGGACTTGATGCGCCTGAGCAGCAGAATAAGACTTCACACAAAAAAGAAAACTTTATAGTCTATTTGTGCTCTTTGATAACATGGATTTTCTCTTTACATTATACCCTTCCTATAACCTTCTCCTTGAATATATGTATATATAGTTTAAGTATATGGAAATAAGGAAGAAAGATGTTGCTTAAATATAGAGTATGAAAGTATGTTCAAGAAAATTTTCAAAATGCAAAAAATAGAGTATAAGAAGTATATAAATAGATCAGAAGTAATAAAGGTGAGTTTGTATGATGTTAGATCACCTATATATAGTGGTTTAATAGTTGTAACTTATGGCGAAGAGACTCGGCGAAAAGTAGTGTCTAAATATTTTGATAAAAGGTCGTATGTCTTCACGAAAAATGGTGACTTTTCAGAAAATATAGTCATTGCAGAAATTCAGTCGACTAAAGTTCCAAGTCAGTCAACTGAACATTCAAACATATATGTATATATGTGTGCACTTCTGCATATTGCACAAAATTGTGCTGGTCAATCGACTGACCTGCCAGGTCAGTCGACTGACCTAGCACTTTCTGTACAGTATGCACAAATTTATGCATATATAAATATAAAATTAATTTAATATATATACATATTCTTTGAGGAGGGATTTTAACAAGTATTAACCTACGATTCAAGACTGATCTTTTATATACTAGCTTGAGATCTTGTTGTTGATATTCTCTTTTTGTCATCATTCTTGTTGTTCTTTGTGTCATGAATCAAAACTATGACTTAACACATGTATGATGGTGAATCATGACTTTTCTTTTCACAACAGAACACACATTTGGGCACCCAAGGGCCCAACCTCCTATTAAGGAAGCCACTTATATAGTTGTAAACTATTTTCAAAGTTGGCTATGTGAGACAATATATTTCATTGAAAAACTTCAACATATTAAACATCGATAAAGTCCAAAATAATTTGACTGTATATATTAACAAGTTTACTATTGCCGATGAACAACGATATCATCCTTGACCTAGAGTGGATGGTGACGACGATGATGAAGATGAAACATTTGGTCGTGAGGATGATGTTGATCACTTTGGTGAGTTTTAGTCTTTCCTCTTTGTATATCAATTTTTGTATTTGCTAATCAGTGTATTATCAGTGCATATTAGTGTAATATCGGTGAAATTTCCTATTAGTTTTGAGGTTTACTATCATTAAGTAATCAAGTTCGAGATTTGCTATCATCATTTTAATGGCGTTTGTATTTCATATATAGTATAAGTATTGGTATTTGAATTTCATTTTATTATTATGAAAGTGTTTATATTTCATTTTAAGAAGAAACAAACATACTTATGTTTGTTTCTATTCAGATTCGCAGATGCTTACCATTTACTCTTTTAAGTGGCACTTGATGTGCTCTTTCAAATGTCACTTGATTCATGTGACATGGATCATGATTTTTTTATTTAAATGAAAGTTTTATAAAGTTCCAAAAAATTATAATGAAAAATGAAAGCTGGACTCCACAAGGTCACTTTATACTAACTAAAGCTTACACAAAATTCGGTTGTAGACATATAAGAGAGGTATTAAACCAAGATTTTTGGGTGACACTAACCGAAACGCTTAACAATCGTGCTAGTTATTGATTAACTTGAACGATTTTGGGAACTAGGAGTATTCATGTCACATTTACTATAGATTATCGAGGATATTGAAGCATTATAAGGAAAGCGGAGGCAAAACCCTATTTCAATTTACATGAGCTATGTTTGGATCATGATATTTTTGCAAGTATTATATTAATTTTGTCGGACATGCTGCGTATGATCTTTGGGTTATCTACGTTAGACAATTTAAATGGTGTTCGTGTTAGTTAAGAAAGTAATTTACCTCCACTAAGTTTTATTTACTTTAGAATTCAAGTTACTCTTGTTATCGAATTCAAATACGCACTTAAGATAGGAACAACATTACAAACATACTTAATTAAGCTATTTCAAAATTACTTAAACTATTAGATACACTGAAACAAGAGATTGACGTAGATAATAAATAAACACACTAACTTATTTGAAAATTGCCTCCATCCATCTTATAATATAATCGAGTTGTGATGACCGCCCATTACCCCTGCACTAAACAAGAGACATAATGAACTGAAAGGTGTGCCTGGCAGTTATGGACGATAATTGGAGTAGGTTAACAAAATCGGAACCTATCGTAGAACTCACAACACAAGGATAAAATATAATAGAACATATACAACAGGTAATAGTTGTGAAGCATCATATAGAAAACTTTTCAAACTTTCACAACATCCTGAATGATTATCCCAACATCATAGGAAATATCAAGTATGTACATAAGGACTTACTACAACACTTATAGAGCAACTCAAACAGCGGAAACAAAAATACTATGTAGTAGTAAAAGTAATACGCCAGCCTCCTGCTTGCCTTCGTACAACAACATCATCCTCACTTGTCACCTGTCACCTGCTACTTAGTCTACCCATCCACAACCGGATGAACAATCCAAGGTAATAAGAGGAAACATAAAACCTTGAGTCAGACAACATTCTTAGTGAGCGATAAAACAACTAACAAACTTCAACAATAAAGTATATGAGGATGGATAGATACTAATCTACCGACAACACCAGAGAAGAACTTAACCCCGTCTTCCTTACATCGGAAGTGATAGCCTTTACCATAAACAATTCAACCATCCATCCATGGAAACCAGAACACCCATTCAATCATGGTAGAGCACTCATAACATCCAGATCATATGTATCTCATGTAAACCATCCTAATCGAATTCAACATCCCACAAGCACAAGCCCCGGAGGCCTAAACCAATATCAGACAAGCACCCAAGGAACATCTCCTTCGACGTTGGTCAACCTACATGAAACGGTTCAAACAAGGGAACTAATAAACCATGACAGACTCTGGCTATCACCGCCAATCCTGCTTTGAAACCATCGTTAATCGTATGATGGCCAACCTTGCCATATGTCAAGGGCTAGTGGCAACCCCAGTTCTAGCATAAACTCCATACGCCTTTCAACGATATGTATGTATGTCCAACCTTGACAACTAGGCCTTTCAACGATACCCAAGGTACTTGACCTACAACTGGTATTTTAGACATCTCTAGTATACCCCTGCTTCGAGCCTGCTAGAACTTATGACAACAATAATCTCTTGGCCATCACATCTCTAGTCATCCAACCCGACGACTTTTCATAGCTCAAGCATCCTTCTCAAGCAACCATTATTCACCAACTCACAACCTTTGAGTTGTCACCTCATTCGTTGTTCCACACCGATCAACGAACACATTTCAATTAAACCTTCCTCCTTGAATTCAATTCGAAGCCACACCATCACCAAACCAAATTACATTACTACGGTGAGGCTAGGGTTCGGAGGGTTGCCCCTGAAAATAAATAAATTAAAAGCACCTTTCGTTCAAATCTGGGTCGTACCCAAAAAATAAAATTTTCAGAAACAACCCTGGCGCGACCGACCCCCTCCTCCTCTGGTGCGACCGACCCTATGGCTCAACCACTGGACCGACCGACCCCTTCACTTGGTATAACCAGAGACCAACCGAACCCTTCAGCTAGGTGCACGGCCGACCTTGTCATTGTTCGGCCCAAACTCATGCTCAAGCCAACACTACTCGACTGACCACCTTCCACCATAACCATGCTCGAGCACGTGCTCGACCGACCCTAGCTTGCTCAACCAGAAATACTGCTCGACCCTGGCACGCTTGACCCTGACCCTAACCAATTCCTGCATCATCTACACATGCATGACTGACCCAGTTAGGTTCGACCGACCCACTCATGAAATCAACCCCAGGCTCGCTCGCTCGACCGACCCTCACTTCCCTAGGCTCGCTCGACCGAACCTGCTCCTATCATGTTTCCCAAGTAAAGCACACCATGGTGCGACCGACCCACCATGTGCGACCCAAAACTTGCAATCTCTAATACGAGCCCAATCTCGACCAAAATTTCACTAATCGACCAAATCGACAAAACATGCTTAACCCATTCACCAAATACAACCATAAACGTGTCATAAGATTGCCAACAACATGAATATGATGATTATCACTAAAATGATGTAAATTTCACCACAATCATTAAAATGAACATATGATCAAAACGATGGATCTAATAGACATAATCATATGAAATGTCATAGAAATAACCGGTTTAAACTTGCTAAATTGGATCATAAGGTGATTCATATGAAAATGGACTTATAATGGTACAGATCTATGAAAAAGCACTTGAATTTGATGAAAAACATGATCAAACACTCATATACTTCATTGAATCCATGTGAGAGATGTAAATTGCTCACTGATTCTCCAAATCAAGCTAAAACCAATGTATTAAGATTCCGGACAGCAAGAAACTCGAACCAAACCCCTTGATCCGATGAATTCTCACTTCAAATGTTGTAGATCTAACCTCCAATGGGGGTAGATCTTCGATTTTCTTCCTTAGATTTTGATTTTTAATGGTGGGAAGGTGTTAGAGAGGGGAGGAACATAGGCCACCTAATGAGAGAATAGAGAAACTAAAACATTTCTCATACCTCCTACCCCCTTATATTCCCTTCTTCTAGCCCATCAATGGGCCTTCCCAAATCAGCCCATTGTGGCTCTCCAAACCTGAACAACAAACTGAAAAACCTTGAAGCAGCGATTCCTCCCAAACCGCTGAGCCAAATCTTTAATGTAACCACTCTACGGAAAGGCAATCATCATTTCGTTTCCAATGGAACAGTTCTCACCACCTGATTCAACCTGACTCAAGAGTTATCCCCTGTACAAGACTGATAGGGGCAAAATGGTCACAAACAAAATTGGTAAAAACTATGGATGTGTCTCACATCCCCATAAGCAACATATTAAAACTTGAGAATGATCCAACCATCTGGGAATAAAATAAAAATATTTTACGATCTTCCGATACGTAAAATGCGGGAGTTACATTCTCCCCCTCTAAAGAATTTCGCCCCCGAAATTCCAAGCAAACACCAGCAACCACAATAATTCCGCATGTCTATCATCCATGAGAAGCCAATTCTATCGTCCAATTAGCAACCATCTAGCCATGCATCCATAGCCTTATCGTAGCAAGCGCAATTCTATCAAACAACAACAAGATACAACAATAAAATGATGATACGATATCAAAGGGTTCTACCGACGAAAAGTTGTGGATGATTCGCCTTCATGCTCTCTTCCGTCTCCCACGTACAATCGTCGCCATCTTTACTCCATTGTACCATAACTAGCTTAACCGTCTTCCTCCTAAGCTGTTTTGTATCATTTCCCACAAAATGAAGCGGCTTATGAGGTTTCGCAACTGCGGTTTCTACTTCTAGGTCTTTGTATTTCCCTGGAAATACCACCGCATCCGAATCATGCACGAACTTTCGTAGAAACGACAAATGGAACACATTATGCAAACTCAACATCTTGTCAGGTAACTCCAATCTATATGCGAGGTTTCCAATTCGCTCGACTATCGGAAATGGTCCAACGAACCTTAGAGCTAACTTTCCTTTACTTCCGAATCGAACCACATGCTTTAGTGGCGAAATCTTCACTAAAACCATATCGCCAACAACGAATTCCATATCTTTTCGAGTTTTATTAGGATAACTTTTCTGATGATCTTGGGCCGCATTCATTCGTTGTCGAACGATCTCGATACAATCCGAGGTCTCTCTAATCATCTTCGGCCTAAGTACCAACTTATCTCCAGTTTCTGATCAACATGCTGGAGAATTTCACGGTCTCCCATACAATGCCTCGTATGCTACCATCCCAATGCTAGACTGGTGGCTATTATAATATGCAAACTCAACTAGATGTAGATGGTCTTCCCATGATCGCCTAAAATCCAACACACATGCTCTTAGGATATCTTCCAAAACTTGGTTGACCCTCTCGGTTTGACCATCAGTTTGGGGATGGTAAGTCGTACTTAAACACAATTCGGTTCCCAAAGCTTCTTGCAAACTCTTCCAAAATCCACTCCTAAATAATGGATCTCGGTCACTCATTATGCTGTTTGGGATACTATGGAATTGAACTATCCATTTCACATAAAGTTCAGCCGATTTCGATGCCGTCCGAGTTGACATAACAGGAATGAACCTTGCACTTTTGGTCAAGCGATCCACAATGACCAAATTCCTTCATTTCCTGCCCTGGTTCTAGGTAGTCCATAGATAAAATCTATCGATGCTTGCTCCCACTTCCATGTAGGAACTTCCAATGTCTAAAGCAAACCACTCGGCTTCTTCTATTCAGCTTTCACCAATTAACAGTTCATACACTTGGAAATGAACTTTCCAATATTTCGCTTTATCCTCTCCCAGTAGTAGACTCGCTTTATGTCATGATACATCTTATTGCCACCGGGATGAATCGTCAACTTTGAGTGATGACATTCTCTCATAACCTCATCTCTCAGTTCATCGATATCAGGAACAACTATTCGTCCTTGCTTTCGAAGCCAACCTTCTCGATCGACCTCGAAATCTTTATCTTCTGGTTCCAGTTTCTGGATAAACTCGACGCCAATCCTTTCAATGAGAGTAGGTCTTATCGATAGGCTTGCCAACATTTCAGGTTCCAATTCACATCTTGGCCTGAAATCGAACCCAACCAAGTACTCGAGGCTCTTCCATTCTGAAAACATCGCTCTCAAACTTGTGTATCTTCGACTCAACGCATCTGCAACTGCATTACCTTTGCTAGGAGTATAGGCTATACCAAAATCATATGATGTCAGAAACTCTAACCATCGTTGCTACCGAAGATTCAAATCCTTTTGGGATAAAAGATACTTCAACGACTTATGATCCGTAAACAACTCGAATTGAACTACCAATATGTAATGTCCCCACATCTTCCGAGCAAACACAATTGCCGCCAACTCTAAATCATGAGTTGGGTAATTTCTCTCATGCGGCTTCAGCTGTCGACTCGTGTAGGCCACAACCTTATCATTTTACATTAGCACTTCTCCAAGCCCAGTACCACATGCGTCAGTATACACAATCATCTCTTCATTCCCACTTGGAATGATCAACACAGGAGCAATCGTTAATCTCTCCTTCAGGATTCCAAAACTTGCTCACACTTTGCCCATATGAACACTTGGTTCTTCTTTGTCAATCCTGTTAACGGTGCAACTACCTTGGAGAAATCCTTGATAAATCGTCGGTAATAACCATCCAATCCAAGGAAACTCCGAACATCCGTCGCATTCTTGGGTCTATCCCAGTCCTAAATTTCTGCTACTTTAGAGGGGTCAACCACTATCCCATTTCCAAAAACTACATGGCCTAAGAACCTCATTTCACTCTTCCAGAAGTGACACTTTGAAAACTTAGCTCTCAACTGATGCTTTTGTAGGATTTCCAACACTACTCTCATGTGTGTCTTGTGTTCTTCCTCATTCCGAGAGTAAACCAGAATGTCATCCATGAATACAAGCACGAACTTGTTCAACTGATCTCTGAAAACCCTATTCATAAGATCCACAAAATATGCTGGCGCGTTAGTCAACCCGAATGGCATCACCAACCATTCAAAGAAACCGGATGGTGTCCTAAAAGCAGTCTTTGGCACATTATCCTTTGCCACCCTCAACTGGTGAAATCTCGTTGCCAAATCCATCTAAGAAAACACTTTGGCCTCGTAAAGCTGATCGAACAAGTCATCAATCATTAGCAACGAATATTTGTTCTTTTTAGTCACCTTGTTCATCTCACGATAGTCCACACACAATATTAACGAGCCATTTGCCTTGGTTGCAAACACGATTGGTGCACCCCATTCGGAAACACTTCTCCGAATGAATCCCTCCTTAGAAGGTCACGAACTTGCACCTCCAACTCTCGTTGTTCCTTAGGCACCATCTTCCTTAGAGGCATAACAATTGGTCTAGCACCCTCGACCAAATCAATCCTAAAATCGATCCCATGATGTGGTGGCACCACTTTGACCTCGTCAAAGACATCCTCATACTCATTAGCTATCAGTACAAATGACAAGTCTTCTTGTAGAATCCCAAGTAAATATAGATAGCTCACGAAGACAACACCTTTCACCCTTCCACATCCCCGACTCTCACATCTAGCTTCTCGCAATTCACTCTTGCCGCATACCTCTTGATCCAATCCATGCCCAAGATGATCCTAAACCCAGTGAAGTTAAGAACAAAGAAATCACACACAAAAGAGCAACCATGACTCGACAATACTAGACCATGACAAATCATGCAAAGATTGGACGAATCCCCATCTGGATTAGTAACTATGAAAGGTCTATCACAAATCTTGGGTTCCAAACCCAAGCGGCACATAAGCTCATTGCAAATAAAGTATGAGATTCTCCTTTATCGAACAAAACTCGAACTGAAACACCTCTGACAGAAAGAGTACCTTGCACAATGACACACTTTCCCTTTTCCTCTACAATAGGAGCTCTTGGAGAAGTTGGCACGACTTCCAAAGCATATGCCTTCACAACATGCTTTCCCTTAGCTAATTCTGGAAAGTTTTTCTTCTCATGCCCAGGCTTCCCACACTTGAAGCACTTCTTCTCAGCTTTGGGATTCTTGCACTCATTAGCAAAATGGCCTTTCTGTTGGCAGTTAAAGAAAACTACCTCATTCTTAGGCTTCTTTTGGCCATCTTTTCCCTTCTTTTGTTGCTGCTTCCTCTTCTTATTATTACCACCCTGCTGTGGTTTTTGAACTTCTTTAGTTGCAGCAACATTAACTTCCTTAGGAAACAAGCTCTCATGGCGAATAGCTTTTTCCGCAATCTTCTCGAATGAATCGTCCAGATGATCCACCAACGAACTTCCAATATAGGTATCCAGACCCATAACAAACTTCTCATTCTTCTGATAAGGTGTATCTATGTATGAACAAGCGTATTTGGGCAAGGCCTCAAAATCAGAAACATAATCAAGCATAGAAAGACCATTATGTTTCAACTCCACGAACTTCTTGAACAAAGCTGACTTCTGAGCAGTGGAAATAAACTTTGCTTTGAACTTAGCCTGGAATTGCACCCATGAAATATCTTCCTCTGGAGTCTCAAGCATTACTGAATTCCACCATTCCATGGCCCTGCCTTAAAGTTGCCTTGATGCAAGCTTTCTCTTGGTTGCACCATCCAAACTTAAGTCTCCAAAGATACGAACACAAGAATCCATCCATCTATGATCCTCTTCGGCTGGCTCAGATCCTTTGAATGGTTTTCCTCCTAGTGATGAATAATCTTTGCATAGCTTCGCAAAATCCACAACTCTAGGCAACAAATCCTATGTCTACCATAGCTTCCACTGGAGCGGGGACCCTTCGCATGAATGCCTCCATCATGACTTCAAACATGGTAGGGTAGTTTAGTTCACCGCCATTTCCCCCTCTAGTATTAGCTCCCCTAACAGCGTGTCTTGATGGTTTTCTACTCATTCTAAATCTGCAATTTAGAATATTAAGCCACTTCAATTGCTAAAGGAATACAACCACTACTACTATATATTCTAATACATATAGTTAGCATCCAGCTGAAATCTACAAGTACATCTCTCATACATAATTACATCTTTGAACTTTGGCTAAAATCGTTAACCAGAGCTCTGATACCAAATGTGATGACCGCCCCATAGCCCCTGCACTAAACAAGAGGAATAATGCACTAAAAGGTGTGCCAGGCAGTTATGGACTCATTAGAGTAGGTAAACAACATCAGAACCTGTCGTAGAACTCACAGCGCAAGAATAAAATATAATAGAACATATACAATAGGTAATAGTAGTGAAGTAGCTATAGCAAACTTTTCAAACTTTCACCACATCCTGAAAGATTATCCCAACATCATAGGAAATATCAAGTATGTACATAAGGCCTCACTACAACACTCATAGAGCAACTCAAACAGCGGAAACAGAAATACTATGCAGTAGTAAATGTAATACGCCAGCCTCCTGCTCGCCTTTGTATAGCAACATCATCCTCACTAGTCACCTGCTGCTTAGTTTATCCATTCACAACCGGATGAACAACCCAAGGCATTAAGAGGAAACATAAAACATTGAGTCAGACAACAGTGTTAGTGAGCGATAAAACAACTAACAAACTTCAACAATAAAGTATATGAGGAGGGATAGATAAACATACTAATCTACCCACAACACCAAAGAAGCCCCATCTTCCCCACATCGGACAGTGATAGCCTTTACCATAAACAATTCAACCATTCATCCATGGAAACCAGAACACCCATTAAATCATGGTATAGCACCCATAACATCTAGATTATATGTGTCTCATGTAAACCATCCTAATCGAATTCAACATCCCTCAAGCATAAGCCCAAGATGCCTAAACCAATATCAGACCAGCACCTAAGGATCATCTCCTTCGACATTGGACAATCTACATGAGACAGTTCAAACAAGGCAACTAATCAACTATGACAGACTCTAGCTACCACTGCTAATCCTGCTTCGAAATAATCGTTAATCGTATGACGACTAACCTTGCCATATGTCAAAGGCTAATGGTAACCCCAGTTCTAGCATAAACTCCATACGCCTTTATGATTGAAGCCATGATTGATGATTTCATAAACAAGCTTGCATACTATTTTTTCTACTATCTAGTACTTGTTGTTTCCGCTTTTATGATGTTTTCTCAGAGTGTTGTAGTGAGGCAAATTTGTACAAACACTTATGTTGTAATCCAAGGGTGTATGGATATTCTTTCTAATTGTAATGAAAGTTTAAGTTTCTTCTTAGATATGCTTCACTATTATAGCCTGTTGGATATGTTCTATTATATTTTATCCTTGCGCTGTGAGTTATACGACAGGTGCAACATTGTGTTATTCAACTTTGATGATTGTCCATAGCTGCCTGACACGTCTTTCAGTGCATTGTTTCCCTTGTTAAGTGCAGCAGTTATGGGCGGTCGTCACATTTGGTATTAGAGCTCTGGTTAACGATTTTAGCCAAAGTTCGAAGACGTAATAACAAATGAGAGATGTACTTGTAGATTTCCATTGGATGCATACTATATATAATAATGTATAATAATAACGTTTGAACTCTTTGGCAGTTTTCTCATAAGTGGCTAATCATTCTATATTACAGATTTAGGATGAGTCGTCGACCGTCGAGACATGCTGCTAGGCAGAAGGATGCTCTTGGAGGGGGAAATGGCTGTATACCAGATTACCCAGCTATGTTCGAGGCCATTATGACAAAGATCATGAAGGAGGGTACCCGCTCAGGGTGCAGCAACGGTATATGTAGGAGTTCAAGTGCAGGTACCGAGGGTTGTGGACTTCACGAAGCTATGCAAAGACTTCACTTCTCTTGGAGGAAACCGTTCAAGGCGACAGAGCCGATTGAAGAGGTTCAGAGGTGGTTAGATGCTTGTGTACGGATTTTTGGAGATTTGGGTATTGACGATGCAATGAAAAGGAAGCTTGCATCAAGGCAATTGGAGGGCAGAGCCATGGATTGGTGAAACTCTGTTACGCTTGAGACTCCGGAGAATGATATTTCATGGGAGCAATTCCAAGTTAAATTTGAGACGAAGTTTATCTCTACTACTCAGAAGTCAGTTCTTTTCAAGAAGTTTGTGGAGCTGAAATGAAATGGTTGACCAGTGCTTGATTATGTTGCTAATTTTGAGGCCTTGTCGAAGTGTGCTCGTTCATATATTGACACACCTTATTAGAAGAATGAAAAGTTTTTATGGGTTTAGATACCTATATTGGGATGCCATTGGTGGGTCATCTTGACGATCCACATGAAAAGATTATGGAAAAGCTGTTCGACATGAAAGCTTTTTTCCTAAAGAAGCAAATGTTGTTGCTGCAACCAAAGAAGCTTCGAAACCACATCAGAGTGGTAATAACAATAAAAAGAGGAAAGAACAACAACAGAAGGGAAAATATGGAAAGAATAAGCCTAAGAGTTAGGTGGTTTGATATAACTGCCAATAGAAGGGTCATTTCTCTAATGAACGCAAGAATCCTAAAGCTAAGAATAAGTGCTTCAAGTGTGGAAAGCCTGGGCATGAAAAGAAGGATTGTTTGGAATCAACTAAGGGAAAGAAGATTGTGAAGGTATATGCTTTGGAAGCTATGCCATCTTCTTCAAGAGCTTCTACTGGAAAGGAGAAAGGGAAGGGTGTAGTTGTTCAAGGTACTCTTTCAGTTAAAGGTGTTTCAGTTCGAGTGTTGTTTGATACTGGAGCATCGCATTCGTTCATTTTTAATGAGCTTGTGGGCCGGTTGGGTCTGGAACTTGTGACGGCAAGGAATTTCGCTCGGTCCGAACCGGTCGCTAAACCGACCCAGACCGTTCGAAACGCCCTATCGTTGAGAACACGACAAAATAGAACGCATATAAAAGAACATTTCATTGTATATTATAACAATGCATCAGATTACAAGAATAAACAGAGTATTAATGAATAAATATTACATAGAAATATCAGAGATTTAAATTACATTTAAATACATCGCAGTGGAAAATAATACAATACACAACTAGAAGGAGATATACGGATACAAAGCTTTCCGGATATCGTTCCAGCTGTAAACCAGGATCCTGTGAATGTAAATTTGCAAAACCCAAAATTACTAGCTGCCCGTGTCAAAATAGGGGCACCCAGAGTTTAGGTTAAAACAATAAACTCCAGGTCAGTCATGGGACTGGTGTGAGAACTAAAACAGTTATTGATCTTTATTTTAAAGTTCGGTAAATCAAGGGACCACGCCGTATAACACGGAACGGGTTCCCTCCCAAGAATACCAGTGCATAAAACAAACAGCGCAATGCTAAATAAAGAAAAATGAAGCTGTTATAAGACCCAGGTCCTATCACACAATGCAACGCAAGCCGGGGGATAGGGTTTTCCCTTATAACAGCCAAAGAATGCTTGATACGTTTAAAACAAATCATTTGATACTATTATAAGTGCATAGTGTATAAAACAACTTCAAATCATAAGTATCAATCATAGGCGGCATGAATGCCCCATAACACTATGTGGCCATATATAAGTTTACAATCAAAACCGCAAGACGTCGTATTGGAAGTTGGGTTATCATTTATGGTATGAACCGAGGCTAGGGGCAAGATCCTCAACCGATTCGAGACAATCTAGCCCATGTCTCAGGACCCAGACTCAGGTGGGCCTTGGATCGTCAGGGCCGGTCCACCGATGTGGATTATTATGCCTGAACAATACGTCTCTCCGCCCTTTGGGGCGTAAGCCTGGCCCGTCAGCCGACCAGAAGCATCGGCCGAAACCGATATCACGAGGCGCCTTGCTTTTCAGCAAGTAATAATAAGCAACATCCACATGAGTCAAACTCGTCAGCCAGTTCAAGCAATGATGCCACTCCTAACTAGAAAGAAACGCATGTCCTCCCTGATGTCCGTCTCCCGTTTTTGGTTCATACCGGGTGTGATACTCGCGAATCAACGTTACACAAAGCTACGCCACAAAGGCCTTGCTTCGATCATCAACCACAAGACTTTGCTTTTCAACAGAAGCCTTGATCATTTGCCACTTAGGCATGCCACACAAGCAATTCACTCCATGCGATTGATATCCATCAATATATAACCCCTGAGCTCGTACGTCTCAGAGAAGGGCGTTAAGCAAGAGAATAAATTCTCCGCCGCCAAACAGATATATATTTAATAGAGATCAATCACACGGACTAAAATCCAATGTCAGACACACAGTCCATTTACAAGTCTGTTCTGGGGCTGAACGAAACCGGAGGCACCTAGTACCCCGCAAATCCATCGATCTCCAAGTACGTCTGGACGATCACCAACTGTTTCCATCTTCTTGGGTGTACAGCCCAATCAAGATCATCAGTAATCACCCAAACGACGTGAAGACTTCCGGTCTTCGACCATCATCTTCGACTTATCGTCGTATCAGTTATTCAGAATGGGATAAACCCGGTCTTTCTGAATAACTCGCGTATATATTATAAAAGTGTTACACAAACACAACATACGCCTCATTCCAATTCATTAGTCATTAACCATAAATTAATCAAGAGAATAATTCCCCAAATATTAACCCCGAAGGCCGAAACCAACATCAGATCAATATCCAGAAAACCATTCTGCTTAGCTAACCGACAGTGAGTTTCTAAATTTCACATTCATAGGGAAAGGTTCCCATTAATTTTATCCAAGATAAATCCCTTGAATTTATTCTTTAATCTTCTTTTGAATTTCGATTCAACTAGTCGGGATTAACGAACCTTACCGAAGTAATCATTGGTTTTAATTTTCCAATCCCAACCTATTCATCCCATGAAGTAAAACTGGTGGTACTTCATATCTAACACCACGGTGTTATCGGTAAATTCAATTACCATTTCACGTTCAAATCTAATTAAAGATTTAACTATCGCCTGGAGCAAAACTGGTGATACTACATTTCGATTATTTCAATCTAATTAAAGATTCATTAAAACTCCACTTAGTTTTAATCTTTAACTGGGTTAAAGAATCAGTGTCATTTAAAACACAGTTCACGATAAACCCAAAATCACAATCCATTAATTATCGGGTTAAAGAACTAGTGTTATTTAAAACACTGTCCACGATAAACCCAAAAACCAATATCAATTCAATTCCAATTAAATATTACTTAATTGGTACACTTCATTAAATCTAAATAAAAAGATTTAATCTTTTCTCAACTGGGCTTAAGAACAGTGTTAATGAAGACACCATTCACGACAAGCCCAAATCACATTTGATATTAAATACAAGGCTCTGAATAGAAAATATCCCGGCTTATATTCAATATCAAATTCTACGACCAACAGATATCGTATTGGAAATAACGATATATAAATATCTTTCAAATTTCCATAACAACACCTGTATAATCACGAAATTCGACATCGAAATGTTCCGAAGACAATTTCGATTCAAATCCATTCCAATGCAATTATTGGAAATTCTGGTTATTTTCAAAACCATTTCAATATTCAATTTATTCATTTAAAAATAAATAGAATTGTAATTCTAGTTCAAAACTAGTTCATTTCGATAAAAATCTATTTTTTATCTTTTCAAATATGGAGTTTTTCATCCCAATTCTTTCTAAATCATTTCTTATGATTTTACACAAATTATTAATATTTTTAATAATTTTATCAAGGTCCGTACAGTCGATTTCCATCAATGGCCATCGAACTGCACTTACAGCGACCATTTTCGAATTTGATTTGGATGTATCTCCAAATCCAACCGTTAGATTTCAAATTTCTAATATTCGTTAGAAAGCTCTTTTCGGTACGAACCCAACGGTTCCAGTTTTAGGAGAATCCGACGGTCGGATCTCCTGAAATGTCCGTTTGAAATAAATGGTCGAAATTCACGAACTGCCGCGGCGCGGCGCGTTCTATTCAGGCCATTATATATATAATATATATATTATATGTATTTCGTCAATTTCTATTTAAAATGAATTATATAAATAGTTTTTAAATTCGTTTCAAAAGCAATTTCAACTTCCATTTCAATTCAAATCAAAATTGAATTCTTCTTTATAAATTCGTTTTAAAATTCATTTCTATTCAATTCAAATTTCAATTCAATTTGAATTTGTTTTCAATTCATTTCAATTCCAAAGTCGTTTTCTATTCGATTCAATTCAAATTGGTTTTCTATTCGATTCAATTCAAATTCGTTATCTATTCAATTCAATTCGAATTCGTTTCGTTTGCTATTCAATTGAAATCAAATTCATTTTGTTTTCTATTTGATTCAAATTCAAATTTCATTTTAAAATATTCGATTTCGAAATCACTTTTCAATATTCGTTTTAAAATGAATAAAATCGATATAAATATCGTTCACGTCAAAATGGCGTCAATCTAATCAACACGGCTTCATATATTTCTATTTTCAAATATTTCGTTTTCAAATATTCCTATTACCAAAATATTTGTTAATATCAAAATATTTCGTTCAACACATGACTAATCTCAACGGATGAGTACAGTCAACACATGAACCTTTATTTTATATTGATAAAGAAGTAAATTTTATTGTTAAAATATTTCGTTCAACACATGACTAATCTCAACGGGTGAGTACAGTCAACACATGAACATTTATTTTATATTGATAAAGAAGTAAATTTTATTGTTAAAATATTTCGTTCAACACATGACTAATCTCAACGGATGAGTACAGTCAACACATGAACCTTTATTTTATATTGATAAAGAAGTAAATTTTATTGTTAAAATATTTCGTTCAACACATGACTAATCTCAACGGGTGAGTACAGTCAACACATGAACATTTATTTTATAATGTCCTTTATTTTCTAAATTGGAATGAGGCCCAATCAATTACCATATAATGTTAATTATATGGATTTTCATACATCACACGTATATAATAGCATTGAAAAATAATCAACCATCAACCAAAGTGCACTACACTGTATAAGCATCAAATATAGATATCTAACGCTTATAACAGCCTGTCAATCAATCGATCGACATATTTAATCAATCAGGATGAGTGAACTTCAAATTTCATCCCAACACCCGTGTGGGGTTTCAAACAATCAAACACAGATTTTATTTGTGTAGTTGGGCGATGTGTAAAATTTATCGTCCCAATCAATGTCATTCAAATAGGTGTACATAAACAAACTGTCCGGTTTGTAAATGAATATTTTATTTTATTCACTTCACGTTAAAAATTATATTTTTAACGATAAAACATTTTATTTTGACATATGAATTTATATTCAGTTCATTCTTTAAATAAAATGATATTTTTATTTTTCTAACATATTTTAGAAAATTTCGGCGGCATAACGGCACGATACTAGAAACGGGACAAGGCCTAGCCTTATCCCCGGTCTAGTGAAGGCCAACGCCATTCACACATCAATCAAACCATTCAATTTCACCAAACAATTCAATTCAATCAAATAATCTAACTAATTTATGCAATCAAACAAACAAGTCCATGGTCTGTGGACGATTGTGTCGGGTGCTACTAAGCACCGTCTGCATCCTAGTATATATATATAACTAGAAATTAAATTGAAGAATGAGAAATTCTCACCGATAGCTATCCTAACTTCACGGCACTTCCAAAGCAGGAAATCTTCACTGTTCTCGTCCCTTATCACTTTCTTCGTCCGTATTCTCTACATATGTAAAAATCAAATTTTTTACTTCGCTATTCAATATATAAAAATCACATTTTTACTTCGATGTTCAATATATAAAAATCACATTTTTACTTCGATGTTCAATATATAAAAATCACATTTTTACTTCGATGTTCAATATATAAAAATCACATTTTTACTTCGATGTTCAATATATAAAAATCACATTTTTACTTCGATGTTCAATATATAAAAATCACATTTTTACTTCGATGTTCAATATATAAAAATCACATTTTTTCTTCGATGTTCAATATATAAAAATCACATTTTTTCTTCGATGTTCAATATATAAAAATCACATTTTTACTTTGCAAGGATTTCGCCTTTTCCCATTTCAAAAATCTAATTTTTCCTATTTTAAAAATTCAATCTTTTCCATTTTAAAAATATGATCTTTTCCATTTTAAAAATATGATCTTTTCTATGAATAAAATCCTAACTTTTTATTTTTTTAAAAAAACCTAGCGTTATATTTATATATAAAAAAAAATCTAAGCTTTTAAATAAAGGAGACTCAAACCTTATAAATATATAAAAATCAAATTTTCAGTTATATATAAAAAAAAATGAAAATTAAAAACTCACGGTGGGTCTTGGAGTGGAGATGGCTGCTTCGGAGGCTGACGAGGTTAGGGGAGCGGCGTCGGTGGTTGTATGGCGGCTTGGAGGTGGTCTCAGGTGGCTTCGGGGAAGCTAGGGCTTGGGGAGGGCTCGAACGATGGTTGGAGGGAGGAGAAGAAGAGAAGCAGAGGGGGAAACGGGAGGGGGGGGGGCGACGATGGATGATCGGTGGTGGATGGCGCGGGTAGCGATGGTCGGAGGCGCCAGGGTGGAGGGCGGCGGTTCTTCTGCATTCTCCTTTTTTTTTCTGAAAGTGTTTTGAATCGGGGGGGGGGGGGGGGGTGCCAGAGCAATGATAAAAGGGAAGGAGAGAGAGAAATTAATTAATTTTTTATTAATTTAAAATTCAAAAAGTTGACTTTTACATACGACCTCTAATCGAGGCCCACCGCCTGTCGTCCATAGCTAATTACCCCCATTCCGAACACAATGGGATATGTATCGTAAGCTGATTCGACTGTTTCGATCAGTTGTCGTCAAAATCAACATATAACTCTATATATTGAATTTGAACGCGCATTTCATTTTACCGGGGTCACATACTAACTAGAAAAATTCCAGAAAAATATTTTCTAGCTTCGTATTGACGATACGGTCCTAAAAAAACTAGTTTCGTCGAATTCTGAGACCGTTTGAAAAATGACCATTTTCCAGTCGATTAAAATCAACTGAAACTGGTCAAACGCGTTTTCCTTTGCCACACTCACATATTGATTCGAAAAATTATAAAATTTGGAACCTAGCAATAACTTTACATCACGGACCCAACAAAAGTGGTTTCGTCGAAATCCGAGGTCGTTTGCAAAATTCCCATTTTTAAGGGCCTGAATTCCATAGCGACTATTCAGAATTTTCAACTGGACATATCTTTTGATTCCCGCTATGAAATCTTGATTTTTCGGAGTCATTGGAAAGATATCGTCAATTAGATCCTAATGTTTTTGGTTTCACTAAAATCCGGATTGTTTTGCACCCGGTACATTCAATTGAAGTTTGAAATCGAATTATCGAACTACCGCGCCATTTTCAATTCCTTTTATATATATATAAATAAATATTTATATTCTAACGACAACGTATATAATATATACGTCGAATTATATTCAAAATAAATTTCTCGCCGATATTATTTAAAATAATCTATTTTAAATATCCAAAATTCGCTAAAATTGCCAAAATAAAAATTTCAAACTGGCTCGCATTTTACGGGTTGTTACAGAACTCGAGATTTGTGATAGACTTTTGGTTGTGACTAATCCAGTTGGGGGTTCGTTCAGCCTTTGTTTGCTTTTTCGTGGTCTTGTGTTATCGAGTCATGGGTGCTCTTTTGTGTGTGATTGCTTTGTTTTGAACTTCGTTGGGTTTGGGATCATCTTGGCCATGGATTAACTTAGGAAGTATGTGGCAAGAGTGAATTGCGAGAAGCTTGATGTGAGAGTCAGTGATGTGGAAGGGCGAAAGGTTTTTATTTGATGTAAGCTCGAAGATGGTGTCTTCATGAGGTTTTTATATTCTCTTGTGATTCCATAGGAAGAATTTTCATCTGTGCTGATCGCTAATGAGTTTAAGGATGTCTTTGAAGAGGTCAAAGGTTTGCTGCTGCATCGTGAGATTGAGTTTAGAATCGATTTGGTCGAAGGTGCAAGTTCGTGACCTTCTGGGAAAAGGGTTCATTCGAAGAAGTGTATTCGAATGGGGAGTACCAGTTGTGTTTGCAACCAAGGACGATGGATCCTTGAAATTGTGTGTGGACTATTGTGAGCTGAACAAGGTGACCAAGAAGAACAAGTATCCATTGCCGAGGATCGATGACTTATTCGATTAGCTTCACAAAGCCAAAGTGTTTTCTCAGATGTATTTGCCAACGAGATTCCACCAGTTGAGGGTGGCAATGGATAGTGTGCCGAAGACTACTTTTAGGACACCATTCGGTTTCTTCGAATGGTTGGTAATGCCATTTTGGTTGACTAATGCGCCAGCGTATTTTGTTGATCTTATGAATATGGTTTTTAGAGATTAGTTGAACAAGTTCATGCTTGTGTTCATGGATGATATTCTGGTTTACTCTCGGAATGAGGAAGAGCATGAGACGCACTTGAGAGTTGTTTTGGTAATCTTGCAAAAGCATTAGCTGAAAGCCAAGTTTTCGAAGTGCCACATCTGGAAGAGCGAAGTGGTATTCTTAGGCCATGATGTTTCTAGAAATGGAATAGCAGTTGACCCTGCTAAAGTTGTAGCAATCCAAGACTGGGATAAAACTAAGAATGCGACGGACGTGAGAAGTTTCCTTGGGTTGGCGGGATATTAACACCGTTTTATAAAGGATTTCTCCATGATAGCTGTTCCATTAACAAGATTGACGAAGAAGAACCAAGTGTTCACATGGGATACAAAGTGTGAGACATGAAAGAGAGACTGATGAGTGCTCCTGTTTCGACGATTCCAAATGGGAATGAAGAAATGGTGATATACACCGATGCATGTGGTACTGGACTTGAAGCAGTGCTGATGTAGAAGGATAAGGTTGTAGCCTACGCGAGTCGACAACTGAAGCCGCACGAGGGGAATTATCCGACTCATGATTTGGAGTTGGCAGCGATCGTGTTTGCTATGAAGATGTGGATACATTACCTGTTGGGAGTTCGATTTGAGTTGTTCATAGATCACAACTCGTTAAGCTATCTTTTCTCCCAAAAGGATTTGATCCTTCGGCAGTAGCGGTGGTTAGAGTTTCTGGCATTGTATGATTTTGGTATAGCCTATACTTCTGGTAATGGTAACGCAGTTGCAGATACATTGAGGTGAAGATACGCAAGTTTTGGAGCGATGTTTTCAGATGAAAGAACCTCTAGTATTTGGTGGGATTTGATTTCAGACCACGGTGTGAGTTTGAACCTGAAATGTTGGCAAGCTTATCATTAATACCTACTCTCATCGAAAGGATTGGCGAGAGCCAGCATCGAGATGCAAAGCTTGTCGAGTTTATCCAGAAGTTGGAACCAGAGGTTTATGAATTCGAGGTCGATCGAGAAGTTTGGCTCCGAAAGAAAGGACAATTGGCTATACTTGATATTGACAGATTGAGGGATGAGGTTATGAGGGAATGTCATCGCTCGAAGTTGGTCGTTCATCCTGGTGGTAATAAGCTGTATCAGGACATGAAGCGATCTTACTACGTGGAAAGGATGAAAAGGGATATTAGAAAGTTTATTTCTAAGTGCATGAACTGTCAGTAGGTGAAAGCTGAACAGAAGAAGCCGAGTGGATTGCTTCGGCCATTGGAAGTTCCTACATGGAAGTGGGAGCAGATATCGATGGACTTTATTGATGGACTACCTAGAACCAGGGCAGGAAACAAAGGAATTTGGGTTAGTGTGAATCGCTTGACCAAAAGCGCCAGATTTATTCCTGTAAAACTGACTCGGACAACATCAAAGTTGGCTAAGCTGTATGTAAAATGGATAGTTCAATTCCACGGTATCCCAAAAAGCATAGTGAGTGATCGAGAATCATTATTCACGAGTGGATTTTGGAAAAGTTTGCAAGAGATTTTGGGAACCGAGTTGTGTTCGAGTACGGCTTATCATAGTCAAACTGATGGTCAAACCGAGAGGGTTAACCGAGTTTTGGAAGATCTCTTAAGAGCTTGTGTATTAGACTTCGAAGGATCATGGAAGGACCATCTACATCAAGTCGAGTTTACATATAACAACAGTTTCCAGTCGAGCATTGGGATGGCACCATACGCGGCGTTGTATGGAAGACCGTGTAATTCTCCGGCATGTTGGTTAGAAACTGGATAAAAGTTGATACATGGGCCTGAGATGATCAGAGAAACCTCGGATTGTATCGAGATCATTCGACAAAGAATGAAGGAAACTCAAGATCGTCAGACGAGTTACGCCGATAAGCGTCGGGAAGATTTGGAATTCGACGTTGGCGATATGGTTTTCGTGAAGATTTCGCTGTTAAAACATGTTGTTCAGTTTGGAAGCAAAGGGAAGTTAGCTCCAAGGTTTGTTAGACCGTTTCAGATAGTCGAGAAAGTTGGAATGCTCGCGAATAGATTAGATTTACCTGAAAAGATGTCGAGTGTGCATAATGCTTGCCATGTGTCATTTCTATGGAAGTGTGTGCATGATTCGAATGTGGTGGTATCTCCGGAGCAGTACGAAGACCCAGAAGTCGAGTCCGTAGTTTTAAAAATCTCGTAAGCTTCTTCATGTTGCGGGGAATGACACGAAATAGCTTAGGAGGAAGACAGTTAAATCGGTCAAGGTGCAATGGAGTGAGGATGATGACGATTGCATGTGGGAGACGGAAGAGAATATGAAGTCGACCCATCCAGAACTCTTCGTCGGTATGACCCATTAGTGTCGTGTCATTCTCACCCGTTGCAACTTGTGTTATTGATGTTGTTGTTATTAGAATTCTACATGCTAGGATAAGGCTATGGACGCATGGCTTGATGGATGCTAGTTTGGATGGTAAATTGGCTGCTCATGGATGATAGGCATGTAAAATTGTTTTGTTTGCTTGTTTTTGCTTAGAATTTTGGGAGAAATTCCTAAGAGTGGAGAATGTAACAGCCCACATTTTACGTGTTGGAGGGTCGTATAATATTTTTATTTAATTCCCTAAGGGTTGGATCATTCTAATATTTTGATATGTTGGTTATGCGGATGTGAGATATGTCCATAATTTTTACCAATTTTATTTGTGACCATTTAGCCCCTGTAAGTCTCGTACAGGGCATAACTTTTGACTGGGATCGATTCAGGTGCTGAGATTGATCTCATTGGAAAGGAAATGATGTTTCCAATTCCGAAGAGTGGCCACAATAAAGATTTGGTTCAATGGTTTGGGAGGAATCGCTATTTTAGTGTTTCACAATTTTAGTTCAGCCTTTGTAATTCACTGACGGGTTGATTTAAGGAGGCCCATTAGTGGCTGGTGGGAGGCTATAACTAAGGGGTTATGTTAGGGATTGCGGAGTGGATCATTAAGGCAAAAAAACACTAAAGGGAAGGGGGATGAATAGTGTTTTTGAAAATTTAAACAAAATCTAAAAATTATGTGAATTACTATATGAATCTAACACTAGAGAGACAATCACAAACACAAAATCAAATACAAACACAAATATAAATAAAAGTAAAATGCAGAAAAGGAAAGAACACACCGAATTTTATGCTGGTTCGGAATTGCTCTATAACATCCCATAAATTTCGACCATTTAAGTTTTGAATTTAATTTTATTCGTGAATTTAAAATGGTTTATAGTAAGAATTAAAGCAATAAATTTAATTTAGAATGTATTTATTTGAAACTTAAAATATGAAATTGATTTATAATGAAACGTTTATCTTTAAGATTTATTATTTTCATGTAAAGGTGATCTAAACAATTTTATATTGAAAACGAAAAAGTTTAGTCGCTCTGTTTGAATCAGTTTTTGACGGTTATTTGTTATAGCGGCAACCGATGTATCTCAAATAATAATAATAATATAAAATAAAAATAAAAATCTGAAATTAATTATTTGGGATATGCCTAACTAGATATAGCGTAGAATTGAATTTCGTGGGAAAATACGCAAGTTTGTTCCGTTCGCGTTAATTTAATTAAAGATTTAATAAAATCTCTATTAATGAAACATTGTCGGAACTTGAGGGAATTTGAACTAAAATTACTAGACTGTATAAGTCATTTTTCATTTCGTGAAATTCGGTCATTGGGATAACCGTATTTGCACCCGTATATTTCAGCATGCATGTAAAAGAAAAAAAGAGAACAAATGACACAAAAGGCATATATTTTCCAACTTTCATGCATTCATGCAAGCCACAATGTTCCCACTTTCATGCATTCACGCAAGGCACAAATATTCCCACTTTTTTTTCTTTCTAATTCTCAAATTTCTCTCTTCCAATTCCAAGCCTACAAACTTGTTCACGTTTTAGCTTCTTGCCACTTTGTATATGCATACCCTTCAAATGCCATTCACTTATAAAAAATGGCATAAAATCTAACTTCGTGCAATACTGGTACTACCGAGTGAAAAGATACAAATCAAATTCTACCCATAATAGTGACGTATTAACTACGTATTAACTACTTAACAATTTTTTTCTCTAGTCAAAGATTTTATTTACCGATCCATGCAGTATTTCATTTTCAATTCACATACGTTTGAAAAACATTTCATCTCATAGTCTATGTTATCAGTGAGAATTGATGCATACAAACAATCCTTATTCCTAGTTGTAAAAGACTTTTCCACCATTTCTCATTCCTCTTACCGGTTCCCTTTTTACCTACTCACATGGTTTGTATCCCCACTTTCTTCTGAACTAAGAGCCGTGTCTCTTCAAATGTATACATTACGTAGAAAAAAGATGAAATCATTTCTTTTTTTCTTCCCCAAATTTTTTATGTTTACCTACGGTGATTGAAACTGCTTCCTCCTCCTTAAATCTGCGTGTGAATCTAGCCGTGCCTACCCAGCCGCCATCTCCCTCAGGTCTAATGCCTCTGTCGTTCTTCCAGTCTCTTGTGCCTTGGTGTTGCTGCCTGTTCCTTCCTTCACCACTATTTTAGGTGAGATTTTCACTCACGATTTACTTTAATTCAAGTTGATCGATGTCAATATAAACCGAAATTTGATAGTAAATGCTTTTGATGTCGAACTATATATTTCCATCATGTTTTGGAACTGACTTGTGTGGGCAGCACCTATCACATACGGTTGTTGTACATTGTTGTGAGTTCACCAATATGTCTTGCCTCAACCTTGCATCTGAAATTGATTGCCTAGACATTGAGTTGTACCATACATACTTTGTTGTCCATTTTCCTTATGAACCGAGCTTGTGCTTTATGTTGGGTTGCTATAAACTATGATAACTTCTTTGCCTTGCTAACGCTTTGCCGTTGCACTAGTTTCTCAAGTCATGTATTTGATAATTGGAGAAGCATTCGTACACAAACTTTTTTTCATTTATACATCCCCCGTAGCCTAAAACCTAAAGAATTCATGTAGCATTTCATTTTGTCCATCCCTGAATGTAAAATTGTTAATGCTTTTTGACTTACTGATGTCATTCTGTCCTAGTGTTCTCATGCATGTTTGTTGGTATACACATAAATAGCATGTGTGTGACACCCACGGGATTCAAACCCCCGACCTCCCGGAAAGCAACACCATGCACTAACCACTGTGCTAAAAGATCTTTGTGTTAGCTTTTCGAGACGGGTGTTACAGACTACCCCCTTAAAGAGCCCAACGTCCTCGTTGGCTCATATCACTTACCACCCAGGCGTTGTGCATGTAACCCGCATTAGTATCACACCGACTGACATTCGCAGCATTACACACACAATTCCGACTGGGTATAGGCTCTGATACCACGTGTAACACCCCACGTCCATTAATGTCACTCACAAAGGGAATGCATTAACTTCAATGGAGCGTTTTAAGTAAGTATAGAACAGAAAATCACAACAAGACAAATATAAAACAGTACTTGAAAATTCAAAACTATATTTATTGCAGCAGAAGGTAAATATGTTTGGTTACATCATCAAAACCATAGTCAAGTACATCATATCCATCTTGATAAAACAAAGTACATAATCAGAAAGACATACATTAAAATAGCCATAATTAAAGAGAAACTGAACTTTACTTTTGCGGTCCAAGAAATCTTCTAAAGGCAGTCCAAAATCAAGCTCCACTGGTGCTAGTTCCAACCTGAGCACCTGATGGGGAAAGGGAAAGAGATGGAAAAAGGGGGGTCAGACATAAAATCTGGTGAGTGCGATAATTCTAACAATATAATTAACAAAGTAACTAGGCTAAGGCATAAGTTGGAAAATAAGGAAAAGACCATGAACCATTGAGTATGGCAGAGTAAACAAGGAAACAAGATGAACAACGATATCGTTAAGCGCACCTAAACCACTATAGGATAATTACTAAACTACACCAACACTATGGGATAATTCCTAAACTGCACCGCCACTAGTATACTGCACCACCACTAGTCACCCTAAGGTTGATCCCGCCTACAGACTTAATAATGATATTGGTAGTTTCGTGCACCCCTAGCTACCTTCAAAGGTGTCGTCTGCCCCTATCTCCACTAGGTGTACCCACTACCCTCAAGCGATTGGCTCACTAACTCGTAGATACCCGTGCTGGCCCCACAGTGGGGTGTATCACTACCCAAAGTGGCAACTCGATATAACCAAGAATGCACGGCTTATACCTACACGATGCAACAACGTCATACCTACCAGCCCGGGTCCACACACGCATATGAACCCGTTGGACTTGCTTTGCCACCGCTAACCCGGTTTGGCCTCTTACAGTCAAGCCCAGTATGCGTGTCCTGTCCTCGACTTGGGTCAAGCCCACAAAGATACGTATGGGTTACTGGTTGAAACGGGCCCCCATTATTTGACACAAGCTATCCACCTAAGCTTGGTCCCCTCTAGTACATCCCACTTAACCCACTTCTTATTCATGTTTCAATTACATGTTTTATATTTTGGTTAAGTGTTTCTAATCGTATTTCCAAATGCCACCCAAGGCACCCACTAGATTCCACATGCCACCCAAGGCACCCACTTAACCCCCTCTTGTCCCACTACATGCTTATCTGGTTAAGTGTTTCTTAATTCATTAAGACCGTAACTTCATAAAGACCTCTCACATTAGACTGGCAATTGTGGCAGCTGGATTTGTCGGGCGGGTCCGGGCAGTCTTACACCACAAAAGAGCCTAACCTCGTGTCTTTACAATTGTTACGTATTTAGTTTATGCCTAAGACCTCACATTAGACTGACATTTGTGGCAGCTGGATTTGCCGGGCGGGTCCGGGCAGTCTTACACCACAAAAGAGTCTAACCTCGTGTCTTAGACGATTAATTACTCCTAATTAATCATTCCCCAATTTGAATTACTTTCCCTATTCAAATTATCAATCAATTCCAAATTTAACGATGTCCATAATTGACTCAATTATGTCCATCCATTTATGGTATGTAAAATCATACCAATTTTCACCACAATTATATTTTATGCCTTTTAAGGCATTTATGCCAATTAAACCTTTTTAATATTATCCACTTTTACCCCACGTAGTACGTTTGTTCATTTAACGTAAAATATACGTTAGACTCGAATAGTCTAACTCATAAAATAAAAGAAAACATCGCAATATATACACATAATTAAAACATAGATCTAACATAGGGGTGAACTTGCATATATGAATGATGTTCTACATCTAAAACTTGCATAGGCCAAAGTTACAACTTACATAAACAATATATGTCATGGATCCAAATCTAAAGGTGCGAACTTGATGAGATAATGGCCACAAACTTGCATAAATCATGTATGACATAGATCCAAATCTAAAGGGGTGAACTTGATGAAATAATGGCCACAAACTTGCATAAACAACATATGTCATAGATCTATATCTAAAGGGGTAAACTTGCATAGGTAATAACATAACATGATTCATATCCAACTCATAAACTCACATATGTGATTTATACATCGCAACAATGGTGTAGACTAGTATCTAACATGTAAAGTATCATGTAGAATTTAGCATATGTCATAGCCTAATTTTCAATTAAATTCTCACATAAACTAGGTGTCATAATCATGTAAGTTCACATATAATTCTACCGAAACTTGTATATGGTTCATGTTTGAATCAACATCTAAACTTTCCTACATATGATTTATCATATGAATCAATATAACAAACTAGCATAAGAAACATGATGATTCAACTAGACATAAGCCAATCATATGATTATAACATGGGTGATAGCATCATAACTTTGCATCGTAGATGATAGTATCATGACACAATATCATAGAAATTACAACACAATTCTACACATAATTACAACATGCAATCAACAATTCATATCATATCCAAATTATCCACATTATAACTCAATCCAATTCATTTATTAATTATTTTGCTAAAACTATCGAACTCACAACTCAAAAGCAGTCTTGAGTTCTGAATTCTGATTTCTGGAGTTGAGTTAGCGCTCCTTTGATGAAGATTCGCTATTAGGGTTGAATAGTTCTGATTTGGTTGATGTTCTTCCTCTTAATTTTGGTGGCGGCTACTCTAGGGTTCAAGACAACAACATGACGGCCATAGTTTCAATTTTAATTCTGATTTAGGGTTTGAGTCTATGGGTCTTTTTTATAGAATTTTGAATTAATTTAAGCCGTCGGATGATCTTAGGGTTAATCAAAACCATTCAATCATGATAGGGTGACGAGTCAGCCCTAATGACTCAGCAAGGAGTCAGAAAGGACTCATCAACACGGGTCAGCCTGAACCAGAAAGCTGTGCAGGCTTTTGCCTCAGCCTGGGCGCACTTGGCAGGTGCGCCAGTGTTAATTTGTACTGGCGCACTTCCCAAGTGCGCCAGTGCAATCCCCCTTTTTTTTTCTTCCTACAATCTTTGCTTAGATGGCCGAGTGTCCCACAGTTAAAGCATTTCTTCTTCCCCTTAGCATTGTTGACTTTTCCACCTTTCCTGTTCTGTTGTTGATGTTGCGGCTTCTTTTGATCCCCTTTCTTCTCGGGTGCCTTATTAGCATTGGCGCCCTTCTCCTCTTCATGCATGAGTGCCATGTCAACTAACCTCTCAAAGGTAACCCCCATGGGAATGTGGTTCATAGCTAACCCATGAAGCGGCTCGTTTAAACCCTTCACAAATCTTAGAGCCTTCTTTTCTGGAGTGTTCACCAAGTCCAAGCCAAACCTTGCCAATTGGTTGAATTTGTTAACGTACTCCTTCACCGAGAGATTCCCTTGCTTTAGTGACAAAAACCTTTCCATGTATAGATTCTCTTCAGCCCGTGAGAGAAACTTCACCTCAAACCTCTGCCTAAAATCTAGCCATGTATCGACTGGACGTCCCCCATTAGTGACCTCCCACCAAAATGAGGCCTCATCCTTCATTAGCCAGGCAGCCAACTGGACCTTTCTTCCATCATCCACTTCAAAGATTCCAAACAATTCTTCCACCTCCTTTAGCCAGTTACGAGCTTCAACAAATGTCTCCGTCCCGTGAAAAGGTTTTCCACCCATTGCTCTAAAGTCCTTACATATCTTAGCAAAAGTATCGACGCGAGGAGGAGGAGGAGGAGCATTAGCTGGACCTGCAATGGCGGCCCTAGCCTCAAGATATTGACGAAACCAACCGGGCACATGAACACCCTCTGGTATCTCAGATGCTTCAGACATGCTGAAACGAAAAAGGAAAGATTCAATATAAAAGAACCGAGGGAAAGATATATGGCTCTTGGGGTTATGCTTTCCAAAATATACTTTTCTCTTGAAAATACTTTCCTTAAATCATACTTTTGAAAGTACTTCTTTATAAACATCATTTTGAAAAATAGTTTTTCAAAAATTCATATATGTTCTGATAACCTTCAGCTCTGATACCACTTGTTACACCCACGGGATTCGAACCCCCGACCTCCCGGAAAGCAACACCATGCACTACCCACTGTGCTAAAAGATCTTTGTGTTAGCTTTTCGAGAGGGGTGTTACAATGCGTCCTTTATGCACAACTTGACATATTAGTTAATAATGGGTACTTGCGCCTTCAATTTAGTTCATTTCATAATTATATTTAGTAGCTTGACAGAGCTAAAATTGTTTGCAAGCCCAATTTTCCATATTTAGTCCTATATGCATGATATATATACCACATCTTTCTGGAATACTTTAGGTTTCTCATTTTATTATGATAGGTTTCGAACCCAACATTGCACTAGTTAAAACTTACATATATTTCGTATATACGTATTCTCATACCTTGTTTAAACCTGGAATACATATGGCTTTAATATTGACCATGAGTACTTGGCTGTTGGATATACATTTGAAATTTCGTGGCGTTTTGTTACTGCATGCATTGCGCACTTGGTTTTTCTTTTTCTTTCTTTTTTATTGGTGTATACATTTCAGACTTTGATATTTTACTGATAGTTAAGTCTCTCACCAAGATGTCACAATTCGTAATTCACAACTGTGTATGTATGTATATATACACCTATATTATTACACATATGCATGCAGTTATTTAAATGGCCTGTAGCTGAAAATTTGTTTATCATGTTTACCTTTTTGCAAGCTTGAAACCACTTTTTTTTTTGACAAACCTAAAACACATATATACCCATTCCATGCTTTGTATCTCTAAATGCATGTTACTTTTAGACAATGTACAATTTTCTTTACATGGCTTGGAATTCATAAATACTTCACCAGCACATTTAAGGGCTTTTGCACATGAATTTGCTACACATATTAGTTTGTGCACCCTGCCTTGTTGTAAAAATAAGATATGTACACATAGGTACATATACCCTTCCTAAGTTTGTAAATATGAATTGCATGTTGTTTTGATTATGCGCAAAATAAGTTAACCATGACTTTTTGGGATCTGAATATATTCAAGAATTTAGAAACTGCATATAAGTTAGGAATTAGTGTTATAATTTCAGTATTTATTGAAGTTGGTTTACTTGAATAAAGTTAATATCGAAGTTAGAGAAACGTGAAGACACACGCACACTGGCTCGTCAATCCATAAAATCTGTAATTTTCTTTTATTTAAAATCATTGTATTATATCTTCTGCTGTAAAATATTGTAAACTATGATATTTTTTGAAAAATGCTTATGCTGTGAGATATTATAGTTTATTTTTCTATGATTTCTATGTTTGATTCTATTTAAACCCTGTAAGCTAAATAACAATCTGTCATTTTGGGCGGTTTAAGTTAGTTTAATTACCTACTTGAAGCGGTAAAAAAGGAAGGGCGTTACAGTTGGTATCAGATCTTTGGTTATACAAAGCTTAGCTTATGGAGTTTTAAAACTAATATTTGAAAGAATAGCCCAGCGGAAGCTTTTTGAAATTAATTAATGTTGAAACAAAATTATTTTGAAATTGACAAATTAATTTGATATATACTGTTTTGTCTTAAATATTTGGAAATGATGTATCTTATAAAATTAGAATTTTGAGTATTTTATTCGACGTCAAGATTGGACTATTGAGTATGTAAGATTTTGAATATACACCTAGCTAACGTGTGTACAAAATCTTATATGTACTAGATGGATATGAAATCACACTCTAGTCACTTGAGATGATTCTGGTGATTTTTGCAACATCACCATTATTTATTTTCGAGTTTCGAAAGTGGGATAATCATATGATTCTGATTGAAACATCGATAAATACTTAAGTTATATTGATGAACATTTGAAATGGAAATGTTTTTAGTTATTTAAATATACTAGTAATTTATATGAGTTATTTTGGGAAAAAAATTGCGTTTTCAAATGATTATCCAAAATGTTTTTGAAAATAAATATATGAATGGAGAACCCACTCTGTTGCAAAAATTAATTTCGATGATAAATTTTTCATCATTAGGATTCGTTATCGAGTTTCATAGTGAGGGAGACCAGTATAGGTAGCTTTGCTACTTATTTGTTTGATAAAGCGAATTTAATTTCTGAAATATTTTTGAATATATAAATATGAATATTTTGAATGATTGAAGTAAAATCCAGAATTGAAACACGGGTTTGGATTGAGTGGTATAATCTTATATATTAGGACAGTCTAATCTGTACATCTTGTATATCTCGAATGAACAATCGAGTTTGAATTCCCAAGGATTGATTGAAAATTTGGTTTTCTGACTAGTTGAACAAATTTGATCATTTCAAATGGAATTTAATTTGAGTTATATCCTTGTAAGCTCAAAGGAAACAGAATGTGAATAGAAATTTTGAACAATTAGTTTAATTTGGAATGTAATCAAAGTTGATGCTTAAATTTCTAATCAAATTGAAATTGAAGATTTGAATGGGAAACTCGCGAGATGTGATCTAATTTCAACTTTCAGTTCAATTAGAAATGAAACCGAATTGAGTCTGAAGTTAAATTGAGTTTAATTAACTTCGAATGAAAGAGAGATTAACTAGTTATTGATTGCATAAGTAATTCAGATTGGGTTATTTTTGGAAATTAGTACTATTTATTACATAATTATTCAAATTAGCGTTATCTTTATTTGTCTTATTTAAACCATTTGCTTATAATTGTCTTTGGTTACAAACATTTTTTTTTTCAAAATCTATTTAGTTTATTCAAATTTAATTTTCCGAATCTATCTAATTTATTTGCCAAGCCTATCTATTTTATTCAAATTCATTTTTTTTCAAGTTATTTATTTTACAAAACCTATATATTATTTCAAATCCATTTTCAAACTTGTCTAATTATTTAAACTTGTTTTCCAAAAATCTATTTATTTATTTATTTATTCAAACCTATTTTATATCAAGCTGTTCTTTTCCAAAACTATTTTATATGTAACTTAGATATTCGATAGAAGTATATATATATATATCTAGTTCGAAAAATTTAAGATCCAAAATTTGATTGAATATAAAGAATCGATTGAAAACCGATAATCGAAATGTGAAACCCAATTTGAATTTGAATATTTGATAATGAACCGATTTGTAAATATGAATTTAAAATTTTTGAAATGACATTGAGTAATCAAATCAATTTGAAATCTACTTAATTAGATATTGAAACGAAAATTTTGGAAGATTATCGACTTATGAATATTGTAATATGAAATGCTTGAAACTTATATGACTTAAATACGTATGAGAATAATTCGAAAACCACTGATTTGGAAGGTAATTGATTGATATAATAGTCTTATATAATAGAATTTATATGAGAATGATTTGTTTGAATAACGTGATTTGGAAAGAAAATCTCATGAAAATTGATATTTGTGTAAGTGTGATATATGCGGAACATGAAATGAAGTACTATATATATAGTATGTATGTTTTCAAAATGAAGATATGGGAAGTGCCTTCCATTGAAAATTGAAAATCGTAGCTATGTTGGTGCTCCGTTGATTGGAGTATCCATTGATATTGGAATCCCACTCGGTGAGATCACATTGATTATTATTACTCATCTGTTCTAGCATAATTTAAGGGGTGTGATGCCTACAGTTACAAACGATTCCACTGGGATAGTGGCGCAACTGCAGCATAACTGCGATCTCGACGCCATAGCTTAATTCGATGGGTGCGTGATTCTTATAGTTACAAGCGATTCCACTGTGATAGTGGCGTATCCGCCGCGTAATTGCGATCTATGGCAACAACCATGGCAAAATTCGATGGGGTGTAATACCTACGGGTACAAGCGATTCTACTGAGATAGTATCATAACCGCCACGTGTCTACGATCCATGGGGAAAGGAAAGTGCTTTCTGTATCTATTTTTAAAAGTTTTAAATATTTTCATTGGAAGTTGAAACAAGTATATTGAGTATTTAGAATTTTTTTAGTCGTGCATCTGATCAACGTATGTCTAAAAATTTTATGAACGAAAATAAACTTGTTAAACTTTCGAGTTATAAAAGTATTTTGACGTTAAATAACAAATCAATAACATGAAAATTTAGCACTGTATCAGTTCAACATGATAAACTAAGAAAGAGATTTTTAAATGTTTTGCAATTCACATCTTTGAAATAAATCAAAATACTAATTTTCGCCTTCGGAAAGGAAAAGAACTAACAGAATGAATATGTAGTTAAATATCATTTTATTTGCATAACGATTTTGATTTAGTTTGAATATAAAGTGTTGATTCTAAAGAGAATTGTTTGCTCGATTCTCGATGATGGACACCGACAAGAGTTTTTGATGTGAATCTGAATTTTTCTATCATAGTTTATTGTTATGCAAGGAGAATAGGAGTTTCTAATCAAGAAGCTGAATCAGAAGCTCGTATTAGAGTGATCGAGTTAACAATACTAATTGGAAGCAAAAATTTATGTTCGAACAAACAATCGAAGTTGATATGCGTATGAATGATATATCGTTTAATTACTAGTTTCCTATTTCATTCCTTTTCGAGAACAAAAATTTCTGAGTGGGGAAGACCGTAACATCCCATAAATTACGACCATTTAAGTTTTGAATTTAATTTAATTATTGAATTAAAATGGTTTATAGTAAGAATTGAAACGATAAATTAAATTTAGTATGTATTTATTTGAAAATTAAAATATGAAATTGATTTATAATGAAACGTTTATCTTTAAGATTTATTATTTTCATGTAAAGGTGATCTAAATAATTTTATATTGAAAACGTCAAAGTTTAGTCGCTCTGTATGAATTGGTTTTTGACGGTTGTTTGCAGTAGCGACAACTGATATATCTCAAATAATAATAATGTAAAATAAAAATAAAAATCCAAAATTAATTATTTGAGATGCGCCTAACTAGATATAGCATAGAAATGAATTTCATGCAAAAATACGCAAGTTTGTTCCATTCGTGTAAATTTAATTAAATATTTAGTATAACCTCTATGAATGAAACGTTGTCGGAACTTGAGCAAATTTGAACTAAAAAATACTAGACTATATTTTGAAGAGAACATCAATTTTCGTTTTGTGAAATTCGGACATTGGGATAACCATATTTGCACCCGTATATTTCAGCATGCATGTAAAAGAAAAAAAGAGAACAAATGACACAAAAGGCATATATTTTCCAACTTTCATGCATTCACGCAAGCCACAATGTTCCCACTTTCATGCATTCACGCAAGGCACAAATGTTTCCACTTTTTTTTTCTTTCTAATTCTCAAGTTTCTCTCTTCCAATTCCAAGCCTACAAACTTGTTCATGTTTTAGCTTCTTGCGACTTTGTATTTGCATACCCTTCGAATGCCATTCACTTATAAAAAATAACATAAAATCTAACTTCGTGCAATACTGGTACTACCAAGTGAAAAGATGCAAATCAAATTCTACCCATAAAAGTGACATGTTAACTACTTTACAATTTTTTTTCTCTAGTCTAAGATTTTATTCACTGATCCATGAAGTACTTCATTTTCAATTATCATGCGTTTGAAAACATGTCATCTCATAGTCTATGATATCAGTGATAATTAATGCATTCAAACAATCCGTATTCCTAGCTGTAAAAGACTTTTTCCACCGTTTCCTATTCCCCTTACCGGTTCCCTTGTTAGCTACTCACACGGTTTGTATCCCCACCTTCTTCTGAACTAAGAGCCACATCTCTTCAAATGTATACATTACGTAAGAAAAATGAAATCATTTCTTTTTTTCTTCCCCAAATTTTTATTGTTTATCCGCGGCGATTGAAACCGCTTCCACCAAGGACTGTATGGCTGTCACTTTCACCTTGTCGTTGCGCCTCCTTGTCTACCTGCAACCGCCGCCTTCAATCTCAATCTCTTCCTCCTCTTCAGATCCGTGTGTGAATCTAGTCGTGCGTACTTTGTTGTCCATTTCCCTTGTGAACTGAGCTTGTGCTTTATGTTGAGCTACTATAAACTATGATAACTTCTTTGCCTTGCTGACGCTTTGCTGTTGCACAAGTTTCTCAAGTCCTGTATTTGATAATTGGACAAGCATTTATACAGTTTTTTTTTCATTTGTACATCCCATGTAGCCTAAAATCTAAAGAAGTCATGTAGCATTTCATTTTGTCCATCCTTGAATGTAAAATTGTTAATGCTTTTTGACTTACTGATGTCATTCTGTCCTAGTAATCTCATGCATGTTTGCTAGTATACACATACTTAACATGCGTCCTTTATGCACAAGTTGACATGTTAGTTAATAATGGGTACTTGCGCCTTTAATTTAGTTCATTTCATAATTATATTTATTTTCTTGACTGAGCTAAAATAGTTTGCAAGCCCAATTTGTCATATTCAGTCTTATATGCATGATATATATACCACATCTTTCTGGAAAACTTTAGGTCGCTCACTTTATTATGATAGGTTTCGAACCCAACATTGCACTAGTTAAAACTTACATATATTTCGTATATATGTATACTCATACCTTGTTTGAACCTGGAATACATATAGCCTTAATATTGACCCTGAGTACTTGGCTGTTGGACATATATTCGAAATATAGTGGTATTTTGTTACCATATTCATTGCATGCTTGGCTTTTTTTTTTGTTGGTGTATACATTTCAGACTTCGATATTTTACTGATAGTCAAGTCTCTCACCAAGATTTCACAATTCGTAATTCATAACTGTGCATGTATGTATATATGCACCTGTATTATTACACATATGCATGCAGTTATTTAAATGGCCTGTAACTGAAAATTTGTTTATCCTGTTTACCTTTTTGCAAGCCTGAAACGACATTTTTTTTGACAAACTTGAAACACATATGTACCCATTCCATGCTTTGTATTTCTAAATGCATGTTACTTTTAGACAATGTACAATTTTCTTTACATGGCTTAGAATTCATAAATACTTCACCGACACATATAGGGGCTATTGCACATGAATTTGCTGCATATATTAGTTCTTGCACCCTGCCTTGTTGTGAATCTAACATATGTACACGCATGTACATATACCCTTGCTAAGTTTGTAAATATGAATTGCTTGTTGTTTTGATTATGCGCAAAATAAGTTAATCATGACTTTTTGGCATCTGAATATTTTAAAAATTTAGAAACTACATATAAGTTAGGATTTACTGTTATATTTTCATTATTTATTGAAGTTTATTTACTTAAATTAAGTTAATGTTGACTCGAGTGTTTTGTGTTTTACATGGAACGATCTTGTCAGATCCGAGTATTGCAGATTTAAAGTTTCAATATCGAAGTTAGTGAAACGTGAAGACGCACGTGCACTGGCTCGTCAATCCGTAAAATCTGTAATTTTCTTTTATTTAAAATTATTGTATTAAATCTTCCGCTGTAAAATATTGTAAACTCTGATATTTTCTTAAAAGTGCTTCTGCTATAAGATATTATAGTTTATTTATTCTGTGATTTCTATGTTTGATTCTATTTAAACCTTGTAAGCTAAATAACAATCTGTCATTTTGTGCGGTTTAAGTTGGTTTAATTACCGACTTGAAGCGTTCAAAAGGCAAGGCGTTACATGCTCCTACGTCCAGTCCCACGCAACGATGGATTGCGCAGAGTTTTATTACTATATCAATAGTCAATTATAACCTCCTTGATTTCACGGCTACAAGGGATACCACGAATTCCAACCTCCTTGATTTCACGGCTACAAGGGATACCACCGATTACCCGTCCTCGATTTCACGGCTACAAGGTATACCACCGATTACTTACACAACCCAAACAATTACAAACATCCCTTTAACTCTTCAATAGCACTTGATTCATTGAGTAATGAGTAGAGAGTGTAGAGAGAAGAAGATTAGTGAAAAGAAATTGAATTCGGTAGAGTATAGGTGTAGAAATCCTAAAAATGATAAAGAAGAATGGCGTAATGAAAGGGAATGAAGATGGAGAAGAAGAAGTTATAAAAAATTCAAAATCATCCCCTTTTTATAGTGTCTGAAAGATTGTAACGTCTCATAACCGTCATAAATAATGAAAAGACACTTCCTTTCAATTTGAAAAAATGACAGTTATATGTCGACATGTATATATATGTATGTCAACATATACATGTACAAAATTGAAATTTGAACATATTTCAGGTGTTTTGATATATATATAATTATGGAAATTCTTGAATTAAAATATAGTGTTATAAATAAATATTATAAAGTAGAAAATCATACGAAAACATAAACATAAACTATATAAACATATTAATAAACTTATAGAGTTTAAAACTATATAATTATAAAGTATAAAATATAAATATATAAAACTTATAAAGTATAAACTTATAAAACTTAAGTTTAAAATCAAAATAAAAATAAAAGTAAAATAGAGAAGAAAGAGATTGAAGATAGAATTTGAAAATAGAATTTGAAATTATTTTGAATTTGAACCTGGAGTGTTATTCAGTGTCTTACACAATCTAGACTCTATAACTATATTTATCTTGAACTCTTGAAATCTTGAATACTCATGAGTCTTGAAATGTCTCTGAATTCTGAATCTCTAACATCTTTAAACTGTATAGTCTTCAGTAATAATTCATGTATAAAATCCTGCATATGTATGTGTGTGTGTATATATATATATATTCTAGACAAAAGTGTTAGTATATATTTTATAATCAATTAATAATGAAATAAGGTTGTTGTCATCAAAACTCCATTCTCCAATAGGTTATTGGCATGAAGAATAGTTTAGTTTCTTTATTCTCTCATTTACTTGAGCACGTGATCCTCCTTGCTCAATCAAATACACCTTTCCACCATTAAATTTCAAGATCTACATAAGAGAATCGAAGATCTACATCGTTTGATGCTAGATCTACGTCAAGTAAAGAGAGATCGCATCAAATAAAGAGGTTTGAAGTACATTCTTCACTGTCTGGATTGAGAATTTAACGACTTCGAATTAATTCGAAGAATTGGTGAGTGATAAGCATCTCTCACATGGATTCAATCAAGTATATGGGTTGTTTGATCTCATTTTCATCATTTTCAAGATGTTTTCACCTAGATCTACATCATGGTAAGTATATTTTCATTTGAATCACCATAGGATCTAATCTTGCAACTTAAAACTGGTAATTCTTATATTAATTCATATGTTTATGCAAGTTAGATCCGTTATTTTAGTTTTATCATGATTTAGTGAATTTTATATGATTATTGATGAATAATTGTCATTTTGATGATGTTGATAGTTTCATAAAGTGTTGATTATGGAATTGGATGATTCAGATAAGTTGTTTGCATTGATGTTGTCGTCTGGTGATGATTTGGTAAAGATTGGAGCTATTTCAGATATGGAGTTGGGTCGTGTGGCTTATTGCTCAAAAAAGGAATGAAGTTTGGGTCATTGGTTTTAGGTCGTGTTTAAGATCTAAGGAGTTAGGTCGTTTTTAAGACCTAAGGAGTTGGGTCTCAGGTCATTTTTAAGACCCAAGGAGTTGGGTTTTAGGGCTTAGGTCATTTTTAAGACCTGAGGAGTTAGGTCTTAGGTTGTTTTTAAGACCTAAGCAGTTTGGTCTTAGGTCTAAGGAGCAAGACCTAAGGTGTTCAAGACCTAAAGAATGTCGACCAAACGAAGCTTGTTTTTAAGTCGATGAGGGTTATGGCTTTGAAGTGAGTTCAAGTGGGAATGTTTGAAGTTATGTGATGTGTTCGTTGATCGTCGTAATGCAACAAATGGGAGGACGACTCAAGATGGTGAGTTCGTGGATAATGTTTGCTCAAGAAGTTTGCTTGAGCCATGAATAATCATCGGGTTGGGTGACTAGAGATATTGAAGGTTGAGAGATTACCGTGGTCGTAGGTTCTAGCTGGCTCAAAGAAAGGGTATAATAAGGGCACCTAAAAGACTAGAGGGTTGCTAGTCGAGTATCCTAGGTATTGTCGAAAGGACTAGATAGGTATCGTAGAAAGGCTAATGGAGTTTGTGCAAGAACTGGGGTTACCATTAGCCCTTGACATATGGCAAGGTTAGCCATCATACGATTAACAATGGTTTCAAAGTAGGATAGTTAGTGATAGCCAGGGTCTTGGATGCCTGTTGGTTTGCTTGTACCGTCTCACATAAGTTATCTGACGTCGAGGGAGATATTTCTTGGGTGCTTGTCTGATGTTGGTTTAGGCCTTCAGGGCTTGTGCTTGAGTGATGTTGATCTCGATTAAGGTGGTTTACGTAAGATATAACCGGTTGCTATGGTTACTATTGTCTAGTTGTTTGATTACTTCTGATTGCCCTGGATGAACTATTGTTTGTAAATGCTTGTTTGTAAAAGCTATCTCTATCAGATATGGGGAATACAGGTTTGGTTCTTCTCTGGAGCTTTGGTAGATCGGTTGATTAATCTGCCTATTCTCATATACTTTATTGATGATGTTAGATAGTTGTTTTATTGTTCATTAAGACTGTTGTCTGACTCAAGGTTTTATGTTTCCTAATATTACCTTGGGCTGTTCATCCAGTTTTGGATAGGCAGACTGAGTAGCGGGTTACAAGTAGCAGAACTTAGTGAGGTGAGGATGTAGAGCGATGACGAGCAGGAGGCTTGCGTATCAGTTTTTCTACTATCTAGTACTTTTTTTCTGCATTTATGATTGGTGTTTTCTCTGAGTGTTGTAGTACGCCAAATTTGCACAGACACTTATGCTATAATCCAAGGGTGTGTGGATATTCTTTCTAGTTGTTACGAAAGTTTAAGTTTCTTCTTAGAAATGCTTCACTATTATAATCTGTTGTTTATGTTCTATTATATTTTATCCTTGCGCTGTGAGTTATACGATAGGTGCCGCATTGTGTTTATTCAACTCTGGTGATCGTCCATAGCTTCCTAGCACGTCTTTTCAGCGCATTGTTTCCCTAGTTAAGTGCAGGAGTTATGGGCGGTTGTCACACTCTCTCATCCACATAAATCTAGCAAGGTGACTAAAGGTCTCCCCTTTACTGAGTCGGCCCATGATATGCGCTAACCGATGATCCTCGCGCTGATGGGATCTAATGCGCTCTAAGAGAGTAGGCTGTACCTCCAACGGTGCAAATAATCCTGGCGAAAAATCCGTAGACGGTCAAAAATCGTATGATGCGATATATACAAACTCTGCCACGCTATGAACAATGGACTCAAAGTCATTCTCTGCTTATTCAATGCAGCTGCTTCTACATTCCCCTTCCCTAGGGTACATGCTATCCCAAGGTTGTAAGATGCAAGGAACTCCATCCAGTGCTGCTGTTGCAAATTACGATCTTTTTGCGAGAACAAGTTTTTGAGAAACTTATGATCTATATGCAACTTAAATCTCTGACCTAACAGATAATATCTCCAAGACTTAAGCGCACACACTATTGCTGCTAGCTCCAAATCATGGGTAAGGTAGTTCTTCTCCTGTACCCTCAACTTCCTTCTCCCATAGCAGACAACCCTACCCTCCTTCATAAGCACCGCACCTAAACCCATGCCGCAAGCATTCATATACATGGTGAAAATTTTCGTACCATCAGGAAGAGTGAACACTAGAGCTGATGTGAGATCCTTCTTCAATCTCAAGAATGCATCCTCACAATCCACATCCCAATGGAAAACTAAGTTCTACTTTGTAAGATAGGTAAGCGGAGCTGAGATCCATAAAAAATCCTTAATGAACTTTCGATTTTATCCTGCCAAACCTAAAAAGCTCCTCACCTCTATCGCACTCTTAGGGGCTTTCCAATCTTGTATTGCGACAACCTTAGCGGGATACACTGCTATACCATCACTAGAGACAACATGCCCAAGAATCTTACCTCCTTCTGCCAGAAGTGGCACTTAGAAAACTTTGCCTTCAACTGATGTGCATGGAGAGTATGAAGGGCTTCTCCCAAGTCGAAGGCGTGCTCCTCCTCGCTCCTCGAGAACACCAAGATATCATCAATGAATACTACCATGAGATTATTCAGGTACTCCTTAAATATTCGTCTCATCAAATCCATAAAATACGCCGGTGCATTGGTTAGCCCAAAAGGTGTAACCGGTTACTCAAAGAATCCGTCAGGAGTCCTAAAAGCAGTCTTATCTATGCTGCCAACTACCACCATATGTTGATGAAAACCTATAGCTAAATCCAACAGCGATATAATTGAAGTGCCCACCAATTATTCAAACAAGTCATCTATTCGTGAGAGTGTGTGTCTATTCTTCTTCGTGAGGTTTCTCAATTCTCTGTAATCCACACATAGACGGAGAGAGTCGTCCGCCTTAGCCGCGAAGACGATTAGTGTTCCCCATTTAGAAATACTCTTCCTAATGAACTCTTTCTCGAACAACTCACCCACTAGTTTACTATGCTTGCTCCTCTCTCTCGGAGCCATGTGACGCACTGGCAATGCTACAAGCTTGGCATTCTCCACCAAGTATATTCGGAAATATATCTCACGCCTGGGAGGTTGCCCTCTTACCTCCTCGAATACGTCCGGAAAGTATCTAACTACAGGCACCAAACTGAGGTCGTCGACAGAAGCATAGCGATAATCCAAGAAAATAAGCATGACTGATCCTCGCAGGTCGCAAGAAATCTCGAGAGTCCTATCATGGCACGTCAAAATCCTAACAATTCTCCTCTCACAGTCTTGTATGAGGCTATACTTAGCTAGCCGATCCATCCTAGTAAAACCCAGTACATATGCGTCACACTCAAACTCGACGCCAAGAATAGAAATCCTTAAACCCCTACACATTATAGATAGGAGAGCCGTATCTCCTTTGGGTTTGAGACAACTACTGTATCAGAAACCATAGAAGTATATAGGTGCAGACTATCAACAACATAACTATATACGAAAGAATGAGATGCACCAAAATTGAATAAGGTCCTAACGGGATAGTCGAAAAGAGAAATCAAACATTTACGGTGACCTTCCTACCTCTATCCTGACTGCTACCACCGGTCCAAGTCGCCTCAAGCGCATGGACCTTTGCTTCAGATGTACCTGCTCTCTGTCTCTGCTTCTAAGGGCACTGCCTGCTATATTGTCCCATCTGTTCGCACTGAAAACAAGCACCCTTCTTAGTTGTCTTCTTGCAATCTTTGATGAAATGTCCTATCTTTCCACACCCATGACACTTCACTTCCTTCTTGATCTGTGATTTATCTAGCTTTTCTCCCTTTTTCATTGCACCTTTCTTGGGCCACCACTTTTTCTTTCCAATACCTGTCTTAGCCACTTCAGCCTTATTCTCTTGTTTATTCTCCTTTCCGTCCTCATGCATAAAAGCCATATCCACAAGCCTCTCAAACGTAGCTCCCATCGGAATATCTGTTAGTGCTAGTCCTTGCAGGGGTTGGTTCAGTCCCCTCGCAAACTTCAAAGTCTTCTTATGTGCAGTATTAATAAGATCTAAGCCAAATCTTGCCAAGTCGTTGAAGCTATTCACATACTCCTTAACTGACGTATTACCCTATCTTAGACTCAAGAACTTTTCCAACTGCATCCCTTCTTCGGCTTATGATAAAAGAATTTTTTCGAACTTATCCTTGAACTCATCCCATGTCTCCACGGCCAGTTCTACCTCAGCTACTTCCCACCAATATGACGTGTAACAACCCGGAAAATCAGAACCAATTTAAAATTTTTAATTTGGCTATTTTAATGAATTTGGAATATTTATAATGATTTATTTTAAATAATAACGACTAAAAATTTATTAAAATCGAAGTTAGAACAAATAAATTTATTTTAATTATATAACGAGCCTGAAATGGCGCGGCATTTTGAAAATTCAACTTTGAACTTTGGCAGAATGTATAGGATTCAAAATAAACCAGATTTCAGTAAGACCAAAAATATTTAAATCTGTTTATTATATCTTTCTAACGGATCTGAAAAATTGAAATTTCATAGCTGGAATAAAAAGTTATAGCCAGTTGAATATTCAGAATAATCGCTATGAAATTTAATATAAATATAACCCTTAAAAATAGATATTTTGCAAACGGCCTACGCTTTCTACGAAACAACTTTGGTTGGATCCATAATGTCAAATTATGGCTAGGTCTAAAATTCCATAATTTTTGGAATTAATATGTGAGCGTGGCAAAGGAAACGCGTTTGGTAATTTCAGTTTGAATTGGATCGACCAGAAAAGGTCCATTTTTCAAACGGTCTCCAAATTCGATGAAATTAATTTTGTTTGGACCGTATCGTCCCAACATAGCTAGAATTATTTTACGGAAATTTTTGGAATCAGTACGTGGCCCCGACAAATGAAAATGTACGTTCAAATCCAAATTTGAATGTTTTATAGTTTAATTTGAAGGCGAAATGACTGTAGTATTCAAATGGGCTTATGAAACATATTCCATTGTGTTTGGAATGGGGGTATTTAGCTAGAGGCGTCAGTCGTTGGGTTTGATTTGGAGCTCGGATTGGAAAATCCTATTTTAGAAATCGATATATATATATATATATATATATATATATATATATATGGACCAATTATAAAATTCAATTTATTATTTTTATTTTCCCAAAACCAAGAAAAAACCCGTAAACCCTCCTCGTCGACGATGGAAAGCTTTTCAAAGCTTCTCTCCTTGATTCTGGCCAATCCACTCAATAAAATCCTTTGCTCCAGTTGAGGTTTTTGTAGATCTCGCCTTCCTCTTCAAATCCATATAGAGTTTGGAATTTTTCGTTGAGTAATCGTTGAGTTCTGCTCCCCCGAAGTCGTCGACATCAAGCCGCCGCCACCACTTCGATTCGCCACCGAGTTCAACTGCACCACCAGTGCCTGGCGTGCCTTCCGACCCCCTTCGATGTGGTGCAACTCGATTTTCGCCTCATGCTTCGGATTGGAAGAATTTTCAAAACCTAGTTTTGAACTTTCTGCTGAGGTATACGACTTGATTTATTTAAACAGTTTATAACACTTTAATGCATTGCAAAGTTGGTTTATCATAAAAAATCATTTCTTTTTGGTATGTTGTCGAAATCCAGTGAAACAGGAGACGTCGGGGCCATGACAGCATACACTACATTCTAGAAGAGGCTAGAACACATTTGGAACTCTCTACAAATTACGAAGGTGTGGAACCCAAAGTGAGATTTCTAAATTCAAATTGGAATGGAATAACGATGTATAAATTATATAATCAATGTATAAATTATATAAGCATTGTATATCTCACATACAAGCGTTGTATAAATTATATATGCGATGTATAAGTTGTATATACATTGTATAAACCATATATGCGTTGAATGGAATTGAAATGAAATTGAAATGGAAATAAATAAATATATATATATACACACATCCCACGTCCACAGACCATGGACGATATAAATTGATTGTGTTGTGGAAAATGATTGTGTCGTGAAATTTGGTTATGACTGTAAATGGTTAATTATGGTTGCAACAAATTTGGTTGTGTTTAATGAAAATTCATGTGTTAGAAAGTATAATGAGTTGTTAAATATTAATGTTTGAAATAAATTGTTTGAACAATAAAAATCACATTTTTATTGTATATATGAATCATTAAAAATATTCATGCTTGAAATAAATTGTTTGAATAATAAAAATCACATTTTTTTGTATATATGAATCACTAAAAATATTCATGTTTGAAATAAATTGTTCTAACAATAAAAGTCAAATTTTTATTGTACGTTTGAACCTTTAAAAACAGTAAAAGGTTGAAATAAATGTTTGTTGATTGAAAATAATATTTTTAACATGTATATGAAGTGTTAAAAATAACCGTGTGTTGAAATAAATGTTTGTTGATGGAAAATAATATTTTTAACATGTATATGAAGTGTTAAAAATAACCGTTGTTGAAATAAATATTTGTTGACTGGAAATAATATTTTTAACATGTATATGAAGTGTTAAAAATAACCGTGTATTGAAATAAATATTTTATTGATTGAAAATAACATTTTTAACATGTATATAAAGTGTTAAAAATAACCGTATGTTGATATAAATATTTGTTGATCGAAAATAATATTTTTAACATGTATATGAAGTGTTAAAAATAATTGTGTGTCGAACTAAATATTTGTTGATTGAAAATAATATTTTTAACATGTATATAAGTGTTAAAAATAATCGTGTGTTGAAATAAATATTTGTTGATTGAAAATAATATTTTTAACATGTATATGAAGTGTTACAAATAACCATAGGTTGAAATAAATATTTGTAGATGGAAAATAATATTTTAACATGTATATAAAGTGTTAAAAATAGTCATTTACGGAAACAAATATTTGTTCGCTAAAAATATTATTTTTAGTGTAGATATGCATATATATATACAAATCCTAAACAGGTAAATGGATTTGCTGTTGAGTAAAGAATTTATTTGCGTGCCCGACAAATAGGTAAACCTTAATGAGTTGGTTGCACAATTTTATTAACATATCAACTCCTGTGAATGCCATTGGATGCGCTGTGCTGGTTGTTCTATATGAGATTATAAACGTCGCCATAGGATAACAACAATTAATTATGAACTACACTACATGGCATACTTCTGAAGATAACATACTATATCATATACCATATAAGCATTTAGAGCTTATATGATGAGGTTGGAATTACCATACAAGCGAGAGGCTTGTATGGCGATGACTGCATTTCAGGTTGAACCAAAGACGAACTATTGATGTCATATCATATCATATTCCATATAAGCATTTGGAGCTTGTATGACGAGGTTGAGATTACCATACGAGCGAGTTGTTCTTATGGCGATGATTGAATTACAGGCTGAACTAAGGATTGATATGGACAAAATAAATATAACGGTAAATTACCATATTAAATAAAAACCCCATATGGGTGTAGAGTTGACAATAGTCACGTCTCTCTAGTTATTAGATACGGCACATGGATTATTTACTTTCCAACACTGGACGAGGTGGAGAGATTTATCTCTGGAGTAATTTTACACACTCCCTTGGTAATATAATAGGGCACTAAAAATTGTGTATCCTTATACTGGATTTATTGTGTGCCTAATACGACCCAATAATTTTCCAAACCCCTCTCCGTACAAAGGAGGATATGGCGAAATTTTTCGAAATTTAAAGGCATTAGCAAATTTTTTGATCTGAAACCAGTTTGGAAATCGTCGAATGAATTATATATATATATATATATTAAAATAAAACGAATCACACCGCTGTAGTTCGCTTTTTGAAATCGTAACTTTAAATGATTATACCGAGAGATCCGACCGTCATATTTTCCCGAAACCGGAACCTTTGGGTTCGCTTTGGAAAGATCTTTCCAACGGTATTAACTTTGTTAAGATCCAATGGTTAGATTTTGAGAAATATGTGAATCAAATCTGGAGAAAAACTGCGCCAGGGCCGCGCTATGACCCGAAGTGTCGTTTAATTAAAATGAGTTATTTTTAAATAAACAAACATAGCGATAAATCGTTATAAAATATATATAGTGATATGGAATGGAAATAAACCGAGTTTACTTGGTTTATCAGATATTTTGATGGTTGGATGTGTTTGGAATGAAAATTATATTAATGAACTGGAATGTGGATGTCAAATAGTTTAACCATAGAAAGAATTGATTTGAATTCTACATATACGTGAATTATTTGAAAAGGCCAAGTTAATTCTCATTTCAAATAATTGATCGATAATTCAAAGTCGAAGATATGAAGACGGTGCAAGACCGGTGAAGAGTATGGATTGCTACTGATGCCTTAGATATAGGTAGCTCCTTGATGTGGTTACAGTGGTATCGGTCTGGACGTACTTGTTGATCGTCAGGATATGCGATGGCCACTTTTCTGTATTGGACATATGGAATGAGGAATAAGGTGCCTCTAGTTTCGTTCAAACCCAAAATGGACAAGTAAATGGATGCGTGTCTGACGTTGGATTTCGTGCTATGTTGATTGATCTCTATTAAATATATATCTGTTTGGTGACGGAGAATTTATTCTCTTGCTTAACACCCTTCTCTGAGACGTACGAACTCAGAGGTTATATATCGATAGACATCAATCGCATGGCATGGAATGTCAATGTGGCATGCTGAGATGCAAATGATCAAGGCTTTTGTTGAAAAGCAAAGTCTTGTGGTTGATGATCAAAGCATGACTTTAATATAGCATAGCTTTGTGTATAGCGTTGATTCGCGAGCCTCACATCCTGGTATGAGTTAAAAACGGGATAAGGGACCCACGGAGGACACAGCGTTTCTTTCTAGCTATGGGTGGTGTCATGGTATGGATCACAGACATTTATTTATTTTTACCTGTGTGGATGATGGAATGCGTGGCGCCTCGGTTATATCGGTTACTACGGAGCCGATGGATAGGTCCTATAGGACCAGGAAACATATGTTCAGGAATTGCCAATCCTCAAACATAAGAGAGGACCAACCTTGGAGGATCCAAGGGTTCTCTGCGGGGAATCCTAAGGCATTTGCTAGAGTGTCTCGAAGCCGACGAGGAGTACATCCCTTGCCTCGACTCATGATGGAAATCCAATTTCGAATACGACATTACGGTTTTGATTGTAAACCTATATATGGCGACATGATATATGGTACCCATGCCATTTATGATTGATACATTATGACTGAAATTGCTTTTGGAACATATATGCACTAGTGATAATATCAAATGGTTTTGTTTTATACGTATCAAGCATATTTTGGCCATTATAAGGTAAAACTCTATCCTTCGGCTTGCGTTGCATTGTGTGATGGGACCTGAGTCTTATAATGGCTTCATTTTTATAAAAAGCATTGCGTTGTTCAAAAGATTTACTTTATTTCGTGCACTGGCAATCACTGGAGAAAACCCGTTCCACGTTAGCGGTGTCGTCCTATGATTTGCTGTAGTATTATTGTTAACTTAGTTAAGTAGATTTCTCATACCAATCCCATGACTAACTCGTAGTTTGTTTTCACTTGCAAACTCGGATGCCCTTATTTTTACACGCGCAGCCCAGTGACAGGTTATAGGATGTATTTTGGCATTGCACTCTAGCATGGAGTGCGTTTTTGGCCGATGGCGAAGACTAGCTTTCTTCGTATTTTGGCTATTGACATTTCCGCCTGTATTATTTTATGTATATGTATCGCTGATCGCGATGTAGACTGATTTATCTCTATTATGTATTATCTGATGTATATGTCCCAATGATCTTGATGTGGACTGATCATTTCCTTTATGCACTAAGTTTTATCCTATGACTGTGCCACTCTAATGTTTATTACAATTTATGATTCCGTTGTCATATTGATGTAAATTATTCTATTTCATGTTTATGCTATTATCTGTAATCTGCTAATGTAGATTAATGTGTTATATTACGAATGATTATCTTTACTTCCGTAACACGGGGTTTTGTGTTATCACATGACGTGTCTCCTTTCAATTGCCAAGCAACCAACTTAATCCTCCTCTTGTCATCAAGCTCTAATAATCCGAACACACGGTCAGTCTCCCTAAACTAATTGCGAGCATCTGTGAAACTCTCCGATCCAAGAAATGGCTTACCGCATATCGTATAAAATTCTTTAGAGAGCTTAGATAAATTAACAACTGGATTTGGTGGAATAATCGCAGCTACCATTGGAGGTGGGGCATTTCCTTGCCCTTCGGCAGGCATTGTAGCCTCAACATACCTATAGAACCATGCCAAAATGGGAACTCCCTCTAAAAAATTGGGATTCCCAGACATGCTGAATAGAAAAGGCACGAGAATTCAAAAAGGAATCAAGAGATTATTGTAATTGAATTGAGGCGATCTTTTTCAAAAATAAGTTTTACTTGAAAATCCTTTACTTTTGACAATACTTTTCCAAAAACTATTCTCTTATGATGTAACCTTAGGTTCCGATATGAAATGAAACACTCCACACCCCTTAACATCACTCATATGAGGATGCGTCAAGGTTAACGAAGTGCTTAAGTATAAAGTAATAACATGGAGACTAAAATTCATAAGATAGAAATATAAAACACAGCAAAAACTTTAAAACATTATTTGAATAAGCAAGTCAAATCACAATGCTTATTTTATTTCATGAATACTAAATGATCATCAACATAAAACTATCTCGTGGAAAATCATAATATCAAAGTACATAAGTCAAACCATAAAAACCATCCCTCTCAATTGTCAATACAACGGTTAGAAAACAAGAAGTGAACCAGTACATAAATATGGAAAGAGGTCAAATCCAAGTTGAACCGAATAATAAAGAAACACTGCTGAGACCCTCTACCCTGTGAACCTGGGATGGGAAGGAAGAGAGAAGGAGAAAACAAACTTGGTCAGACATACATCTAGTGAGTTCTAGTAATATCTAACATGAGCATAAGTTAAGGAAGCATTTAGACAGATGAATAGTTTTAAGAGCAATAGGCATAAAAGAGTAAATGAAATAGCAAGAAAGATAAAAACGAATAAATATAGGCTTCTCATTCATATCCAAGATTGCTACACCAACTGCTAAGATATCACAATTAGATTTTACCTAATTTCTACCCGTCGATCGGTTCCTACACCCATAATGTGACAACCTATGCCAACTATGGAATTCAGGGTTATCAATCCCGAACCCATCAACTAAAAGGACACAACCATTAATCACTAGCGTTACAATGACTTATCTTCCCTAATCAGCACGATGCACGCTCATCGTCCTGCTAGATCGCGCCTGTACCCACCTCGTTTGAACCTCTTGCTATCCAGTACAGTAAAGCGTGTCGTCGCCTCTACCTATTGTGAGACCGCTATGATAGAAGGGATACTGACTAATACAGGTTCCTAACCAAAAATACAATTTACACAAGTCACCCTTGGACTTGGTCCCTATTCATTATGTTATTAGGCTTCTTATATTCCCCAATCATCCCCACGCTACAGGAATATACCTAATCTACGAGTCACTTATCTTCCCTAATCAGCCTATGCTGTCAAAACAGACTCCCTCTATCTTAGCTTATTAACTTTATCGTTAATTAACTTAACACAATTTAAGTTTATTAATACGCCTAACATAACCTCATGTTTTATCCATAGGTTGTATTAAAATTCCTAATTAATGTTATCTTCTTATACAACCCATTCCTAAGTTACTTAACGTCCAATTAAGTTTAATCTATTCCAGTTCATACGTTTGCATGTTCTCCAATTACAAATTAAGGTTTATCCCCAATTTAAAGTCCAGCACTGATTAAAATATTTAGTCAGATTTAACATGCCCAAAATTCCTTTTTAATTCAATTTTAACATTATTCCAATTTAATGCAAAAATGGTGATAAAGGTCTAGGTTCCGTTCAGGCCTAGGCTCAGCGCTAAAAGAAAAAGGGAATCAATCTAGGCTACTCGTAATGTCTAGAATAAAAAACAAACAAAACAAATAAAATAGGGCACATATATAACTATAAATAAACTACAACAAATAAGGGGATATAAGAAGGATAATTACTTGTAAATAGTAAACAACTGGAAAGAAATAGGAATAGACCATAAATAAATTACAGTAACTTATAGAAAACCTAAACATATAAATATTGTAAATAACTGTAACATAAAACTTGCAAATTAAAACTATTTAACTGTCTAAACTTTCCTACGCAAATAAATAATCTAAAAATTACATAAAAACTCATAGATATGATGATCAAAGCTTCCCCTATGGCCTTCTTCTTAGATCTAGCAGAATCTCCGCCTCCGGAAGTATTTTTAAAAATAAATATTTAAAACATAAGAACTTCTTTACCCCCTTAAAAGTTAAATTATTTGGCCTTTCCTAATTTTGAGGATATGCCCGGGGAAGAAGAAGGAGAAGAGAAAAGAATGGATGTGTAGAAATGAGAGAGGCTCTACTAGTCTATTTTAGGGTTTACTTGATGCCCACAACCGTCCAAATCCTAGACTAGATATGGTCCAACCATGTCATCGGACCAATAATAAACTGCCACGTCAGCCTTTAGTTTAAAATAGGTTAATAAAACTCAGCCAACTCAGCAAAATAACTATGGAAAATAATTTAAATGTTTCTTTCCTTGCGTGGAAGACAAGGCATGCAAAATTTACGTCCTTGGTCGACCTACCCGCCAACTCGGGTCAACATAGGGGTTGACCGACCTTGGCATGGGTCGACACAGGTGTCAACCAAGTGGGTTGGGTCGCTCAGTGACAGGTTGTTCCATATGTATATTTATTTTAATTTTTTGAGTTCTTTTAGTAAATAGCTAATTCATTTTAACTCTGATTTTAGCAAACCAGGTGTCCATTTTGATCAGAAAATTACAACGGAACCAGTGGTGCTTGTCCCATCATTTAATTTTGAATATTATTTTGATTAATATTTAGTTTATTAATCTTTTACATTTAATTATTTTTTATTTAAAATTAGAGGTGTTACGCAAGAAAAAGGAAAACACTAGCTATATCAGGATATATTTTTTGACTCTACTAATGTTGATGTTGTAATAATAATCATTACATACATTTGATCAACATAGGGGTACTCTTTATTGTCACTCTAAATGTATTATATTTTACTTGAAACCTGGGCAACACTGATTAGATTATGTAATGAAATAAATATGAAATGTGAAATGTTTAGAAAATTATGTTAAATTTTATTTCATGTTCATATGCATATGGTATCGATATTGTTAACACATCCACGTTCGGTCATTGGAAATTATTTTCATAGATGAATGCAGCGTGTATAACATATAGTTTTAAGGCTCGGAATAAGGGATGTTACATTTCAGTATCATGGGGTTATTAAATATTAAGGTAAAGTTTAAACCTTTAAAAGATTTTTGGAACATATAATGTATTAAGGAAGAATAAGGGGCGTGGGATAACATTTTAGTAACGTACTTGTATTTTTATTACACAAATATGCAAACCTATCTCTATTCTTCTCTTTCTTTTGGCTTTAAAAAACCATTTTTCCATATCTTACTAAGATTTATTTTATGATTTAAGGAGTTAAGATATTATGGTAGGAAAGGACAAAGTTAATCTTGGTAGATGGAGCATCATAACCGATGGTAATGTTCGATCCAATACCTGGAGAAATCAGGGTCGACCTTCTGTTACCAGTGCTAATATGGCTATGAGAGTACCGCTAGTAGGTACAGAAGCCATATATCAATTTTTTCCAACATGGCGCCAGTGGGAGCTACTGTTGGATTAGAAGGTAATGCTAGAGTTCCAAATCCCAAGACGACGATCAACAACCATGATACATTAAGTCAAGATTAAGTTAGACTTGAAGGGAAACCTTTATCGGATCTGAGGATTCTATTTAAGTGGAAGATTGACTGCTTCTTTGTGGGATAATGTTTGCTGATCTAAGATTGAATGGCAAGCAAAAGAGAATGTTCACTTCAAGATAATTGCTATGGGATGCATCATGTTGGTAGAACAGTGTAACTAATGGTATAGAGAAGAGAAAATGACTTAGGAAAAATTCTGTAGTAGGTTTAAGAGATTTATTTCTAATGGTTCTAAATCCTCTTTGCTTAGGAAATTTGTAGAGTTATAACAGGATGAGATGTCAGTGCTTGTATATGCTATGAAGTTCAAAGTATTATCTCATTATGGATATGCTACTATTGATACAATTATTAAGAGGAATGACAAATCATTTGAGGGTTGAGGCTCGAACTTGAAAAGGAATCTTTATCTATTATAAACGCTGCCTCTAGAATGGTTGTGGAAATGACAATAAGAAATGAGGAAATGTTACAATTAGAGTAGAACTTGGACTTGAAATCACTTTCATTAGATCAAAATGATAGTTTCCCTTTTTATAGAGTGGTTGTATTAAGAAACATACCTACCATTTGAGAGTTATCATTGTTTTAGGTTTTTACGAATTTTAAACAACTTAATTATGCAACTAAGGATCATTAATGGAAGGGTCCACTAGTTATCATGATTAAGGGAGGATAGTGCTGAAAGAGGTTACTGTAACCTTATTTCTCTTACCTTTCAAACCTCCATAAAAATACTTCCTCCGCGTTTTTCTTCAAATTTTCATCTAAAAAATATTAATTAAATTAACAAGTAAAACACGGATTTGTGAGATCTTGCATAGGATGGAGATTTGCTGATATTGTTAGGAAATACTTTAATGATATTCTAGATAAAATATGTAAGGTTTGGATGATAAAAGTTTGATTTGAAGTATTTGTTTTATGGATTTATAGTATATGCATATAAATCGTGAATTTCTATCTTGGATCTAAATCCCTTGAAACATATTGAAATTGACCGGTTGAATATAGTATTCTTTTATGTATGAGTATATGCAGGATATTTTAGCATGTATGTATGGAAATGCCAAATAAACGACGACTTAGATTTAGCATTGGATTAGGGTTTATCAAAAATTCAAAATCTAAAAATGCATAGATTTGCATGTAATCTGAAGAGGATGACAATGAAGGCCTCCCTATGTTTCAAGTTAAATTTTAGGTTGCTTCAAGTTCGTATGATCAATTTATTACATGAAGACATTTCAAATCGTTCTGATTGCTATTTGTAACACCCCACACTTTTCTGGGCCTGAATTTCAACATAATTCGAAACTTAAACCCATCCAAGTAAGAATAGTGTGAAATCCATTATCTTCAAATAATGAGCATAAGCATAATAAGAGTACAATAAAATTAACTCACAACGAAAACAAAATAGGATAACAAGAACCAATTAAGGCAGCCACCTTAACAGTGAATCGCCACATCAATACCGAGCATCAGAGAGCAAGAATAGAAACCCAAAATAGAATACTTGCAAAGACTTCTCTTCCCCAAGATAAACTTGAGAGTTATTCTGAGGAGGGGGTTCAGAACAATAAGTTCTAGAGAGTAAAAATGTATAACACTGTCCATAATACACAAATACAATCCATTTGGTTTCATCCAAATCATATATCTAACAAAGCTAATAATTCTAACCTAACCTTGCAAAGATTACGCACGACTGATTAATTACCATACCCAAGGTAGCACTTCCTAAAGATAGACTATCGTTACATACTAAGATGGAACTTTTATGCATAAATATGAAATCTTTAAACTACCATACAAAATGATACCAAAACTAAGAGGTGGGCTTTCCAACTACTTAGTACCCTATAATAAAAGAGGTGGGTTATATACAGTTATTTATGGGCCCACTCATAATATAATATATGTAGGCGGATTCCTACGATCACTTAAGACCCAACCATTAATCACTTAATATCTTATTAGGTGGTTTAAAACACGCTGTTATAAATTAAACGACACTAGCTACTAAATCCTACTTATTTAAGGCTTCTGTCATTCGCGCACATCCCAGACCCACATAAGGCAATAAATTGTAAGCGTACACTTATTAGCAATAGGCTAGGTAGATGACTAACCGTAATTTATGACCTTTCCCTGGAGTTCCCCTACGTTACTATCTTTCCGACCTTATTGACTAATACCCTAGTCACTTTATACTTCCCGCAGGACAGGCAGACCTATGGTACCTTCATGGCGTTCATTTAACATTTAATACCTTATCACAAGGCGGACTCTAACCCATTCACTTACCACTTAGAAGAAGCAGATTATCGCGGAGATTACCGATCTTGCACCCAATCATCCATTTACTACTTCTTATTTATAAGGAGGTGAGCTATCCGATCACTTAATACCTGATATGGGAAGACCCTTTGACTCTACCCTTAGGGGGATGGGTAGGTCCAATCACTTAATAACCAAAAGACAGATCCTACTACTTAATACCTCTACTCCCGAAGTTGGTTGCGCTATCGAATTATTCCTTTTTTGGTTTCTTATCTCAACAGGGAGGCGGGCCCGACAACCACTTAATACCTCCATAATTGAAGTAAACCTTTAGGATAAATTCTTGTTACGTATCATCATAGGTTCCTATGGTCAATGAAATCTCACATCAGTCGTACATACATCCGACTACTAGAAAGTGTAGACTTCTATTAGATAAAGCAATTGACCTTGCATCATTAACCTACTATGTCCAATCTTTATTTTAATTAAAGATATTATTTCCAGAGTATAAACTAGAAATAAGATAAGGATTATTTCCTAAAATTCACAGTTCTAGGACTTTTTTTTTATTTACTTAGTATTAATTACGACAATAAAGACCCGAACTTCACCGTGAAGGAAAGCACGGATTGCTTTGAGGACAAGCCACATTGGAACACAAACAGAAGAACATTTCATTGTTTATTACAACAATTCCATCAGAATACAAGAATATACAGAGTATAAATAAATATTACACATCAGAAAAATATCAGAGATTCAATTAACAATACTTGGCAGCGGAAAAATAATACAAAACACAACTAAAAGTAATACACGGATACCGAGCTTTCCGAGTATCGTTCCAGCTATAAACTAGGATCCTGTGAATATAAATCTGCAAAACCAAAACTGCTAGCTGCCCGTGTCGAAAATAAGGGCACCCAGAGTTTAGGTTAAAACAATAAACTCTAGGTCAGTCATGTGACTGGTGTGAGAACTCCTCACTTTTATTTTATTTTCTAGTTGAAAGATATACTACGATGCAGACGGTGCTTAGTAGCACCCGACACCCGTCGTCCACAGACCATGGATGACTTGTTTGTTTGATTGATGTGTTGTGAAAATTGATTGGGTGATGTGGAATGAATAAAATATTTTATAGTTAAAAATATAATTTTTAACGTGTATATAAAATAAATAATTATAAAAAAATCGGACGGTTTTGTTTATGTACACCCATTTGAAGGATATTGATTGGGGCGATAAATTTTATACATCGCCCAACTGCACAAATAAAAATCTATGTTTGTTGACTTAAACTCCACACGGGTATTGGGATGATATTTGACATACACTAATCCCGATTGTTTAGTTGTATGTCAATCGACGGGTTGGCAAACTGTGTAAGCGTTAATTGTTTATATTTAATGCTTATGCAGTTGTGTGGTGCACTTTGGATGATGGTTGATTATTTATCATTGCTATTATATACATGTGTTGTATAGAATCCATATAAATAACATTATATGGTAATTGAGTGGGTCTCATTCCAATTTAGAAAATAAATTATATTCATGTGTTGAATAAACAAAATAGTCATGTGTTGACAATACTCATGTGTTGAGAATATTCATGTGTTGAAACCATTCATGTGTTGAAAATACTCATGTGTTGAGAATATTCATGTGTTGAACGAAATATTTATACAATAAAGTTCACATTTTTATTGTAAGTAAGAATTAATAAATATTCATGTGTTGAATAAAGTGAATATTCATGTGTTGAAGAAAATATTCATTTGTTGAATAGAATAACAAAGTTATTGAAATATATAAAGCCGTGTTGGTTAGATTGACGCCATTTTGAGGTAAACGATATTTAAACCGATTTTATTCATTTTTATAATGAATATCGAAAAGGAATTGATTTCAAAATCTAATGTTTTGAAAATATTATCATTTATATATCGATGATATGGAATATTCAATTTTGATTAGAAATTGAATATGAAGTTGAAATTGTTTTGAAAACGAATTTAAAACGATTTATAAAATACGTTTAGAATTGAAATCGACGAAGTATATATAATATATATATATATTATATAGATAATGGCCTGAATAAAACGCACTGCGCCGCGGCTGTTCGATAATTTCGACCATTGACTTCGAATGGATATTACGGGAGATCCAACCGTTAGATTTTCCTAAAACCAGAACCGTTGGGTTTGTATCAAAAAGAGCTTTCTAACGAATATTAAAGATTTGAAATCTAACGGTTGTATTTGGAATTATGTCCAAATCAAATTTGGAAAAGGTCGTTGTAAGTGCAGTTCGATGGCCGTTTATGGAAATCGACTGTACGGGCCTTGATAAAATTATTAAAAATAGCAATAATTTGTGTAAAATCATAAGAAATGATTTGGAAAGAATTAGGATGAAAAACTCCATATTTAAAAAGATAAAAATAGATTTTTATCGAAATGAACTAGTTTTGAACTAGAATTATAATCCATTTATTTTTAAAATAAATAAAGTGGATTTGAAATGGTTTTGAAAATAACCAGAATTTCCAATATATAAATTGGAAATGGATTTGAATCGAAATTATCTTCGGAATATTTCGATATTGAATTTCGTGATTATACAGATATTGTTATGGTAATTTGAAAGATATATTTATATCGTTATTTCCAATACGATATTTGTTGGTTGTAGTATTTGATATTGAATATAAGCCGATATATTTTCTATCCAGAGCCTTGTATTTAATATCAAATGGGATTTGGGTTTGTCGTGAATGGTGTCTTCATTAACACTATTCTTTGTGAAAACCCGTAACTTCCCCGTAAAGGAAAGCGTCGGATAGTTTGAGAACAAGCCACAACAGTACACAAACAGAAGAACATTTCATTGTATATTACAACAATGCATCAGATAACAAGAATATACAGAGTATGAATAAATATTACACCGAAATATCAGAGATTTAAATTACATTTAAATACATAGCAGCGGAAAAAAAATACAATACACAACTAGAAGGAGATATACGGATACAAAGCTTTCCGGATATCGTTCCAGCTGTAAACCAGGATCCTGTGAATATAAATCTGCAAAACCAAAACTACTAGCTGCCCATGTCAAAATAAGGGCACCCAGAGTTTAGGTTAAAACAATAAACTCCAGGTCAGTCATGTGACTGGTGTGAGAACTAAAACAGTTATTAATCTTTATTTTAAAGTTAGGTAAATCAAGGGACCACGCCGTATAACACGGAACGGGTTTCCTCCCAAGAATACCAGTGCATAAAACAAACAGCGCAATGCTAAATAAAGAAAAATGAAGCTGTTATAAGACCCAGGTCCTATCACACAATGCAACGCAAGCCGGGGGATAGGGTTTTCCCTTATAACAGCCAAAGAATGCTTGATACGCTTAAAACAAATCATTTGATACTATTATAAGTGCATAGTGTATAAAACAACTTCAAATCATAAGTATCAATCATAGGCGGCATGAATGCCCCATACCACTATGTCGCCATATATAGGTTATACAATCAAAATCGCAAAGTCACGTATTTGGAAATTGGATTTCCGTCTATGAACCGAGGCAAAAGATAGTCCTCAACCGATTCGAGACTGTCTAGCCCGAGCCTCAGGACCCAGACTCAGGTGGGCCCTTGGAGCGACAGGGCCGGTCCACCGATGTGGATTAAACTTAAACCCTGAACATGCGTCTCCCCGCCCTATGGGGCGTAGGTGAGCCAACTAAATGACTCCATCGGTTCGAGAACGACCGATCAATCCGAGGCGCCTCGCAACAGCAACAACCACAAAAGTCAAACTCGTCAGGGCGTGTAAAACCACTGACGCCACTTCTAACTAGAAAGAAACGCATGCCCTCCCTGAGGTCCGTCTCCCGTTTTTGGTTCATACCGGGTGTGAAACACGCGAAGTAAACGTTACACAAAGCTACGCCACAAAGGCCTTGCTTTGATCATCACCACAAGACTTTGCTTTTCAAGAGAAGCCTCGATCAATTGCCACTTAGGCATGCCACACAGGCAATTCACTCCATGCGTTTGATATCCATCAATATATAACCCCTGAGCTCGTACGTCTCAGAGAAGGGCGTTAAGCAAGAGAATAAATTCTCCGCCGCCAAACAGATATATATTTAATAGAGATCAATCACACGGACTGAAATCCAATGTCAGACACACAGTCCATTTACAAGTCCGTTCTGGGTCTGAACGAAACCGGAGGCACCTAGTACCCCGCATATCCATCGATCTCCAAGTACGTCTGGACGATCACTAACTGTTTCCATCTTCTTGGGTGTACAGCCCAATCAAGATCATCAGTAACCACCCAAACGACGTGAAGACCTCCGGTCTTCGACCATCGTCTTCATCTTCGACTTATCGTCGTATCAGTTATTCAGAATGGGATAAACCCGGTCTTTCCGAATAACTCGCATATATCTTAAGTAAGTGTTACACAAACACAACATACGCCTCATTCCAATTCATTAGTCACTAACCGTAAATTAATCAAGAGAATAATTCCCCAAATATTAACCCCGAAGGCCGAAACCAACATCAGATCAATATTCAGAAAACCATTATGCTTGGCTAACCGACAGTTAGTTTCTAAATTTCACATTCATAGGGAAAGGTTCCCATTAACTTTATCCAAGATAAATCCCTTGAATTTATTCTTTATTCTATTTTTGAATCTCAATTCAAACTAGTCGGGATTAGCGAACCTTACCGAAGTAATTATTTATTTTGATTTCCCCATCCCAACCTATTCATCCCATGAAGTAAAACTGGTAATACTTCATATCTAACACCACAGTGTTATCGGTAAATTCAATTACCATTTCACGTTCAAATCTAATTAAAGATTTAACTATCGCCTAGAGCAAAACTGGTGATACTCCATTTTCGATCATTTTAATCTAATTAAAGATTCATTAAAACTCCACTTAGTTTTAATCTTCGACTGGGTTAAAGAATCAGTGTCATTTAAAACACGGTTCACGATAAACCCAAAATCACATTCATTAATTATCGGGTTAAAGAACGAGTGTTATTTAAAACACTGTTCACGGTAAACCCAAAAATCAATATCGATTCAATTCCAATTAAATATTATTTAATTGATACACTTCGTTATATCTAAACAAAAAGATTTAATCTTTTCTCAACTGGGTTCAAGAACAGTGTTAGTGAAGACACCATTCACGACAAACCCAAATCACATTTGATATTCAATACAAGGCTCTGAATAGGAAATATACCGGCTTATATTCAATATCAAATTCTACGACTAACAAATATCGCATTGGAAATAATGATATATATATATATATATATATATCTTTCAAATTTCCATAACAACATTTGTATAATCACGAAATCCAACATCGAAATATTCCGAAGACAATTTCAATTCAAATCCATTCCAATGCAATCATTGGAAATTTTGGTTATTTTCAAAACCATTTCAAATTCAATTTATTTATTTAAAAATAAATAGAATTATAATTCTAGTTCAAAACTAGTTCATTTCGATAAAAAATCTATTTTTATCTTTTCAAATATGGAGTTTTTCATCCAAATTTTCCCCAAATCATTTCTTATGATTTTACACAAATTATTACTATTTTTAATAATTTTATCAAGGCCCGTACAGTCGATTTCCATCAATGGCCATCGAACTGCACTTACAACGACCTTTTTCGAATTTGATTTGGACGTAATTCCAAATCCAACCGTTAGATTTCAAATTTCTAATATTCTTTAGAAAGCTCTTTTCGATACGAACCCAACGGTTCCGGTTTTAGGAGAATCCGACGGTCGGATCTCCCGTAATGTCCGTTTGAAATAAATGGTCGAAACTCACGAACTGCCGCGGCGCGGCGCGTTCTATTCAGGCCATTATATTATATATATAATATATATAATATATACTTCGTCGATTTCTGTTTAAAACGAATTATATAAATAGTTTTAAATTCGTTTCAAAAGCAATTTCAACTTCCATTTCAATTCAAATCAAAATTGAATTCCTCTTTATAAATTCGTTTTAAAATTCATTTCTATTCAATTCAAATTTCAATTCAATTTGAATTCATTTCAATTCTCTTTCAATTCAATTCGAATTCGTTTTCAATTCAATTCATTTCGAAATCGTTTTCAATTCAATTAATTTCGAAATCGTTTTCAATTCAATTCATTTCGAAATCGTTATATATTCAATTCATTTCGAAATCGTTATATATTCAATTCATTTCGAAATCGTTATATATTCAATTCATTTCGAAATCGTTATATATTCAATTCATTTCAAAATCGTTATATATTCAATTCATTTCGAAATCGTTATATATTCAATTCATTTCGAAATCGTTATATATTCAATTCATTTCGAAATCGTTTTATATTCAATTCATTTCAAAATGAATAAAATCGATATAAATATCGTTTACGTCAAAATGGCGTCAATCTAATCAACACGGCTTCATAAATTTCTATTTCAAATATTTTATTTCAAATATTTCTTTTTCAAAATAGTTGTTATTATCAAAATATTTCGTTCAACACATGACCAATCTCAAAGGATGAGTACTGTCAACACATGAACCGTTATTTTATATTGATAAAGATGTAAATTTTATTATCAAAATATTTCGTTCAACACATGACCAATCTCAATGGATGAGTACTGTCAACACATGAACTTTTATTTTATAATATTCTTTATTTTCTAAATTGGAATGAGGCCCAATCAATCACCATATAATGTTAATTATATGGATTTTTGTAACAACCCGTAAAATCTGGGCCAGTTTGAAATTTTTATTTTGGTAATTTTAGCGAATTTTGATTATTTAAAATGAATTATTTTAAATAATATCGACGAGAAATTTATTTTGAATATAATTCGAACGTATATATTATACGCGTCGTCGTTAGAATATAAATATTTATATATAATTATAAATAGAATTGAAAATGGCGCGGTAGTTCGATAATTCGATTTCAAACTTCAATTGAATGTACCGGGTGCAAAACAATCCGGATTTTAGTGAAACCAAAAATAATGGAATCTAATAGTGAATATCTTTCCAACGAATCCGAAAAATCAAGATTTCATATCGGGAATCAAAAGATATGTCCAGTTGTAAATTCTGAATAGTCGCTATGGAATTCAGGCCCTTAAAAATGGACATTTTGCAAACGACCTCGGATTCCGACGAAACCAGTTTTGTTGGGTCCGCAGAGTTAAGTTATTGCTAGATTCCAAATTTCATAATTTTCCGAATCAGTATGTGAGCGTGGCAAAGGAAAACGCGTTTGACCAGTTTCAGTTGATTTTAATCGACTGGAAAATGGCCATTTTTCTAACGGTCTCAGAATTCGACGAAACTAGTTTTGTTAGGACCGTATCATCAATACGAAGCTAGAAAATATTTTTCTGCAATTTATAGAGTTAGTATGTGACCCCAGTAATTTGAAATGTACGTTTAAAATTCAATATAGTGATTTAAATGTAAATTCAACGGAAACTGATTCAAACGATCGAATCAGCCAGCGATACATATCCCATTGTGTTCGGAATGGGGGTAATACGCTAGGGACGGCAGGCGGTGGGTCTCGTTTCGAGGTCGTATGTGAAAGCCAACTCTTTAGGATAAAATAAATAAATTAATTAATTAATAAAAAAAATATCTTTCCCCTTTTAACCGTCTGGCCCCCCCCTTTCTATCATTCGTCAGGTTCAAAAGGAAGAAGAAGAAAAAACCATCGCGGATCGAAATCGAGAAACCCCCCTCTTCATCGCTCCGCCGTCGATCAGGGCCGCAACCCCGGCGCTCGCCTCCCAGACCACGGCCGCCTCCATCGCCTCCACCTCCCTATCCGAACCCACCCCCTTCTCCTTCGAAGAACGACCCAAACCCTCCCCCCCCCCTCCACGGTCAAAAATCACAACCACCGCCTCCGTTCAGCGCCAGCCCCCTTCTGCATCGCCTGAGCGCCATGACCACCCCCCAGTAGCCCATCACCCCCTGTAAGTTTTTAATTTATTTACTTTATTTTTATTTTTATTTAAAACAGAAAACCGATTTTTAAATGATATGAAAAAAAACTGATTTTTATGTTTTTAAAAAAACTGATTTAGTTTAAAGAAAAAAAACTGATTTTTATGTTTTTAAAAACTGATTTTGTTAAAAGAAAAAAACTGATTTTTATGTTTAAAAAAAAAAAAGAAAAAAAAACTGATTTTGTTTAAAAGTAAAAACTTTAAATAGGAAAAAGGTTTAATCTTTGAAGAGAAAAAGGATTTGAGCTTTAAGAAGTAAAAATCAGATTTTTATATATTGAACTTTGAACTAAAAATTCGATTTTTATATATTGAACTTTGAACTAAAAATTCGATTTTTATATATTGAACTTTGAACTAAAAATTCGATTTTTATATATTGAACTTTGAAATAAAAATTCAATTTTTATATATTGAACTTTGAACTAAAAATTCGATTTTTATATATTGAACTTTGAAATAAAAATTCGATTTTTATATATTGAACTTTGAAATAAAAATTCGATATTTATATATTGAACTTTGAAATAAAAATTCGATTTTTATATATTGAACTTTGAAATAAAAATTCGATTTTTATATATTGAACTTTGAAATAAAAATTCGATTTTTATATATTGAACTTTGAACTAAAAATTCGATTTTTATATATTGAACTTTGAAATAAAAATTCGATTTTTATATATTGAACTTTGAACTAAAAATTCGATTTTTATATATTGAACTTTGAAATAAAAATTCGATTTTTATATATTGAACTTTGAACTAAAAATTCGATTTTTATATATGGAATAGCGAAGTAAAAATTCGATTTTTACATATGTAGTGAAAGCGGGCGACGAAGGTAACAAAAGGGCGAGAACGAAGAAAATCTATATCAAAGAAGAGTCAAGATGTTTGGATAGCTATATGTGAGAATTTCTCACCTTTCAATTTATTTTTCTAGTTATATATATATATATATACATACTAGGATGCAGACGGTGCTTAGTAGCACACGACACAATCGTCCACAGACCATGGACTTGTTTGTTTGATCGCAAATTAGTTAGAATATTTGATTGAAATTGAATTGTGTGGTGAAATGAATTGATTTGATTGATGTGTGAATGGCGTGGGCCTTCACTAGACCGGGGATAAGGCTAGGCCTTGTCCCGTTTCTAGTATCGTGCCGTTATGCCGCCGAAATTTTCTAAAATATGTTAGAAAAATAAAAATATCATTTTTATTGAATAAATGAATTGAATAGAAATTCATAAGTTGGAATAAAATGTTTTATCGTTAAAAATATAATTTTTAACGTGAATGTAAATAAATAAATATTCATTTACAAACTGGACGGTTTGTTTATGTACACCTATTTGAAGGACATTGATTGGGTCGATAAATTTTACACATCGCCCAACTGCACAAATAAAATATGCGTTTGATTGTTTGAAACCCCACACGGGTGTTGGGATGAAATATGAATGTCACTCATCCTGATTGATTAAATATGTCGATCGATTGATTGACAGGCTGTTATAAGCGTTGAATATCTATATTTGATGCTTTTACAGTGTAGTGCACTTTGGTTGATGGTTGATTATTTTCAATGTTATTATATACATGTGTTGTATGAAAATCCATATAATTAACTTTATATGGTAATTGATTGGGCCTCATTCCAGTTTTGAAAAGGAAATATTTGAAAAAGAAATATTTAAAATAGAATATTTGAAAATAGAAATTTAAGAAGCCGTGTTGATTAGATTGACGCCATTTTGACGTGAACGATATTTATATCGATTTTATTCATCTTAAAAATGAATATTGAAAAGTGATTTCGAAATCGAATATTTTGAATTGAAAACGATTTCGAAATGAATTGAATTGAAAGTGATTTCGAAATCGAATATTTTGAATTGAAAACGAATTCAAATTGAATTGAAAACGATTTCGAAATGAATTGAATTGAAAACGATTTCGAAATGAATTGAATTGAAAACGATTTCGAAATGAATTGAATTGAAAACGATTTCGAAATGAATTGAATTGAAAACGATTTCGAAATGAATTGAATTGAAAACGATTTCGAAATGAATTGAATTGAATTGAAAACGATTTCGAAATGAATTGAATTGAAAACGATTTCGAAATGAATTGAATTGAAAACGATTTCGAAATGAATTGAATTGAAAACGATTTCGAAATGAATTGAATTGAAAACGAATTCAAATTGAATTGAAAGCGAATTGAAATGAATTCAAATTGAATTGAAATTTGAATTGAATAGAAATGAATTTTGAAACGAATTTATAAAGAAGAATTCAATTTTGATTTGAATTGAAAAGGAAGTTGAAATTGCTTTTGAAACGAATTTAAAACTTTTTATATAATTCGTTTTAAATAGAAATCGACGAAGTATATATTATATATATTATATATATAATATAATGGCCTGAATAGAACGCGCCGCGCCGCGGCAGTTCGTGAATTTCGACCATTTATTTCAAACGGACATTGCGGGAGATCCGACCGTCGGATTCTCCTAAAACCGGAACCGTTGGGTTCGTATCGAAAAGAGCTTTCTAACGAATATTAGTAATTTGAAATCTAATGGTTGGATTTGGAGATACGTCCAAATCAAATTCGAAAAGGGTCGCTGTAAGTGCAGTTCGATGGCCATTGATGGAAATCGACTGTACGGGCCTTGATAAAATTATTAAAAATAGTAATAATTTGTGTAAAATCATAAGAAATGATTTGTGAAGATTTGGGATGAAAAACTCCATATTTGAAAAGATAAAAATAGGTTTTTATCGAAATGAACTAGTTTTGAACTAGAAATATAATTCTATTTATTTTTAAATAAATAAATTGAATGTGAAAAGGGTTTTAAAAATAACCAAAATTTCCAATGATTGCATTGGAGTGGATTTGAATCGAAATTGTCTTCGGAATATTTCGATGTTGGAATTCGTGATTATACAGATGTTGTTATGGGAATTTGAAAGATATACATTTATATCGTTATTTCAATACGACATTTGTTAATCGTAGAATTTGATATTGAATATAAGCCGATATATTTTCTATTCAAAGCCTTATATTGAATATCAAATGTGATTTTGGGTTTGTCGTGAATGGTGTCTTCACTAACACTGTTCTTGAACCCAGTTGAGAAAAGATTAAATCTTTTTATTTAGATTTAATGAAGTGTACCAATTAAATAACATTTAATTGGAATTGAATCGATATTGATTTTTGGGTTTATCGTGAACAGTGTTTTAAATAACACTTGTTCTTTAACCCGATAATTAATGAATGTGATTTTGGGTTTATCGTGAATCGTGTTTTAAATGACACTGATTCTTTAACCCAGTCGAAGATTAAAACTAAGTGGAGTTTTAATGAATCTTTAATTAGATTGAAATAATCGAAATGGAGTATCACCAGTTTTGCTCCAGGCGATAGTTAAATCTTTAATTAGATTTGAACGTGAAATGGTAATTGAATTTACCGATAACACCGTGGTGTTAGATATGAAGTATTACCAGTTTTACTTCATGGGATGAATAGGTTGGGATTGGGAAATTAAAACAAATGATTACTTCGGTAAGGTTCGCTAATCCCGACTAGTTTTGAATTGATATTCAAAAATATATTAAAGAATAAATTCAAGAAATTTATCTTGGATAAAATTAATGGGAACCTTTCCCTATGAATGTGAAATTTAGAAACTAACTGTCGGTTAGCCAAGCAGAATGGTTTTCTGGATATTGATCTGATGTTTGTTTCGGCCTTCGGGGTTAATATTTGGGAAATTATTCTCTTGATTAATTTACGGTTAGTGACTAATGGATTGGAATGAGGCGTATGTTGTGTTTGTGTAACACTTATTTAAAATATACGCGAGTTATTCGGAAAGACCGGGTTTATCCCATTCTGAATAACTGATGCGACGATAAGTCGAAGATGAAGACGATGGTCGAAGACCGGAGGTCTTCACGTCGTTTGGGTGATAACTGATGATCTTGATTGGGCTGTACACCCAAGAAGATGGAAACAGTTAGTGATCGTCCAGACGTACTTGGAGATCGATGGATATGCGGGGTACTAGGTGCCTCCGGTTTCGTTCAGACCCAGAACGGACTTGTAAATGGACTGTGTGTCTGACATTGGATTTTAGTCCGTGTGATTGATCTCTATTAAATATATATCTGCTTGGGGGCGGAGAATTTATTCTCTTGCTTAACGCCCTTCTCTGAGACGTACGAGCTCAGGGGTTATATATTGATGGATATCAAACGCATGGAGTGAATTGCCTGTGTGGCATGCCTAAGTGGCAATTGATCGAGGCTTCTGTTGAAAAGCAAAGTCTTGTGGTGATGATCAAAGCACGGCCTTTGTGGCGTAGCTTTGTGTAACGTTTACCTCGCGTGTTTCACACCCGGTATGAATCAAAAACGGGAGACGGACGTCAGGGAGGGCATGCGTTTCTTTCTAGCTAGAAGTGGCGTCAGTGGTTTTACACTCCCTGACGAGTTTGACTTATGTGGTTGTTGCTGTTGCGAGGCGCCTCGGTTATATCGGTTTCGGCCGAATGCATTCTGGTCGGCTGACGGACCAGACTTACACCCCATAGGGTGGGGAGACGTAGTGTTCAGGCATAATAATCCACTCCGTATGGACCGGCCCTGAGGATCCAAGGGGCAGTTGCGGCTGTTCCTGAGGGGCGGGCTAGAGCGTCTCGAATCGGTTGAGGACTATCTTTTGCCTCGGTTCATAGACGGAAATCCAATTTCCAAATACGTGACATTTGCGGTTTTATTTGTAAACCTATATATGGCGACATAGTGGCATGGGACGCTCATGTCGCCTATGATTGATACTTATGATTTGAAGTTGTTTTATACACTATGCACTTATTATAGTATCAAATGATTTGTTTTAAACGTATCAAGCATTCTTTGGCTGTTATAAGGGAAAACCCTATCCCCCGGCTTGCGTTGCATTGTGTGATAGGACCTGGGTCTTATAACAGCTTCATCTTTCTTTATTTAGCATTGCGCGGTTTGTTATGCACTGGTATTCTTGGGAGGAAACCCGTTCCGTGTTATACGGCGTGGTCCCTTGATTTACCTTTGAAAATAAAGATTAATAACTGTTTTAGTTCTCACACCAGTCACATGACTGGCCTGGAGTTTATTGTTTTAACCTAAACTCTGGGTGCCCTTATTTTGACACGGGCAGCTAGTAGTTTTGGTTTTGCAGATTTATATTCACAGGATCCTGGTTTACAGCTGGAACGGTATCCGGAAAGCTTTGTATCCGTATATCTCATTCTAGTTGTGTATTGTATTATTTTCCGCTGCTGTGTATTTAAATGTAATTTAAATCTCTGATATTTCTGTGTAATATTCATTTATACTCTGTAAATTCTTGTAATCTGATGCATTGTTGTAATATACAATGAAATGTTCTTCTGTATGTGTTCTGTTGTGGTTTGTTCTCGAACTATCCGACGCTTTCCTTTACGGGGAAGTTACGGGTTTTCACAGTTGGTATCAGAGCTTTGGTTTACAAAGCTCAGAGAACAAGGCTGTAAAGACCCGGAAATTCCCGCTCTTTGAATCGACCATAAACCACACAGGTCTGACCCAAAGGTTGGAAATCTTCGAATACTTTAACTTTGGGAATACAATACATTAGAACAATAACAGCAGACTTATATAAACATTACAATAATGTTACATTAGAGTACAGAATATCAGAGTACATGTAATTAAATACAGCGGAAACAAAATACAATAGATTAAATACATGAATTAAATACATTGCAGCGGAAGAAGATAAACTTTAATACAGCGGAAGACTTCCTATGCTCTGGACACAGCTTTAGGCTTCGATCCAGAATCCTGCTAAAGAGATACATATCTGCAAAAAGCTACTCGACTGCCCGTGTGGAAAAGAGGGCACCCGAGTTTGCAAAAGGTGGAAACAAACAACGGGTCAGTCGTGGGACTGGTGTGAGAATTCTAAACTAATATAACTAATAAGACAAATCCAAGGACCACGCCGCTTTCGCGGAACGGGTTTACTCCTATGGATTGCCAGTGCATAAATTAAAGTAAATCGTTAAACAACGCAATGCTTTTGGAAAAATGGAATCACCATAAGACCCAGGTCCCATCACACAATGCAACGCACACCAGAGGATAGGGTTTTACCTTATGGTGATTAAACATGCTAAATACGTACAAATTCCGTATTATTACTAGTGTATAATATATTTTAAATCATTCAAAATAAATGTATCAATCCTAGGAAGCATAGGTACCATATATTATGCGTCCGTACTAGTAATACAATCAAAACCGCATGGGGCGTATTGGAGATTTGGATTTCCAACATGAGTCAAGGCTAGGGAGGAGCTCCTTACCGATTCGAGGCACTCTAGCGGATACCTCAGGATCCCCCGCAGTGAACCCTTGGATAGCTGCAGGGACGGTCCCCGCCAATGGGCAGTGGATTAGTTATGCCTGAACACACGTTTCCCGGTCCCTTTGGACCTATAGTATGACCACCAACGGCCTATAAAAATAACGAGGCGCCTCAAAATCCAACATCCACAATGAGTAAACTGTCAGCGCTGGTAGGTCCCTGACATTACTCTAGCTAGAAAGATAACGTGTGCACTCCCTGCGTTCCCTTCTCCCGTTTTAGACTCATACCGGGGTGTGAGGTTCGTGAAGTAACGCTATAACCACAAGGCCTGCTTTTCAACAAAGCCTTGATCATTGCATCTTAGCATGCCATATGGTCCGACACGCAATCCATTTATAAACTTATGCTCTGGGTCTGAGCGAAAGTCAAATCCGTACGAATCAACACTACGTCCGGATAACTACCATCTTAGCCCCGTCTTGGGAGCAAATCAATCAAGGACCTCAACGCTAGTTACCCATTCGATGTGAAGATCGTCGGTCTTCAATCGCCGTCTTCAACTCTTAGATTTAAAACGTCGTATAATCATTTGAAATGAGATTGAACTCGGTCTTCTCAAATGATTCTCGCATATATATATATATATATATTTATATATATATAATTTGAAAACATTTCATATCGTTATTAATATTTGATAACGAGAATTAATTTAACGACGCTTCGGGTCGATGGGCGACCCTGGCGCTGTTTTCAGCCAATTTTGATTTACACATATCCTGAAATCTAACCGTTGGATTTTGACGAAACTTAAATCGTTGGGGAGATCTTCCCAAAACGGTCCTAACGGTTCCAGTTTTGGGAAAATCCGACGGTCGGATCTTTCGGTATAACCGTTTAAAGTTATGATTTCAAAACGCGAACTACCGCGCGTGTTTCGCTTAGTTTTAATTTATATTATATATATATATATATATATAGACCATGTAGCGCTTTCCACTATTATAATTTATTACTTTAAATCATTACGTTTATATTTTTGTCCGCCGATTCTAATGCGACAAAAATAATGTTTTTAACTATGCATATATTTATATTAAATAAAAATGATATTTTTGTCCGCCAATTCTAATGCGACAAAAACAATGTTTTCCTTATTTTCTTTTACATAAGAAAATGTTTCTTTTTGATCTTATTTTCTTTTTCATAGGAAATAATGTGCATTTTCCTTATTTTCTTTACATTAGAAAATAATTTTCTTTACATTAGAAAATAATGTTTATTTTCTTTATTTTCTTTACATTAGAAATGTAAATATTTTCCTTTCATTTTACATTAGAAAATATTAATATTATTTTTCTTTTCTTTTAACAAAGAAAATGTTTTCTTTCTTTCTTTTTTTTTTACATAGGAAAATAATGTTTTCTTTTCTATTTCTCTTAACATAGAAAATAATGATTCTTTTCTATTTCTCTTAGCATAGAAAAAAATGTTTCTTTTTCTTATACAAAAGAAAATGCATGTTTTTAACTTTATTTTGTTTTAACTAATTACTCTTTTAACGAAATGTTTATTTCGTCTTCTAAATATGCAACTATAAATTTAGTCTTTTAACTACCATGTTTATTTGCATCTAAACATGCAAATAAAATAAATACAATCTTTAACCAATGTTTTGTTACAACTAAATTTTCAAACAAGAATGTGTATTTCCATTTTGATTCATTTCAATTATATAACGGGATAATGGAATTTAAAGTCATTTCAACTTAATTAACACTACGATGAATTTTGTCATCACAACTAAATCAACACAACAATACTATATTTGTGTCATCACCACTAAATTAACACAACAAGGTAATTTTGTGTCATTACACTACATTAACACAACAATGGGTTTTGTGTCATCCTTTAAATTAACACAACGGTGTAGATGGTGTCATAATTCATAGATTAATACAACAATGTATATTGTGTCATCACAACTATTTTAACACCACGATGTAAGTTTGGGTGTCATCTCAACTATGTTAATACAAATATGATTTGGTGTACTTTTGATGAATCATAATCAAGTCCTCATCTTTATTTCTATTGGTAAATGAAAATAAAAATTAAAACTTACATTTTGTTTTATACATAAAGATTTAACTTGCATTTTATAAAATGAAGATAGAGTTTGGTATTTTAATTTGAAGACAAGTCAAAGATAAAGATCGTCCTTTTATTTATGTTGACAAAATAACATAAAAATCGTTCCTTGGTTTTGTTGACAAAATAATATAAAAATTTGTCTTTTTTTTTTTTTTACACACAAGACTTGTCATTAATTCTATTTACAAAATTTATGTTAAAATCTTGTCATTAATTTTATTAACAAAATCATGTGTTAAAAATAGTCTTTTTATTTTGTCTTCAAAAATGGACTTAAAATAACCCCTTTTATTTTGTTTACAAAATTTTGTCTTTTCTTATGTACACAAAATAACATGAAAATAATTCATTTTATTTTTGTTTACAAAAATTTTGTCTTTTATTTATGTAAACAACATTAATGTTAAAACTTGTCCTTTCCTTCTATGTAAACAAAATAACATAAAAACTTGTCCTTTTTGTTTTGTTAACAAAATGACATAAAAATTGTGTCTTTATATTCTTGTTAACAAACAACATAAAAATTTGTTCTTTTTATTTTGTTAACAAAATTAACGTAAAATTTGTCTTTAAATTTACAAGATGATAACATGTCAAAATTGTCTTTTTAATTTTAACCACAAAAATATGTTAAAATTGTCCTTTTTGTTTTAACAGTAAAAAAAAATATGTTAAAATTGTCTAATTTTATTTTAACAACAAAATATGTTAAAATTGCCCTTTTTATTTTTTCACAACAAAAGTAATGTTACAATTTCTCTTTTTATTTTAACAACAAAAGTAATGTTAAAATTTCTCTTTTTATTTTAACAACAAAAGTAATGTTAAAATTTCTCTTTTTTATTTTAACAACAAAAGTAATGTTAAAATTTCTCTTTTTATTTTAACAACAAAAGTAATGTTAAAATTTCTCTTTTTATTTTAACAACAAAAGTAATGTTAAAATTTCTCTTTTTATTTTTAACAACAAAAGTAACGTCCAATTTGTTCTTTTTATTTTGACAACAAAAGTAGCGTCAAATTTGTTCTTTTTATTTTGACAACAAAAATTACATAAACATTTTTTTTATAAACATCATGTTGACAAAAATGTATTTATACTATTGACCTTTTTATTAACAAATAAATGGTTAATGGAAGTATATTTACAATCTAACCTAATATTTATAACAAAAATGATATTTTAATATTCTAACTAAAAATACATTTTTATATCCTAATATTTCATTACTAACACAAGTAATATTTTCCTAAAGTAACTTGATTCTAACACAAGTGATACTTTATTTTACATAGCATGAATCTAAAATAAGTAACATGTAAAATTTCAAATGCAAAATGTTCTTTGTTAACAAATCCTTAATGGAACAAAAATGATATTTTGGTTACAACCATTTGTTCTAAATCAAACATGCTATATTGGTTTTCAACAAACAAATGTGATAATTTAGTTCTCAACCATATTATCTTAACGCACACTAGATATTTATTAAACACACATGATGTAATTGTTCACAACAATCTTATTTTAACAATATGAGACATACAAAGTAATTCAATCATTCATCGCAAGCATATTTCTTTTATCATTGAATTGATAAGATAGATCAACTCAAAATAAACAAAAGTGATACCATAACATGTGATGAATATATAGATCTATAATTATCCAACATAACAAACATCATCAATCATACCAAACACAATAGATCTACAGCTTACACATGTGATTTTCAGCAGACAAATTAATTAAATTTATTTTAACAAAGGAATTCTCACATTCGTTGCGAATTTTTGTCCAAAATCCAAAGTGTTCAGAATTTCTCTGTTTCAGTCCAGCTGCGTAGATCTGCTCACCACGATTACAACGTTTCTGAAATTTTCAGATTTCGAGTCCGAACGAAGAAGTTATGGATTAAACAAATTAATGATTAATTTAAAATTAAATTAAATAACATGATTAAGGTTTGTTAACCTTTCTCCCTTCACTGATAAGTAGGCCGTTATTTTTCAGAAAAGCTCCAAACTTTGGATTCGGATTGCGGGAGGTAGGAGCGTCGGTTTAAGGTGCCGTCAGTTGGAGGAGGTCGAGCTTGGAGAGGCCTATGCGCGCCTGGCACGGTGGAGGGTGCGGTGGTGCCTGGTGGGGCCGGCGGCGTGCGCAAGTCGCGCCCTTTGGAGCCTCGGTCCTCGAGCTACGGGCCACGGAAGGAGGTGATTTCGGTCGGAGATGAAAGAGGAGAGGAGGGGCTTCGAAACGAGGTATAGATTGTGATCTAGCTCGAAGGGAGGAGGAAGAATTTGAATTAGAAATGGATGTCCGTTAGTTTGACTGTGAAAATTTTCCTATGCATGACAAATGTGCTATGTTTGAATAAGTTGCTGAAGTAAATATGTTGTTAACGGTGTAAACTTTTGTACGAAGAAATATCGCAAATATGAATTTGAAAGGTGTACTTGGTGGTCACTAATTTGGAGATACAAGAAACAAAAGGTGTTAAAAAGGCAATTAAGGCTAGTTATAGGAAGATATAAATTCTGAATTTGAAATAAAGAATAAATGTTCATTAGATTAAGCATTAATAAAAACAAACAAAATGCATTTATGAGGAATCAATTGGAAATTTAATAGGAAGTTAATAAGTTGGATAATTAATACACGGAAGGAAAAATCTGAGGAAAGAGAGAAACTTCCATAGAGAGATGGATGTTAGTTCCTACTAAAATGATAGTAGGAAAGTCTGAAGGGGAGGATAAATATTCTTTTTTTCAAATTTCAAAAGTAAATCACACAATTAAAGAGAGTAATGTGTGATTTAATGATACATCTTGTACATAAAGAATTGATTTTGTGAATAATGCTTGAAGTGGAATCAAATCAAAAATTTAGGAATCATTTCACAAATCGATAGGATACGAACTTAATCTAGTTTATTAAGTGATGAACTTCCAATAGTTATATATGATTATAACTTGTATTTGGTAACATAAGAAAGATTGTTTGATAAAGTATTTTACAATGACATTTGAAATTAACATTGAATAAGCAATATATAAAATAAATTTATAATTTTGGAATTCCTTATATATTGAAAATTAGTGTAATAATGAACATTGAATTGCATATGTGAATTCGTTTTAAATTATGGTAAAATTTTGAGTAATCAAAACGATAAAATTTGCTACTTATGAAAGTTGGATAAAAAGGAAAGTTAATTGATGTTCAACATAAATTGGTATATAATAATTGAAATAAATTTAACGTCTATTACGCCATTTATACTTATAATTTGATAAATTAGTTTTGATGATATGTCACTACACAAATAAATTATTTGTTTAAGATTAAATTAAATTGCACAGTCTATTTAGATATTATTTAAAATGGACAAAGTTCGAAATATAATATTAATTTGTGATAATCTTTTTAATCTTTCTTTTATTACATTAAAAAAAATGAAATCTTTTATGTTTAAAACATTTATCCAGCTATGAACATTTTAATGAATCATTATTACATAAAAATGTAAATTTTTATGTTACATCATTTTAAACATTAAAATATAATTTTGATGTAAAACAAGTTTTCTAACATGAACTCATGTTTATGTACATTCTTAACATTAAAATATGAATTTAACGTAAAACTTGTTTTCTAAATGCAAACAAATATTTATGTACATTCAATACATTAAAATATACTTTTTAATGTAAAGCTTATTTTCTAAACACGAACAAATTTTGTTAAACCATTCATTATTTTGAAATATACTATTTAATGTAAACATGCTTATAAGTTTAAAACATGAACACTTTATATCATTACATTTTTTTGTTGTTGTTGTGAACAAATGACAAAATGAAACCTAGTCTCTTTATTTCATTTTTTATTTTATTTTATTATTGTAAAACAAGTGACAATAAAAAGACATTCTTTTTATTCCATTCTTTTTATAGTAACAAATGGCAAATAAAATACATTTTCATCCGTTATTATTTAAATAAATTATTTTAAATAAAAAAAATTCATTAAAATTTCTGAAATAAAAATTTTAAATTAGCCCCAAAATTCAGGGTTGTTACAGTCGCCCCTACTCAAAAATCTTTTCGTCCTCGAAAAGGAACTAGCTAAAAGTAGTTAAATTAACTAACTAAATTTTAATTTTAATATTATTAATTTCATTTGTTGGCTAACTTATCAAATATATATACTTTTATATATTTGAAACATATTTTCTAAAATAGGATTATATATATAATCAAAATACTTAATTATAAGCTTATCACTCTGAACTCATTCTAGGGCATTACTAACCCCATCTCTAACGAGTTTTCTCATTCTAGGACACTGCTGGTCCTATCTCTAATGAGTATTCTTATTGGATTTTACTAATCCAATCTCTGATGAGTCTTTTGTTCAGTTCTAACGAGTTGTACCCCAAAGATTTGAGCTAACCAGAGCTCTGATACCAACTGTAAAGACCCGGAAATTCCCGCTCTTTGAATCGACCATAAACCACACAGGTCTGACCCAAAGGTTGGAAATCTTCGAATACTTTAACTTTGGGAATACAATACATTAGAACAATAACAGCAGACTTATATAAACATTACAATAATGTTACATTAGAGTACAGAATATCAGAGTACATGTAATTAAATACAGCGGAAACAAAATACAATAGATTAAATACATGAATTAAATACATTGCAGCGGAAGAAGATAAACTTTAATACAGCGGAAGACTTCCTATGCTCTGGACACAGCTTTAGGCTTCGATCCAGAATCCTGCTAAAGAGATACATATCTGCAAAAAGCTACTCGACTGCCCGTGTGGAAAAGAGGGCACCCGAGTTTGCAAAAGGTGGAAACAAACAACGGGTCAGTCGTGGGACTGGTGTGAGAATTCTAAACTAATATAACTAATAAGACAAATCCAAGGACCACGCCACTTTCGCAGAACGGGTTTACTCCTATGGATTGCCAGTGCATAAATTAAAGTAAATCGTTAAACAACGCAATGCTTTTGGAAAAATGGAATCACCATAAGACCCAGGTCCCATCACACAATGCAACGCACACCAGAGGATAGGGTTTTACCTTATGGTGATTAAACATGCTAAATACGTACAAATTCCGTATTATTACTAGTGTATAATATATTTTAAATCATTCAAAATAAATGTATCAATCCTAGGAAGCATAGGTACCATATATTATGCGTTCGTACTAGTAATACAATCAAAACCGCATGGGGCGTATTGGAGATTTGGATTTCCAACATGAGTCAAGGCTAGGGAGGAGCTCCTTACCGATTCGAGGCACTCTAGCGGATACCTCAGGATCCCCCGCAGTGAACCCTTGGATAGCTGCAGGGCCGGTCCCCGCCAATGGGCAGTGGATTAGTTATGCCTGAACACACGTTTCCCGGTCCCTTTGGACCTATAGTATGACCACCAACGGCCTATAAAAATAACGAGGCGCCTCAAAATCCAACATCCACAATGAGTAAACTGTCAGCGCTGGTAGGTCCCTGACATTACTCTAGCTAGAAAGATAACGTGTGCACTCCCTGCGTTCCCTTCTCCCGTTTTAGACTCATACCGGGGTGTGAGTTTCGTGAAGTAACGCTATAACCACAAGGCCTGCTTTTCAACAAAGCCTTGATCATTGCATCTTAGCATGCCATATGGTCCGACACGCAATCCATTTATAAACTTATGCTCTGGGTCTGAGCGAAAGTCAAATCCGTACGAATCAACACTACGTCTGGATAACTACCATCTTAGCCCCGTCTTGGGAGCAAATCAATCAAGAACCTCAACGCTAGTTACCCATTCGATGTGAAGATCGTCGGTCTTCAATCGCCGTCTTCAACTCTTAGATTTAAAACGTCGTATAATCATTTGAAATGAGATTGAACTCGGTCTTCTCAAATGATTCTCGCATATATATATATATTTATATATATATATAATTTGAAAACATTTCATATCGTTATTAATATTTGATAACGAGAATTAATTTAACGACGCTTCGGGTCGATGGGCGACCCTGGCGCTGTTTTCAGCCAATTTTGTTTTACACATATCCTGAAATCTAACCGTTGGATTTTGACGAAACTTAAATCGTTGGGGAGATCTTCCCAAAACGGTCCTAACGGTTCCAGTTTTGGGAAAATCCGACGGTCGGATCTTTCGGTATAACCGTTTAAAGTTATGATTTCAAAACGCGAACTACCGCGCGTGTTTCGCTTAGTTTTAATTTATATTATATATATAAATATATAGACCATGTAGCGCTTTCCACTATTATAATTTATTACTTTAAATCATTACGTTTATATTTTTGTCCGCCGATTCTAATGCGACAAAAATAATGTTTTTAACTATGCATATATTTATATTAAATAAAAATGATATTTTTGTCCGCCAATTCTAATGCGACAAAAACAATGTTTTCCTTATTTTCTTTTACATAAGAAAATGTTTCTTTTTGATCTTATTTTCGTTTTCATAGGAAATAATGTGCATTTTCCTTATTTTCTTTACATTAGAAAATAATTTTCTTTACATTAGAAAATAATGTTTATTTTCTTTATTTTCTTTACATTAGAAATGTAAATATTTTCCTTTCATTTTACATTAGAAAATATTAATATTATTTTTCTTTTCTTTTAACAAAGAAAATGTTTTCTTTCTTTCTTTTTTTTTTTACATAGGAAAATAATGTTTTCTTTTCTATTTCTCTTAACATAGAAAATAATGATTCTTTTCTATTTCTCTTAGCATAGAAAATAATGTTTCTTTTTCTTATACAAAAGAAAATGCATGTTTTTAACTTTATTTTGTTTTAACTAATTACTCTTTTAACGAAATGTTTATTTCGTCTTCTAAATATGCAACTATAAATTTAGTCTTTTAACTACCATGTTTATTTGCATCTAAACATGCAAATAAAATAAATACAATCTTTAACCAATGTTTTGTTACAACTAAATTTTCAAACAAGAATGTGTATTTCCATTTTGATTCATTTCAATTATATAACGGGATAATGGAATTTAAAGTCATTTCAACTTAATTAACACTACGATGAATTTTGTCATCACAACTAAATCAACACAACAATACTATATTTGTGTCATCACCACTAAATTAACACAACAAGGTAATTTTGTGTCATTACACTACATTAACACAACAATGGGTTTTGTGTCATCCTTTAAATTAACACAACGGTGTAGATGGTGTCATAATTCATAGATTAATACAACAATGTATATTGTGTCATCACAACTATTTTAACACCACGATGTAAGTTTGGGTGTCATCTCAACTATGTTAATACAAATATGATTTGGTGTACTTTTGATGAATCATAATCAAGTCCTCATCTTTATTTCTATTGGTAAATGAAAATAAAAATTAAAACTTACATTTTGTTTTATACATAAAGATTTAACTTGCATTTTATAAAATGAAGATAGAGTTTGGTATTTTAATTTGAAGACAAGTCAAAGATAAAGATCGTCCTTTTATTTATGTTGACAAAATAACATAAAAATCGTTCCTTGGTTTTGTTGACAAAATAATATAAAAATTTGTCTTTTTTTTTTTTTTTACACACAAGACTTGTCATTAATTCTATTTACAAAATTTATGTTAAAATCTTGTCATTAATATTATTAACAAAATCATGTGTTAAAAATAGTCTTTTTATTTTGTCTTCAAAAATGGACTTAAAATAACCCCTTTTATTTTGTTTACAAAATTTTGTCTTTTCTTATGTACACAAAATAACATGAAAATAATTCATTTTATTTTTGTTTACAAAAATTTTGTCTTTTATTTATGTAAACAACATTAATGTTAAAACTTGTCCTTTCCTTCTATGTAAACAAAATAACATAAAAACTTGTCCTTTTTGTTTTGTTAACAAAATGACATAAAAATTGTGTCTTTATATTCTTGTTAACAAACAACATAAAAATTTGTTCTTTTTATTTTGTTAACAAAATTAACGTAAAATTTGTCTTTAAATTTACAAGATGATAACATGTCAAAATTGTCTTTTTAATTTTAACCACAAAAATATGTTAAAATTGTCCTTTTTGTTTTAACAGTAAAAAAAAAATATGTTAAAATTGTCTAATTTTATTTTAACAACAAAATATGTTAAAATTGCCCTTTTTATTTTTTCACAACAAAAGTAATGTTACAATTTCTCTTTTTATTTTAACAACAAAAGTAATGTTAAAATTTCTCTTTTTATTTTAACAACAAAAGTAATGTTAAAATTTCTCTTTTTTATTTTAACAACAAAAGTAATGTTAAAATTTCTCTTTTTATTTTAACAACAAAAGTAATGTTAAAATTTCTCTTTTTATTTTAACAACAAAAGTAATGTTAAAATTTCTCTTTTTATTTTTAACAACAAAAGTAACGTCCAATTTGTTCTTTTTATTTTGACAACAAAAGTAGCGTCAAATTTGTTCTTTTTATTTTGACAACAAAAATTACATAAACATTTTTTTTTATAAACATCATGTTGACAAAAATGTATTTATACTATTGACCTTTTTATTAACAAATAAATGGTTAATGGAAGTATATTTACAATCTAACCTAATATTTATAACAAAAATGATATTTTAATATTCTAACTAAAAATACATTTTTATATCCTAATATTTCATTACTAACACAAGTAATATTTTCCTAAAGTAACTTGATTCTAACACAAGTGATACTTTATTTTACATAGCATGAATCTAAAATAAGTAACATGTAAAATTTCAAATGCAAAATGTTCTTTGTTAACAAATCCTTAATGGAACAAAAATGATATTTTGGTTACAACCATTTGTTCTAAATCAAACATGCTATATTGGTTTTCAACAAACAAATGTGATAATTTAGTTCTCAACCATATTATCTTAACGCACACTAGATATTTATTAAACACACATGATGTAATTGTTCACAACAATCTTATTTTAACAATATGAGACATACAAAGTAATTCAATCATTCATCGCAAGCATATTTCTTTTATCATTGAATTGATAAGATAGATCAACTCAAAATAAACAAAAGTGATACCATAACATGTGATGAATATATAGATCTATAATTATCCAACATAACAAACATCATCAATCATACCAAACACAATAGATCTACAGCTTACACATGTGATTTTCAGCAGACAAATTAATTAAATTTATTTTAACAAAGGAATTCTCACATTCGTTGCGAATTTTTGTCCAAAATCCAAAGTGTTCAGAATTTCTCTGTTTCAGTCCAGCTGCGTAGATCTGCTCACCACGATTACAACGTTTCTGAAATTTTCAGATTTCGAGTCCGAACGAAGAAGTTATGGATTAAACAAATTAATGATTAATTTAAAATTAAATTAAATAACATGATTAAGGTTTGTTAACCTTTCTCCCTTCACTGATAAGTAGGCCGTTATTTTTCAGAAAAGCTCCAAACTTTGGATTCGGATTGCGGGAGGTAGGAGCGTCGGTTTAAGGTGCCGTCAGTTGGAGGAGGTCGAGCTTGGAGAGGCCTATGCGCGCCTGGCACGGTGGAGGGTGCGGTGGTGCCTGGTGGGGCCGGCGGCGTGCGCAAGTCGCGCCCTTTGGAGCCTCGGTCCTCGAGCTACGGGCCACGGAAGGAGGTGATTTCGGTCGGAGATGAAAGAGGAGAGGAGGGGCTTCGAAACGAGGTATAGATTGTGATCTAGCTCGAAGGGAGGAGGAAGAATTTGAATTAGAAATGGATGTCCGTTAGTTTGACTGTGAAAATTTTCCTATGCATGACAAATGTGCTATGTTTGAATAAGTTGCTGAAGTAAATATGTTGTTAACGGTGTAAACTTTTGTACGAAGAAATATCGCAAATATGAATTTGAAAGGTGTACTTGGTGGTCACTAATTTGGAGATACAAGAAACAAAAGGTGTTAAAAAGGCAATTAAGGCTAGTTATAGGAAGATATAAATTCTGAATTTGAAATAAAGAATAAATGTTCATTAGATTAAGCATTAATAAAAACAAACAAAATGCATTTATGAGGAATCAATTGGAAATTTAATAGGAAGTTAATAAGTTGGATAATTAATACACGGAAGGAAAAATCTGAGGAAAGAGAGAAACTTCCATAGAGAGATGGATGTTAGTTCCTACTAAAATGATAGTAGGAAAGTCTGAAGGGGAGGATAAATATTCTTTTTTTCAAATTTCAAAAGTAAATCACACAATTAAAGAGAGTAATGTGTGATTTAATGATACATCTTGTACATAAAGAATTGATTTTGTGAATAATGCTTGAAGTGGAATCAAATCAAAAATTTAGGAATCATTTCACAAATCGATAGGATACGAACTTAATCTAGTTTATTAAGTGATGAACTTCCAATAGTTATATATGATTATAACTTGTATTTGGTAACATAAGAAAGATTGTTTGATAAAGTATTTTACAATGACATTTGAAATTAACATTGAATAAGCAATATATAAAATAAATTTATAATTTTGGAATTCCTTATATATTGAAAATTAGTGTAATAATGAACATTGAATTGCATATGTGAATTCGTTTTAAATTATGGTAAAATTTTGAGTAATCAAAACGATAAAATTTGCTACTTATGAAAGTTGGATAAAAAGGAAAGTTAATTGATGTTCAACATAAATTGGTATATAATAATTGAAATAAATTTAACGTCTATTACGCCATTTATACTTATAATTTGATAAATTAGTTTTGATGATATGTCACTACACAAATAAATTATTTGTTTAAGATTAAATTAAATTGCACAGTCTATTTAGATATTATTTAAAATGGACAAAGTTCGAAATATAATATTAATTTGTGATAATCTTTTTAATCTTTCTTTTATTACATTAAAAAAAATGAAATCTTTTATGTTTAAAACATTTATCCAGCTATGAACATTTTAATGAATCATTATTACATAAAAATGTAAATTTTTATGTTACATCATTTTAAACATTAAAATATAATTTTGATGTAAAACAAGTTTTCTAACATGAACTCATGTTTATGTACATTCCTAACATTAAAATATGAATTTAACGTAAAACTTGTTTTCTAAATGCAAACAAATATTTATGTACATTCAATACATTAAAATATACTTTTTAATGTAAAGCTTATTTTCTAAACACGAACAAATTTTGTTAAACCATTCATTATTTTGAAATATACTATTTAATGTAAACATGCTTATAAGTTTAAAACATGAACACTTTATATCATTACATTTTTTTGTTGTTGTTGTGAACAAATGACAAAATGAAACCTAGTCTCTTTATTTCATTTTTTATTTTATTTTATTATTGTAAAACAAGTGACAATAAAAAGACATTCTTTTTATTCCATTCTTTTTATAGTAACAAATGGCAAATAAAATACATTTTCATCCGTTATTATTTAAATAAATTATTTTAAATAAAAAAAATTCATTAAAATTTCTGAAATAAAAATTTTAAATTAGCCCCAAAATTCAGGGTTGTTACAAAGGCACATTAGAACTATACGAAAGAATTCATCAGATATTGGATTAGTAATATCCAATGAGAATGACTCGTTAGAAATAGGATCAGTAGTATCCTAGAACGAGTGTGAAGAGTTTATTTTTAAAATAAAACAAATTTTTGTTTTGAAAATTTAAATCAATTATTCGTATTTGATTATTTATTTATATTGATGTGGACAATCCAGTATATATAGATTTTGCGTATACGTCTGATCCGCGTGTATTTGAAATTTTAATATACTGAATAGATATAGAATCACACTCTAGTCGCCCGGAGATAATTTTGGTAATGCGGCCGCATTATCAATATTTATATTCGTGTTTCGAAGGTGTGATATCTATATATTTCCATTAGACTGGTGTGAGAACCAAAACTAATATAGATAGATTTATTGTTGTGATTTGGCATCAAAAACATGATTTTTGTATATGTATCAAAATTATGAATTTGAAACTCTAATTCACTAATTGATTGATGTTTGTGTTGTTTGTTTATTTGTTTGCTAATTTTTAGCCATTTAGCCTAACTGAATCAAATATTGGATTATATTGAAAATTGGTCGCATTTGCTTGCATATACATATACTTACATTGGACAGGTCATAGCAAGGAGGCTAGAGCCAGAGAATAAAATTTGTTTGCCCGACAAATAGGTACATGTTTACTACATAATTTCCTGTTTTGTTTGGGTGATGATGATTTTGTGAGCCTATTGGCTAGCCGCTTGGCTTTTTCTTTTTCTTTTTGAGATCTGAAGGACCGGGGAAGCTATTTGAAATTCCCCGATGCTCCCGGTGCAGGGGAGGTTATGGCGAAATTTTTCGAAAATTTAGGGAGTTAGCCAAATTTTTGAAATTTGAGAAATTCTCAGAAACTGAAAAGTTGGAGAATGAAAGCCAGATCGAATGTAGAGCTGATTAATCAAACCACTTTCGACTTTGTTCCTTTTCGGGGACGAAAAGTTTTAAGTGGGGGAGATTGTAACAACCCGTAAAATCTGGGCCAGTTTGAAATTTTTATTTTGGCAATTTTAGCGAATTTTGATTATTTAAAATGAATTATTTTAAATAATATCGACGAGAAATTTATTTTGAATATAATTCGAACGTATATATTATACGCGTCGTCGTTAGAATATAAATATTTATATATAATTATAAATAGAATTGAAAATGACGCGGTAGTTCGATAATTCGATTTCAAACTTCAATTGAATGTACCGAGTGCAAAACAATCCGGATTTTAGTGAAACCAAAAATAATGGAATCTAATAGTGAATATCTTTCCAACGAATCCGAAAAATCAAGATTTCATATCGGGAATCAAAAGATATGTCCAGTTGAAAATTCTGAATAGTCGCTATGGAATTCAGGCCCTTAAAAATGGACATTTTGCAAACGACCTCGGATTCCGACGAAACCAGCTTTGTTGGGTCCGCAGAGTTAAGTTATTGCTAGATTCCAAATTTCATAATTTTCCGAATCAGTATGTGAGCGTGGCAAAGGAAAACGCGTTTGACCAGTTTCAGTTGATTTTAATCGACTGGAAAATGGCCATTTTTCTAACGGTCTCAGAATTCGACGAAACTAGTTTTGTTAGGACCGTATCATCAATACGAAGCTAGAAAATATTTTTCTGCAATTTATAGAGTTAGTATGTGACCCCAGTAATTTGAAATGTACGTTTAAAATTCAATATAGTGATTTAAATGTAAATTCAACGGAAACTGATTCAAACGATCGAATCAGCCAGCGATACATATCCCATTGTGTTCGGAATGGGGGTAATACGCTAGGGACGGCAGGCGGTGGGTCTCGTTTCGAGGTCGTATGTGAAAGCCAACTCTTTAGGATAAAATAAATAAATTAATTAATTAATAAAAAAAATATCTTTCCCCCTTTAACCGTCTGCCCCCCCTTTCTATCATTCGTCAGGTTCAAAAGGAAGAAGAAAAAAAAACCATCGCGGATCGAAATCGAGAAACCCCCCCCTCTTCATCGCTCCGCCGTCGATCAGGGCCGCAACCCCGGCGCTCGCCTCCCAGACCACGGCCGCCTCCATCGCCTCCACCTCCCTATCCGAACCCACCCCCTTCTCCTTCGAAGAACGACCCAAACCCTCCGCCCCCTCCACGGTCAAAAATCACAACCACCGCCTCCGTTCAGCGCCAGCCCCCTTCTGCATCGCCTGAGCGCCATGACCACCCCCCAGTAGCCCATCACCCCCTGTAAGTTTTTAATTTATTTACTTTATTTTTATTTTTATTTAAAACAGAAAACCGATTTTTAAATGATATGAAAAAAAACTGATTTTTATGTTTTTAAAAAAACTGATTTAGTTTAAAGAAAAAAACTGATTTTTATGTTTTTAAAAACTGATTTTGTTAAAAGAAAAAAACTGATTTTTATGTTTTAAAAAAAAAAAGAAAAAAAAACTGATTTTGTTTAAAAGTAAAAACTTTAAATAGGAAAAAGGTTTAATCTTTGAAGAGAAAAAGGATTTGAGCTTTAAGAAGTAAAAATCAGATTTTTATATATTGAACTTTGAACTAAAAATTCGATTTTTATATATTGAACTTTGAACTAAAAATTCGATTTTTATATATTGAACTTTGAACTAAAAATTCGATTTTTATATATTGAACTTTGAAATAAAAATTCGATTTTTATATATTGAACTTTGAACTAAAAATTCGATTTTTATATATTGAACTTTGAAATAAAAATTCGATTTTTATATATTGAACTTTGAAATAAAAATTCGATTTTTATATATTGAACTTTGAAATAAAAATTCGATTTTTATATATTGAACTTTGAAATAAAAATTCGATTTTTATATATTGAACTTTGAAATAAAAATTCGATTTTTATATATTGAACTTTGAACTAAAAATTCGATTTTTATATATTGAACATTGAAATAAAAATTCGATTTTTATATATTGAACTTTGAACTAAAAATTCGATTTTTATATATTGAACTTTGAAATAAAAATTCGATTTTTATATATTGAACTTTGAACTAAAAATTCGATTTTTATATATGGAATAGCGAAGTAAAAATTCGATTTTTACATATGTAGTGAAAGCGGGCGACGAAGGTAACAAAAGGGCGAGAACGAAGAAAATCTATATCAAAGAAGAGTCAAGATGTTTGGATAGCTATATGTGAGAATTTCTCACCTTTCAATTTATTTTTCTAGTTATATATATATATACTAGGATGCAGACGGTGCTTAGTAGCACCCGACACAATCGTCCACAGACCATGGACTTGTTTGTTTGATCGCAAATTAGTTAGAATATTTGATTGAAATTGAATTGTGTGGTGAAATGAATTGATTTGATTGATGTGTGAATGGCGTGGGCCTTCACTAGACCGGGGATAAGGCTAGGCCTTGTCCCGTTTCTAGTATCGTGCCGTTATGCCGCCGAAATTTTCTAAAATATGTTAGAAAAATAAAAATATCATTTTTATTGAATAAATGAATTGAATAGAAATTCATAAGTTGGAATAAAATGTTTTATCGTTAAAAATATAATTTTTAACGTGAATGTAAATAAATAAATATTCATTTACAAACCGGACGGTTTGTTTATGTACACCTATTTGAAGGACATTGATTGGGTCGATAAATTTTACACATCGCCCAACTGCACAAATAAAATATGCGTTTGATTGTTTGAAACCCCACACGGGTGTTGGGATGAAATATGAATGTCACTCATCCTGATTGATTAAATATGTCGATCGATTGATTGACAGGCTGTTATAAGCGTTGAATATCTATATTTGATGTTTTTACAGTGTAGTGCACTTTGGTTGATGGTTGATTATTTTCAATGTTATTATATACATGTGTTGTATGAAAATCCATATAATTAACTTTATATGGTAATTGATTGGGCCTCATTCCAGTTTTGAAAAGGAAATATTTGAAAAAGAAATATTTAAAATAGAATATTTGAAAATAGAAATTTAAGAAGCCGTGTTGATTAGATTGACGCCATTTTGACGTGAACGATATTTATATCGATTTTATTCATCTTAAAAATGAATATTGAAAAGTGATTTCGAAATCGAATATTTTGAATTGAAAACGATTTCGAAATGAATTGAATTGAAAGTGATTTCGAAATCGAATATTTTGAATTGAAAACGAATTCAAATTGAATTGAAAACGATTTCGAAATGAATTGAATTGAAAACGATTTCGAAATGAATTGAATTGAAAACGATTTCGAAATGAATTGAATTGAAAACGATTTCGAAATGAATTGAATTGAAAACGATTTCGAAATGAATTGAATTGAAAACGATTTCGAAATGAATTGAATTGAAAACGATTTCGAAATGAATTGAATTGAAAACGATTTCGAAATGAATTGAATTGAAAACGATTTCGAAATGAATTGAATTGAAAACGAATTCAAATTGAATTGAAAGCGAATTGAAATGAATTCAAATTGAATTGAAATTTGAATTGAATAGAAATGAATTTTGAAACGAATTTATAAAGAAGAATTCAATTTTGATTTGAATTGAAAAGGAAGTTGAAATTGCTTTTGAAACGAATTTAAAACTTATTATATAATTCGTTTTAAATAGAAATCGACGAAGTATATATTATATATATTATATATATAATATAATGGCCTGAATAGAACGCGCCGCGGCAGTTCGTGAATTTCGACCATTTATTTCAAACGGACATTGCGGGAGATCCGACCGTCGGATTCTCCTAAAACCGGAACCGTTGGGTTCGTATCGAAAAGAGCTTTCTAACGAATATTAGAAATTTGAAATCTAACGGTTGGATTTGGAGATACGTCCAAATCAAATTCGAAAAAGGTCGCTGTAAGTGCAGTTCGATGGCCATTGATGGAAATCGACTGTACGGGCCTTGATAAAATTATTAAAAATAGTAATAATTTGTGTAAAATCATAAGAAATGATTTGTGAAGATTTGGGATGAAAAACTCCATATTTGAAAAGATAAAAATAGGTTTTCATCGAAATGAACTAGTTTTGAACTAGAAATATAGTTCTATTTATTTTTAAATAAATAAATTGAATGTGAAAAGGGTTTTAAAAATAACCAAAATTTCCAATGATTGCATTGGAGTGGATTTGAATCGAAATTGTCTTCGGAATATTTCGATGTTGGAATTCGTGATTATACAGATGTTGTTATGGGAATTTGAAAGATATACATTTATATCGTTATTTCAATACGACATTTGTTAATCGTAGAATTTGATATTGAATATAAGCCGATATATTTTCTATTCAGAGCCTTATATTGAATATCAAATGTGATTTTGGGTTTGTCGTGAATGGTGTCTTCACTAACACTGTTCTTGAACCCAGTTGAGAAAAGATTAAATCTTTTTATTTAGATTTAATGAAGTGTACCAATTAAATAACATTTAATTGGAATTGAATCGATATTGATTTTTGGGTTTATCGTGAACAGTGTTTTAAATAACACTTGTTCTTTAACCCGATAATTAATGAATGTGATTTTGGGTTTATCGTGAATCGTGTTTTAAATGACACTGATTCTTTAACCCAGTCGAAGATTAAAACTAAGTGGAGTTTTAATGAATCTTTAATTAGATTGAAATAATCGAAATGGAGTATCACCAGTTTTGCTCCAGGCGATAGTTAAATCTTTAATTAGATTTGAACGTGAAATGGTAATTGAATTTACCGATAACACTGTGGTGTTAGATATGAAGTATTACCAGTTTTACTTCATGGGATGAATAGGTTGGGATTGGGAAATTAAAACAAATGATTACTTCGGTAAGGTTCGCTAATCCCGACTAGTTTTGAATTGATATTCAAAAATAGATTAAAGAATAAATTCAAGAAATTTATCTTGGATAAAATTAATGGGAACCTTTCCCTATGAATGTGAAATTTAGAAACTAACTGTCGGTTAGCCAAGCAGAATGGTTTTCTGGATATTGATCTGATGTTGGTTTCGGCCTTTGGGGTTAATATTTGGGAAATTATTCTCTTCATTAATTTACGGTTAGTGACTAATGGATTGGAATGAGGCGTATGTTGTGTTTGTGTAACACTTATTTAAAATATACGCGAGTTATTCGGAAAGACCGGGTTTATCCCATTCTGAATAACTGATGCGACGATAAGTCGAAGATGAAGACGATGGTCGAAGACCGGAGGTCTTCACGTCGTTTGGGTGATAACTGATGATCTTGATTGGGCTGTACACCCAAGAAGATGGAAACAGTTAGTGATCGTCCAGACGTACTTGGAGATCGATGGATATGCGGGGTACTAGGTGCCTCCGGTTTCGTTCAGACCCAGAACGGACTTGTAAATGGACTGTGTGTCTGACATTGGATTTTAGTCCATGTGATTGATCTCTATTAAATATATATCTGCTTGGCGGCGGAGAATTTATTCTCTTGCTTAACGCCCTTCTCTGAGACGTACGAGCTCAGGGGCTATATATTGATGGATATCAAACGCATGGAGTGAATTGCCTGTGTGGCATGCCTAAGTGGCAATTGATCGAGGCTTCTGTTGAAAAGCAAAGTCTTGTGGTGATGATCAAAGCACGGCCTTTGTGGCGTAGCTTTGTGTAACGTTTACCTCGCGTGTTTCACACCCGGTATGAATCAAAAACGGGAGACGGACGTCAGGGAGGGCATGCGTTTCTTTCTAGCTAGAAGTGGCGTCAGTGGTTTTACACGCCCTGACGAGTTTGACTTATGTGGTTGTTGCTATTGCGAGGCGCCTCGGTTATATCGGTTTCGGCCGAATGCATTCTGGTCGGCTGACGGACCAGACTTACACCCCATAGGGTGGGGAGACGTAGTGTTCAGGCATAATAATCCACTCCGTGTGGACCTGCCCTGAGGATCCAAGGGGCAGTTGCGGCTGTTCCTGAGGGGCGGGCTAGAGCGTCTCGAATCGGTTGAGGACTATCTTTTGCCTCGGTTCATAGACGGAAATCCAATTTCCAAATACGTGACATTTGCGGTTTTATTTGTAAACCTATATATGGCGACATAGTGGCATGGGACGCTCATGTCGCCTATGATTGATACTTATGATTTGAAGTTGTTTTATACACTATGCACTTATTATAGTATCAAATGATTTGTTTTAAACGTATCAAGCATTCTTTGGCTGTTATAAGGGAAAACCCTATCCCCCGGCTTGCGTTGCATTGTGTGATAGGACCTGGGTCTTATAACAGCTTCATCTTTCTTTATTTAGCATTGCGCGGTTTGTTATGCACTGGTATTCTTGGGAGGAAACCCGTTCCGTGTTATACGGCGTGGTCCCTTGATTTACCTTTGAAAATAAAGATTAATAACTGTTTTAGTTCTCACACCAGTCACATGACTGACCTGGAGTTTATTGTTTTAACCTAAACTCTGGGTGCCCTTATTTTGACACGGGCAGCTAATAGTTTTGGTTTTGCAGATTTATATTCACAGGATCCTGGTTTACAGCTGGAACGGTATCCGGAAAGCTTTGTATCCGTATATCTCATTCTAGTTGTGTATTGTATTATTTTCCGCTGCTATGTATTTAAATGTAATTTAAATCTCTGATATTTCTGTGTAATATTCATTTATACTTTGTATATTCTTGTAATCTGATGCATTGTTGTAATATACAATGAAATGTTCTTCTGTATGTGTTCTGTTGTGGTTTGTTCTCGAACTATCCGACGCTTTCCTTTACGGGGAAGTTACGAGTTTTCACAATTTTCATACAACACATGTATATAATAGCATTGAAAAATAATCAACCATCAACCAAAGTGCACTACACTGTATAAGCATCAAATATAGACATTTAACGCTTATAGCTGCTTGTCAATCAATCGATCGACATATTTAATCAATCAGGATGAGTGAACTTCAAGTTTCATCCCAACACCCGTGTGGGGTTTCAAACAATCAAACAAATATTTTATTCGTGCAGTTGGGCGATGTGTAAAATTTATCGTCCCAATCAATGTCCTTCAAATAGGTGTACACAAACAAACCGTCTGGTTTGTAAATGAATATTTATTTATTCACATTCACGTTAAAAATTATATTTTTGACGATAAAACATTTTATTCCAACATATGAATTTCTATTCGGTTCATTTATTCAAGAAAATGATATTTTTATTTTTCTAACATATTTTAGAAAATTTCGGCGGCATAACGGCACGATACTAGAAACGGGACGAGGCCTAGCCTTATCCCCGGTCTAGTGAAGGCCCACGCCATTCACACATCAATCAAAATCACCAAACAACCAAATTCAAATCAAATCATATAACTAATCTATGCAACCAAACAAACAAGTCTATGGTCTGTGGACGATTGTGTCGGGTGCTACTAAGCACCGTCTGCATCCTAGTATATATATATAACTAGAAAAGAAATTGAAAGGTGAGAAATTCTCACCGATAGCTATCCAACTTTACGTCTCTTCCTTTTAGAGAAATCTGTATCGTTATCGCATCTTCGTTGCCCGCTTTCACTACATATGTAAAAATCGAATTTTTACTTCGCTATTCAATATATAAAAATTGAATTTTGACTTCGCTATTCAATATATCAAAATCGAATTTTTAGTTCGCTATTCAATATATAAAAATCGAATTTTGACTTCGCTATTCAATATATAAAAATCGAATTTTTAGTTCGCTGTTCAATATATAAAAATCGAATTTTGACTTCGCTATTCAATATATAAAAATCGAATTTTTAGTTCGCTATTCAATATATAAAAATCGAATTTTGACTTCGCTATTCAATATATAAAAATCGAATTTTTAGTTCGCTATTCAATATATAAAAATCGAATTTTTAGTTCGCTATTCAATATATAAAAATCGAATTTTTATGGTGCTATCACTTATTTAAAAATCGAATTTTTATTTCAACTTCATATAGAGAAAAATCCGACCTTTTATATAGATAAAAATCCTTATCTTTGTTAATTTAAAAATCTAAACTATACTAATTTAAAAATATAACCTTTTATACTTTATTCATATATAAATATCGTATTCCTAAAACAAAGATTATATTTTTACAAAAATCTTTTCTATAAAAATCATAATGACTTATATAAATGAAAATCAGAGTTTATATGCAATAAAAATCAGATTTTAAAGGTATATAAATTCAGAAAAACTTACATTGTTTGTCGGAGGAAGGGGGGGAAGTGCTGCTGCCGTCGACTGGAGGGGCAGGGGTTTTGCGCGCCTGCGCGGTGGTAGAGGGGGCTTCTGTGGTGGGTTTCGAACTGGACAAGGGGGCTGGGGATCATCAGGGCGGTGGCGCTTTAGCTGGAGGTGGGGGCGGCGCTTAGTTGGGGCGGTGGAGCTCGAGGTAGGCGGCGGCGAAGGGGAAGGCTAGGGTTTCGGGGCTTTGGCACACGGTAGAGAGAGGGAGCGAAGGGGAAAGCGGAGGGGAGGGGGTTTCAGGCAGAGCGACGGCGGCGTGGGCCTGGGTGGCGGCGTCCAGCTCTGGCACGGCGGCTCCGTTCTCTCTCTTTTTTTTTTTTAAATAAATCGGGGAGAGAGAATACTGAGGAGGGGGGGGGGGTGTATAAAAAGGTTTTTATAAAAATTAAAATATATTATTTAATTTCTCCTAGGGTTGAATTTTCTTTCGAACTCGAAATTGGGCCCAGCGACTGTCATCCCTAGCTAATTACCCCCATTCCGGACACAATGGGATATGTGTCGTAAGCTGATTCGATAGTTACGATCAGTTTCCGTTAAATTTACTTTTAAATCACTATATTGAATTTTAAACGTACATTTCAAATTACCGGGGTTACAAACTAACTCGAAAAATTCCAGAAAAATATTTTCTAGCTTCGTATTGACGATACGGTCCTAACAAAACTAGTTTCATCGAATTCTGAGACCGTATGAAAAATGGCCAATTTCCAGTCGATTAAAATCAACTGAAACCGGTCAAATGCGTTTTCCTTTGCCACGCTCACATATGGATTCGAAAAATTATGAAATTTGGAATCTAGCAATAACTTTACATCACGGACCCAACAAATGTGGTTTCGTCGAAATCCGAGGTCGTTTGCAAAATGTCCATTTTTAAGGGCCTGAATTCCATAGCGACTATTCAGAATTTTCAACTTGACATATCTTTTGACTCCCGCTATGAAATCTCGATTTTCCGGATTCGTTGGAAAGATATTCTCAATTAGATTCCATTATTTTTGGTTTCACTAAAATCCGGATTGTTTTGCACCCGGTACATTCAATTGAAGTTTGAAATCGAATTATCGAACTACCGCGCCATTTTCAATTCTATTTATAATTATATATAATTATTTATATTCTAACGACGACGTATATAATATATACGTTCTAATTATATTCAAAATAAATTTCTCATCGATATTATTTAAAATAATCTATTTTAAATATCCAAAATTCGCTAAAATTGCCAAAATAAAAATTTTAAACTGGCCCAGATTTTCCGGGTTATTACAATCTCCCCCACTTAAAACTTTTCGTCCCCGAAAAGGAACAAAGTCGAAAGTTGTTTAACAATTCAACTCAACTTCCATTGTTTCGATTACGGCTTAAGTTCTTCAACTTTTCAGTTTCTAAGAACTTTTCAAAGATTTCAAAAATTTGGCTAACACCCTAAATTTTCGAAAATTTCGCCATAACCCCCCCTACACCGGGAGCATCGGGGAATTTCAAATAGCTTCCCCGGTCCTTCAGATCTCAAAAGGAAAAAGAAAAAGCCAAGCGGCTAGCCAATAGGCTCATAAAATCATCATCACCCAAACAAAACAGTAAATTATGTAGTAAACATGTACCTATTTGTCGGGCAAACAAATTTTATTCTCTGCCTCTAGCCTCCTTGCTATGACCTGTTCAATGTAAGTACATGTATGCAAGCAAATGCGACCAAATTCCAATATAATTCAATATGTGATTCAGTTAGGCTAATTGGCTAAAAATTAGCAAACAAATAAACAAACAACACAAACATCAATCAATTAGTGAACTAGAGTTTCAAATTCGTAATTTTGATACATATACAAAAATCACATTTTTGATGCAAAATCACAACAATGTATTCTAGCTATATTAGTTTTGGTTCTCACACCAGTCTAATGTAAATATATAGATATCACACCTTCGAAACACGAAAATAATTACTAATGATGACGCGTCAATCATCAGAATCAGGTCCGTGCGACTAGAGTGTGATTCTATATCTATCCAATATATTAAAATTTTGAATATACGTTTGCAAGGCGTATATGCAAATTCTTTATATACTGAATTGTCCAAAAATCAATATAAACAAATAATCAAATACGAATAGTTGATTTAAATTTTCAAAACAAAATTGTTTTTATTTGAAAAATATACTCTTCACACTCGTTCTAGGATACTACTGATCCTATCTCTAACGAGTCATTCTAATTGGATATTACTAATCCAATATCTGATGAATTCTTTCGTATGGTTCTAATGTGTCTTGTTCTCGAGCTCTGTAAACCAAAGCTCTGATACCAACTGTGAAAACCCATAACTTCCCCGTAAAGGAAAGCGTCGGATAGTTTGAGAACAAGCCACAACAGTACACAAACAGAAGAACATTTCATTGTATATTACAACAATGCATCAGATAACAAGAATATACAGAGTATGAATAAATATTACACCGAAATATCAGAGATTTAAATTACATTTAAATACATAGCAGCAGAAAAAAAATACAATACACAACTAGAAGGAGATATACGGATACAAAGCTTTCCGGATATCGTTCCAGCTGTAAACCAGGATCCTGTGAATATAAATCTGCAAAACCAAAACTACTAGCTGCCCGTGTCAAAATAAGGGCACCCAGAGTTTAGGTTAAAACAATAAACTCCAGGTCAGTCATGTGACTGGTGTGAGAACTAAAACAGTTATTAATCTTTATTTTAAAGTTAGGTAAATCACGGGACCACGCCGTATAACACGGAACGAGTTTCCTCCCAAGAATACCAGTGCATAAAACAAACAGCGCAATGCTAAATAAAGAAAAATGAAGCTGTTATAAGACCCAGGTCCTATCACACAATGCAACGCAAGCCGGGGGATAGGGTTTTCCCTTATAACAGCCAAAGAATGCTTGATACGCTTAAAACAAATCATTTGATACTATTATAAGTGCATAGTGTATAAAACAACTTCAAATCATAAGTATCAATCATAGGCGGCATGAATGCCCCATACCACTATGTCGCCATATATAGGTTATACAATCAAAATCGCAAAGTCATGTATTTGGAAATTGGATTTCCGTCTATGAACCGAGGCAAAAGATAGTCCTCAACCGATTCGAGACTGTCTAGCCCGAGCCTCAGGACCCAGACTCAGGTGGGCCCTTGGAGCGACAGGGCCGGTCCACCGATGTGGATTAAACTTAAACCTTGAACATGCGACTCCCCGCCCTATGGGGCGTAGGTGAGCCAACTAAATGACTCCATCGGTTCGAGAACGACCGATCAATCCGAGGCGCCTCGCAACAGCAACAACCACAAAAGTCAAACTCGTCAGGGCGTGTAAAACCACTGACGCCACTTCTAACTAGAAAGAAACGCATGCCCTCCCTGAGGTCCGTCTCCCGTTTTTGGTTCATACCGGGTGTGAAACACGCGAAGTAAACGTTACACAAAGCTACGCCACAAAGGCCTTGCTTTGATCATCACCACAAGACTTTGCTTTTCAACAGAAGCCTCGATCAATTGCCACTTAGGCATGCCACACAGGCAATTCACTCCATGCGTTTGATATCCATCAATATATAACCCCTGAGCTCGTACGTCTCAGAGAAGGGCGTTAAGCAAGAGAATAAATTCTCCGCCTCCAAACAGATATATATTTAATAGAGATCAATCACACGGATTGAAATCCAATGTCAGACACACAGTCCATTTACAAGTCCGTTCTGGGTCTGAACGAAACCGGAGGCACCTAGTACCCCGCATATCCATCGATCTCCAAGTACGTCTGGACGATCACTAACTGTTTCCATCTTCTTGGGTGTACAGCCCAATCAAGATCATCAGTAACCACCCAAACGACGTGAAGACCTCCGGTCTTCGACCATCGTCTTCATCTTCGACTTATCGTCGTATCAGTTATTCCGAATGGGATAAACCCGGTCTTTCCGAATAACTCGCGTATATCTTAAGTAAGTGTTACACAAACACAACATACGTCTCATTCCAATTCATTAGTCACTAACCGTAAATTAATCAAGAGAATAATTCCCCAAATATTAACCCCGAAGGCCGAAACCAACATCAGATCAATATTCAGAAAACCATTATGCTTGGCTAACCGACAGTTAGTTTCTAAATTTCACATTCATAGGGAAAGGTTCCCATTAACTTTATCCAAGATAAATCCCTTGAATTTATTCTTTATTCTATTTTTGAATCTCAATTCAAACTAGTCGGGATTAGCGAACCTTACCGAAGTAATTATTTATTTTGATTTCCCCATCCCAACCTATTCATCCCATGAAGTAAAACTGGTAATACTTCATATCTAACACCACAGTGTTATCGGTAAATTCAATTACCATTTCACGTTCAAATCTAATTAAAGATTTAACTATTGCCTGGAGCAAAACTGGTGATACTCCATTTTCGATCTATTTAATCTAATTAAAGATTCATTAAAACTCCACTTAGTTTTAATCTTCGACTGGGTTAAAGAATCAGTGTCATTTAAAACACGGTTCACGATAAACCCAAAATCACATTCATTAATTATCGGGTTAAAGAACGAGTGTTATTTAAAACACTGTTCACGGTAAACCCAAAAATCAATATCGATTCAATTCCAATTAAATATTATTTAATTGATACACTTCGTTATATCTAAACAAAAAGATTTAATCTTTTCTCAACTGGGTTCAAGAACAGTGTTAGTGAAGACACCATTCACGACAAACCCAAATCACATTTGATATTCAATACAAGGCTCTGAATAGGAAATATACCGGCTTATATTCAATATCAAATTCTACGACTAACAAATATCGCATTGGAAATAACGATATATATATATATATATATATATCTTTCAAATTTCCATAACAACATTTGTATAATCACGAAATCCAACATCGAAATATTCCGAAGACAATTTCAATTCAAATCCATTCCAATGCAATCATTGGAAATTTTGGTAATTTTTAAAACCATTTCAAATTCAATTTATTTATTTAAAAATAAATAGAATTATAATTCTAGTTCAAAACTAGTTCATTTCGATAAAAAATCTATTTTTATCTTTTCAAATATGGAGTTTTTCATCCAAATTTTCCCCAAATCATTTCTTATGATTTTACACAAATTATTACTATTTTTAATAATTTTATCAAGGCCCGTACAGTCGATTTCCATCAATGGCCATCGAACTGCACTTACAGCGACCTTTTTCGAATTTGATTTGGATGTAATTCCAAATCCAACCGTTAGATTTCAAATTTCTAATATTCTTTAGAAAGCTCTTTTCGATACGAACCCAACGGTTCTGGTTTTAGGAGAATCCGACGGTCGGATCTCCCGTAATGTCCGTTTGAAATAAATGGTCGAAACTCACGAACTGCCGCGGCGCGGCGCGTTCTATTCAGGCCATTATATTATATATATATATAATATATATAATATATACTTCGTCGATTTCTGTTTAAAACGAATTATATAAATAGTTTTAAATTCGTTTCAAAAGCAATTTCAACTTCCATTTCAATTCAAATCAAAATTGAATTCCTCTTTATAAATTCGTTTTAAAATTCATTTCTATTCAATTCAAATTTCAATTCAATTTGAATTCATTTCAATTCGCTTTCAATTCAATTCGAATTCGTTTTCAATTCAATTCATTTCGAAATCGTTTTCAATTCAATTCATTTCGAAATCGTTTTCAATTCAATTCATTTCGAAATCTTTATATATTCAATTCATTTCGAAATCGTTATATATTCAATTCATTTCGAAATCGTTATATATTCAATTCATTTCGAAATCGTTATATATTCAATTCATTTCGAAATCGTTATATATTCAATTCATTTCGAAATCGTTATATATTCAATTCATTTCGAAATCGTTTTATATTCAATTCATTTCAAAATGAATAAAATCGATATAAATATCGTTTACGTCAAAATGGCGTCAATCTAATCAACACGGCTTCATAAATTTCTATTTCAAATATTTTATTTCAAATATTTCTTTTTCAAATAGTTGTTATTATCAAAATATTTCGTTCAACACATGACCAATCTCAAAGGATGAGTACTGTCAACACATGAACCGTTATTTTATATTGATAAAGATGTAAATTTTATTATCAAAATATTTCGTTCAACACATGACCAATCTCAATGGATGAGTACTGTCAACACATGAACTTTTATTTTATAATATTCTTTATTTTCTAAATTGGAATGAGGCCCAATCAATCACCATATAATGTTAATTATATGGATTTTCATACAACACATGTATATAATAGCATTGAAAAATAATCAACCATCAACCAAAGTGCACTACACTGTATAAGCATCAAATATAGACATTTAACGCTTATAGCAGCTTGTCAATCAATCGATCGACATATTTAATCAATCAGGATGAGTGAACTTCAAGTTTCATCCCAACACCCGTGTGGGGTTTCAAACAATCAAACAAATATTTTATTCGTGCAGTTGGGCGATGTGTAAAATTTATCGTCCCAATCAATGTCCTTCAAATAAGTGTACATAAACAAACCGTCTGGTTTGTAAATGAATATTTATTTATTCACATTCACGTTAAAATTTATATTTTTAACAATAAAACATTTTATTCCAACATATGAATTTCTATTCGGTTCATTTATTCAAGAAAATGATATTTTTATTTTTCTAACATATTTTAGAAAATTTCGGCGGCATAACGGCACGATACTAGAAACGGGACGAGGCCTAGCCTTATCCCCGGTCTAGTGAAGGCCCACGCCATTCACACATCAATCAAAATCACCAAACAACCAAATTCAAATCAAATCATATAACTAATCTATGCAACCAAACAAACAAGTCCATGGTCTGTGGACGATTGTGTCGGGTGCTACTAAGCACCGTCTGCATCCTAGTATATATATATATAACTAGAAAAGAAATTGAAAGGTGAGAAATTCTCACCGATAGCTATCCAACTTTACGTCTCTTCCTTTTAGAGAAATCTGCATCGTTATCGCATCTTCGTTGCCCGCTTTCACTACATATGTAAAAATCGAATTTTTACTTCGCTATTCAATATATAAAAATTGAATTTTGACTTCGCTATTCAATATATAAAAATCGAATTTTTAGTTCGCTATTCAATATATAAAAATCGAATTTTGACTTCGCTATTCAATATATAAAAATCGAATTTTTAGTTCGCTGTTCAATATATAAAAATCGAATTTTGACTTCGCTATTCAATATATAAAAATCGAATTTTTAGTTCGCTATTCAATATATAAAAATCGAATTTTGACTTCGCTATTCAATATATAAAAATCGAATTTTTAGTTCGCTATTCAATATATAAAAATCGAATTTTTAGTTCGCTATTCAATATATAAAAATCGAATTTTTATGGTGCTATCATTTATTTAAAAATCGAATTTTTATTTCAACTTCATATAGAGAAAAATCCGACCTTTTATATAGATAAAAATCCTTATCTTTGTTAATTTAAAAATCTAAACTATACTAATTTAAAAATATAACCTTTTATATTTTATTCATATATAAATATCGTATTCCTAAAACAAAGATTATATTTTTACAAAAATCTTTTCTATAAAAATCATAATGACTTATATAAATGAAAATCAGAGTTTATATGCAATAAAAATCAGATTTTAAAGGTATTTAAATTCAGAAAAACTTACATTGTTTGTCGGAGGAAGGGGGGGAAGTGCTGCTGCCGTCGACTGGAGGGGCAGGGGTTTTGCGCGCCTGCGCGGTGGTAGAGGGGGCTTCTGTTGTGGGTTTCGAACTGGACAAGGGGGCTGGGGATCATCAGGGCGGTGGCGCTTTAGCTGGAGGTGGGGGCGGCGCTCAGTTGGGGCGGTCGAGCTCGAGGTAGGCGGCGGCGAAGGGGAATGCTAGGGTTTCGAGGCTTTGGCACACGGTAGAGAGAGGGAGCGAAGGGGAAAGCGGAGGGGAGGGGGTTTCAGGCAGAGCGACGGCGGCGTGGGCCTGGGTGGTGGCGTCCAGCTCTGGCACGGCGGCTCCGTTCTCTCTCTTCTTTTTTTTTTTAAAATAAATCGGGGAGAGAGAATACTGAGGAGGGGGGGTGTATAAAAAGGTTTTTATAAAAATTAAAATATATTATTTAATTTCTCCTAGGGTTGACTTTTCTTTCGAACTCGAAATTGGGCCCAGCGACTGTCATCCCTAGCTAATTGCCCCCATTCCGGACACAATGGGATATGTGTCGTAAGATGATTCGATAGTTACGATCAGTTTCCGTTAAATTTACTTTTAAATCACTATATTGAATTTTAAACGTACATTTCAAATTACCGGGGTCACAAACTAACTCGAAAAATTCCAGAAAAATATTTTCTAGCTTCGTATTGACGATACGGTCCTAACAAAACTAGTTTCATCGAATTCTGAGACCGTATGAAAAATGGCCAATTTCCAGTCGATTAATATCAACTGAAACCGGTCAAATGCGTTTTCCTTTGCCACGCTCACATATGGATTCGAAAAATTATGAAATTTGGAATCTAGCAATAACTTTACATCACGGACCCAACAAATGTGGTTTCGTCGAAATCCGAGGTCGTTTGCAAAATGTCCATTTTTAAGGGCCTGAATTCCATAGCGACTATTCAGAATTTTCAACTTGACATATCTTTTGACTCCCGCTATGAAATCTCGATTTTCCGGATTCGTCGGAAAGATATTCTCAATTAGATTCCATTATTTTTGGTTTCACTAAAATCCGGATTGTTTTGCACCCGGTACATTCAATTGAAGTTTGAAATCGAATTATCGAACTACCGCGCCATTTTCAATTCTATTTATAATTATATATAATTATTTATAATCTAACGAAGACGTATATAATATATACGTTCTAATTATATTCAAAATAAATTTCTCGTCGATATTATTTGAAATAATCTATTTTAAATATCCAAAATTCGCTAAAATTGCCAAAATAAAATTTTTAAACTGGCCCAGATTTTCCGGGTTATTACATTCTTAAACCAAGTTGAGGAAAGATTAAATCTTTTTATTTAGATTTAATGAAGTATACCAATTAAATAATATTTAATTGGAATTGAATTTGAATTGATTTTGGGTTTATCGTGAACGGTGTTTTAAATAACACTTGTTCTTTAACCCGATAATTAATGGAATGTGATTCTGGGTTTATCGTGAACCGTGTTTTAAATGACATTGGTTCTTTAACCCAGTTAAAGACAAGATATGATTTCCCAAGTTAAATAATCATTGATAGTGATTTTTGGGAAGATTAAAACTAAGTGGAGCTTTAATGAATAATTAATTAGATTGAAATGATCGAGAATGGAATATCACTAGTTTTAACATATGACTATTTTTATTACTTCACATAGATGATAAAAATGATATTAGTTCGTTAATAACAATAGTTTGTTAAAAATAACATTTTTAACATGTATACGAGCTGTTAACAATAGTCATACCTTGAAATAAATATTAGTTCGCTAAAATTATAATTTTTAGCGTATATATTGTATATATAAAATTGTCGTACGATGGAAATATTATTAGTTTGCTAATAATATTATTTTTGGCTTATATGTGGGTTGTGTGAAATTATATATGCGTTGAATGAATAAATGAAAGCGTCATATGGAAATGTATATATAGGCGTTGTATGAAAATATACCTATACGATATATTGAACAGGTCATAGCAAGGAGGCTAGAGAAGAGGAATAAAATTGTATGCCCGACAGATAGGTACATATTTACTGTTATGTTTGGGTACGATGATTTTATGAGCCGATTGGCTAGCCGCTTGGCTTTTTCTTTTTCGTTTTGGATTGGAGAGGCTTGTATGGCAATTTCGGGATTTTCCCGGTGCTCCCGTGCAGTGAAGGTTATGGCGAAATTTTTCTAAAATTTAGAGTGTTAGCCAAATTTTTGAAAAATTAGAAAGTTCTTAGAAACTGAAAAGTTTAAGAACTTGAGCCAGAATAGAATTGAAATCGTTTTCAAACGATTTATAAGATATGTTTTAAATGGAAATCGACGAAATATATATTATATATATATATATATATATATATATTATATAATGGCCTGAATAGAACGCCCCACGCTGCGGTAGTTCGCGAATTTTGACCATTGACTTCGAACGGATATTACGGGAGATCCGACCGTCGGATTCTCATAAAACTGGAACCGTTGGGTTAGTATCGAAAAGAGCATTCTAACGAATATGAGAAATTAGAAATCTAACAGTTGGATTTGGAATTATGTCCAAATCAAATTTGGAAAAGGTCGGTGTAAGTGCAGTTTGATGACCGTTTATGGAAATCAACTGTACGGGCCTTGATAAAATTATTAAAAATATTAATAATTTGTGTAAAATCAAAAGAAATGATTTAAAAAGAATTGGGATGAAAAATTCCATATTTGAAAAGATAAAAATTTATTTTTATCGAAATGAACTAGTTATTAACTCGAATTATAATCCGATTATTTTTAAACAAATAAATTGGATTGAGAAATGGTTTTAAATAACCAGAATTTTCCAACGAATAAATTGGAATGGTTTGGAATGGAAATAATCTTCGGAATATTTCGATATTGGATTCCGTGATTATACGGATATTGTAATGGGAATTCGGAAGATATCGATATCGGTATTCCCGATATGATATCTGTTGGTTTCAGGATTTGATGTTGAATATAAGTCGATACTATCTCTATTCAAAACCTTATATTTAATGTCAAATTGGACTGATTGATTGTTTGGATTGTGCTCGACCAGTTTATGAGCAAAATATGCATTTACAGTTAGCATTGGGTTGGGTAAGAATATCTGTGTGCTAACACCTTGTGAAACACTTCACGATTTAACGATAAGGTGTTTAGCGAGTTATGTTCATTTCCAATTTAATGAATGATTGTGAAATGATATTTTTCTTAAGTGAAAAGAATGTATTCCCGATTTTGGACAGGGAATGTTTTATAAAACAGAAAGGATTTCGAGGGCTAAAACCCAATGATTTCTAAATGATTTGGAAATGTATTATGGTTTTACATTGTAGTTCATCACATATTCGATTAGTTGCTATTAATGATGTATCTGTTTGGTGGTGGAGAATTTATTCTCTTGCTTAACACCCTTCTTTGAGACGTATGAGCTCAAAGGTTATGTGATTAATAGTGACTAATCATATGTGTGAATTGCTGATGTGAAGTACTATATTTTGAAAGTACTTATGATTATTATGTTGTGAAATGATTTTCCCTACTTCGGGATATGAAATGATTTGGTATGTGGCTAGAGATTCGAGTTACCCGGACGACTAAAAGTATGGGTGAGATGGGCGGTGTATGCTTCCATGCGTGGGAGGTGCATCGTCGGTGTAGCCTGCTCCATAGTGGGAGGTGCATATATATATATATATATATATATATATATATATATTGAGTTACTTAGGTGCGTGCCCATTGCCTTTTCTCGGGGTAGCCCGATATTTGGTTGCATACTTGTTTGTATGCTTTGTTATGTTTTGGAATTCACATTTCCAAACAATTTGATTTGAGATCCCGAAGTGAAATCTACTTTAATATAAAAGTTAGATATGTATTTCAAAAGATTTGAAATAGAAATCGGGAAATAAAGTCCAAAGGAATAATTTCTGTAAATTGAATTGGATTTGGAAAATCTAAGTGTGGTGATTAATCTAAATGGGTAGATTGGGATATTGCATGTTGATTGATGCATTGTAGATCCATATCTTTACTACTGATTGTTGTTTATACACTGGCGTTCATGGGGGTAAACCCGTTCCGCATTAGCGGCATGGTCCTTTGATTTGCCTTATCATAAGTTTATAACTATTTAGAGTTTCTCACACCAGTCCCATGACTGACATGTAGTTTGCTTTTCCCTTGCAAACTCGAGTGCCCCTATTTTCCACACAGGCAGTCGAGTAGTTTATGTTGCAGATATATGAGCAGGATTCTGGATTGAAGCTTAAAGCTGTGTCGAGAGCATTTATCGTCTTCCGTTGTGTTACTTTATTTATTTTCCGCTGTGAATTGTATTACATTTGATGTAAATTAATCTTCCGCTGTATTATATTTCGATATACTCTGATATATTCTGTACTCTGATGAAACATTATTATGATGTTTATAGAAGTCTTATGCTATTTGTTTTGATGTGTTGTATGCCCAAAGTTAGCGTATATGAGATTTGAACGGTCTTGATCGATTTAGCGATCGATTAGCCCCAGCGAAATCCGTATCGTTACAGCATATATCATGTCGCCAATACTAGGCTCTATAATCAAAACCACAAAGTCACGTATTGGAAGTTGGATTTCCATCTGTGAACCGAGGCAAGGGATCGTCCTCACCGAATTCGAGAATCTCTAGCCCGAGCCTCAGGAACAGCCGTAACTGCCCCATGGATCGTCAGGGCCGGTCCACCGATGTGGATTATTATGCCTGAACACTGCGTTTCCCCGCCCCTTGGGGCGTAAATGAGCCAAATGGCTCCATCGGCTCCACATAGTCACCGATATATCCGAGGCGCCTCGCAATCCAACAACCACACAGGTGAAAATAATATAAATGTCAGGGCTGGTAGGTCATTGACACCACCCTAGCTAGAAGGAAACGCATGCCCTCCCTGAGGTCCTCTTCCGTTTCTGGTTCACAACCGGGGTGTGAGGCTCGCGAATTAACGTTGCACAAAGCTATGCCACATAGGCGGTGCTTTGATCATCAACCACAAGGCTTTGCTTTTCAACAAAAGCCTTGATCATTTGCCACTTAGGCATGCCACACAGGCAATTCACACCATGCGACTGATGTCTATCGATATACAACCTCTGATCCCGTACATCTCAGAGAAGGGTGAAGTAAGGGAATGAATTCCCCTTCACCAGGCAGATGTATATTTAATAGAGATCAATCAACACAGAGCAAAATCCAATGTCACACACAGTCCATACAAGTTCGTTCTGGGTCTGAACGAAACCGGAGGCACCTTATACCTCGCATACCCATCGATCTCCAAGTACGTCTGGATGATCACCAACTGATTCCCTCCTCTTGGGTGTACAGCCCAATCAAGATCATCAGTAATTATCCAAATGATGTTTGTGCCTCGATGTGTTGAATAAAATATACATTCATATGTTGAATAAATGAAAATTCATATGTTGAAGAAAATATTTATTTGTTGAATAGAATAACGAAGTTATTAAAATATATATAGCCGTGTTGATTAGATTGACGCCATTTTTAAGTGAATGATATTTATATCGATTTTATTCATTTTTATAATGAATATCATAAAGGAATTGATTTCAAAATCTAATGCTTTTGAAAATATTATCATTTATATATCGATGATATAGAATATTCAATTTTGATTAGGAATTGAATATGAAGTTGAAATCGTTTTGAAAACGAATGTAAAACGATTTATAAAATACGTTTTAAAAGGAAATCGACGAAATATAATATATATTATATATATATATATAATGGCCTGAATAGAACGCGCCGCGCTGCGGCAGTTCGCGAATTTCGACCATTGACTTCGAATGGACATTATGGGAGATCCGACCGTTGGATTCTCCTAAAACCGAAACCATTGGGTTCGTATCGAAAAGAGCTTTCTAACGAATACAAGAAATTAGAGATCTAATGGTTGGATTTGGAATTATGTCCAAATAAAATTTGGAAAAGGTCGCTGTAAGTGCAGTTCGATAACCGTTGATGGAAATCGGCTGTCGGGCCTTGATAAAATTATTAAAAATAGTAATAATTTGTATAAAATCATAAGAAATGATTTGAAAAGAATTGGGATGAAAAATTCCATATTTGAAAAGATAAAAATAGATTTTTATCGAAATGAACTAGTTTTGAACTAGAATTATAATCCATTTATTTTTGAAATAAATAAACTGGATTTGAAAGGGTTTTAAAAGTAACCAGAATTTCCAATAATTGAATTGGAATGGATTTGAATCAAAATTGTCTTTGGAATATTTCGATGTTGGATTTCGTGATTATATAGATATTGTTATGGAAATTTGAAAGATATATTTATATCGTTATTTCCAATACGATATTTGTTGGTCGTAGAATTTGATATTGAATATAAGACGATATATTTTCTATTCTGAGCCTTGTATTTAATATCAAATGGGATTTGGGTTTGTTGTGAATGGTGTCTTCATTAACACTTTTCTTAGACCCGGTTGAGAAAAAGATTAAATCTTTTTATTTCGATTTAATGAAGTATACCAATTAAATGATATTTAATTGGAATTGAATTTGAATTGATTTTTGAGTTTATCGTGAATGGTGCTTTAAATAACACTTGTTCTTTAACCAGATAATTAATGGAATGTGAATTGGGTTTATCATGAACTGTGTTTTAACGACATTCGTTCTTTAACCCGATTTACACTGAAATGTGATTTGGAATTTATAAATCTTTTGTTAAGATTTAATGGAAAATTTCCAAAGTAAAGTTTTCCAATTTAATAAAATAAATTGGAATGGAATGGAATTCGATTTGGTAATAATCGATGTGAATTTCTATGGAGGAAGACAATTAATATATATGGAATTCAAAAGGCTTTGCCGTTATTCCATTTATATTATTAGTCGGATATGGAAGTTTATATTGATTATACATATCGATTTGTTTTCCATGAAGATTCCATTGTAAATGGAATGTGATTTTGGGTTTATCGTGAACCGTGTTTTAAATGACATTGGTTCTTTAACCCAGTTAAAGACAGGATATGATTTCCCAAGTTAAATAATCATTAATAGTGATTTTTGGGAAGATTAAAGCCAAGGGGAGTTTTAATGAATCGTTAATTAGATTGAAATGATCGAGAATGGAGTATCACCAGTTTTACTCCAGGCGATAGTTAAATCTTTAATTAGATTTGAACGTGAAATGGTAATTGAATTTATCGATAACACCATGGTGTTAGATATGAAGTATGATCAGTTTTACTTCATGGGATGAATAGGTTGGGGTTGGGAAATTTAACAAGTGATTACTACGGTAAGGTTCGCTAATCCCGACTAGTTTGGATAAACCATAATTTGGTTTGAATTGATATTCAAAAGAAGATTAAAGAATAAATTTAAAGAATTTATCTTTGATAAAATTAATGGGAACCTTTCCCAAAGTGTAAGAATATTTGAATAAAAGAATATTCTGAATTGGAATGAGGCGTATGTTGTGTTTGTGTAACACTTGTTTATTATATACGCAAGTTATTCAGAAAGACCGGGTTTATCCCATTCTGAATAACTGATTCGACGATGTGTCGAGGATGAAGACGGTGGTCGAAGACCAGAGGTCTTCACACCGTTTGGATAATTACTGATGATCTTTATTGGGATGTCCACCCAAGAGGAGGGAATCAGTTGGTGATCGTCCAGACATACTTGGAGATCGATGGATATGCAAGGTACAAGGTGCCTCCGGTTTCGTTCAGACCCAGAACGAACTTGTAAATGGACTGTGTGTCTGACATTGGATTTTATTCTGTGAGATTGATTTCTATTAAATATATATCTGTTTGGCGGCTGAGAATTTATTCTCTTGCTTAACGCCCTTCTCTGAGACGTACGAGCTCAGAGGTTATATATTGATGGATATCAATCGCATGGAGTGAATTGCCTGTGTGGCATGCCTAAGTGGCAAATGATTAAGGCTTTTATTGAAAAGCCAAGTCTTGTGGTTGATGATCAAAGCACGGCCTATGTGGCACAGCTTTGTGTATGGCGTTAATTCGCGAGCCTCACACCCCGGTGTGAACCAAAAACGGGAGAGGACCTCAAGGAGGACATGCATTTCTTTCCAGCTAGAAGTGGCGTTAGTGGTTTTATACACCCTGACGAGTTTGACTTATGTGGTTGTTTGAATGCGAGGCGCCTCGGATATATCGGTCGATCCGGGACCGATGGAGTCATTGGACTCACTGACGCCCCATAGGGCGGGGAAACGCAATGTTCAGGCATTATAATCCACATCGAGTGAACCGGCCTTGACGATCCAAGGTGCAGTTGCGGCTGTTCCTGAAGGGCAGGCTAGAGCGTCTCGAAGCGGTAAGGACGAACCCTTGCCTTGGTTCACAGATGGAAATCCAACTTCCAATACGTGACTTTGCGGTTTTGATTGTAGAACCTATATATGGCGACATAGTTGTATGGGGCACTTATGCCGTCTATGATTGATACTTATGTATGAAACTGTTTTCACACTATACACTTATAGTAATAATAGAAGATGAAATTTAGCGTATCAAGCATTCTTTAGCTATTACAAGGTAAAACCCTATCCTCCGGCTTGTGTTGCATTGTGTAATGGACCTGGGTCTTATAATAGCTTCATTGTTCTTTATTTAGCATTGCGTTGTTGTTTTATGCACTGGTATTCTTGGGAGGAAACCCATTCCATGTTATACGGCGTGGTCCCTTGATTTACCTAACTTTAAAAATAAGGATTAATAACTGTTTTAGTTCTCACACCAGTCACATGACTGACCTATAGTTTCTTGTTATAACCTAATCTCTGGGTGCCCCTATTTCCACACGGGAAGCTTGTAGTTTTGGTTTTGCATATTTATATTCACAGGATCCTGGTTTACAGTTGGAATGATATCCAGAAAGCTCTGTATCCGTATATTCTTTTCAGTTGTGTTTTGTATTATTTTTCCGATGCATTGTAATTTGTAAATCTCTGATATTTATCGAATGTGTAATATTTATTCATACTCTGTATATTCTTGTATTCTGATGAAATTGTTGAAATAAACAATGAAATGTTCTTCTGTTTGTGTCCCGATGTGTCTTGTCCTCAGTACAATCCGTGCTTTCCTTCACGGCGAAGTTCGGGTCGTCTCAGTTGGGTTGATTATTTATCATTGCTATTATATACATGTGTTGTATATAATCCATATAAGTAACATTATATGGTAATTGAGTGGGTCTCATTCCAATTTAGGAAATAAATTATATTCATGTGTTGAATAAACAAAATAGTCATGTGTTGACAATACTCATGTGTTGAGAATATTCATGTGTTGAAACCATTCATGTGTTGAAAATACTTATGTGTTGAGAATATTCATGTGTTGAACGAAATATTTATACAATAAAGTTCACATTTTTATTGTAAGTAAGAATTAATAAATATTCATGTGTTGAATAAAGTGAATATTCATGTGTTGAAGAAAATATTCATTTGTTGAATAGAATAACGAAGTTATTGAAATATATAAAGCCGCGTTGGTTAGATTGACGCCATTTTGACGTAAATGATATTTATATCAATTTTATTCATTTTTATAATGAATATCGAAAAGGAATTGATTTCAAAATCTAATGTTTTGAAAATATTATCATTTATATATCGATGATATGGAATATTCAATTTTGATTAGAAATTGAATATGAAGTTGAAATTGTTTTGAAAACGAATTTAAAACGATTTATAAAATACGTTTAGAATTGAAATCAACGAAGTATATATAATATATATATTATATATATAATGGCCTGAATAGAACGCGTCACGCTGCGGCTGTTCGCGAATTTCGACCATTGACTTCGAATGGATGTTACGGGAGATCCGACCGTCGGATTCTCCTAAAACCGGAACCGTCGGGTTTGTATCGAAAAGAGCTTTCTAACGAATATTAGAGATTTGAGATCTAATGGTTGGATTTGGAATTATGTTCAAATCAAATTTGGAAAAGGTCGCTGTAAATGCAGTTCGATGGCCATTTATGGAAATCGACTGTACGGGCCTTGATAAAATTATTAAAAATAGCAATAATTTGTGTAAAATCATAAGAAATGATTTGGAAAGAATTGGGATGAAAAACTCCATATTTGAAAAGATAAAAATAGATTTTTATCGAAATGAACTAGTTTTGAACTAGAATTATTTTTAAAATAAATAAAGTGGATTTGAAATGGTTTTGAAAATAACCAGAATTTCCAATATATAAATTGGAAATGGATTTGAATCGAAATTATCTTCGGAATATTTCGATATTGAATTTCGTGATTATACATATATTGTTATGGTAATTTGAAAGATATATTTATATCGTTATTTCCAATACGATATTTGTTGGTTGTAGTATTTGATATTGAATATAAGCCGATATATTTTCTATCCAGAGCCTTGTATTTAATATCAAATGGGATTTGGGTTTTTCGTGAATGGTGTCTTCATTAACACTATTCTTGAACCCAGTTGAGAAAAGATTAAATCTTTTTATTTAGATTTAATGAAGTATACCAATTAAATAATATTTAATTGGAAATGAATTTGAATTGATTTTGGGTTTATCGTGAACGGTGTTTTAAATAACACTTGTTCTTTAAACCGATAATTAATGGAATGTGATTCTGGGTTTATCGTGAACCATGTTTTAAATGACATTGGTTCTTTAACCCAGTTAAAGACAGGATATGATTTCCCAAGTTAAATAACCATTGATAGTGATTTTTGGGAAGATTAAAACCAAGTGGAGTTTTAATGAATCTTTAATTAGATTGAAATGATCGAGAATGGAGTATCACCAGTTTTGGTCTAGGCGATAGTTAAATATTTAATTAGATTTGAACGTGAAATGGTAATTGAATTTACTGATAACACCGTTGTGTTAGATATGAAGTATTACCAGTTTTACTTCATGGGATGAATAGGTTGGGATTGGGAAATTAAAACAAATGATTACTTCGGTAAGGTTCATTAATCCCGACTAGTTTGGATAAACCATAATTTGCTTTGAATTGATATTCTAAATTGGAATGAGGTGTATGTTGTGTTTGTGTAACACTTGTTTATATATACGCGAGTTATTCGGAAAGGCCGGGTTTATCCCATTCTGATTAACTGAATCGACAATGTGTCGAGGATGACGACGGTGGTTGAAGACCGGAGGTCTTCACATCGTTTGGATAATTGATGATGATCTTGATTGAGCTGTACACCCAAGAAGAGGGAATCAGTTGGTGATCATCCAGACGTACTTGGAGATCGATGGGTATGCGAGGTATAAGGTGCCTCCGGTTTCGTTCAGACCCAGAACGAACTTGTATGGACTGTGTGTCTTACATTGGATTTTGCTCTGTGTTGATTGATCTCTATTAAATATACATCTGCCTGGTGAAGGGGAATTCATTCCCTTACTTCACCCTTCTCTGAGACGTACGGGATCAGAGGTTGTATATCGATAGACATCGGTCGCATGGTGTGAATTGCCTGTGTGGCATGCCTAAGTGGCAAATGATCAAGGCTTTTGTTGAAAAGCAAAGCCTTGTGGTTGATGATCAAAGCACCGCCTGTGTGGCATAGCTTTGTGTAACGTTAATTCGCGAGCCTCACAACCCGGTTGTGAACCAGAAACGGGAGAGGACCTCAGGGAGGGCATGTGTTTCCTTCTAGCTAGGGTGGTGTCATTGACCTACCAGCCCTGACATTTATATTATTTTCACCTGTTTGGTTGTTGGATTGCGAGGCGCCTCGGATATATCGGCGACTATGTGGAGCCGATGGAATCATTTGGCTCATTTACGCCCCAAAGGGCAGGGAAACGTAGTGTTCAGGCATAATAATCCACATCGGTGGACCGGCCCTGACGATCCATGGGGCAGTTGCGGCTGTTCCTGAGGCTCGGGCCAGAGAGTCTCGAATTCGGTGAGGACGATCCCTTGCCTCGGTTCACAGATGGAAATCCAACTTCCAATACGTGACTTTGCGGTTTTTATTGTAGAGCCTAGTATTGGCAACATGATATATGGTACCCATGTCGTCTATGATTGATACTTATGATTGAAATTATTTTGACGCTATACACTTATAGTAATAAAAGATGAAATTTAGCATATCAAGCATTCTTTGGCTATTATAAGGTAAAAACATATCCTCCGGCTTGTGTTGCATTGTGTGATGGGATATGGGTCTTATAATAGCTTCATTGTTCTTTATTTAGCATTGCGATGTTGTTTTATGCACTGGTATTTTTGGGAGGAAACCCGTTCCGTGTTATACGGCGTAGTCCCTTGATTTACCTAACTTTAAAGTAAAGATTAATAACTGTTTTAGTTCTCACACCAGTCACATGACTGACCTGGAGTTTATTGTTTTAACCTAAACTCTGGGTGCCCTTATTTTCGACACGGGCAGTTAGTAGTTTTGGTTTTGCAGATTTATATTCACAGGATCCGGGTTTATAGCTGGAACGATACTCGGAAAGCTTTGTATCAGTGTATTGCTTTCAGTTGTGTTTTGTATTATTTTTCCGCTGCTATGTAATGTTAATTGAATCTCTGATATTTTTCTAATGTGTAATATTTATTTATACTCTGTATATTCTTGTATTCTGATGGAATTGTTGTAATAAACAATGAAATGTTCTTCTGTTTGTGCTCCGATGTGGCTTGTCCTCATAGAAATCCGTGCTTTCCTTCATGGGGAAGTTCGGGTCGTGTCAGCTTCTCACCTTTGGGTTCCACTCCGTCAGTCTTTCCTTCTGAACTGTTTGGATTTGTTCAAAATTCCAACGCATCCCTTTCACGCTGTTCATATTAAAAATCATCTTTTTAATGTGATGTTTATTTTAAAAAATCACATTTCTATACCGCTACTATATAGATAAAAATCAAATCTTTCTATCGCTAATGAATATATAAAAATCACATTTGCCATTCAAACGATAAAGTTCATATTTTTACTTTGCTACATATATGATAAAAATCAAATTTTTATATCATCACTTCATATATAAAAATCGTATTTTTATCGCTTCATTCCAATAAATAAAAATCACATTTTTATTATGCTACTCATATAAAAATAATATTTTTATATCGCTACTCATTTTAAAAGTTATATTTTTACTACTCTACATAAATAAAAATCATATTTTTATATTCGTAAAAATCATATCTTTTCATAGACAAAGATCTAACCTCTTCATTTATAAAAATGTGACCTTTTCATATAGAAAAATATAATCTTTTCATTAGCTAAAAATCATACTTTTCTAATGCTAACCATAAGATAAAAATCTCACCTTTCATACGATAAAAATCTCATCTTTCTACGATAAAAATCACATCTTTCGCAAATGAAAAACCTTAACTTTTTATATTTAAAAATCTAAACTTTGTTTATTTAAAAATCTGATTTTTAAACAAAGCTATATTTAAATATCAAATCTTTTCATCCTTTGCAAATAAATAAGAATCTTATTATTTTTCTTCCTATGTAAACAAAAATAAAATCGAATTTAAAACATACCGCTGAAATGGGTGGCTCACTAACTTGCTGGGCTTACTGAGTTCGGTTCTTGTCAGCATCGAAGGAGGAAAGCGAGATGGAGGAGGTGGAGTGACGGTCTGGTGGAAGAAAGGAAGAGGGGCGAACGGAGGGGAGGGGTCATCGTCGTGATGGGTGTGGCGATTGAAGGGGGAGGCTGCTGTCTCGATTTGGGCGCGGGTCTGGTTAATCGGGCTTAGGGTTCACGCTGGGGAAGGATCGACTGAAAAGGGGGGAACGATGGGGAGCAGCGCGGAAGGGGTCTGGGCGATCCCCAGCGCGGAGCGGCGGCGGCGCACGCCGCGGTAACTGCGTGGAGAAGGCTAGGGCACGAGGTCCCTTTGTCGGTCCTTCTTTTCTTTTTTTCTCTTTTTTTTATTTTTTTGAAACTGTTCTGAACATGGAAGATAAAGGGGGGTGCGGGTTTGACTAGGTAAGAGGGAAGAAAGGGGATGGGCCATTTAAATAATTTATATATTTATTTTATTTTAAAATCCTAAAGGTAATTTTTTTCTTTCGAACCCCCAATCCAACCCAACGACTATCGCCCCTAGCTAATTACCCCCATTCCGAACACAATGGGATATGTTTCGTAACCCAATTCTAATGTTTCAATCAGTTTTCGCTAAAATCAAAATATAAATCTATATATTGAATTTTTAACGCATATTTCAATTTATTGGGGCCACGTACGAACTCTAAAAATTCCCAAAAAATATTTTCTAGCTTCCTATTGACGATACAGTCCTAACAGAACTAATTTCGTCAAATTTGAAGACCGTTTGAAAAATGGTCATTTTCTGGCCGATCGAAATTGACTGAAACAGTTAAAACACGTTTTCTTTTGCCATGCTCACATAATGATTCAGAAAATTACGAATTTTGGAATCTAGCAATAACCAGACATCCCGGATCCAACAAAAGTGGTTTCGTCGAATACAGAGATCGTTTGCAAAATTTCCATTTTGAAGGGCCAGAATTCCATAGCGACTATTCTGAATTTTCAACTGGACGTAACTTTGGATTCCCGCTATGAAATTTTGATTTTTCGGATTCGTTGGAAATATATTTCCAATTAGATTCTAATATTTTTGGTTTCGCTAAAATCCGTTTTATTTTGAATCCTGTACATTCATTTGAAATTTGAAATCGAATTTTCGAACTACTGCGCCATTTTCAATTCCTTCTATAATTAAAAATTAATTATTTATATTCTAACGTCGATTCAAATTAATATATACGTTCTAATTCTATTCAAAATAAATTTCTCATCGTTATTATTTAAAATAATTCATTTTAAATACTCAAAATTTGCTAAAATTGCCAAAAATTTTTTTTTTTTAAATTGGCTCGGATTTTCGGGTTATTACATTATAGCTCCCATTTTTTTACTACTGTTAATTTAATTTCTTAGTTCTTATAAATATAAGTTTATTATATTAATTCTCCTAATTGCAGTTACAACATTTACTCCTATTTATTTTAAATTGTAACCATTTGACATTTACTTCCTTGTTCATTTTCCTTGCAACAAACTTGGTTACAATATTAATTCAATTCTTAATTTATTTATAACCTTCTGAATTACAATAATTAACTCTGTATTTATTGATAATAAATATAACGATAACAAATATTTATTTCCATTCATTACAGACAATGTCATTATGTTCCCATCCTAATTGGAAAACCATTCAAACTTATAACACATATTTACCTAATTAATAATAATAATAGCGTTATTTACATATATTTTTTGATGAATAAAATTATAATTTAATCATAAAAATGTGTGTATTTTTAGGGTAATATTACGTAGTTACTAATTATTTGAAATTCTTATTATTTACATTCTAGTCTAAACTAACGACTTGAACAAACTTTTTGTGTACAATCTTGCTGAGATAAAAATCTCATAAAAAGGTTATTTACTATAATTTCTGTAAATTTTGCACAAACAATAAACGAGGTAAATATTGAGACGTTTTAAATCACATGGAATATATAATATTTTATTTGGAATAGATGATGCAAACTACGTACACAATATTTGAATGTAACATCGCTTCCTATATAATTTATTAATATTTCTTGTGGATTTCAAGTAATGTATTTTTATTTAAAATGAACAAAAAGGGATAATTTACAAAAACAAACAAAGCCCTAAAACAATACCAAACATAAATTGATTTGTAATTCTAAGATAGCAAACTACATAGATCTTCCAAACTACGCCCAGTCCTACAAATCTAGAATAAATAACTACACAAATATATAAATATTAAGGGGCTGATTTCTAGATTTAGGGTATTCATAATAATCGCAAGATATACAAAAGAATTGTAGGAAAGATATGAATACTATAACTGAAAAGCCTACAAATCCATATTAGATTTACAAACGCATAAATTTAGATTGGCACAAATGACACAAATCTGATATTTTTAGGAATACAAATTCATATTAACACAAACGAAGAAAATACGATATTATTAACAATGAATATGTTTTCCACTCGCTTGAAAGCCATTCCAGTTCCAAATCTAAACATGTCTTTCAGGCTTATGTTTCCAAATCCCTACAAATCTATAATATGGATAAAAAAAGGATATGTATACACATTAAAATTTATAGATTAGAGAAAATAATTATTAAAAGGGAAACAAAATTAATAGTTAAATTTCTTATGTGCAGAAACAATCCTCATTCATAAATATGGATTCATTATCTCAAATCTTTATTTGTTTAATTAGAATATATATTAGAAATTTTGAAGAGGTTCGAGAAATAGGAATGGCAAAAGCTTCGCTGCTGCCTCTAGAAAGTATGAGCAAATAAGTAAGGGACTATGACTTTATTTATAGGCGCTCAAATGATCCAGAATTGTCAGATTTATTTTTATAAAAATACATCCATTAAATTATAATTTATAATATATAAAACCTTAGCCTTCATAGATGTATTCGACCTGTAGGTCGCAGGCGCAGTCGACTGTTGATCGACCTGCCTCATGTGGGAGGTAGGGTGGTAAATGGTAATTTTAATTGCCATTAATATATATATTATTGATTAGTTATTTTCCATCCATTTTCGTATTCCATCCATAATGTTTTCATACACACTCTGTACGCAAAGTTGAAAACATGAAAGTTGACCAGAATTCAATCACCAACGCAATGGTCATGTCAATTTCTATCGTTTGCTCAAATTCCATTTTTGGAACATAACTAAATAACTAATTTAACTTACGTTAAATTCCAAGGTTTTACTTTCTTCCCTCCTTAAAAGAAATTTCATCTCGAAATTTTACCTATGACTAAATCATGGTGCTAACATCTAGTTATCCTATATTACATAATCAATTTGTGTACATTCAAATTTGCGACTAAACATGCGCATGTATAGTGTACATAATGATTCACAACCAGAAAATATGTATGCATAATGATTCTAAATCGGGTCCTCCTATATGTATGCATTTTATTTTGAAGACACTTTCAAAATCATGATGCAAAACATCCTTAAATATATTGGAAGTTCCACATAAATGCAGCTTTTGAAAATATTTTTCATCCAGAACTTTCACACAACTACGAATAGAAGTGTGAAACAACCAATTTTGCATCTAAATCCTAACATCCAACACGTCAGCACATCTAAAATCGTTTGCTATTAATTTTTCCTACGCCGAAAAAAGGAAACTAATGCGGAGAATTCAACATTCAATCTGCTTATGGATCTTCCAGTCCTTGTCCTGTAGTATAATTTTACCATACTTGTCCTAAAATACTCCAATTTTTTTTCACATATAGACTATAGAGGAGGCTTAAAACAAGCTCTAAAACCTAAATGTGTTGAATAATAACTCGCCACATTGTCAACAATGTATGGAAACAATGTTTACAAGGCTAAAAAAGCTTTTCCCTTGTTATCGTTAATGTTTTTAATGCATCGCTTGTAACAACCCGTAAAATTTGAGCCAATTTAAATTTTTTATTTTGGCAATTTTAGTGAATTTTAAATATTTAAAATGAATTATTTTTAATAATAATGACGATAAAATTTATTATGAATAGAATTCAAATGTGTATATTTATATAGATCGTCGTTAGAATATAAATATTTATTTTAAATTATAAAAGGAATTGAAAATGGCGCAGTAGTTCGATAATTCGATTTCAAACTTCAAATGAATGTACCAGGTGCAAAATAAACCGGAATTTAGCGAAAACAAAAATATTAGAATCTAATTGAAAATATCTTTCCAACGAATCCGAAAAATCAAAATTTCATAGCGGGAATCAAAAGATACGCCCGGTTGAAAATTCAGAATAGTCGCTATGGAAATTATTCATGGCCCAAAAAGTCATATTTTGCATACGAATGAATTTGGACTTGAAACAACTTCCATTGAGTTCAAAATGCCGTTTAGAACTCCGAAAAGTATAAGCTTCGATATATTCTGAGATCCGGAATAGTGGCAATTGGCAGGAGCTTTTCGGTTAGCATAACATGGCCCTTAAAAAGTGAAATTTTGCATACGAGCTCAGAATTCGACGAGATAAATTTTTCTGGATTCATAATGACAAATCATTGTTGAGTTCCAAAGAGCGCGTCGAACGGAGTTAGTATGTGGTCGTGCTAGTTAAAACAGTTCAGAGTAAAACAAGCAGTCATTTTACAAAGGAACATTATTGATACGACCTCAGAATTCGATTTCGTTTTTTTTCTGGATTCGTATCGTCTAAAACTGGTTAAATCCAAAAGGGCATGATTTTTGAAGTTAGCATGTAAGCTTGCAAGAAGAAATGGAGCGCCAAAATCGCAATTTTGAGCGATATCTGAGCATATTCGTGAATTTTAACGAACGGTCAAACGAACTCGGAATTCGACGAAACTTGTTTTGTTGGACTCGCATTCACGTCTACTATGTCGTGTCCGAAATCTGTGGAAAACAGGGATAGTTTGTAGTTGGACGATCGGAGAGAAAGAGCGGCAAAATCCCTTACTTAAATAACTTCCCTCCTTCCTTCTTCATAATTTTTCCTCCTTCTCTTCCTCTTCTTTCTTCAAAAATGGGGAGCTCCTCCACCATGGGGCTGCCGCACTCCTCCTCCCCGCGCCATCGGCCTCCCATCCTCCTCTTCCCTCCTTCCCCTCCTCCTCTTCCCTCTCTCTCCTTCTCTTTGCAATTTCAAGAACCCTAGGCCCCAAATCGCCACCACCACCACCACGGGCCCCTCCACCACCGCCGCCACCCACCAGCGGCCTCCCCACCTCCAATCAGGTCCGGCACCCCCTCCAGCCCCTCAACTCCGGCCGTGGGCCCCCCCGTCACCAAAAACCCCTTTTTCGCTAAAATCCCGTTTTGCATAAAACACCCTGTCTTTATTTCACCAATAACTCCCAAACCGTGAGTTTCTAGCCAAAGTTCCTCAAGACCAAAGTTGAAGAGCACGATTTTCTCTTCGATTTGGTATATGATAGTCCTATTTTTCATTGTGGAGTTGTCGGGAAAACGCGTCCAAAGTCTGTTGTTCAAACACTGTCAAAATGCTGTCTTTTCCCGATTTCTGGCGAAATGGCACATTTTTGGAAGGAAGACCACTAGGCTAAAGTTGTCCGGAATGGCGCGTTTAAACTAAAAAAAATGGCATGAAGATTGGAGCTCGTTTGCAAATTCTGGAAGCAGAACAGCGAATCCGGGCGTTAAGAAAAAATGTGAGTTTTCTCCGCTTTAAAGCTTATATGGTTTTTGACATATGAAGTTAATAAAAATAGATTTTTATGTTATAGAGATAATAAAAATATGATTTTTATATTAGTAGAAGATTAAAAATATGATTTTTACATTATAGAAGTATTAAAGATTTGATCTTTATTATGTAGAAGGAGCAAAGATGTGATTTTTATATAAGTGGCGATATAAAAATATAATCTTTATTATATGAACACCGTTGTAAAAATAGAATTTTTATCTATATAGTAATAATATAAAAATGTGATTTTTATATATCTGGTGGCTACGGGCAACGAAAGTGACAAAAGACGAAAAGATGAAGACTTCCTACATAAGAAGAGTCGTGGAGTTGGGATAGCTTTGGTGAGAACTTCTCACTTTAACTTTTCTTTTCTAGTTATATAAATATATACTAGGATGCAGACGGTGTTTAGTAGCACCCGACACCATCGTCCACAGACCATGGACTTGTTTGTTTAGTTATGTAGTTGGTTAGATTATTTGATTTGAATTTGATTGTTTGGTGAAATGGAGTGGATTTGATGGATATGTGTATGGCGTGGGCCATTATTAGACCGGGGATAAGGCTAGGCCTTGTCCCGTTTCTAGTATCGTGCCGTTATACCGCCGAAATTTTCTAAAATAAGTTAGAAAAATAAAGATATCATTTTATTTAATAAATGAACCGAATTGAATATTTGTAGGTTGAATAAAATAATTTGGTCGTTAAAAATATAATTTTTAACGTGAACGTGAACAAATAAATATTCATTTACAAATCGAACGATTTGTTTATGTACACTGATTTGACTGACATTGATTGGGACGATAAATTTTACACATCGCCCAACTTCACAAATAAAATCTGTGTTTGTTGATTTGAAACCCCACACGGGTATTGGGATAATATACGACATACACTAATCCCAATAATTGGTTGTATGTCGATCGATGGATTGACAGATTGTTATAAGCGCTAGATATCTATATTTGATGCTTATACAGTGTAGTGCACTTTGGATGATGGTTGATCATTTATCGTTGCTATTATATACATGTGTTGTATGGAATCCATATAATTAACGTTATATGGTAATTGATTGGGCCTCATTCCAATTTAGAAAATAAAGAATATTATAAAATAAAGGTTCATGTGTTGACAGTACTCATCCGTTGAGATTAGTCATGTGTTGAACGAAATATTTTAACAATAAAATTCACATCTTTATCATATAAAATTAGATACTAACTGGAAAATAGATAAGATGAGTGGTCTCCTGGATATCGACCTGATGTTGGTTTCGGCCTTCGGGGTTAATATTTAGGGAATCGTTCTCTTACTAATTTACGGTGGGAGTCTGATTTGAAATCAAACGATAGATATCATAATTTTATAAAATATATTGAATAACAAAAACAATCACACGTGGACAGTACTCATTCGTTGAGATTAGTCATGTGTTGACAAAAATTTAGATTCATGTGTTGAATAGGATAAATATTCATTTGTTGGATAGAATAACGAAATTATTGAAAAATATAAAGCTGTGTTGATTAGAGATGCGCTATTTTGACGCGAACGATATTTATATCGATTATATTCGTTTTTATAATGAAAATTGAAAAGTGAATGAATTCGAATTGAATTGAATTGAACAGAAAACGAATTTGATTTGAATTGAATAGAAAACGAATTTGAATTGAACTGAATAGAAAATGAATTCGAATTGAAATGAATTTGAAATTTGAATTGAATTGAAATGAATTTAAAACGAATTTATAAGGGAAAATTCAATTTTGATTTGAATTTGAAATGAAGTTTGAAATTGTTTTATAAACAAATTTGAAAATGTTTATAAAATTCGTTTTAAATAGAAATCGACGAAATATATATTATATATATATAATATAATAGCCTGGATAGAACGCGCCGCGCCGCGGTAGTTCGTAAATTTCGACCATTGACTTCGAACAGACATTAAGGGAGATCCGACCGTCGGATTCTCCTAAAACCGGAACTGTTGGGTTCGTATCGAAAAGAGCTTTCTAACGAATATTAGAAATTTGAAATCTAATGGTTGGATTTGGAGATACGTCCAAATCAAATTTGGAAAAGGTCGTTGTAAGTGCAGTTCGATGGCCGTTGTTGGAAATCGACTGTATGGGCCTTGATAAAATTATTAAAAATAGTAATAATTTGTGTAAAATCATAAGAAATGATTTGTGAAGAACTGGGATGAAAAATCCCACATTTGTAAAGATAAAAATGGATTTTTATCGAAATGAACTAGTTTTGAACTAAATTTAAAACCCAATCATTTTTAAATAAATAAATTAGATTAAAAAGGGGTTTTAAATAATCAGAATTTCTAATATATTTGATTGGAATTGAATTAGAATTCATTTGTGGGTTTATCGTGAACGGTGTTTTAAATAACACTAGTTCTTTAACCCGATAATAAATAGAATGTGATTTGGGTTTATCGTGAACTGTGTTTTAAACGACATTAGTTCTTTAACCCATTAAAAGGAGTTTTAATGAATCTTTGATTAGATTGAAATGTGGATTGATGATATAAATTATCAAATCTAGAAAAGGATCGAGAATGGAGTATCGCCAGTTTTGCTCCAAGCGATAGTTAAGTCTTTAATTAGATTTGAACGTGAAATGGTAATTAAATTTACCGATGGCACCATGGTGTTAGATATGGAGTATTACCAGTTTTGCTTCATGGGATGAATAGGTTGGGATTGGGAAATAAAATAAATAATTACTTCGGTGTGGTTCGCTAATCCCGACTAGCTTGGAAAACCATAACATGGTTTGAAATGATATCCAAAGGAAGATTAAAGAATAAATTTAAAAGAATTTATCTTTGATAAAATTAATGGGAACCTTTCCCTAAGAATTGAAATTTAGAAACTAGCTGTAGGTTAGTTAAGAAGAATGGTTTCCTGGGTATTGATCTGATGTTTGTTTCGCCTTCGGGGTTAGTATTTGGGGAATTGCTCTCTTACTGATTTACGGTTAGTGACTAATGAATTGGAATGAGGCGTATGTTGTGTTTGTGTAACATTTGTTTTTAATATACGCGGGTTGTTCGGAAAGACCGGGTTTATACCCATTCTGAAAAACCGATTCGACGATAATTCGAAGATGAAGACGGTGGTCGAAGACCAGAAGTCTTCACATCGTTTGGGTGATTACCGATGATCTTGATTAGGCTGTACACCCAAGATGAGGGAATCAGTTGGTGGTCGTCCAGACGTACTTGGAGATCGATGGATATGCGAGGAAAGTGCCTCCGGTTTCGTTCAGACCCAGAACGAACTTGTAAATGGACTGTGTGTCTGACATTGGATTTTATTCTACGTTGATTGATCTCTATTAAATATACATCTGTTTGGCAGCGGAGAATTTATTCTTTTTCTTAACGCCCTTCTCTGAGACGTACGAGCTCAGAGGTCGTATATCGATGAACATCAGTCGCATGGCATGAATTGCCTGTGTGGCACGCCTAAGTGGCAATTGATCAAGGCTTCTGTTGAAAAGCAAAGTCTTGTGGTTGATGATCAAAGAACGGCCTTTGTGGCGTAGCTTTGTGTATAACGTGAATTCGCGAGCCTCACACCTCGGTATGAGTTAAAAACGGGATAAGGACTGCAGGGAGAGCACGACGTTTCTTTCTAGCTTTGGTGGTGTCAGTGACTTACCAGCCCTGATATTTATATACTTTTCACCTATGTGGTTGTTGGAATGAGGCGCCTCGATTTTTGGTCTGTAAGGACCAGGAAACGTGTGTTCAGGAATTGCCAATCCTCAAACGTAAGAGAGGACCAGCCCTGAAGATCCAAGGGTTTCCCAGAGTGTGTAGTCCTGAGGCATTTGCTAGAGTGTCTCGAAGCGGAGAGGAGCTTGCCCCTTGCCTCGACTCATGACGGAAATCCAATTTCCAATGCGTGTATTTCGGTTTTAATTGTAGAGCCTAGTATGGCGACATAGTGGGATGGGGCGCTTATGTCGTCTATGATTGATATTTATGATTGAAAATGTTTTGACACTATACACTTATTATAGTATCAAATGATTTGTTTTAAACGTATCAAGCATGTTTGGCTATTATAAGGGAAAACCCTATCCTCCGGCTTGCGTTGCATTGTGTGATGGGACCTGGGTCTTATAGTAGCTTCATTTTTCAAAAAAGCATTGCGCTGTTTATTATATGCACTGGTATTCTTGGGAGGAAACCCGTTCCTTGTTATACGGCATGGTCCCTTGAATTGCTCTCTTTTAAAGTAATGTTTTAAATAACTGTTTTAGTTCTCACACTAGTCACATGACTGACCTGGAGTTTATTGTTTTAACCTAAACCTCTGGGTGCCCTTATTTTCGACACGGGCAGCTAGTAGTTTTGGTTTTGCAGATTTATATTCACAGGATCCTGGTTTACAGGTGGAATGATATCCGGAAAGCTCTGTATCCGTGTATTACTTTCAGTTGTGTTTTGTATTATTTTTCCACTGCAATACTGTATTTAAATCTCTGATATTATTTGTTGTATAATATTCATTTATACTCTGTATATTCTTGTATCTGATGGAATTGTTGTAATAAACAATGAAATGTTCTTCTGTCTGCGGTCTATTTGTCATGTTCTCAAAACGATCAGGGGTTTCGAACGGTCTAGATCGGTTTAACGACTGAACTGGATGGAGCGAAATTCCTTGCCGTCACATTTGGTATCAGAGCTTTGGTTTACAGAGCTCGAGAACAAGACACATTAGAACCATACGAAAGAATTCATCAGATATTGGATTAGTAATATCCAATTAGAATGACTCGTTAGAGATAGGATCGGTAGTATCCTAAAACGAGTGTGAAGAGTATATTTTTCAAATGAAAACAATTTTGTTTTGAAATTTAAATCGTTTTATACGTATTTGAATAATTTATATATATTGAGTTGGACAATCTAGTATATAAAGGTTTTGCATATAAGCGTCATGAACGTATATTCGAAGTTTTAATATATTAGATAGATATAGAGTCACACTCTAGTCGCCCGTACATGGTCCTGATGATGAAGTATACCATCACCAGTATTTATTTTCGAGTGACAAAGGTGTGATATCTATATATTTCCATTAGACTGGTGTGAGAACCAAAACTAGATAGGTTTATTGTTGTGATTTGGCATCAAAAACATGTTTTCTGTATATTCTTGTATCTGATGGAATTGTTGTAATAAACAATGAAATGTTCTTCTGTCTGCGTTCTATTTGCATGTTCTCAAAACGATCAGGGGTTTCGAACGGTCTAGATCGGTTTAACGACTGAATTGGATCGAGCGAAATTCCTTGCCGTCACATCGCTGCTCCTAATGCACCGCTAAATCCGCAAAGCTAACTACCTAAATCTTCCCTATGCTTCACATGTGACCATAAAAATAGCGGTTCCCATAATTGAATTTCTGCTTCTTAAAACTTTATGTAAATCTTGTGAAAAATTGGTAAAACAAGAAAACTCTTTTACCAAAAAAATAACATAAATTTGAAAATTTATATCTTTTAAAAGCCATCTTTTCCACCAAACGATGTTTGCTAGAAGTTTCAAAAATTATTTTGTGGAAACTAAAACGAATCAGGTCACATTCCAGCTTAGATGAAAGTCGGTTACGTAGAAAAATGCGCAAACCGAAACAACACTTAAAACTCATAAATGGAATATTTATAGAAAATGCCCAACCTAGAAATAAATTTTAGCTTATAAGGAACAAGCAGAAAACAATAATAATATCTGTAAAGAAACAACTTATAACCGGTCCTTTCTAATATTTGTCTACCACAGAATTTTATTCTTTTCAACTCTAAAGTATCTGTTAGTTAGATAAAGAAAATGAGATTCATTTCCTATTACACTTATAGGTAAGTACGAACGACACAAAATATTTTCAAATGACTGAAATCTCATTACATCATCGTGCAATTTTTCAAAGACAACAACACTAACAGGTGAAAACATGTGATACCAAAAAACAACAAGATCAAATGCTCAAAAGGAAAAGGATACAGCCAACACTGAAGATAACACCTATAAGCTACGAGATGGTCGAGCTCCACGGCTAGAACTTTATCCGTTGCCACATCCTTTCCAGGATCATTGTAAGGAAGAGATACAACTTATCTCATGCACCAAATTGACACTTCTCCATACGAACTTTATGGAGCTTAGCCTAAAACTGGCAAAGGGAAACAAGCTCGGGACTTTCCTCGTCTGAAGTGCTCGGATGTTGCTGTTGAACTAAAGGTGGAGATGCTGGAAATGAAGCGAGAGCTATGGGTTGTTGAATGCCCATCCTCCGAAGAGGGGCATAATTGATGGCAGTGAGAGTCTTCCTAATCACGGCTTACCCGCTAAGATTCACCCCAAAAATTTGAAAGACATAGGTGAGAAGATGGATATAGGGAAAATGAGTCCTCGGAGTGCTAGAAGAAGGCTCAGTGAAATGGATCAACGCATGAGACCAATTGACGGCTACTCTACCAATGATAGCATAGGTCGATGTACACACCGAAGGATAAACCTGCTCAAGACTTCCCATCTTAGTAATATTGTTGTGCTAGATAATGCACATAACTAGATGGGAAATGGGTCGCAAAATGTCGATGTCCTAGACATCAACGGCTCTAAGAAAGACACATTCAAGAATTTGAGGGTCAGTCATATCAATAACATCCAAGTTCGCTCCAACCACAGAAATCCCCAAAATATCAAACAAATCATGGTCGGTAAACTCAATAGCGGTTCCCTTCACCTCTGATTGAATCAAGCTAATGCCTTCGTCACATACGACAACCATCTGGGCATCGAAAAGACGAATACAGCATGGATAACATTCCCACTCAAAAGTGTCATAGCGTAGGACCGGTGCTAGGCCTGGGGCTATGAATAGTTCCTCAAGGTGGAAAAGCAAAATTAGTGAATTTTGCCAAACGTCCTTAGTGAAACTCGTAGTTCGCTATTTCCAAATATGCATAAATCTTCCTCTCATTGTGATCAAGCCACACAGCCTCTTGAGGCATGAGACCAGTTTGGCATGCAAGGATATTAGAGGCTCGAGGTAATGCCGTGGAAAATGGTCGAAATCAAGGGGAAAATTGTAGATCTGGAGTGTTGGAGGGGCTTAATCTATAGCCCAACAAATTTGGTGGCGATTGGACGTGAAATGGAGTTTGGAGGCTAGGAAATGGTGGAAATTTTGTTCGACATATGCAAAATAAAGAGAAGCGAAGGAAATAAAGGTGTCGAGTTACAAGAAGTGATTTATATCGCTTCTTAGGTTTGAGTCGCCCTCGAATGGGTAGGGCGGTCGACCTGGTCGACCGCCATTGGCCGACCGCTTACCCCAATAGGGGTGCGCTTTGGATGCTGACCCAAACAGGCCGATTTGAATAGAAAATTTAAAATAAATCATATCGGTTTCCCAAATCCTCCAATTTTCTCGTTCTGACATCCATCATCCATTAAGTCGAGAAATATTTCCCAATGCTACTCAATCTTCTAGAAACACTACGGTCCACAAATGAATTTCCAAAATAAATTTAGTTAGAAAACCGTAATAAAATTAAAATGGATTTGTCCCCTTTCCTAGTTGACGAATCAATGAAGGATTTAAGAAATTAGAATACCCTAAGCTAAATAAAAATTTTCCATACTCTAATCGAGAGAAAATTTCAAAAAGTACTTTCAAAATTCAACTTCATTTATAAACTAAGGGTCTCGTACTATTTGTTTACATTATTGTTATTGTTATTACTATTACTTTTAAAACTAAATCTTATTTGCATAAAAATAATTCTTCTAGAAAACTAATTTAAAATCTTTGAAACTCTGTAACAACCCAAAGTTTTAATAAAGCATATTAACAAAAGATTAATAAAATTAATATTTATTAGAAAAATATTGAGAAATGGGCAAGGGGGTTGCCCATTTGGTTCATTACAAAATTCTAGCTAAGATTGACATTTGGTTTGTTAAAATCGTACTTATAACGAAAAAGATATTAAAGAAAGAAGTTTGAAATTCGAATTTGAAACAACAATAAACATTGAAATTAAACAAAATTAATTTCGAAATCATGATCAACTAGGCGACCCAACCCTTAGCTGGGTCAACTCGGGGGTCAACCCAAACCCCACGTAGGTTGATCCAGGGGTTGACCCACCCTAAGGATGGGTCGACCCACTGAGGTAACGTGCACAACCTGGTGCGCACGTCTTCAATCGTTTTGACTGGCTTTTAGAATGCATGCTTCTAGAGAATTCTTACTGATGGCCTAAATTCTAAACCTAAAATATAACGATCTAAAACATCCTAGCTCTATTATAAATATGCTATAAGACCTAACCTAATTCTCACTACTCCATTCTTTGCCTCTCTCTCAAATAACCTTCTTCTCAAATATATTTCAAATGGAGTACTAAGGCTTAGGTTTTCATATACGTTGGAGAATATGTATATATAGGGATTTTTTTCTACTGGGGATAAACTGGATTGCTTAAAATAGTGAGTATATTCCAGTAATTGCAAAATTCAGTACAAATTGGGGGTTTACTTGACAGTATAATAAGTTGTATATTCCTTCTTATTTCTATTTTTCTTTCTATCAATAATCTGTGTAAATCTGAATGATGCTTCTGTCCTTTCTTTATTTAGTTCAGTAAACCTATTGCTGTAGTTTTATTCAGTTCATTTATATCTCTTGTTCTTCATATGTAATTTATTTTCAATTCGGTATCAGCCCTATTTTATTTCATATTTGTTCTTATTTATCCGAGCCTCGGTCATGCGAGAGCGTAGGCAATTGTACTTTTTATTTTTTATGTTGAGTTTAGGCCTTCATAAGCCTAAGCCATTTACTTCTTCTTGTTTATGCGCAATTTGGGTTAAAATATGAAATTGACAATAAAAGCGCAATTTGGAGAAAAATATGAAAAGTGTATAAAAGGAATAAATTGGGCTTATTTGAATAATGCTATAAAGATAGTTGAACTATAACTTTGATAAACTGAATAAATGACATTTGGATAGATGCAAATGACGGGTGTTAGTTTGTACAATGAAATTAAAAAAAAGTGATGTTTATAGACAACCTGTAAATTAAAGTTCACATGCAGCCTATGAAATGGAAGAAAGTTACATGAAGAAGATAGTCTTATTAATAGACTTAAGAATGATGGTAAGTTTAAAATAAATAAATTAGTAAGCAGAGTAGCAATGGTCTGTTCCGGCAACATAAGCTGATTAGGGAAATAAGCGGCCTATTAAGAAAAATGTGTAGTAGTCCGTTCCGACGGTGACAGCTGATCAGAGAACATAAGGGGATTGTAGTATTGGTCCATTCTGGTAGTAGGAGTAGACTGATTAGGGAAAATAAGAGTCCAATTAAAATAATTTACTTAATGTGACCTAGGCGTTTGTTGACAACACTATTGGGGTCTGGGGTGGCTTGGTGGTCAACAATAATTCTATGGGGGACTTTGCTCTAATATATTAAATTAGGGACATAAGACTAAGGGTGACTTATGTCAATTTTAATTTTTCGTTGGAGATTCATATCAGTCAGTATTCCTTTTTACCACACTACACCGAGGCCTCACGAGGAGGCGGAGGCACGCTTGTACTATACTGGGTAGTAAGAGTCCAAATGTGGTGGGTACGGGTGCGTTCCAACGGGGCAATGAGCGTGCATTGCGCCAATTAGGGAAGATAAGATGTTGTGACGCCAATGATTTATAATATGTCCTTAGAGCTGATGGGTCGGGTATGATAAACCTAAGACCATGGTCGGCATAGGTTATCACAATTGTGGTTAGGAGCCAATCGATGGGTAGAATTAGGTTATATCCTAATTTATGAGTTTTTAGCAATCGGAGCGATAATCGAGTGATTTGACAATCGATTATATTCATGGAAGTGTATTATTGTTCTTATTTACTATGCTGAGCTTCAATTTATTATCTTATCTAGATTTCCTCTTTTATAACTCATGCTAGTAAATACTGAACTCTCCACGTTTTATGTTTGATTAGTTTTCTTTTTCTCCTCTTCCTTCCTTTCCCCATAGGTTCTCAAGGAGGAGGATCTAGTGCTTGAGAGAGAGAGAGAGATTTAACCCAGCTCAGTCCTTTAGAGATTCTCATTTGTCTTGATCTTTGTGCTTACATGTACCTTTCCACGTTTGATTTATTTTATGTACTTGATGTTGAGGGTTACTTTTTATTTGGCACTCTGATTTGCTGTTTAATGAGAAAACTATGGTTTGATGACTTATGATTTAATAACACTTCATATTTTTCTTTAAATGGAACTTAAAATTCGGCTGTGTTTTATTAATGTTGTCTTGTGAATTTCAGTCTCTGTGATGTACATATACGCTTCATATTCCTTAATGAAATCTTCATATGGATGACATTAAGGAATGTGTTGTGTTACATTTGTATCAGAGCCTAAGGTTAGAAGATCTAAAAAGTTTTTGTTTTTAAAAGAAAAAGTCTTTTAAAGAAATGTGTTTTCAAAATAAAAATTTGTTTTTGAAAAACATCCCCTCAAGTCATTCCCTTGATTCCATTCTTGAATATTTCTCTCTTTTGTATTCGCAACATGTCTAGGCTTCCAATTTTTCTGATGGTATCCCCGTTCCGACTTGGTTCCACAAGTATGTAGAAGCTACAACACCAACTGAAGGGTAAGGGAATGCCCAAGCTCCTGCTGCAGTTGTGGAGGCTCCTCCTAACCCATCACCAATGGCTGATTTCTCTAAGATTTGCAAGGATTTCACTTCTCTTGGAGGCAAGAGTTTCCTTGGTAAAGAGACTTTTGTTAAGGCCCGTGCTTGGCTCAGGAAAACCAAGCATATATTTGGATTGTTAGAGCTTGATGATAGTAGGAGAGTTAGGTTGGCTACATGGCAACTGAAGGGCAAGGCTTTGTTTTGGTGGGAGATGGTTGAGACATAACATTGTTTCGAGACTTGGAATGAGTTTACGGAGAAGTTTGGAAGGTCGTTTCTATCATAGGCGAAGGAGGGCATGCAATTGGTAAAGTTTCTAGCATTGAGACAGGGTGATTTTTTGATAAAGAAATATGTTAATTAGTTCAATGAGGTTGCTAGGTTTGGAATAGATTTGGTGAATATTGCTCATAATAAGGCAGTAAGGTTCATTAAGGGTTTGAATCAACCAATATAGGGAATTTCTATGACTTACCTTCCGATGGGTGCTACATTTGAGAATCTCTTCGAGATGATGCTTATGCACGAGGAAGGGAAAGGTGATCTTATGGAAAGTAAATCTGAGGTGGCTAAGGATAATTTTGGAAAGAAGAAATAGTGGCCCAAGAAAGTTAAAAAGAAGAAGGGTGATAAGCCTGATAAAGCTAAAATTAAGAAGGATAATTAATGTTATGGTTGTGGCATGACAGGCCATTTTGTGAGGGGCTATAGAAAGACTACTAAGAAGGGAATCTGCTTTACTAGTGGACAACCAAGTCGTTATAGCAAGTCATGCCCTAAGAAGTAAGGGCAAGAAGCTGGTACATCTTGAGCGCAGATGCATGCATTGGAGGAAGCTCGGGCTAGTGTTGGTCAGGGTAGGGGCAGAAAAGTCACACTCAAAGGATTGATTTCTCTTTATGACTTCCCTGTTAGGACCTTATTTGATTCTGGTGCTTCGCATTTGTTCATTTCTACTTCATTAGTCGATTGTATACACCTTAGTATATCTCTTGTCTCTGGTCTAGTAGTAGTTTGAAAGCCTATAGAGGTTTGGGTCATTTATCTATGATGCGTAAAGTTTTGAGACTTTCTATTTTAGTCATCAAGTTTGATTTTAATGTCTATATACTGTGATTTTTGAGGTATGGTATTATTCTAGGGATGGATTACTGGCCATGTATGGTGTCATTCTAAACTACGAGAGGAGGGTAGTGAGATTGATGACTTTTCATGGTAGGGACCTCGAGATGTCTTGTGATCATCGAGGGTTAGTCATGTTGAGCTTCTTAGAGTCCCTAGATACCTCTAAAGGTAATCTTTGCTTGGTACCCGTGGTGAGATATTTTCCAAACGTATTTGAGGAGGTGAGAAGACTATCATCGAGATGAGTGATCCACTTCTGGAGTTATTTGACAGAGAATGCTAAGCCTGTTGTATTGCCTGTGTCATATGGATCCAACGAGAAGGAAAGAACCGAGTAAGAAGGTGGGTGAGCTGTTAGAGAAGGGATTTATTAGACGGAGTATATCTGAGTGGGGAGCACTAGCCATATTTGCTACTAAGGAAGATGGCTCTCTCCGTCTAAGTGTGGATTATGCAGAATTAAACAAGCTCACAATGAAGAATTTACACCACTCCCTCGAATAAATGATTTATTTGATTAGTTGGTGGGTGCATCAATTTTCTCTCAATAGATTTGGCGATTGGGTCTCATTTACTTAGAATTGCAGATGATAGAGTGGATAAGACATCTTTTAGGACTCTAGATGGATTTTTCGAGTGGTTGGTTATTCCTTTTGGGCTAACCATTGCACCAACATATTTTGTTGACTTGATGAGCCGAGTGTTTAGAGAGTTCCTAAATAATTTTATAGTGGTGTCTGTGGATGACGTCCTGATATTCTCGAGAAATGAGTATGAGCATGCGCTGCATTAGGGAGAGGTTCTCCATACTATTCGTACCCATTTGTTGAAGGAAAAATTCTTGAAGTGCCACTTTTGGCATAAGGAAGTGAAATTCTTGGGGCATGTAGTATCGGGAGATGATATAGCGGTGGATCCGACTAAAGTAGTTATGCAAGACCGAAAGGTCCCCAAGAATGAAACTGAGGTGAGGAGCTTTCTAGGTTTGGCAGGGATTTATCAGAAATTTATTATGGACTTTGCACTAATTTTAGCTCCGCTTACCCGCCTTCCTAAAAAGAAATTGGTATTCTCATGGGACGTGGAATGCGAGGATTCCTTTATGAGGATGAAAGAGGCTCTCACGACAGCTTCAGTATTGAACTTCTGTATGAATCTAAGATGTTTATGGTGTACATAGATGCTTATGGTGTAGGATTGGGTGCATTCCTATTGCAGGAGGGTAGGGTTGTTTGTTATGGGAGTAGACAACTTAGGGTACATGAGAAGAATTATCGTAAGTCTCTCAAGTATTTATTTTCGCAAAAGGACCTTAACTTGAGGCAACAACATTGAATGGAGTTTTTAGCTTCCTATGATTTCAAGATTTCTTAAAACCCAGTGAAGAAAACGTAGTGGAAGATGCTCTGAGTAGGCAGAGGATGAATTTGAGCCCATTGTTCGTAGAGTGGTAGAGTTTGAGTTTATCTCATTATTTGATTTGAGACCATCTACGGATTATACACCAGGATTATTAGCATCGCTTGAGGTGCAGCTTATTCTATTGGAACGAACTGGATCCACTTAGCATGATGAACAATAGCTAGCCAATATTTTGGAATGCTTAGGTAGAGGCGAGATCTCCAATCACCTTTCCAGATACTTAGTTTATGAGAGAGGATGGAACGCCGTGATGGCAGGTGTGTACCCCACACGGGAGATGTGATGAGTGTGGTGTTATCGGAGGCCTATCACTCTTAGATGATCATCCATCCGGGAGGAAATAAGATATATAAGGATATGAAGTGGGTCTTCCATTGGGAAGGCCTGAAAAGAGACATGGAAAATTTTGTAGCAAGATGCATATCATGTCAGAGGGTTAATGCTGGGAAGAAGAAACTAGGTGGATTATTTCAGCCCTTACTTATGCCACAGTGGAAGTAGGAGAACAACTCAATGGACTTCATAGACGGTTTACTTAGGTTGAAGAAAGGAAAATACCGGAATTTGGGAGATCATGAATAGATTAACTAAGAGCGCTCATTTCATCCCAGTCAACAATAAGAGGACATTTGCTGGGTTGGCTTCGATATATTTAAGGGAGATGTCCGACTACTTGGAGATGTCTGACTTCATCTCAGTCAACAATAAGAGCGACATAGACCTCATCTTTACCAACAAGTTTGGAGAAGTCTGCATGAGGCGTTAGGGACACAACTGAGGCTTATTACTACATACCACCATCAGACAAATGGGCAGCCTGAGAGGGTTAATCATATTCTTGAGGATTTATTGAGGCTGTGCATTTTGGACTTTGGAGGGAGTTGGGAGGAGCATCTTCCTTTAGTTGAGTTTTCCTATAACAACATCTACCAGACAAGTATTGGCATGGCGCCTTTTGAAGCATTATATGGATGACCCTGCATGTGACGACCACCCATAACTCCTACACTTAACAAGAGGAATAATGCACTGAAAGACGTGCCAGGTAGCTTTGGACGATCATCAGAGTAGAAAAGAACAAGCGGGACCTGTCGTATAAATCATAGCGCAGAGATATAGTATAATAGAACATATATAATAGGCATTAATAGTGAAACATTATTGAGCAGAATCTCAAAATTTGATATCAACTAGAAAGATTTATACATCACTAGAAAATCAACATAAGAGTCTGTACAAAATGCCTCACTACAAGTTACTAAGAGAATCATACAATTGTACAGCGTAAATAACAACTAGTATGTATAATAGAAAGTAATACGTAAGCCTCGAGCTGGTCATCGACCAGCAACATCGTCTCATCAAGATCTATCACCTATCACCTGCTACCAAGTCTGCTCATCCACAACACAATGGATGAATAATAAGAGGAAACATAAAACCTTGAGTTAGACAATAGTCTTAATGAGCGATAAAACAACTATCTAACATCATCAATAAAGTTTATGAGAATAGGTAGATCAACTAACTTACCAATGTCAACAGAGAAGAAACCTAAACCCATATTCCCCACATCCGACCGTGATAGCCTTTACAACAATCAGAACAGAAAACACAGAAGACATAACAACCAATTATCAAGCGTAGACCATCCTAATCGAGATCAGCATCCCCCAAGTACACGCCCCGAAGGCCTAAACAACCATCAGACAAGCACCCAAGAGATGTCTCCTTCGACGTTGAACAATTTACACAAGATGATACAAGCAACGCAATAAACATCCATGACTCTGGCTATCACCACCTATCCTGCTTCGAAACCATCGTTAATTGTATGACTGACTCGACATCGTGTCATCCGTCAAGGGTTAATGGTAACCCCGGTTCTAGAAAACCTCCAAACGCCTTTCATCACTACGTGTCTAGGCCCATCAAATTTTTACCTAGGGTACTCAACCATTGGACCGGTCTTTTATGTGTCCATGTTATACCCCTGATTTGAGCCTACTAAAACCTACAACAATGAGAATTTCTTGGCCTTTAATATCTTTAGTCGTTATCACTGGCGATTATCCATAAGATCGAACATCCTTGAGCAGCCATTATCCATGAACCCAAACATCCTTGAGTCGTTTCTTCATTTGTTGCATTAAGAAGATCAACGAACACTTCGAATATTACTCCTTGAATTCACGTCGAAGCCACAACCATTATCGAGCCAAAAACATGCATTGTTTGGTCGATATTCGATTCATATCGTTTTAGTCTTTTTTCTATGAAAAACATACCATACCGTTTAAAACACATTCCACAACATTTATAAAACCTTGTCATATCTTCTGCCCGATCCATCATGGATTGGCCTGCCCGATCGATCATGGATTGGCCTACCCAATCCATCAAATATGCCTCCAAAACCCAATCGATCCATCAAATTTTCTTGCCCGATCCATGGCCTATTTACAGCGTTCTGCAAACGCTGTGGTCCAGAGTTCCCGATCCAACTGAAAAATGGTTGATCGATCCATATTTTCGTGTCCGGTCAATGGTCTGCACATATGCTCGATCCACTGGCAAAAGCTTGCCCGATCCATCGCTTTCTATAGCGTTGTCCAAATGCCGTTGAACCCAGAAATTTTGATCCAAGCCAAAAACATTTCTTGATCCACTTTTTCATCGATTTCTCCTTGGTCGGTCCACTATTTTCACGTGCCCGATCCATCAACAATAGCGCTCGATCCATCACTTTCAACAGCGTTTGAAAAATGTCGTCGATCCAAAAACATATCTGATCCATAAATTTCTTGCCCGTTCCATCCAAAAATACCTGCCCGATCCATCTCCATAAATGTGTTCGATCCATCCTATCTTGCTCCCCAAGCCATGCAACAACAGATCCATCAATGCTAGAACACGTACACTCAATCTGACCAAAACCAAGTAATTTTGATCCACCAAGCATTAACACAATGATTATTTATTATTCAAATATAAGAAATTCATCAAATACATGATAAACAACAAACGAATTAAACAAATGGATCTAACTTGTAATCGCACATGAATTAACATAGAAATTTATCGATTAAAGTTGCTATATTAGATCCTATGGTAATTCGAATGAAAACACACATATCATGATGTAGATCTAGGTGAAAACAATTTGAAATGATGAAAACATGATCAAACAAATCATATACTCGATTGAATCCATGTGAGAGAGGCTTATCACTTGCCAAATCTTCAAATTCGCTTTAAAACGATGATCTACAAATCCATACAGCGAAGAACGATCATCAAATCACCCAATTTGATGCGATCTACTCTCTCTTGATGTTGATCTAGCCTTGCTTGATGTAGATCTTCAATCTTCCAATGTAGATCTAAGGTTATAATGGAGTAGAGATGTTTTTGACTGGAGATGGGAGAATCTCAAAACCCAATCAAATAAGAAATGAAGAAAGTAAACTATTCTCCTTGCCTTGACCTCCTATTTATAGCCATCTAACCAGTCTGCTAATGAGCCTAACCAAATCAGCCCACTAATGGTTAGTTAACCTATCCAGAAATAGTGTAACACGAAAACAATAATTCCTCCCAAACTGTTGAACCAAATCTTTAATGTGACCACTCTACGGAATTTCAAACATGATTTCCTTTCCAACGAAATTGATCTCAGCACCTGATTGAATTTTAGCCAAAAGTTATGCCCTATACAAAACTGACATGGGCAAAATGGTCACAAAATTTATGGATATGTCTCATATCCCTATAACCATCATATCAAAATATGAGAATGATCCGACCCTCAGGGAATTAAATAAAAATATTTTACGATCCTTTAATATGTAAAATGCGGGTCATTACATTCTTCCCCCTTTAGGAATTTCTCCCCCGAAATCCCCAAAAAACACAAGAAACCAAAAATAACTCCGCATGCCTATCATCCATTAGCAGTCAATTCACTTTCAGACTAGCATCCATCAAGCAATGCATCCATAGCCTTAACCTACTTTGTGGAATTCTAACGAATAGTACAAGTTACAATGGTGTAAGGGTGACACGACATTAATGGATCATACCAACGAACAGTTCTGGATGGATCATCTTCATTCTCTCTTCTGTTTCCCACGTACAATCATCATCATCCTCACCCCCATTGAACTTTGACTAGCTTAACCACCTTCCTCCTATCATTCCCCACAATGTGAAGCGGCTTATAAGGTTTCGTAACTATGTACTCAACTACCAGATCTTCGTATTGTTCCGCAGATACCACTACATTCGAATCATGCACCAACTTCCATAGGAAAGACACATGGAACACATTGTGCACACTTGACATCTTCTCTGGTAAATCCTACCTATGCGTGGGCTTCCTAATTCGTTCAACTATCAGAAGTGGTCCAATGAACCTTGGGACTAACTTTCCTTTATTCCCGAACCGAACAACATTCGTTAAAGTAGAAATCTTCACGAAAACAATATTGCCAACATCGAATTCCAAATCATTACGACACTTATCTGCGTAACTCTTTTGACGATCTTTTGCTGCCTTCATTTGTTGCCGAACAATTTCAACACAATCTGATGTTTCTCTTGTCATCTCAGACCCAAGTATCAACTTATCTCCAGTCTCTAACCAACATGCCGGAGAATTACAAGGTCTACCATACAATGCCTTTTACGGTGCCATCCCAATGCTCGACTGGTTACTGTTGTCGTAGGCATATTCCACCAAACGTAGATGGTCTTCCCACGATCCCCCGAAGTCCAATACATAAGCTCTTAGGAGATCTTCCAAAACTCGGTTAACTCTCTCGGTTTGACCATCGGTCTGAGGATGATAAGCCGTACTTAATAACTCGGTTCCCAATGTCTCTTGCAGATCTTCCAAAATCCACTCATAAATAATGGATCTCGATAACTCACTATGCTCTTTGGTATACCATGGAATCAAACTATCCATTTGATATAAACCTCAACCAACTTTGGTGTTGTCCTAGTCGATCTGACATGAATAAACCTTGCACTTTTAGTCAAGCGATCCACGATGACCCAAACCCCTTCATTTCCTGTCCGGGTTATAGGCAAGTGAAAACTAATGTCACATTCCTAAAAGCAAACTTAATTAATGTCACATCCCTCCCAAGTTTGAAATACAAACCTGCCCCCTATTTTTAAAGTGCCGCCTCCTACTTTTGGGTGTTCCGCCTCCTGCCATATTAGTTCTGCCTATTTCATTTTCTGACCAAATTTTCAGGTGCTACCACTTAAAAAAAAAATTCTAAATTCTCTAAGTATTCTTGAAAGTTCATAGAAATTAAAAAAAATAGCTGCATACATGTATGCAACAATTATTTCATAAGTTGTTTTAGGTTGAAAATCTAGACCGAAACTTGCATAATAAGTGCAACTAGTTGAAATTTTTGCATGCATGTATGCATGTATTTGCAGGAATAAAACTTAAGTGAATTTTAGCCTGTGAATTTTTTCACACTTTTATGCACGAATTATGCAATACGTGCACAGACGTATGCAAGTAAATCAAACACATATGCATGACTTGAAAACATGCATAGATGTATGTAAGAAAATTCAAATACTTGCATTCCATTATGCAATTTACTGCATTTTTCGCTGTTTTCCTATTTTTTGGGTTTTTGATGTCATGTTTGATGTTTTTTTGATATGAATTTTTTGTCGAGTGCATGTTTAATTTAAATATGAATTTAAGTAATTTTTTTAGTATTTTTTAGTGAATTTTTGAAAAATAGGGACTAGATTTACAATAAATTTATGATCGGATGTGAGCCTAATTTAAAACCTTAACAGGGACCTGTAAAAAAGGCACCCTATAGGTAAGCCATCGATAAAATCCGTCGATATTTGCTCCCACTTCCATGTAGGAACTTCTGATGGCTGAAGCAATCAACTCAGCTTCTTCTGTTCAGCTTTTACCAACGGATAGTTCACGCACTTAGAAATAAATTTTCCAACATCCCTCTTCATCCCTTCCCAGTAGTAGGTTCGCTAAATTTTCCAACATCCCTCTTCATCCTTTCCCAGTAGTAGGCTCGCATCATGTCCTGATACATCTTGTCACCACCGGGATGAATCGTCAACTTCGAGTGATGAATTCCCTTAGAACCTCATCTCTCAATCCATCAATATTAGGAACAACAAGTTGTCCTTATTTTCGAAGCCAACCCACTCGATCGACCATGAATTCCTTATCTTTGGTTCCAACTTCTAAATGATCTCGATAAGATTTCCATCATGCGTTTGGCTTTCTCCAATCCTTTAGATGAGAGTAGGTCGTATCGATAAGCTTGACAATATTTCAGGTTCCAATTCACACCGTGGTCTAAAATCAAATCCTGCTAAGTGCTTGAGGTGTTTCCACTCCGAAAACATTGCTCCCAATCCTGCATGTCTTCAACTTAACGCATCTGCAACTGCGTTACCCTTACGAGGAGTATAGGCTATACCAAAATCATAGGATGCCAAAAACTCTAACCACATTGCTGCTGAAGATTCAAACCCTTTTGGGAGAAAATGTACTTCAACGACTTGTGATCGTTAAACAACTCGAATCGAACTCCCAATGGGTAATGTATCCACATCTTCAGAGCGAACACGATCGTCGCTAACTCCGAATCATGAGTCAGATTATTTCTTTCAAGTGGCTTGAGATGTCGAATTGCATATGCCACAACTCTATCTTTCTACACCAGTATTGCTCGAAGTCCAGTACCACATGCATTGGTATATACTACCATATCTTCATTTCCACTTGGAATGGTCAATACAGGAGAGCTCGTTAATTTCTCCTTCAAGATTCTAATAGCTTGCTCACACTTTGCATCCTAGATGAACACTTGGTTCTTCTTCGTCAATCCTGTTAACGGTGCAACTATCTTGGAGAAATTATTAATAAATCGATGATAATATCCCGCTAATCCAAGAAACTCCTAATTGCATTCATTGGTCTATCTCAGTCCTGGATTGCTTCTACCTTAGCTGGATCCACCGCTATTTTGTTTCAAGAAAAAACATGGCCTAAGAACCTCACTTCGCTCTTCTAGAAGTGACACCTCGAAAACTTGGCTCTCAGCTGATACTTTCGCAAGATTTTCAAAACAATTCACAAGTGCGTCTTATGCTCTTCCTTATTCCGCGAGTAAACCAAAATATCATCCACGAACACAAGCACGAACTTGTTCAACTGATCTCTCAAAACATTATCCATTTGATCGCCAAAATACGCTGGTGCATTGGTCAATCCAAATGGCATCACCAGCCACTCAAAGAAACCGAATGGTGTCCTAAAAGCTGTCTTCAGCACACTATCCTTTTCAACTCTCAACTGGTGAAATCCCATTGCTAAATCCATCTGAGAAAACACCTTGGCTTCATGAAGCTGATCAAATAGGTCATATATCCTCGGCAACTTATACTTGTTCTTCTTGGTCACCTTTTTCAGCTCACAATAATCCATTTATAATCTTAAAGATCCATCAACCTTGGTTGCAAACACGATCGGTGCACCCCCATTCGGACGTACTCCTTCGAATGAATCCTTTTCCCAAAAGGTCATGAACCCGCACCACTTACTCTCGCTGTTCTCTAGGCACCATCCGCCTAAGGGCCATAAAGATAGGTCTAGAACCTTCGACCAAATCGATCATGAACTCAATCTCGCGATGCGGCAACAACCCTTTAACCTCTTCAAAGACATCATCGAGCTCACTAGCGATCGGTACAGATGACAAATCTTCCTATGGAATCACAGACGAATATTAAAATCTTAAGAAGACACCATCTTCGGGCTTCCATCGAATCACAACCACTCGCCCTTCCACATTCCCGACTGTCACCTCGAGCTTCTTGCAATCCACTTTTGCCGCATACCTCCTGAGCCTGTCCATACCCAAAATGATCCCAAACCTAGCGAAGTTCAAAACAAAGCATCACACATAAAAGAGCAACCATTACTCGATACCATTAGACCATGACAAATCACACACAAATTGTACGAACCCTCAACTGGATTAGTCATAACTAAAGGTCTATCACATATCTCGAGTTCCAAACCCAAGTGGTTCACAAGCTCAATACAAATGAAAGAATGCGATGCTCCAGTATCAAACAACACTCGAATTGAAACACCCCAACAGAAAGAGTACCTTGAACAACAACACTCTTCCCATTCTCCTCTACTGTAGGATCTCTTGAAGAAGATGGAACAACCTCCAAAGGATACGCCTTCACTATCTGTTTCCCCTTAGCTGGTTCTAGACAGTCCTTCTTGTCATGCCCAGGCTTTTCATAGTTGTAACACTTCCTCTCAACTTTCGAATTCTTGCCTTGGAGAAATGGCCCTTCTGCTGGCAGTTGTAGCAAGTCACCTCACTTTTCAGCTTCTTCTAGCCATTCTTTCCTTTCAGCTAATGTTGCTTCATTTTTTCATTTCCCTTATTGTTATTATTACCACCCTGTTGTAATATCGGAGCTTCTTTGGTTGCAATGACAACAGCTTCTTCCTTGGAAACAAACTTTCGTGTCTCAAGGGTTTTTCTACGATCTTCTTATAAGTATCATCCAAATGATCAACCAATAGCCTCCCAACATACATATCCAAGCCCATGACGAACTTCTCGTTCTTTTGATAAGGAGAGTCGATACACGAACGAGCATACTTGGAAAAAGCTTCAAATTCAGAAACATAATCCAACACTGGTCGACCATTCTAGTTTAGCTCAACAAACTTCTTAAATAGAACAAACTTCTGGGTGGTAGAGATAAACTTTGTCTTGAACTTGACTCAAAACTGATCCCAAGTGCTATCAGCTTTTAGAGTCTGTAGAGTGTTAGAGTTCCACCAATCCATAGCTCTGCCCTGTAGCTGCCTCGATACAAGATTCCTTTTAGTAGCATAATCAATATCCAGATCTTCAAAAATCCGAATTCAAGTGTCTAGCCACCCTTGAATCTCAATCGTCGGCTCTGTCCCTTTGAACGGTTTTCCATCAAGAAAAGTAAAGTCCTTACACATCTTCGTAAAGTCCATACCCTCGATACTTGCACCTGGACCATAACATTTACCGTGGCCACTCCTGGAATGGGTACCCTCCTCATGATCACTGCCATCATAGCCTTAGACATAGATGGGTAATTTGGTATACCGCCATTACCCGCTCTGGGAACATCTCCTCCCTTGCAGCTTGTCTCGAAGATCGACGACTCATTCTAAATCTGTAATATAGAATGATATATTAGTCCATATACGAGGAAACTACAATGAAGTTCAAGCGTTATTATACTATACACTAATACATAGTATACATCCATCATAAATCTACAAATAAGTCTCCCATATGTTGTTAGGTCCTTGAAATTTGGCAAAAACCGATAAATCAGAGCTCTGATACCAAATGTGATGACTTCCTATAACTCCTGCACTTAACAAAAGTAATAATGCGCTGAAAGACGTGCCAGGCAACTATGGACAATCACTAGGATAGAAAAACACAAGAGGAACCTATCGTATAACTCACAACGTAGAGATAAAGTATAATAGAACATATATAACATGCATTAATAGTGAAGCAAAATTGAGTAGAAACTTAAACTTTGATATCAACTAGAAAGATCCATACATCACAGGAAATCCAACATAAGAGTCTATACAAAAATGTCTCACTACAAGTTACTCGGAGAATCATACAACAACATAATAGCGGAAACAACCACTAGTATTTATAGTAGAAAGTAATACATAAGCCTCCAGCTCGTTATCGATTAACAACTTCGTCTCATCAAGATCTATTACCTGTCACCTACTACCTAATCTGGCCATCCACAACACAAAGGATGAACATCCTAAGGTAATAATAGGAAACATAAAACCTTGAGTCAGACAATAGAAAGGTTTTAAATCTCGGATATCGGTCGCGTTTCATCTCGGGGATTCTATAGACTCGGTCTCGTATCGGGGGAGATCTCGGACGAGATGAGTCTAACTCGGGTGTTCGTCTCGGATTTTCATCTCGGGTCTGAAAGTTCATATCGGAACAATCTCGGGGTACATGATATATTAAAAATGATATTTTAATAAAACGATTTTTATGAATGCTATCAAAAACATAGTAACTTAAACTTAAAACGCAAAATAACTTTATTATTCTTTATTTTGTGAAAGATCATTCATACTCTAAATCATAATCTGCTTAAAACAGGAATATTGTTAGGCACGAAACATTAGAAGTATCCAAAACATTAAAAAAATTCAGCATAAATAAACCATAAAATACATAATTTCATAAGTAACATGTATGTAAAAAGACGAATATGAAAATCATAAGCATTGTAAAACATACACGAATATACAATACAGTCATTTAATATGCAAAATGTAAAATAACAAAAGATTGATATGGCTGGATTTGAGTTTTTAATTATAGTTCTAGTTTAGGCACAAATTTAAATTTTAACCAAAAAAACTAAGATCTTAGACGATATTCCAGTATATCGTCTCGATCGATATATCGTTCGATATTGCAATATCGCGGGCGATATATTCGACAGGAGATTTAGAGTGATATTTGCTGTTTCGTTTTGGAAGGAGCCCAAAATGAGATCTCGGAGGAGATCTCAGGCGATATTTGCGAGATTTGAAATAGTGGACAATAGTATTAATGAGAGATAAAACAACTATCTAACATCATCAATAAAGTGTATGATAATAGGTATATCAACCGACTAATCTACCAATGCCAACAGAGAATAAACCCAAACTCATGTTCCCCACATCTGACAATGATAGCCTTTACAACAGTTAGAACAGAAACCATCCTAATCGAGATCAACATCCCCTAAGTACAAGCCCAAAGTCCTAAACCAACATCAGACAAACACCATAGAGATGTCTCCTTCGATGTTGAAAAATCTACACAAGACGATATAAGCAAAGCAAAAAACATCCATGACTTTGGCTACCACAGCCTATCCTTCTTCGAAACCATCGTAAATCGTATGACCAGCTCAACATCGTGCCTTCCGTTAAGAGCTAATGGTAATCCCGGTTCTAGAAAAACTCCATACTTCTTTCATCGCTACGTATCTAGGGCCATCAAATTTTTACCTAGGGTACTCGACCATTCAACCTGTCTTTTAGGCGTCCCTATTACACTCCTGCTTTGATCCTGCAAGAACATACAACAATGAAAATTCCTCGGCCTTCAATATCTCTAGTCATCATCACCGACAACTACCCATAAGCTCGAACATCTTTGAGCAGCCATTGTCCATGAACCCAAACATCCTTGAGTCGTTTCTAAATTCGTTGCATTACGATGATCAACGAACACTTCAAAACACTTCGAACATTCCACCTTGAATTCTCGTCGAAGCCACACCCTTATTGAACCAAAAACACACATCATTTGGTCAATATTCGATTCATAGCGTTTCAACCTTATAACTATGAAAAACATTCCACAACGTTTATAAAACGTTGTCATATCTTCTGCCCGATCCATCATGGATCGGCCTGCCCGTTCCATCAAATATGCCTCCAAAACCCGACCGATCTATAAAATTTTCTTGCTCGATCCATGCTTCAGAACTTGCCAGATCCATGGCAGTTTTACCGTACTTCTCCAAACGCTGTGGTCCATAGTGCTCGATCCATCTGAAAAATGCTTGCCCGATCCATGGCCTACACATGTGCCCGATCAACCGGCAAAAGCTTGCTCGATCCATCACTTTCTACAATGTTTGCCTAAAGTTGTTTAACTGAGAAATTCCGATCCACGCCAAAAGCCTTGCCCGATCCACTTTTTCATCAATTACCCCCTTGGCCGATCCACTAATTTCACGTGCCCGATCCATCACTTTTTACAGCATTTGAAAAACGTTGTCAATCCAAAAACACATCTGATCCATTAATTTCTAGGCCGATCCATCCAGAAGTAGTTGCCCGATCCATCTCCCTTAACGTGTTAGATCCATTCTGTCTTGCTCTTTAAGCCACACAATAACAGATCCATCAATATTAGAACTCGTACACTCAATTTGACCAAAAAAAGTAATTTCGTTCCATCAATCATTAACATAATGATTATTCATCATTCAAACATTAGAAATTCCCCAAATTCATGATAAACAATAAACGAATTAAACAAATGGATGTAACTTGTAATAACATATGAATTGACTGTAATGACCCAAAAATCCCCCTCGTGGGAAATCGCCGGATACACTAACTTTGGGCATACAAAACATTAAAACAAATAACAGAAGACTTTTATAAACATTATAATAATGTTACATCAGAGTACAGAATATCAAAGTACATCGAATAAATAATAATACAGCGGAAGATTAATTTACAATAATAGAACACAATGTAGCGGAAGTCTATCATTGCTCTAGCCGCAGCTTTAATCTTCGATCCAGAATCCTGCCTAATAAATAGATATATGCAAAACAAGCCACTCTACTGCCTGTGGGGAAAAGAGGGCACCCGAGTTTGCAAAGTGAAACAAACTATGAGTCAGTCATGGGACTGGTATGAGAAATCTTACTTAATTTATCTAATAATAATAAGGCTAATCACAGGACCACGCCGCTAACATGGAACGGGTTTACTACATTGGATTGATAGTGCATAAATAAAGTAAATCGTTTAAAATAATGAAATGCGTTTTAGAAAATGAAACCATTATAAGACTCAAGTCCCATCACACAATGCAACACAAACCGGAGGGTAGAGTTTTACCTTATAATGGACAAAAATGCTTGATGCGATAAAAGGGATTTGATATTATTATCAGTGTATATATGTTTCAAAAAAATTTCAATCATAATGTATTAATCATAGACGGCATAGCTACCACATACTATGTCGCCATACTAGTTATACAATCAAAACCGTATGGTGCCGTATTGGAAGTTGGATTTCCATCATGAACCAAGGCAAGAGATAATCGTTACCGAATTCGAGACAATCTAGCCTACCATATCTCAGGATCAGAGCTCGAGTGACCCGTGGATCTTCAAGGCCAGTCAACAAACTTTAGTGGATTAGTTATGCATAAACAATACGTTTCCCCGCCCTATGGGGCGTACATCTGAGCCACTAAGGACTCAATAATCGAGGCGCCTCATTCCATCATCCACATAAGTAAAAATGTCTGGGTTTGTAAAACCCTAACACCACTTCTAGCTTGAAAGAAATGTATGTCCTCCCTGTAGTCCTTCCTCCATTTTCTGGTTCATACCAGGGTGTGAGGCTGGCGAAGTATCGCTACACAAAACTATGTTAAATAAATTTGTGCTTTGATCATCAACCACAAGGCTCTGCTTTTTAACAAAAGCCTTGATCATTTGCATCTTAGCATGCCACATTGTCAATCCATACCATACCATTGATTTCTGCCAATATATAACCTCTAAGCTCGTACGTCTCAAAGAAGGGTGTTAAGCAAGAGAATTAATTCTCCGCCACCAAACAGATATATATTTAGCAGAGATCAACGAATACAACATAAAGGAATAAAACGTCAGACATACCATCCATTTACAAGTTCGTTCTGGGTCTGAACGGAACCGGAGACACCTTATTCCTCGTCCTATATGTCCAATATAAGAGAGAGGTTCCCGCATATCCATCGATCTCCAAGTGCGTCTGGACGATACCCACTTATTACCTTGTCTTGGGATGCCTCTCAATCAAGACATCGGTAATCATCCAAAAGATGTGAAGGTCTCCAGTCGTCAACCACCGTCTTCATCTTTGACTTTTAATCGTCGTAGTAATTATTCAGAATGGGTTAAACCCGGTCTTTCCGAATAAATCACGTATTTTATTATCAATAATTAAGTGCTATAGAAACACATCATACGACTCATTCTAATTCAGAATATTCTTTTAATAAAATATTCACATTATTAGGGAAAGGTTCCCATTAATTTTATCAAAGATAAATTCTTTTAAATTTATTATTTGATCTTCTTTTTAAGGATTCATTAAAACTCCAATTTGATTTTAATATCAAAAATCATCACTTCTTGATTATTCAACTTTAAGAAATTAATCATGTCTTTAACTGGGTTACAGAACCAATGTCATTTAAAACACAGTTCATGATAAAACCGAAATCATCTTCCATTAAATATAGAATTTTCGCAGAAATCAAATCAATATATAATCAATACAAATTTCCGTATCAAACTAATAATATACATGGAATAACGGCAAAGCCTTTCAAATTCCATATATAATAACGGTTTTCTTTTACAGAAGCTCATCTCGATCATTACCAAATCGAATTCCATTCAATTCCAATTTCTTCTGTTAAATTGGAAAACTTTATTTTGAGAAACTTCCATTAAATCTAAATAAAAAGATATATAAATTTCAAATCATATCTTCATTGTTAATTGGGTTAAAGAACGAATGTCGTTAAAAACACCGTTCACAATAAACCCAATTCACAATTCATTTTATTCCAATTACTAAATATAATTGGAAACTCTAATAATCTTAATTAAAATATTTATTCTTTTCATACGCGGTTTTAAGAACAATGTCATTTAAGACACCATTCACGACCAACCCAAAAATCAATTTTGTCTTATTTAATTCCAGTTAAATATTAATTGGAAAACTTCATTAAATCTAAATTTAAAGATTTATTCTAGTTAATAACTAGTTCATTTCGATAAAAATATTATTTTGTCTTTACTACATGGAATTTTTCATCCAAAACCTTTCCAAATTACTAATTATGATTTTACATAATTTTCCATATTTTTAACAATTTTATCAAGGCCCGTACGGTCGGTTTCCAATAACGGCCAACGAACTGCATCCATAGCGACCTTTTTCAAATTTGATTTGGACATAATTCCAAATCTAACCGTTGGATTTTAAAATTTTATATTCATTGGAAAGCTCTTATCGATAGGAACCCAACGGTTCCGGTTTTAGGAGAATCCGACCGTCGGATCTCCCGTTACGCCAATTTGAAGTTAATGGTCGAAATTCACGAACGATCATTGCGCGGCACGTTCTATTCAGGCCATTAAATAAATATAATATAATGTATATATATATTGTAACGAAAAGGAATTTCACTCGATCCGAATCAGTCGCTAAACCGACCAAGACCGTTCGAAACCCCTGATTGTTTTGAGAACACGACAAACCAGAACGCAAACAGAAGAACATTTCATTGCTTATTACAACAATTCATCAGAATACAAGAATATACAAAGTATAAACAAATATTATACAAAAAATATCTGAGATTTAGATTACATTTAAGTACATCGCAGCGGAAAATAATACAAAACACAACTAGAATTAATACACGGATACAGAGCTTTCCGAGTATCGTTTCAGCTGTAAATCAAGATCCTATGAATATAAGTCTGCAAAACCAAAACTACTAGCTGCCCGTGTCAAAATGGGGGCACCCATAGTTTAGGTTAAAACAATAAACTCCAGGTCAGTCATGTGACTGGTGTGAGAAATAAAACAGTTATTAATCTTTATTTTAAAGTTAGGTAAATCAAGGGACCACGCCGTATAACACGGAACGGGTTTCCTCCCAAGAATACCAGTGCATAAAACAAACAGTGCAATGCTAAATAAAGAAAAATGAAGCTATTATAAGACCCAGGTCCCATCACATAATGCAACGCAAGCCAGAGGATAGGGTTTTTTCCTTATAATAGCCAAAGAATGCTTGATATGTTTAAAACAGATTATTTTGATGGTACTATAAGTGCATAGTGTCAAAACAATTTCAATCATAAGTATCAATCATAGACGGCATAAGTGACCCATACCACTATGTCGCCATATATAGGTATACAATCAAAACCGTAATTGTCACGTATTGGAAATTGGGTTTCCTTCTGTGAACCGAGGCAAAAGATAGTCCTCTACCGAATTCGAGACTGTCTAGCCCGAGTCTCAGGAAAGTACTCAGTCAAGCCATTGGAGCGACAGGGCCGGTCCACTGATGTGGATTAAAATGCCTGAACACTGCGTTCCCCCACCCTTTGGGGCGTAAATGAGCCCAATGGCTCCATCGACTCCACACAGTCACCGATATATCTGAGGCGCCTCGCAACAGCAACAACCACATAAGTCAAACTCGTCAAGGCATGTAAAACCACTGACGCCACTTCTAGCTAGAAAGAAACGCATGTCCTCCCTGAGGTCCTTCTCCCGTTTCTGGTTCACAACTGGGGTGTGAGGCTCGTGAATCAACGCTACTCAAAGTTATGCCACACAGGTCGTGCTTCGATCATCAACCACAAGACTCTGCTTTTCAACAGAAGCCTTGATCATATTGCCACCTAGGCATGCCACACAGGCAATTCACTCCATGAGTTTGATATCCATCAATATATAACCTCTGAGCTCGTACGTCTTAGAAAGGGCGTTAAGCAAGAGAATAAATTCTCCACCGCCAAACAGATATATATTTAATAGAAATCAATCACACAGAATAAAATCCAATGTCAGACACACAGACCATTTACAAGTCTGTTCTGGGTCTGAACGAAACCGGAGGCACCTTGTACCTCGCATATCCATCGATCTCCACGTACGCCTGGACGATCACCAACTAATTCCCTCCTCTTAGGTGTACAGCCCAATCAAGATCATTAGTAATCACCCAAACGATGTGAAGACCTCCGGTCTTCAACCACCGTCTTCATCCTCGACACCACGTCGAATCAGTTATTCAGAATGGGATAAACCCGGTCTTTCTGAACAACTCGCGTATATAATAAACAAGTGTTACACAAACACAACATACGCCTCATTCCAATTCAGAATATTCTTTTATTCAAATATTCTTATACTTTGGGAAAGGTTCCCATTAATTTTATCAAAGATAAATTCTTTAAATTTATTTTTTAATCTTCTTCTGAATATCAATTCAAACTAGTCAGGATTAGCGAACCACTCCGAAGTAATTATTTATTTTATTTCCCAATCCCAACCTATTCATCCCATGAAGTAAAACTGGTAATACTTCATATCTAACACCACAGTGTTATCGGTAAATTCAATTACCATTTCATGTTCAAATCTAAATAAAGATTTAACTATCGCCTGGAGCAAAACTAGTGATACTCCATTCTAGGTCATTTCAATCTAATTAAAGATTCATCAAAGCACCACTTGGTTTTAATCTTCCCAATAACCAATATCCTATCTTTAACTGAGTTAAAGAACCAATATCATCTAAAACACGGTTCACGGTAAACCCAAATCCCATTTGATATTAAATACAAGGCTCTGGATAGAAAATATATCGGCTTATATTCAATATCAAATTCTACGACCAACAAATATCGTATTGGAAATAACGATATAAATATATTTTTCAAATTTCCATAACAATATCTGTATAATCACGAAATCCAACATCGAAATATACCAAAGACAATTTCGATTCAAATCCATTCCAATTCAATTATTGGAAATTCTGGTTACTTTTAAAACCCCTTTCAAATTCAATTTATTTATTTCAAAAATAAATTGATTTTAATTCTAGTTCAAAACTAGTTCATTTCGATAAAAATCTATTTTTATCTTTTCAAATATATAAATTTTCATCCCAATTCTTCACAAATCATTTCTTAAGATTTTACACAAATTATTATTATTTTTAATAATTTTATCAAGGCCTGTACAGTCGATTTCCATCAACGGCCATCGAACTGCACTTACAACGACCTTTTCCAAATTCGATTTGGACATAATTCCAAATCCAACCATTAGATTTCAAATCTCTAATATTCTTTAGAAAGTTCTTTTCGATACGAACCCAACGGTTCTGGTTTTAGGAGAATCCGACGGTCGGATCTCCCGTAATATCCATTCGAAGTCCATGGTCGAAATTCGCGAACTACCGCGGCGCGGCGCGTTCTATTCAGGCCATTATATTATATATATAATATATATAATATATACTTCGTCGGTTTCCCTTTAAAACATATTTTATAAATCGTTTTAAATTCATTTTCGAAACGATTTCAACTTCATATTCAATTTCAAATCAAAGTTGAATATTCCACATCATCGATATACAAATGATAATATTTTCAAAACGTTATATTTTGAAATCACTTCCTTTTCTATAATCATTATAAAAACGAATATAATCGATATAAATATCGTTCACGTCAAAATGGCGCATATCTAACCAACACGGCCTTATATATTTCAATAACTTCGTTATTCTATTCAACAAATGAATATTTTCTTCAACACATGAATATTTATTTTTCTATTCAACACATGAATTTACACATCTATTCAACACATGAATATTTATTCTATTCAAACATGAATTTATATTTCTATTCAACACATGAATATTTATTCTATTCAACACATAAATTTATATTTCTATTCAACACGTGAATATTTATTCTATTCAACACATGAATTTATATTTCTATTCAACACATGAATATTTATTCTATTCGACACATGATTTTATATTTCTATTCAACACATGAATATTTATTTTATTCAACACATGAATTTATATTTCTATTCAACACATGTGAAACACCCCACCTCCGTTAGGGTCACTCTCAAAGGGAATGCCCTAATTTTGGTGGAGGTTTATAAGTATAAGTCACAGATACACAAGACAGATATAAAACACATATTTTTGAATAGTGGAAAACAACAACAACTTTTATTTCATTAAAATACGTGTTACACAAACCATGCCATAATTTGTCTTACAATACTTCCAGAAACATAACATCTTCATAACTGTCTTGATTACATTATTTAAAGAAGCATAAAAACATAAGTAAACAGCATAAGTCCCATAATTGTTGTCCAAAGCCGTGGTCCAAAACGAAAAAGATCCAAGCAATACATTCTTTCTCTTCAAGCTGAATGAGAAAACTGGTCAAGCTGCGGTATTCCCTCCCTGTGGACCTGAGAGGGAGGGGGAAACGAAAGAAAAGAAGACGAAAGAAAAGTAGAGTCAGACATAAAGCCTGAGTAAGTCTAGGACTATTCAGTCTATGAATAAAGAATTGGGCATGATAAGTATAAACTGGAAATGGGAAAGCACTATAAACTAGGTTAAGTTGTCTAGAGTCGAATGTACTATCATACCCCATATTAATCTCTACACCCCCATAAACTAGTTCCCAACAGGCACCCCATAATCAGGGTGAAGTGATCCATTTCTAATGATCGGCTCCTACTCACATAGTTACATGTGTCTTACGGCCCCCGTTGTTGTAGTTACCTATGCTGGTCCCACCATGGGGTGTATCAAGTCCCATGGTGGCGGCCCGACACAATCCTAGAATGCACAGGTATACTACTGGTGCCCAGTGCCTTATTTTTCTGCGCCAGAGTGTGTGCACGCCCGCACCCCGTTAGAACCTACACTGCTGCACCACCGCCGTCGATTTGACCTCTTAGAGTCAGCCCAGTAATCGTGCCCCACCCTGCCTAGTTCAGGGTATCCTGATACACCTTGGAGGGTTACTGCTGAAAAGGGTCCCCCGCTACTAGGTTTTCTATTTCTAGCCAACATGCTAAGTTGGTTAAGTGTTTTGAAACCTAACCCCCAATCAGTCTGTATAGTTTAGCATGTTCCATTTTGATTAAGCATTAATTTAATTTACTTAATCCTATCAATCCTGACTCAGCCTTAATTGTCTTATTAAAGCCTCGACCTCTCACATTAGACAGATATTGTTGTGGATGCCTGTTGCCGGTTGGGTCCGGGCAGTCTTACGCCATAACTCAGTCTAACCTCGGGTCTTTATTGGGCTCCGTGTTTAACCACCCACATTGGATAGGTATTGTTGTGACTACTGGACAGCCGGGCGGTTCGGGGCAGGTTTACATCACAACTCAATCCAACCTCGGGTTAAACACATCGTATTTTCTAAATTTACATATTTTGTCTCTTTTCTTTTTATATGTAAATATTTGCGGCCCATTATTCAAATTCATCTTTATTGGGTAAAATTATTTTACACCACTTAAATTGTTTTTCAAGGTCATTGGCATGCGTCAAACATGCCAACACATATGTTTTATATTTTAACCCAAACATCATTACCCCCGTTTTATAAGTTCGCTACAATATAACATATGTTGGGTTTAAACATTTAAACCCAACTTAGCCACATGAAAAAGGGGAGGCTTAGAACATGGTGTTTATATATTCTAAGTAACATAAAAAGGGGAGTGTGAACGCATGAACTTGCAACATAGCGAACTAATTAACATAAATTTGGCACTTGTGAACTTGCATTGTAATAGCATATAATCATGGCATAAACATACCTAAACATGAAATCATGGTTTTTGATCTATTCATATAATCATGGCATAAACATACCTAAACATGAAATCATGGTTTTTAATCTATTCATGCAAACTTGCAATTGGAATGTAAATCTAACTCAATTATGTGTCACATATATTATCATATGATTTTTGATAACAACATAGGCCTAAAACATGCTTTTCAATTAGGCATAACACCAAACATAGTTTAGTCATGTTCATAGAGTCAACACAAGTTCACAAAGATGCTTACTTTTGTCTCTAATACAAAAGTATGGTTTTACACTTTAATCATGATGCCAATTCCAACATAAATTCACATAAGTCATAATACCCAAATGGATCCAACTACACTAAAAGTGATTATAATATATATTATGTTGGCATAATAGTGAATCATATACTTGCATGAATCTCAAATAAACTACCACAAACATATAGTCATTTCTTCCAACATGAATCATATACTTGCAATTATCCAATAGGTGTTGTAATAAACTACCACAAACATGTAGTTGTTAACTTTCAACATGAATCACATATTTGCAAATATCCAATCGTTATACCACAACATCCCAAATCGCTTAGAATCATAGCAACATACAAATATGGATTATTATCACCATAAATCAAATACAATTCTATTTCTTATTTTACACAAATCAAAACACAATTATTTATTCAAATTGGAATAGCACTCTACTTACAACGTATGACGAATCTTCAATTCAGGAATCTGAATTCTGAATTTGGAGATGTTATCCTTTGTTGTAGGCGTTGTTTTGATTTAGTTGTCGTTGCTTTAAGCTTTTGAATTGTCTCCTAATCGTCTCTCAATTTTGACGGCTATTTCTAGTCCTTCCTCAGCAGCATGACGGTCTCATTCTTATTTTTTGTTTGTATGAATTAGGTGGAGTCTTAGGTCCTTTTTATAGAGTTTGTGAATTGATTAGGACCGTTGATGGAGCTTGGGTTAATATTAGCCGTTCGTTTGAAGGAGAGACCAATCAGGAGCTGACACCTAGCCCTAGTGACAAGGCAAGGCTCAGCAATTCGGCCAAACACAGACTAGGCCAGCCAGGGGGGCTGGGTTCGACCTGGCTCAGGGGCCACGTCGACACGCCAGTCGACACCGTGTCGACTTGGCAGTCGACACGGGTGACCTAGGTCGACTACCCAGTCGACCTGGGTGCCTTGGGCGGGAAAATTCCCGCCCTGGCCAATCCGGCCCGATTTTGAATTTTGAATTGGTTTTTCTGAGTTGTTTTGAATTTTAAACTGAATTCTGAAACTTCCGGAGGCCATATCTTCTTCATACGGAGTCCGTTTTACGCAAACTCGGACTCTATCCCAAGCAGAATTCCGAGACGAACGCAATGGCGTATCCCGTTTCTCTTAATTCTTTGATTTGAAATTAGTTATACTTTAATTTGTGAATTTCACTATTATAGAATACATGGGGTGTTACATTCTCCCCCACTTAAAAGGATTTCGTCCCCGAAATCTTCAAGTTCAGGAAGAATGTACATCCTAACATCCAAACGTCCATCTACTCATCCATCAAACACGAGCATCCATTGTCCTTAAAATACTTCTAATGCTTCATGATCATATGCGAAGTGTGTGTACATGTACTTATCTAATGCAAAATCAGTCGGTCTACTGATTCAGTTGACCTCCTTAATGCAAATTATGTAAGTGTCATGAATCCATTATGTATGCAAATTTTCCTATTCATGATTCTACATGAGTGCACAATCATTCATATATAAATGCAACATCCATATGACAACACATTAAACTTCAACCATATACGAATATAAATATATATATGCATATGCAGTATGAAGTGACTGAGCCGATCTAAAACCTAAATCGTGTGTGTATATGCAACAACGAGCAACCACTAGCAATCACTTGCAACCACTTGCAACCACTTGCAACCATCATCCATAACATGTTTCAATTACATGTTTTCATCCAAAGAGTTTCTACCTAAAAGATAAGGTCGAGGAGATATACCTAAAAAGATAGATAAAAGCGCAACTTAAGGAAAAAGAAAGATCAAAGATGTACCCTCGAAAAGATAAGGCTTCAGTTTCCCAAGTTGCGTCTCCCTCGGTGTCGCTCCACTGAACTTTGACGAGCTTGAGTTCGCGGTTGCGTAGCTTCTTCACATCCGTTCCTAATATGCGGGTTGGAACTTTCCTCACGGTTGCTTCGCGTTCCACTTCAGCTTCTTCTAGGATATTTGGCTCTACCACTTCAGCAGATTCATGTAGACATTTTCGGAGGTGCGAAACGTGAAAGACGTTGTGAACTCCGGCCAGCTTTTCGGGTAGCTCTAATCTATAGGCCATTTTCCCAATTTTCTCGATAATAGGAAATGGTCCTACGAACCTTGGTGCTAGCTTTCCTGTGGTTCCAAAACGAACAACGTTCCTTAGCGGAGATACCTTAAGAAAAACTCTGTCCCCAACCTCAAATTCAAGGTCGGTCCTCCTCTTGTCGGCGTAGGATTTTTGTCTGTCTTGGGCTGTCTTCATTCTTCTCCGTATTAAGTCTACTTTTTCTGAAGTCTCTCAGATCATATCTGGCCCAAGTATGAGCTTGTCAGTAGACTCCCACCAACAAGTGGGCGATCGACACGGTCTTCCATATAAAGCTTCGAAGGGCGCCATTCCGATGGTGGCTTGGTAGCTGTTGTTGTAGGGAAATTCCACCAAAGGAAGATGGTCTTCCCACGTCCCTCCGAAGTCAAGGACGCACAGTCTTAAAAGGTCCTCCAAAACTCTGTTCACTCTTTCCGTCTGGCCGTCGGTTTGGGGATGATAGGCTGTGCTCAAGCATAACTGTGTGCCTACCGCTTCTTGCAGACTCCGCCAAAACTCACTTGTGAAGATAGGGTCTCGGTCACTAACAATGCTGGAGGGTATCCCATGGAGTCGGACAATTTCTTTGAGATAAAGAGATGCAAGGGATGAGGCAGTTCTTTTACTCTTGACAGGTAAAAAGTGGGCGCTTTTAGTAAGCTTATCCACTATTACCCAAATGCTAGTGTTGCCTCTTCTAGACCTAGGCAACCCATCAATGAAGTCCATTGAGATGCTATCCCACTTCCACTGCGGGACCTCTAGAGGATGGAGCAGACCGCCAGGCTTTTTCTATTCCACCTTAACCTGTTGTCACACCATACACTTAGAAACGAAATCTGCCATGTCCTTCTTCATGCCGTTCCAAAAGAAAGTTCTCTTTATGTCCTTGTACATTTTATCTCCGCCTTGGTGTATCGTCATCTTGGAGTGATGTGCTTCCTCAAGAACCTTCTTTACTAAATCCCTTGTCTGTGGGACGCATAGTCTTCCGTCTCGCCTTAGCCAACCCTTATCGTCGATGGAGTATCTGCTGAGGTGACTTGAAGTCTCACCCCTAATTAGCCTATCAATCGTCTCCACAAGCTGAGGGTCTTCGCGTTGTGCTGTCCCTATTGAGTCCACTAAAGTCGGGCGTACTTCGAGAGATGCTAGCAAGACCGGTACAAAATCGGAGGAGGGCCTAAAGTCAAAGCTGACTATAAACTCTAGGCTTTGTCTTTCAACAAACAGTGGGCTTAGGGTTAGTTTCTTTCGGCTCAACGCATCTGCCACTACGTTACCTTTGCCCAGAGTGTAGGAGATCTCGAAATCGTACGAGGCAAGAAACTCCATCCATCTCTGTTGCCTCAAGTTAAGGTCCTTCTACGAGAAAAGATATTTTAACGATTTATGGTCAGTGTAAAGTTCGAACTTCTCACCTAGGAGATAGTGTCGCCAAGACTTGAGTGCAAAGACGATGGCAGCTAACTCAAGATCGTGGGTCGGGTAGTTCTTTTCATGAACTTTCAATTGTCTCCCGCCATAAGCTACTACCCTTCCTTCTTGCATTAAGACAGCGCCTAGCCCTGTCCCACATGCATCTGTATAAACTGTGAACATCTTGCTTCCATCTGGCAACGTCAGAACTGGGGCTGTTATAAGAGCCCTTTTCAGTCGTTGGAAAGCAAACTCGCAATCCAAGTCCCAATTGAACACTAGATTCTTCTTTGTCAGCCTTGTGAGCGGAGCTGATATTTTTGCAAAGTCTCTGATGAATTTCCGATAGAAGCCTACTAGCCCGAGAAAGCTTCGGACTTCTGTTGCGTTCTTTGATGTCTTCCAATCCTATACCGCTACTACCTTAGCAGGGTCCACAGCTAACCCTTCTTTGGATACTATGTGCCCAAGGAACCTCACTTCCTCTCTACAAAAGTGGCATTTGGAGAATTGGCTTTTAGCTGATGGACTCGCAGAGTTTCCATGATTGCCCTTAAGTTCTGAGCATGCTCTTCCTCATTCTTTGAGAAGATCAAGATATCGTCTATGAAGACCACCACGAACTTGTTGAGGAATTCTCTGAACACCCTACTCATCAGGTCCACGAAGTAAGCGGGTGCGTTTGTCAAGCCAAAAGGCATGACAAGCCATTCAAAGAAGCCATCTGGGGTTCTGAATGCCGTTTTATCGATGCTATCTTCAGCCACCCTTAGCTGATGAAAACCGGTCGCCAAATCGAGTTAGGAAAAAACAGACGCTCCTACAAGCTGATCAAACAGATCGTCAATTCTAGGGAGAGGGTGCCTATTCTTTTTCGTTAGCTTGTTGAGCTCCCTATAGTCAACACATAGACGGAGTGAACCATCCGCCTTTGTAGCGAACACCACTGGAGCGCCCCATTCTGAAATGCTCCTTCTAATGAACCCCTTCTCTAGAAGCTCTTTAATCTGTTTACTGAGCTCCTTCCTTTCCCGTGGAGCCATGTGTCTAACAGGCAACGCAACGGGCTTTGCATTATCTACAAGATATATGCAGAAGTCTATCTCCCGCTTCGGAGGCAAGCCCTTCACCTCTTCGAAGACATCCGCATATTCCTGGACCATTCTAACCGATTGCAAACTTTCAACAAAGGCATCTAGCGATTCAATATAACTAAGCATCACCGCATACGAGGGATTATAAGAAATTTCTAGAGTGTTACCGAGTTGGGTAAGAAGCCTAACCACTCTTTTCTCACAATCCAGGATGGCACCATTACTGGATAGCCAATCCATGCCCAAAATCAAACCATATCCCGAGAAGCCCAAAACAAAGGCACTACATCTAAATTCTACGCTTAGAATAGAAATTTTCAATCCCACACAGATCATAGACAAATGAGCTGGGCCCCCAATTGGGTTTGAAACAATTAAGGGGTCCTCTACCATACTAGTTTCTAGGTGCAGAGATTCTACTAAAGCAGACGAGATAAAGGAGTGTGATGTGCCAGAATCAAATAAAGTGCGAACTGGGTGATTATAAAGATAAACTACACTTTCTACAGAAGTATTTATACCTCGCTGTTGCAGAGGTGGCGCTTCTAGCACATGAACCTGTGCCCCTGAGGTGGATCCAGCACTCTTCCCCTGCCCTCGTTTCTTTGGGCAATCCTTAGCCATGTGGCCTGTCTCACCGCAAGAAAAGCACCCACCATTCATCTTGGCCTTCTTTTTCCGGCAATCTTTCACTAAGTGCCCCACTTTGCCACAGAAATTACACTTCCTCTTCTCTTTGTTGTCTTTCCCGCCCTTCTTAAAGTCTGTCTTCTTAGGCTGTAAACCCTCTTTCTTCCCTTGAGAGCTTTCTGCCTTTGTCTCCTTCTTGCCCTTTTCCTCTTCGTTCAGCAATGCCATCTGCACCAACCTTTCATACGTAGCTCCCATGGGTATATGGGTCATGGCCAAACTGTGTAATGGCTCATTCAATCCTTTGACAAAGCGGAGAGCCTTCTTATGCGGAGTGTTGACTATGTCCAGTCCGAACCTAGCCAGCTGATCGAACTGATTAACATACTCTTTGACTATCATATTCCCTTGCTTAAGAAATAAGAATTTTTCCAACTGAAGACTCCTTTCATCTTCCGAGAGAAATTTAGCCTCAAACCTTGCCCTTAAGTCCTCCCACGTTTCCACTGGTCTTTCTGCATTGGTGACATCCCACCAGTAGGAAGCCTCGCCTTTAAGTAGCCATACTGCCAGTTGTACCTTCTACCTATCTTCTACCTCAAAGATGAAAAATAAGTCCTCGGTTTCCTTCAGCCAATTCCTGGCTGCCACGAAGGACTCGGTTCCATGAAAGTCCTTTCCTCCCATAGCTTTAAAATCTTTACATATCTTAGCAAAAGTATTACCCCACGGAGGAGGTGGAGGAAGAGGTGCTGCTGCAGCTGGTTGATTTCCCGCAGTTGGAGGAGGAGGAACGGTAGGACCTGGCTGAGTGGCCCTAGCTTCTAAGAATCGTCTGAACCAACCAGGTATTGGTATACCCTCTGGCAAGTTAAGTTCTTCGGACATGCTGAAACAAAAAGGGTAGATTCAAAATGAAGGATAAAAGATAGTACCTATGGCTTTGGGGGACTTTGCCTTTTTAAAATAAAATAACATTTTATCTTTAAAAATGCTTCTTTAAATTTTCTTTTGAAAATAAATTTTCAAAACTTTTTATCTTATCTGGTAAACCTATGCTCTGATACCAAGTGAAACACCCCACCTCCGTTAGGGTCACTCTCAGAGGGAATGCCCTAATTTTGGTCGAGGTTTATAAGTATAAGTCACAGATACACAAGACAGATATAAAAACACATATTTTTGAACAGCGGAAAACAACAGCAACTTTTATTTCATTAAAATACGTGTTACACAAACCATGCCATAATTTGTCTTACAATACTTCCAGAAACATAACATCTTCATAACTGTCTTGATTATATTATTTAAAGAAGCATAAAAACATAAGTAAACTGCATAAGTCCCATAATTACTGTCCAAAGCCATAGTCCAAAACGAAAAATATCCAAGCAATACATTCTTTCTCTTCAAGCTGGATGTGAAAACTGGTCAAGCTGCGGTATTCCCTCCCTGTGGACCTGAGGGGGAGAAACGAAAGAAAAGAAGACGAAAGCTTGAGTAAGTCTAGGACTATTCAGTCTATGAATAAAGAACTGGGAATGATAAGTATAAACTGGAAATGGGAAAGCACTATAAACTAGGTTAAGTTGTCTAGAGTCGAATGTACTATCATACCCCATATTAATCTCTGCACTCCCATAAACTAGTTCCCAACAGGCACCCCATAATCAGGGTGAAGTTATCCATTTCTAATGATCGGCTCCTACTCGCATAGTTACATGTGTCTTACGGCCCCCGTTGTTGTAGTTACCTATGCTGGTCCCACCATGGGGTGTATCAAGTCCCATGGTGGCGGCCCGACACAATCCTAGAATGCACAGGTATACTACTGGTGCCCAGTGCCTTATTTTTCTGCGCCGGAGTGTGTGCACGCCCGCACCCCGTTAGAACCTACACTGCTGCACCACCGCCGTCGATTTGACCTCTTAGAGACAGCCCAGTAATCGTGCCCCACCCTGCCTTGTTCAGGGTACCCTGATACACCTTGTAGGGTTACTGCTGAAAAGGGTCCCCCGCTACTAGGTTTTCTATTTCTAGCCAACATGCTAAGTTGGTTAAGTGTTTTGAAACCTAACCCCCAATCAGTCTGTATAGTTTAGCATGTTCCATTTTGATTAAGTATTAATTTAATTTACTTAATCCTATCAATCCTGACTCAACCTTAATTGTCTTATTAAAGCCTCGACCTCTCACATTAGACAGATATTGTTGTGGCTGCCTGTTGCCGGTTGGGTCCTGGCAGTCTTACGCCACAACTCAGTCTAACCTCGGGTCTTTATTGGGCTCCGTGTTTAACCACCCACATTGGATAGGTATTGTTGTGACTACTGGACAGCCAGGCAGTTCCGGGCAGGTTTACATCACAACTCAATCCAACCTCGGGTTAAACACATCGTATTTTCTAAATTTACATATTTTGTCTCTTTTCTTTTTATATGTAAATATTTGTGGCCCATTATTCAAATTCATCTTTATTGGGTAAAATTAATTTACACCACTTAAATTGTTTTCAAGGTCGTTGGCATGCGTCAAACATGCCAACACATATGTTTTATATTTTTACCCAAACGTCATTACCCCCGTTTTATACGTTCGCTACAATATAACATATGTTGGGTTTAAACATTTAAACCCAACTTAGCCACATGAAAATGGGGAGGCTTAGAACATGGTGTTTATATATTCTAAGTAACATAAAAAGGGGAGTTTGAACGCATGAACTTGCAACATAGCGAACTAATTAACATAAATTTGGCACTTGTGAACTTGCATTGTAATAGCATATAATCATGGCATAAACATACCTAAAAATGAAATCATGGTTTTTGATCTATTCATATAATCATGGCATAAACATACCTAAACATGAAATATTGGTTTTTAATCTATTCATGCAAACTTGCAATTGGAATGTAAATCTAACTCAATTATGTGTCACATATATTATCATATGATTTTTGATAACAACATAGGCCTAAAACATGCTTTTCAATTAGGCATAACACCAAACATAGTTTAGTCATGTTCATAGAGTCAACACAAGTTCACAAAGATGCTTACTTTTGTCTCTAATACAAAAGTATGGTTTTACACTTTAATCATGATGCCAATTCCAACATAAATTCACATAAGTCATAATACCCAAATGGATCCAACTACACTAAAAGTGATTATAATATATATTATGTTGGCATAATAGTGAATCATATACTTGCATGAATCTCAAATAAACTACCACAAACATATAGTCATTTCTTCCAACATGAATCATATACTTGCAATTATCCAATAGGTGTTGTAATAAACTACCACAAACATGTAGTTGTTAACTTTCAACATGAATCACATATTTGAAAATATCCAATCGTTATACCACAACATCCCAAATCGCTTAGAATCATAGCAACATACAAATATGGATTATTATCACCACAAATCAAATACAATTCTATTTCTCATTTTATACAAATCAAAACACAATTATTTATTCACATCGGAATAGCACTCTACTTACAACGTATGACGAATCTTCAATTCAGGAATCTAAATTCTGAATTTGGAGATGCTATCCTTTGTTGTAGGCGTTGTTTTGATTTAGTTGTCGTTGCTTTAAGCTTTTGAATTGTCTCCTAATCGTCTCTCAATTTTGACGGCTATTTCTAGTCCTTCCTCAGCAGCATAACGGTCTCATTCTTATTTTTTGTTTGTATGAATTAGGTGGAGTCTTAGGTCCTTTTTATAGAGTTTGTGAATTGATTAGGACCGTCGATGGAGCTTGGATTAGTATTAGTCGTTCTTTTGAAGGAGAGACCAATCAGGAGCTGACACCTAGCCCTAGTGACAAGGCAAGGCTCAGCAATTCGGCCAAACACAGACTAGGCCAGCCAGGGGGGGCTGGGTTCGACCTGGCTCAGGGGCCAGGTCGACACGCCAGTCGACACCGTGTCGACTGGGCAGTCGACACGGGTGACCCAGGTCGACTACCCAGTCGACCTGGGTGCCTTGGGCGGGAAACTTCCCGCCCTGGCCAATCCGGCCCGATTTTGAATTTTGAATTGGTTTTTCTGAGCTGTTTTGAATTTTAAACTGAATTTTGAAACTTCCGGAGGCCATATCTTCTTCATACGGAGTCCGTTTTACGCAAACTCGGACTCTATCCCAAGCAGAATTCCGAGACGAACGCAATGGCGTATCCCATTTCCCTTAATTCTTTGATTTGAAATTAGTTATACCTTAATTTGTGAATTTCACTGTTATAGAATACATGGGGTGTTACAACATGAATATTTATTCTATTCAACACATGAATTTATATTTCTATTCATCACATGAATATTTATTCTATTCAACATATGAATTTATATTTTTATTCAACACATGAATATTTATTCTATTCAACACATGAATTTATATTTCTATTCTCCAAATTGGAATGGGGCCCAATCAATTACCATATAACGTTAATTATATAGATTCCCTACAACACATGTATGTAACAGCAATGATAAATCATCAACCATCATCCAGAGTGCACCACACAATTGCATAAGCATTAAATATAAATAATTAACGCTTACACAGTCTGTCAACCCATCGATTGACATACAACTAAACAATCGAGATTAGTGTACGTCAAATATCATCCCAATACCCGTGTGGGGTTTCAAATCAACAAACACAGATTTTATTTGTGCAGTTGGGCGATGTGTAAAATTTATCGTCCCAATCAATATCAGTCAAATCGGTGTACATAAACAAATCGTTCAATTTGTAAATGAATATTTATTAGACTTCAACACATGAATTTATATTTTATTTCAACACATGAATATATATTTTTATTCAACACAAGAATATTTATTTTTATTCATCACATGAATTTTTATTTTATTTCAACACATCACACTATCAAATTTCACTACACAGAAATCAAACAAACAAGTCATCCATGGTCTGTGGACGACGGGTGTCGGGTGCTTCTAAGCACCGTCTGCATCCTAGTATATATTTCAACTAGAAATCAAAATAAAAGTGAGGAGTTCTCGCCCAAGCTAAACCAAATGCCACGACTCTTCATATGTAGGAAATCTTCGTCGTGCTCGCCTTTCATCAATTTCATTGTCCGTAGCCACTACATATATAAAAATCACATTTTTATATTGTTGCTATGTATATAAAAATCACATTTTTATAACTACGCTATATGGATAAAAATCACATTTTTATACCGCTACTATATATATAAAAATTCTATTTTTATACCGCTACTATATAGATAAAAAATTCTATTTTTATCTCGTTAGTAATATAATAAAAATTATATTTTTATCACGCTATTTCAATAAATAAAAGTCATATTTTTATATCTTCTTCATATATTTTTACAACGCTTCTTCCTATATAAAAATTATATTTTTATATTTCTACTCCTTATATAAAGATCGAATTTTTATATCATCTCTATAAAAATCACATTTTTATTTCAACATATATATAATAAAAATCAGATTTTTTATTTCCCTACATATATAAAGATCAAATTTTTACTAACTATAGAATATAAAAATAGTATTTTTATTCTCTCTATACTATAAAAATCATATTTTTATTATCTACATTATATAAAAATTATATTTTTAATCTTCATATCTAATAAAAATCGTATTTTTATTCTTTCTAAAATATGAAAATCATATTTTTATCAATAAAAATATAATCTTTTCACTTTTAAATCAAATCTTTTCTAAACAAAGATCTTATCTTTTCAATTTAAAACAATGCTGCTTTCTAATTCAAAAATCATATCTTTTACAAATAAAAATCGAACCTTTGTTCTATTAAAACATAAACTTCTTTTCTTCTATAAAAATATAAACTTCTTTTCTTTTCCTAATGGAATTTCTACAATAAAAATCTTTACTTTATGAATTAAAAATAATGGTTTAATCTTACCAATTCATATATAAGAAAATCCAACTTCATAAGCTAACACATATAAAGTAAATCGAAATTTTAATTACAAAAATAAATAAAAACTTACTTTGTTCATCCGAGATGAGGGGAGGGGCTGTTTTTCGCAAATCGAAGAGGAGGAGGGGGTGCTTGGCCGGAGTGGCGGCGCTGCGCCTGAGGTAGGCCATAAGGCGGCGGTTTTTGACGATGTAGGGCTTGTGGGGGCATCGCTACTCAGGGGGGGCTGTGTCGAGGTGGAGCACCGGAGAGGCGGTGGTTGGTTGAGGGGGCGAGGCCGATGGAGGGGGTGGGCGGCGCGTTCTTCGGTGGCGCGATGGAGATCCGTCGCTGTGATAACCCCAAACTTCCGTAGACCGAAAGTAAGGATAATCATTTTGGAATACAACATATTTACAACAAAACAGATCTCAGATAAATATCATAACACATAAACCATTGCAGTAAAAATAAACTGTCATCAACATCACAGCAAATCATCAGAGTATGCAGTTTTACTGGATCCACTTTGCATAATAGAAGTCTTAACCAAAGAGAACAAATCTCAAATGAAAAGAAAGGAGTTCAAATCCCATTACGTACATCAAAAGCAAAAGATAGAAAAATGTCTCAAAAGCAGAAATAAAGATGGAGGAAGGATCTTCTTCTTTTTCCTTCCAAAGCAAGCTCCCACTAGAAAGTATCACCTAGAAACCTGTCAATTGGTTGCCCGTGTGGAAAGAGGGCACCCGAGTTTGCAAAAGTGAAACAAACCACGAGTCAGTCATGGGACTGGTGTGAGAATTCTTAACTAAATTAACTATCAAGATGGCGAATCTCAGGACCACGCTGCTAACGCGGAACGGGTTTACTCCATTGGATTGCTAGTGCAATATTTTATAAATTTAATATAGAACAGCGAAATGACTTTTGAAAAATGAAACCATCATAAGACTCAAGTCCTATCACACAATGCAACGCACACCAGAGGATAGAGTTTTCCCTTATGATGATCAAACATGCTTAATACGTGAAAAATAGTATTTTAATATTATCATTAGTGTCTAAGCAGTATTAAAATACTTCAATATAAATATATCAATCCTAGACGGCATAGGTACCATATACTATGTCGCCGTATATAAGTTTACAATCAAAACCGAAATGTTGTCGTATTGGGAATTGGTTTTCTGTCATGAAATCGAGGCTAGGGATCGTCCTCTTCCGATTCGAGACACTCTAGCAAATGCCTCCGGATCCCCCGTAGTGAACCCTTGGAACGGTAGGGCCGGTCCTCACCTAGCGGTAGTGGATTGGCAATTCCTGAACATACGTTTCCTGGCCCCTTTGGACCTATAATGTGACCACTTTCGGCCTATAAAAAAAACGAGGTACCTCAATCCAAAATTCACATAGTAAAGTGCCGGGCCGTGTTAAAACCCAAACATCACTCTGGCTAGAAAGAAACGTATGCACTCCCTACGGTCCTTATCCCGTTTTTGACTCATACCGGGGAGTGAGGCTCGCGAAGTCACGTAATACACAAAGCTATGCCTAAACAGGCTATGCTTTGATCATCAGCCACAAGGCCTGCTTTTCAACAAAGCCTTGATCATTGCATCTTGGCGTGCCACGTTGACAATTCAACGCCATGCTATCGATAACTACTACTACGTATCCGCGAATTCCAACGTCAGACACGCATCCATTTACAAGTCCGTTCTGGGTCTGAACGAAACCAGAGACACCAAAAAGGTGCCCGCTAATCCGCACGATCAACACACACGTCCGGACAATTACTGCTTCAACCTAGTCCTGGGAGCAAGTCAGTCCAAGGAATCAGAAGTCATCGCCCATTCAATGTGAAGGTCGCCGGTCTTCTACACCATCTTGTTACATTTTTGATTTAATCGCCGTTCAATTATTTGAAATGAGTTAAACTCGGCCTTTTCAAATAATTGTCGCATAATTATATTTTAAAACATTTCATATATATTTATAACCATTTATCGCTATTTTTATTTATTAAAAATAGCTCGAAATATATAAACGACGTTTCGGGTCAATGAGCGGCGCTGGCGCTGTTTTTACCAAAATTTGATTTACACATATCTTAAAATCTAACCGTCGGATTTTGATGAAATTTATTTCGTTGGAAAGCTCTTCCCAAAGCGGTCCTAACGGTTCTAGTTTTGGGAAAATCCAATGGTCGGATCTTTCGACATGATCGTTTAAAGTTATGATTTCAAAACGCGAACTACCGCGCGTGTTTCATTTAATTTTAGTTTATATTATATATATATATATATATATATATATATGTATATGTATGTATGTATGTATAAACCATTTGGCGATTCCCACTATTTAAAATCCATTCTTTCTATTTTATAAAATTAATATTTTTGTTCGCCAATTCTAATGCGACAAAAATAATGGTTTCAACAATGTATATTTTTGTATTCAATAAAAATGATATTTTTGTCCGCCAATTCTAATGCGAAAAAAATAATGATTTCAACGACGTATATTTTTATATTCAATAAAAATGATATTTTTTTTCTTATTCTTTTTATTTACACATATAATGTAAATTTCTTTTTATTGTTTTCTATTTACATTAAAAATGTAAATCTTTTATCTCTTTTCTTTTTATTCTTTACATTGAAAAATAAATACTTTTCTTTTTAATTCTTTACATTGAAATGTAAACTCTTTTCTTTTTAATCCTTTATCTTGAAATATAAATCCTTTTCTTTTTAATTCTTTACATAGAAAAATGTAAGTTTTCAATTTCTTTTCTTTTACATTGAAAAAAAATAATGTGTTCTTTTCTTTTCTCTTTACATAGAGAAATGTAAAGGTTTTCTTTTTATTTTACTTTACATAGAAAAATAATGTTTTCTATTTATTTTCTTTTACATAGAAAAATAATGTTTTCTATTTATTTTCTTTTACATAGAAAAATAATGTTTTCTATTTATTTTCTTTTACGTAGAAAAATAATGTTTCTTTTCTTTCCTCTTTACATTGAAATAAATGTTGTCTTTCTATTTCTTTTACGTTGAAATCAATGTTATCTTTTGTGTCTTTTATATTGAAATCAATGTTATCTTTTTATTTCTTATATATTAGCATTGTAAAATGCAAATGAAAAGGTAAACTTTATTTCTAATGTAAACATCTTTTCTAGTGTCAACATATAAATATATTTTCTAATGTCAATATTTGATTCATTTCAACTATATTAACATGACGATGAATTTTGTGTCATTACAACTAACTTAACACAATGATGAGTTTTGTGTCATTACAACTAAATTAACACAACGATGAGTTTTGTGTCATTACAACTAAATTAACACAACGATGAGTTTTGTGTTATTACAACTAAATTAACCAACGATGAGTTTTGTGTCATTACAACTAAATTAACACAACGATGAGTTTTGTGTATAATTTCCATGAATCAAAATAAAAGGTCCCATCTTTATTTTATTTTGTGAATCAAACCAAAATATCTAAACTTTGTTTATTTTATAAATTAGAATAAAAGATCAAATCTTTATTATATAAATCCAACTTCCTTTTATTTTTAAAAATCAAAATAAAAGATCAAACCTTCTTTTGTGACATAAATCAACTTTCTTTTATTTTAAAAAATCAAAATAAAAGATCAAACTTTCCTTTATGTTATTTAAAACAAACTTTCCTTTTATGTTAAAAATCAATCTTTCTTTTATGTAAAAAAAAATCAAATTTAAAAGATCAAACTTTCCTTTATTTTATTTCAAAATAAAAGATGAAATCTTCTTTTATTTTATTATATAAATCAAAATAAAAGATGCAACTTTGTTTTGATCTGATTCAAAAACAAAGATCCAAATTTTATCATATTTTGTTTTAAAAACAAGAAAAGATGAAAACTTTATTATGTTTTATAAATCAAATTAAAATTCTAACTTTGCTTTTTATTTCGTAGATCAAAATAAAATAAAAACTTTAACAGAAAGGAATAAGGATAAAAATAAAGATGAGAACTTTTACTATGATTACATCAAAAATTTCAGATCTAAATAACATAGCTATTTCATGGCATCACCACATATTTCAATAATCATACAATAATCACATACAAATATCATCACATCGCAGATCAGGATCAATAATATACAAATCATGATTTCACAATTATCATTAATTTATATTTATTTAAATAAATTAGAATTCTCACATTCGTTCGCAATTTGGTCCAAATTTCAAACAGTTCAGAATTGTCCCGTTTCAGTCCAGAGTCGTAGCCCTTGTCAATACGATCACAACGCTTCTGAAATTTTTAATTTCCGAGTTGAAACGAATTAGTTATGGTTAAAATAAGATTGTAAAACATTTTATATTAATTAATCAAAATAATTAGTTAAGAAAATAACCTTTCTTCTTCCTGTTACTCACGGCCGAAGCTTTCAACTACTGCTCGAACTTAGGGCTCCGGTTTTCGAGCGGTACAGGGTACAAGGCGTCGATCTGCTGGCACCAGGGTCTTCGGCTTCGAGCGGCGCACAAGGGGGACCCACCTAGGTGAAGCTCGGTGGAGCCTAGGGGATACGGCGGCAGTAAGTTTGACCAGGTTTTGGGCGCGTGGTTCGAGAAGCACAGACCACCAGAAGAGATCCAACCGTATGCAATTGTAGAGGGGAGGAATCTCTTCAAAATGGTATATGGATTGAGGTTCAATTCGTGGAGAAGAGAGGGAAATTAGAGGGGGAAGGAGGGAGCACTATCAGCCATTGAAAGAAAGGGGCGGCGGCTAGGAGATGTACAGTAGAATGAATTAGGGTTTTAAGTTTTTTCCTATTTTTATATTATTTTCAATGTATTTTTGTAAAAAAAACCATATCTTTCAAATCGTGCTGATTCCAGTCCAAATAAAGTTGACCCTAGCTAATAGCCTATGTTCCGGACCCAACGGACCAGGTCCCGTCAGCCCAAACGGTTGTCTGTGGCCTGAATTATTTATTTTAATATTTAATTCCTTTATAATTTTAATTCTGTCGTACAAATAATTTCACCGAAGCCACATACGGACTCAGAAAAATCCAAAAAATATATATTTGGCTTCGTTATGACGATACGGTCCTACCAAAATTAATTTCGTCGAATTCTGAGACCGTCTGAAAAATGGCTATTTTTCAGTCGATTAATTTTGACTGTATTGAACAAAACACAGTTTCTTTCGCCACGCTCACATATTAACTCGGAAAATTCTATAAATTGAAACCTAACAATAATTCGACATTCCGGTTCCAACAAAAGTGGTTTCGTCGAAAACAGAGGTCGTTTGAAAATTGACTATTTTCACTGGCTTTTATATTATTTAAAATTGAAAATTTTAATTCCTGCCACATTTTCCTAACCAAATTATTTAAAACAAAAATTTTAAATTGGCTAGGATTTTCCGGGTCATTACAGTCGCCCCCTTTACTTTTTTTTATTTTATCCTGGAACGATTTTGAACGGGAAAGGTAAAAGGGGGGTCTGACGTGGATAAGGAGGTAAGAGGGGGAGGGAGTTTTTATAATTTAATATTTTATTTATTTCTCCATGAAAAGTACCTTTTTATTTTGAACTCGAAATCAAACCCACCGACTGTCATCCCTAGCTAATTATCCCCATTTCGAACACAATGGGATATGTATCGCAGGCTGATTCGATCGTTTCGATCAGTTTTCGTCAAAATTAAAACGTAACTTTATATATTGAATTTGAACGCGCATTTCAATTTACCGGGGCTACATACGGACCCTAAAAATTCCCAAGAAATATTTTCTAGCTTCATATTGACGATACGATCCTAACAAAACTGATTTCGTCAAATTCTGAGACCGTTTGAAAAATGGCCATTTTCCAGTCGATTAAATTCAACTAAAACTAGTCAAACGCGTTTTCCTTTGCCACGCTCACATATTGATTCGAAAAATTCAGAATTTTGAAACATAGCAATAATTTGACATCACGGATCCAACAAAAGTGGTTTCATCGAAAACCGAGGTCGTTTGCAAAATGGCTATTTTTAAGGGCCAGAATTCCATAGCGACTATTCTGAATTTTCAACTGGACATAACTATTTATCCCCGCTATGAAATTTCAATTTTTCGGATTCGTTAGAAAGATATTTTCAAATAGATTCAAATATTTTTAGTTTCACTAAAATCCGACTTATTTTTAATCCTGTACATTCATTTGAAATTTGAAATCGAAATTTCAAACTACCGCGCCATTTTCAATTCCTTTTATATTTAAAATAAATATTTAAATTCTAACGTCGATTCAAATAAATATATACGTTCTAATCATATTCAAAATAAATTTCTCGTTGTTATTATTTAAAATAATTCATTTTAAATATTCAAAATTCACTAAAATTGCCAAAATAAAAAATTTAAATTGGCCCAGATTTCCGGGTTATTACATATATCATCGATTTCTATTTTAAACGTGTTTATAAAATATTTATAAATTCATTTAAAATGATTTTAACTTCACTTTCAATTTTAAAGCAAAATTGAATATTCTATATTTATATCATATTAAAATATTAATATTTTAAAAATATTAGATTTTGAAATCCTTTTTTTCGATGTTCATTATAAAGTGAATGAAATCGATCGATAAACCCATTCGGGTTAAATTAACGTTTACAACTTAATTCGGCTTCAAATTTTTTTATTTTTGCTTAACGACCCGGAAAATCTGAACCAATTTAAAAAATTTTAATTGGCTATTTTAGTGAATTTTAAGTATTTAAAATAAATATTTTAAATGATAATGATGAAAAGTAAGTTTGAATCGAAGTTGAAAAAAAATATAATTACTTTGGATTATAAACAAGGCCTGAAATGGCGCGGTAGTTTCAAATTTTAAATTCAAACTTTGACTGATTGTACCGGGTGCAAAACAAAACGGATTTGAGCGAAACCAAAAATATTTAAATCTGTTAGTGAATATCTTTCTAACGAATCTGAAAAATCGAAGTTTCATAGTAGGAAGCAAAAATTATGGCCAAATGGATTTTCAGAAAGGTCGCTATAGAATTTATATAGCCCGGGAAAATAGACATTTTGCAAATGACCTCGGAATTCGATGAAACCACTTTTGTTGGATCCGGGATGTTAAATTATTGCTATGTTTCAAATTTCATAATTTTTGAAGTAATATGTGAGCGTGGCAAAGGAAAATGTGTTTGGTTAGTTTCTATTAAATTGGATCGACCAGAAATGAGCCATTTTTCAAACGGTCTCAGAATCAGACGAAACTAGTTTTGTTGGGACCGTATCGTCAAAACATAGCTAGATTTATTTTTCTCGAATTTTTTGAATCAGTTTATGGCCCAGGCAAATTGAAATGTACGTTCAAATTAAATATTGAATGTTTTATATTTTTATTTGTAGGAAAACTGACTGAAACATTCGAATGGGCCTACGAAACATATCCCATTGTGAAAGAGGGTATTTTCAAAATTTAAAAATTTATAAATTAATAAAAAAATCTGATTGGCCGTTCATTTCTCTCTCTCCCTATTCTCTCTCTCCGCACATCGCGATTAACGACGGAAACCCCTCAAAACCTTCCCCCTCCGATTCCTCCTTCAATACGCAATACATCACCATGCTCCTTTGGAGAATTTTGTAGTGCTCCTCACGATCTTCAAATCCATACCAACCTTGGATTTTTTTGTGGCCTGTGGAGCTCGAATCGAGCTCGAGAACATCCGGTCTTTGGACCGCCGCCGCCGTCAGCCAGAGCCACCGAACTGGCCCCACCTCCTGGCGCACGTGCGCCTCTCCTGGCTCTACGCTGTGGCGCTGGCCGACCGTTCTGAAGTGGCACGGATTTCGAGTTATTGGCAAACCTAGTTTTGAAGATCGAGGTGAGCTAACGGCTGAAACTATTTAATAGTAGTTTAAAGCGCTACGGTTTTTGATTTCACTGTAAAAATCATATCTTTTTCGTTTCTTGACGAAATTCAGTGAAAAAAGAGACAGTGGACTCGTGTGGACGTCTTCTACATTCTAAAAGAGACCGCATATTTTTCTAAGCCTTCTGCTAATTTTGGTGGAGTGGAACCCAATGTGAGATTTCTACAGTATAAACGATATGGAAAACGACGACGTATAAATTATATAGTCGATGTATGACTTGTATAAGCGTTGTACACCTCATGTATAAGCGTTGTATAAGTTGTACGTTCGATATATAAGTTATATATGCGTTGTAAAAATTATATATGTGTTGAAATGGAAGTGAAATGCTTATAATATATATATATATATATAGATATATATACGCCCCTCGTCCACAAACCATGGACGATATTTATTGATTGTGATTGGTTTGAAAATTGATTGATTGTGAATGGTTGATTAGAATTGTTTGTGGTTGAAATTGATTGATTGTGGTTGAAAAATACCCATTTATGGTTGAGAAATATTTGGTTTATACCACATAGGATTAGTTTGTGGAAATGAAAAAATATACATGCCGACTGCGTGCGAACTAGATGCATGAAATCCCCATTGTCAAAAACTGCGAGGCTTTAAGGTAGAGCGAGGAGCCGTACTAGGGATGGCCCCGGTTTTAACTACCTTGCCGTTATGCTACCGAAATTTTGAATAATATTCATGTGTTAGAATTATTTTCATGTGTTGAAACTATATTCTTGTGGTGAATAGAAATTCATTCGTTGAATAGAAATTCATGTGTTGAATGGTATTCGTGTTTTGAAGTAAATTGTTCTATAATAAAAATCATATTTTTATCACCTATATGAACTATATAAAATAATCATGTTTTGAAATAAATTGTTTTATAATAAAAATCATTTTTTTTATCACCTATATGAACTATATAAAATAATCATGTTTTGAAATAAATTGTTTTACAATAAAAATCACATTTTTACTATATACATGAATAGTTAAAAATAGCGAAGTGTTGAAATAATTGTCGGTTGGATAAAAATATCATTTTTATCAAATGAATGAAAAGAATATAATTTTGAAATCGAAGAATCGATATATATATATATAGTATTGAAATATATCGAATAACGAAGCTGCAGTTCGTGTTTTGAAACCGTGATTTCAAACGATTAGTGCGCGAGATCCGACCATCGGATTTTCCCGAAACCGCAACCGTTGGGTTCGCTTTGGAAATATCTTTCCAACGACACCAACCTTGTAAAGATCCAACGGTTGGATTTTCTGGAATGTTTAATTCAAATCTGAAGAAAAACAGTGTCAGAATCGATTATATTCATATATATATATAATTAAATTAAATCGAATAACGACGCTGTAGTTCGTATTTTGAAATCGAAACTTCAAACGAGTATACCGGGAGATCCGACCGTCGGATTTTCCCAAAACTGGAACCGTTGGATTCGTTTTGAAAAGATCTTTCTAATGATGTAAATTTTGTGAAGATCCAACGGTTAGATTTTCAGATATGTGTAAATCAAATCTGAAGAAAAACAGCGCCACGGCCGCGTTATGGCCCGAAGCGTCATTTGAATAAATTGGCTATTTTAAAATAAATAAAAATAGCGAGAAATCGTTATAAAATATTATAAACGATATGGAATGTGAAATTTAGAAATTAACTGGAAGTTGGCTAAGTCGAATGGTTTCCTGGATTTTGATCTGATGTTGGTTTCGGCCTTCGGGGTTAATATTTGGGGAATCGTTCTCTTACCGATTTACGGTTAGTGACCGATGAATTGGAATGAAGCGTGTGTTGTGTTTGTGTAGCACTTTTTAATTACATATGCGAGTTGCTCAGAAAGACCGGGTTTATCCCATTCTGAATAACTGAATCGACGATAAGAAATCATAGATGAAGACGGTGGTCGAAGACCGGAGATCTTCATCTCGTTTGGATGGTAACTGATGTCCTGATTGGGAGGCATCCCGAAATATGGATAATGAGTGGTGATCGTCCAGGCGTACGTGGAGATCGATGGGTTTGCGAGGTATATAGTGTCTCCGGTTTCGTTCAGACCCAGAACGAACTTGTAAATGGACTGTGTGTCTGACATTGGATTTTATTCTGTGTTGATTGATCTCTATTAAATATACATATGTTTGGCGGCGGAGAATTTATTCTTTTGCTTAACGCCCTTCTCTGAGAAGCACAAGCTCAGAGGTTGTATATTGATGGAAATCAGTCGCATGGCATGAATTGCTAGTGTGGCATGCCAAAGTGGCAAATGATCAAGGCTTCCGTTGAAAAGAAAAGTCTTGAGGTGATGATCAAAGCACCGCCTATGTGGTGTAGCTTTGTGTATAACGTGAATTCGCGAACCTCACACCCCGGTATGAACCAGAAACGAGAGAGGATCTCAGGGAGGACATGCGTTTCTTTCTAGCTAGAGGTGGTGTCGGTGCTTAAACTGGCTGACATTTATATTATTTTCACCTATGTGGTTGTTGCTGTTGCGAGGCGCCTCGGATATATCGGTCGATCCGGGACCGATGGAGTCATTCGTTGGCTCATTTGCGCCCCATAGGGCGGGGAGACGTATTGTTCAGGAATAATAATCCACCTCCGTGGACCGGCCCTGACGATCCAAGGGTCACTCGAGCTCTGATCCAGAGACATGGTAAGCTAGATTGTCTCGAAGTCGGTAAGGACTATCTTTTGCCTTGGTTCATGACGGAAATCCAATTTCCAAATACGTGATGGTGCGGTTTGATTGTATATATATAGCGACATGATATATGGTACCCATGCCGTCTATGATTGATAGTTATGATTCGAAATTGTTTTTGAAACATGTAAACACTAGTAATAATATCAAATGCTTTTGTTTTATTCGTATCAAGCATATTTTGGCCATTATAAGGTAAAACTCTATCCTTCGGTTTGTGTTGCATTGTGTGATGGGAACTGAGTCTTATAATGGCTCCATTTTTATAAAAAAGCATTGCGATGTTTAAAAGAATTATTTGTTTTAAAGCAATGGCAATCCAATGGAGTAAACCCGTTCCACGAAAGTGGCGTGGTCCTGTGATTAGCTATATTATAAATGTGTTAACTAGATTTCTCATACCAGTCCTTGTTGCAGTCATGATGGGGGGTTCTCACCATGTGGTTTGGTGGTGAACAGTGGGCTCTTACCCCCACATGTCCCTTGCGGGGGTTGGTTGCTGGTTGCTGACAGTCGAGAGGCTGGCCGTAAAACAAGTGGTATTGGGGGACCATTGTGAGCCACAGTGGGTTTTACCTGCTGTACTGGAGGATGAAGGGATGGTTGCAAAGCCTACCGGATTTCGCGGTAACGTCACATCGTGGTATCGGAGCTTTGGTTAAGCTTAGTGCTGGAATATAACATATTAATGTACTCGTCAGAAATAGAACCAGTAGTGTTCTAGGATGGGTAACTCATTACAGATAGGATCAGTAATATCCTAGTATGAGTAAAGCAGATTTATTTCAAGGAAATTGTTAGGCTACATGGAGTGCCGATCAGTATTATTAGTGATAGAGATCCAATATTTACTAGCAAATTCTGGGAGGCATTTCAAGTAGAGCTGGGAACGAAGCTGAACTTGAGCACCGCTTATCATCCTCAAACAGATGGTCAGACTGAGAGGGTGAATCGTATACTAGAAGATTAATTGCGGGCTTGTGCTAGATTTCGGTGGATCATGGGAAGACCATTTACATTTGGCTGAATTCTCATATAACAACAGCTACCAAGCAAGCCTGACGATGTCACCATTCGAAGCGTTGTATGGTAGACCATGCCGATCTCTTGCTTGTTGGGTCGAACCCAGTAATAGACTAGTATTGGGACCTGGTATGATCCGCGAAGCTGCCGACAAAGTCGATCTCGTTAAGAAACGATTACTCGCCGCTCAAAGTCGACAGAAGAGCTATGCCAATAAAAGAAGAAGAGATATATCATTTGTTGTTGGCGACAATGTATATTTGAAAGTATCGCCGATGAGAGGAGTTATCCGGTTCGGTAAAACTGGGAAGTTGGCGCCCAAATTCATTGGTCCGTTTCCTATTCTTGAACGGATTGGAACTCTCTCTTATAGGGTCCAATTGCCTGATTGGTTTCCTAGAGTGCATGATGTATTTCACGTATCTCAACTTCGAAAGCATGTTCATGACCCAGACTTGGTTGTCGAAGAGGCCGCACAGCAAGATATTGAAATTACTCCAGAATTGGCTGTGAGAAGAGAGCCGCTAAAGATCATCGGCGAAGAAACCAAAGAACTGAGGAACAAGAAAGTTCACTTAGTCAAAGTGCAATGGAGTGGGGATCCGCGAGATTGTACTAGGGAAACTGAGGAGAGCATTCAGAAAGCCTATCCTAGGTGTCGACTGGACATCTCTGATTGACTCTAGTGCAAGGTACATTTACCATACTTTGCATTACTATTTAGTTCTCTACTTTGTTGTTATTTGCTTTCCATGGATGTGCACTTTTAATTCTATAGTCTTATTAATTAAAAAGAGTGTATGAATTAATTTGTATGATTTTGAAAAGTTAAAAACAAATTGTTTGTTGTTTGTGTTATGTGATGGTTAATTTTATTAATTAAATTATCAGAACGATAGTCAATTTAATTAATAAGAGAGTGAATGGTAGAATTTATTCGATTAAATCACACATTGAACTGATTTAAAAATAGGTAGAAATATATACATGTGCATTATATATGTTTGAATAGGTAATTGGATTAGGTGTTGAGTAAAGATTTTATTTGCGTGCCCAACAAATAGGTAAACCTTAATGAGTTGGATGCGCAATTTTATTATTATATCAACTCCTGTGAGTGCCATTGGATGCGGAGTGCTGGTTATACTGTGTGTAATAATAAACGTCGCCATAGGGTAGTAACAATTAATTTTGAACTACACTACATGGCATACTTCTTGAAGATAGGCATACTTCATCATGTACCACATAAGCATTTGAAGCTTGTGTGACAAGGTGGAAGATTTATCATACGAGCGAGAGGCTTGAATGGCGATGACTATATTTTGCAGGTTGAACTGATGACTGATATGACCATATAAAATTGTAACGATAAAATTTCCAGAATAATAAAAACCCCACACGGGTCTGGAGTTGACAATAATCACGTCTCTCTAGTCATTAGATACAGCACATGGACTATGTATTTCCCACACGGGACGAGGTGACGAGAATTTATTCTCTGGAGCAATTAAAATACACACGACCTCAGGCTTTGACAGGGTGACGAGAATTTATTCTCTGGGGTTATTATCAATACACGCTCCCCTGTAAACACCAATATATATCACTATAAATATGTGTATGCTTTATAGGATTTATTGGGTACCTAATACGGCCCAATAAATTTCCACCCCCCCCCCCCCCCGTACAAAGGAGGTTATGGCGAAATTTTTCGAAAATTCCGCGTGTTAGCCAAATTTTTGAAGAATTTGAAAATTCTCAAAAACTGAAAAGTTGGAGAATGGAAGGCAGATTGAACGTAGAGTTGATTAATCAAACCACTTTCGACTTTGTTCCTTTTCGGGGACGAAAAGTTTTAAGTGGGGGAGATTGTAACGACCCGGAAAATCTGAACCAATTTAAAAAATTTTAATTGGCTATTTTAGTGAATTTTAAGTATTTAAAATAAATATTTTAAATGATAATGATGAAAAGTAAGTTTGAACCGAAGTTGAAAATAAATATAATTACTTTGAATTATAAATAAGGCCTGAAATGGCGCGGTAGTTTCAAAATTTGAATTCAAACTTTGACTGATTGTACCGGGTGCAAAACAAAAACGATTTGAGCGAAACCAAAAATATTTAAATCTGTTAGTGAATATCTTTCTAACGAATCTGAAAAATCGAAGTTTCATAGTAGGAAGCAAAAGTTATAGCCAAATGGATTTTCAGAAAGGTCGCTATAGAATTTATATAGCCCGGGAAAATAGACATTTTGCAAACGACCTCGGAATTCGACGAAACCATTTTTTTTGGATCCGGGATGTCAAATTATTGCTAGGTTTCAAATTTCATAATTTTTGAAGTTAATATGTGAGCGTGGAAAAGGAAAATGTGTTTGGTCAGTTTCTATTAAATTGGATCGACCAGAAATGGGCCATTTTTCAAACGGTCTCAGAATTAGACGAAACTAGTTTTGTTGGGACCGTATCGTCAAAACATAGCTAGATTTATTTTTCTGGAATTTTTCGAATCAGTTTGTGGCCCAGGAAAATTGAAATGTACGTTCAAATTAAATATTGAATGTTTTATATTTTTATTTGAAGGAAAACTGACTGAAACATTCGAATGGGCCTACGAAACATATCCCAATGTGTTCGGAATGAGGGTAAAACGCTAGGGACGACAGTCGTTGGGTCTGGATTGGGGTTCGTGTGTGAAAGAGGGTATTTTCAAAATTTAAAAGTTTATAAATTAATAAAAAAATCTGATTGGCCGTTCATTTCTCTCTCTCCCTTTTCTCTCTCCCCGCTCATCGCGATTAACGACGGAAACCCCTCAAAACCTTCCCCCTCTGATTCCTCCTCCTACACGCTATAAATCACCATGCTCCTTTGCAGAATTTTGTAGTTCTCCTCACGATCTTCAAATCCATACCAACCTTGGATTTTTTTGTGGCCTGTGGAGCTCGAATCGAGCTCGAGAACATCCAGTCTTTGGATCGCCGCCGCCGTCAGCCGGAGCCACCAAACTGGCCCCAGCTCCTGGCGCATGTGCGCCTCTCCTAGCTCTACGCTATGGCGCTGGACGATCGTTCTGAAGTGGCATGGATTTCGAGTTATTGGCAAACCTAGTTTTGAAGATCGAGGTGAGCTAACGGCTGAAACTATTTAATAGCAGTTTAAAGCGCTACGGTTTTTGATTTCACTGTAAAAATCATATCTTTTTCGTTTCTTGATGAAATTCAGTGAAACAAGAGACAGTGGACTCGTGTGGACGTCTTCTACATTCTAGAAGAGACCGCATATTTTTCTGAGCCTTCTGCTATTTTTGGTGGAGTGGAAACCAATGTGAGATTTCTATAGTATAAACAATATGGAAAACGACGATGTATAAATTATATAGTCAATGTATGACTTGTATAAGCATTGTACACCTCATGTATAAGCATTGTATAAGTTGTACGTTCGATATATAAGTTATATATGCGTTGTAAAAATTATATATATGTTGAAATGGAAGTGAAATGCTTATATAATATATATATATATATGTATATATATATATACGCCCCTCGTCCACAAACCATGGACACTATTTATTGATTGTGATTGGTGTGAAAATTAATTGATTGCGAATGGTTGATTAGAATTGTTTGTGGTCTAAATTGATTGATTGTGGTTGAAAAATACCCATTTGTGGTTGAGAAATATTTGGTTTAAACCACATAGGATTAGTTTGTGGAAATGAAAAAATATACATGCTGCCTGCGTGCGAACTACATGCATGAAATCCCCATTCTCAAAAGCTGCGAGGCTTTAAGGTAGAGCGAGGAGCCGTACTAGGGACGACCCCGGTTTTAACTACCCTGCCGTTATGCTGCAGAAATTTTGAATAATATTCATGTGTTAGAATTATTTTCATGTGTTGAAACTATATTTGTGTGGTGAATAGAAATTCATTCGTTGAATAGAAATTCATGTATTGAATGGTATTCGTGTTTTGAAGTAAATTGTTTTATAATAAAAATCATATTTTTATCATCTATATGAACTATATAAAATAATCATGTTTTGAAATAAATTGTTTTATAATAAAAATCATTTTTTTATCACCTATATGAACTATATAAAATAATCATGTTTTGAAATAAATTGTTTTACAATAACAATCACATTTTTACTATATACATGAATAGTTAAAAATAGCGAAGTGTTGAAATAATTGTCGGTTGGATAAAAATGTCATTTTTATCAAATGAATGAAAAGAATATAGTTTTGAAATCGAAGAATCAATATATATATATATATAAATAGAATTGAAATATATCGAATAACGAAGCTGCAGTTCGTGCTTTGAAACCGTGATTTCAAACGATTAGTGTGGGAGATCCGACCATCGGATTTTCCCGAAACCGCAACCGTTGGGTTCGCTTTGGAAATATCTTTCCAATGACACCAACCTTGTAAAGATCCAACGGTTGGATTTTCTGGAATGTTTAATTCAAATCTGAAGAAAAACAGCGCCAGAATCAATTATATTTATATATATATATATAATTAAATTAAATCGAATAACGACGCTGCAGTTCGTATTTTGAAATCGAAACTTCAAACAAGTATACCGGGAGATCCGACCGTCGGATTTTCCCAAAACTGGAACCGTTGGATTCGTTTTGAAAAGATCTTTATAATGATGTAAATTTTGTGAAGATCCAAAGGTTAGGTTTTCAGATATGTGTAAATCAAATCTGAAGAAAAACAGCGCCACGGCCGCGTTATGGCCCGAAGCGTCGTTTGAATAAATTGGCTATTTTAAAATAAATAAAAATAGCGATAAATCATTAAAAACGATATGGAATGAGAAATTTAGAAATTAACTGGAGGTTGGCTAAGTCGAATAGATTCCTAGGTTTTGATCTGATGTTGGTTTCGGCCTTCGGGGTTAATATTTGGGGAATCGTTCTCTTACCGATTTACGGTTAGTGACTGATGAATTGGAATGAAGCGTGTGTTGTGTTTGTGTAGCACTTTTTAATTACATACGCGAGTTGCTCAGAAAGACCGGGTTTATCCCATTCTGAATAACTTAATCGACGATAAGAAATCAAAGATGAAGACGGTGGTCGAAGACCGGAGATCTTCATCTCGTTTGGACGGTAATTGATGTCCTGATTGGGAGGCATCCCGAAATATGGATAATGAGTGGTGAACGTCCAGGCGTACGTGGAGATCGATGGGTTTGCGAGGTATATAGTGCCTCCGTTTTCGTTCAGACACAGAATGAACTTGTAAATGGACTGTGTGTCTGACACTGGATTTTATTCTGTGTTGATTGATCTCTATTAAATATACATCTGTTTAGCGGCGGAGAATTTATTCTTTTGCTTAACGCCCTTCTCTGAGACGCACGAGCTCAGAGGTTGTATATTGATGGACATCAGTCTCAGGGCATGAATTGCTAGTGTGGCATGCCTAGGTGGCAAATGATCAAGGCTTCTGTTGAAAAGCAAAGTCTTGAGGTGATGATCAAAGCACCGCCTGTGTGGTGTAGCTTTGTGTATAACGTGAATTCGCGAACCTCACACCCCGGTATGAGCCAGAAACGGGAGAGGACCTCAGGGAGGACATGCGTTTCTTTCTACCTAGAGGTGGTGTCGGTGCTTAAACTGGCTGACATTTATATTATTTTCACCTATGTGGTTGTTGCTGTTGCGAGGCGCCTCAGATATATCGGTCGATCCAGGACCGATGGAGTCATTCATTGGCTCATTTGCGCCCCATAGGACGGGGAGACGTACTGTTCAGGCATAATAATCCACATCGTTGGACCGGCCCTGACGATCCAAGGGTCACTCTAGCTCTGATCCTGATACATGGTAGGCTAGATTGTCTCGAAGTTGGTAAGGACTATCTTTTGCCTTGGTTCATGACGGAAATCCAATTTCCAAATACGTGATGGTGCGGTTTTTATTGTGTGTATATATATATATATATGTGGTGACATGATATATGGTACCCATGCCGTCTATGATTGATAGTTATGATTCGAAATTGTTTTTGAAACATGTAAACACTAGTAATAATATCAAATGCTTTTGTTTTATTCGCATCAAGCATATTTTGGCCATTATAAGGTAAAACTCTATCCTCCGTTTTGCGTTGCATTGTGTGATGGGAATTGAGTCTTATAATGGCTTCATTTTTATAAAAAGCATTGCGATGTTTAAAAGAATTATTTGTTTTAAAGCACTGGCAATCCAATGGAGTAAACCCGTTCCACGAAAGTGGCATGGTCCTGTGATTAGCCATATTATAAATGTGTTAAGTAGATTTCTCATACCAGTCCCATGACTGACTCGTAGTTTGTTTCACTTGCAAACTCGGGTGCCCCTTTTCTACATGGGCAACCTTGTATTCAGGTTATTAGCAGGCTTTTTCTGGATAGCTGGAGCTGAAGATGGATTCTATCATTTATCTCTTTTTATGCTGTTCAGCTCCTATTGTACATATTATGTATGTTTCCGCTGTAGACATTTATGTACAGTTGAACTGTATTTGTACTAAGTATGATCCTGTATACTGTGTAACTCTGATGATTACGTTTATCCAGTATATTCTTTTGTTCATTATCTGGTGTATTTATTTATTTCTGTTATGCTATTATCTGTTTTTATGTTATATTCCAAAGATTACCCTTGACACCGTCAGTACAGGTTTTGGGGTCGTCACATTTTGTGTCCATCCAAAGATGGACATAAAAATCATAATTTTATTCTTCATTGAATATTATTTTAAAATATTCATTATTTTAAAATATTCTTTATTTTAAAATATCTCTATTTTAGAATTTTCTTCATATAAAATATATTCTGAATCGGGATGCGACTAAATCAATTACCATATAATTTCAGTTATACGGATTTCATACATCGCGTGTATTAAACAATAATGATAAATAATCATTAAACAATCCATTCACATCCAGAGTGAAATTAATAATTGTGTGAGCATTAAAATAAATAAATAACGCTCATCACAGACTGTCAATCCATCGATTGACATACAACTAAATATTGGGACTAGTGTATAACGAATATCATCCCAATACCCGTGTGGGGTTTTCAAACAACAATAATTCGTTTAGATAAATCATTGGTCAATAAATCTAACCAATTATAATTCGATTTGAATTATTTTCTATATAACGAATTTTCACTGTTTAAATTATAAATGGATATTTATAATTTAATTTCAACTGCCATATTAATATTAATATTATTATGATAATGTTTTAATCTAGCACAAATCATATTTTTAACATACGACCAATTTTCTAATATTGCTAACATAACAACGATAATGTTTTAATCTTTAAAATATTTTGTATTTCTAACTAATGATCATTTTAATCATTTCTACATGCATTATAAAAATGTAAATTTTATCATTGATATATTTTTATTTCAACATTACATTCCCTAACAAAATGATAATTTTATTTTAACATGACATTATTCTAAATAAATTACATTTTAATTCACATGACTTTATTCTAAATAAATGACATTTTTAATTCACATGACATTATTCTAAATAAATGTCATTTTTAATTCACATGACATTATTCTAAATAAATGACATTTTTAATTAACGTGATATTATTCTAAATAAATGACATTTTTAATTCACATGACATCATTCTAAATTAATGACATTTTTAACCCACATGACATTATTCTAAATAAATGACATTTTTAATTCACATGACATTATTCTAAAGAAATGACATTTTTAATTCACATGACATTATTCTAAATAAATGACATTTTTAATTAACATGACATTATTCTAAACAAATGACATTTTTAATTAACATGACATTATTCTAAATAAATTACATTTTTAATTAACATAACATGATTCTAACAAAATGATATTTTTAATTAACATAACATGATTCTAACAAAATGATATTTTTAATTAACATAACATGATTCTAAAAAAATGATATTTTTATTCTAACATGTTAAAGATTATATTTTTATCTTACAAAAATATAATTCAACAAATCATCACCACTACGATCAATCAATCAGCCTCAATTTTATACGACACATATTTGTGTTTTATATAGCGTATCATAATAACACAATCACAATCAATTTAAATATATACATATGTATATTTTAAATTGTGAAATCTCACGGTGTAAGTACAACATTTTATGATAATTAAAATAGGTAAAAATCATTATGAAATAAATAACTGTAAAAACATTTTAGTGAGAGAGTTCTCACCTTGATCGGTTTCGAAAATCGTTCAAACAACGATTTGTTTTAACAAAATTAAACAATAGTTTAATTTTATCACAATTCCAACAACGTCCGAATTTGTCCAGATTGGTTTCATGGCGTAGATCTCTTCAGCATGATTCCGGCGCCTCTGAAATCATTTAATTATGTTTTCGCTTGAATGAGATACATGCAATTAAACATTTGAATTACATAATTTGTAAATTAAAAATAATTAATCTATTTAATTACATCATTAAGGGAAGTTAATAACTTTCCTATTCGTTGACGCTCCAGCTAGCCACGTTCAAATCGAACCCAAAAAGCTCCGTCCTTCATCCCCAAAAGCAGCATCGAATGAAGAAAAAATGGATATCAATGTGACGCTTGAGATAAGAGGACATCAAGGAATTTTGTTTCACAATTTTAGGAGGCTCGTGTAATTAAAAAAAAATATGAAAAATAGTGGGTCTTTTCATGTTGAAGAAAGAAGAAGGCGGTGACCATTAGTTTGACCAGAGAAAGAAATTAGGTTAGGATTTGGAAGTGTTTAGAATGTTATATAGTAGGAGGAAATAATAATTTTTTTTGATTATATATATATATATATGTTTTATTCCTTACTTTTCTCTCTTAATATGTTGTATGTTACAAAGGAAATAAATTGGCTGAGGTGGCGTATTTATTTCTCATTTCTTATTTTCATCACTTACATTAGTTAAAAATTATATTTTTAATTAACTAATAACTACTCTATAGCATGTACATTTTATCTATTCTATATATACGTTAAAAATTTTATTTTTAACGAATCAACATTTATTTCATTACCCAAATGTGTCACTTCACATATAATAGGTTACCAAATTAAATTAGCTGACTAGGCATGATGGGACAATATTTATTTTTCATTCAAATTTTAAAAGTAAATAACAATGAGAGAGAGAATAAACGGAAAGAAATGAATGCTAGATTAATTAATTAATGGTAATTGTTAGAAAGTTTGCAACTTTTCAAATTTAAAAACATATAGTATTAAATATCATGTGTTATTACATAGATAACATAAAAAGTTTTACGGTATTATTATTTATTATTATTATTATTATTATTATTATTCTCGCAATGAATGACACGCCTCTAATTTCCATTGATTATGATTTCAAATTTTATTTATTTATTTTATGAAGGAGGTGACTTTCCCTTTTTTTCTTTATTTGGTTATATATTTTACTTTATCCCTCACTTGTGTCTCTACATATGTAGCAGGTTACAAGTGAAATAAATTCGTTGACAAGACATGTCAATCTAATCAGCATTTATGTCTTATTCGAAATTCAAAAGAAAATTACATAAGGAAAGAGAATAACGGAAAGTAATGAATGCATAACTTATTGTTTAATGCTAAATGTTAAAAAGTATGTGACTTTTGAAATTTCAATCACATAATATTACATATCATATGTTAAACATTTTGAATAGATAATTGTTAAAAGTTTTATGATATTTTATTTTTCTTCTGAATATAAAAAACATGATATAAAATATAAGGAAAATACATACATATATACGAAAGAAGACACATGAAAATATAATGTTGGGAAAGAAATTATTATATTGGAGGAAAGAAACAAATGCATATTAATGAAGAAAGGAGGACATTTAAAACAAATGTAAATATTCACAATCCAAAATAAATAAATTAACGAACGTTACACTTTGGATAGACAAGGAATGTATTAAAGCGGATGGCTAAAGATATACACATGTATGTTGTCATAATTTATTTCATTTAGAATCCACATATTATTTTAAATCAACCTATCAGCATATATTTATAAATCTCATTAATAACATCCTAATTTTTATTTGAAAACAATTTTTTTCTTTTTAATCTAATAATGGATTTTTTAAATTCTAACACATTTTCTAACAAAATTTCCTTAAAATAAATTTTTAAATTGGTTTTGATTTTCCGGGTTATTACAATCTCCCCCACTTAAAATCTTTTCGTCCTCGAAAAGGAAGAGAGCTGAAAGTTGCTTTACTAACCAACTCAATTTCATTCTTTTATTGGTTTCAATAATTTTATTAGTTGAAATAATTGTCAATCGATTAGTTGATTAGCTTTTCAAATATATATAACTTTCATATATTCAAAAATCATATTTTCTAAGATTGGATTTTATATATAATCACAAATATGTCAATTATAAACTTGTTACTCTCAACTCATTCTAAGGCATTTCTAACCCCATCGCTAACGAGTCTTCTCATTCTAGGATATTACTGATCCTATCTATAATGAGTATTCTTTTATAGGACATTACTAATCCTACCTCTGACAAGTCTTTTGTTCAGTTCTAACGAGTTGTACCCCAAAGACTTGAGTTAACCAGAGCTCCGATACCACATGTAATGACCCGAAAATCCCCCTCGCGGTAAATTGCCGGATACACTAACTTTGGGCACACAACACATCAGAACAAATAACAGAAGACTTTTATTAACATTATAATAATGTTATGTCAGAGTACATAATATCAGAGTACATCGAATAAATAATAATAATAATACAGTGGAAGATTAATTTACAATAAAAGAACACAATGCAGCGAAAGACTATCATTGCTCTGGACACAACTTTAAGCTTCGATCCAGAATCCTTCCTAATAAATAGATATCTGCAAAACAAGCCACTCGACTACCCGTGTGGAAAAGAGGGCACCCGAGTTTGCAAAGTGAAACAAACTACGAGTCAGTCATGGGACTGGTATGAGAAATCTTACTTAACATATCTAACAATAATAAGGCTAATCACAGGACCACGCCGCTAATGTGGAACAGATTTACTCCATTGGATTGCCAGTGCATAAATAAAGTAAATCGTTTAAGATAACGCAATGCTTTTTAGAAAATGAAACCATTATAAGACTCAAGTCCCATCACACAATGCAACGCAAACCGGAGGATAGAGTTTTACCTTATAGTGGTAAAAAATGCTTGATACGATAAAACGGATTTGATATTATTATCAGTGTATATATATTTCAAAAACATTTCAATCATAATATATCAATCAAAGATGGCATAGTTACCATATATTATGTCGCCATACTAGTTATACAATCAAAACCGTATGGTGTCGTATTGGAAGTTGGATTTCCATCATAAAACAAGGCAAGAGATAGTCCTTACCGAATTCGAGACAATCTAGCCAACCATGTCTCAGGATCAGAGCTCGAGTGACCCTTGGATCATCAGGGCCGGTCCACAAATACTTTAGTGGATTAGTTATGCTTGAACAATACGTTTCCCCGCCCTATGGGGAGTAAATCTGAGCCACTAGGGACTCAATAACCGAGGCACCTCATTCCATCATCCACATAAGTAAAAATGTTTGGGCTTGTAAAACCCTAACACCACTTCTAGCTAGAAAGAAACGTATATCCTCCCTCCATTCCTTCCTCCCGTTTCTGGTTCATACCGGGGTGTGAGGCTGGCGAATTATCGCTACATAAAGCTATGTTAAATAAAGATGCGTTTTGATCATCAACCACAAGGCTCTGCTTTTCAACAAAAGCCTTGATCATTTGTATCTTAGCATGCCACATTGTCAATCCATACCATACCATTGATTTTTTGCCAATATATAACCTCTAAGCTCGTACGTCTCAAAGAAGGGTGTTAAGCAAGAGAATAAATTCTCCGCCACCAAACAGATATATATTTAGCAGAGATCAACAAATACAGCATAAAGGAATACAACGTCAGACATATCATCCATTTACAAGTCCGTTCTGGGTCTGAACGGAACCGGAGACACCTTATTCCTTGTCCCATATGTCCAATATAGGAGAGAGGTTCTCGCATATCCATCGATCTCCACATACGTCTGGACGATCACCCCTTATTACCTTGTCTAGGGATGCCTCCCAATCAAGACATCAGTAATCATCCAAACGATGTGAAGATCTCTGGTCTTCAACCACCGTCTTTATCTTCAACTTTTAATCGTTGTAGCAATTATTCAGAATGGGTTAAACCCGGTCTTTCCGAATAACTCGCGTATTTTATAGTCAATAATTAAGTGCTATAGAAGAACATCATACGCCTCATTCCAATTTAGAATATTATTTTAATAAAATATTCACATTATTAGGGCAAGGTTCCCATTAATTTTATCAAAGATAAATTCTTTTAAATTTATTCTTTGATCTTCTTTTTAAAGATTCATTAAAACTCCAATTTGATTTTAATATCAAAAATCATCACTTCATGATTATTCAAGTTTAAGAAATTAATCATGTCTTTAACTGGGTTACAGAACCAATGTCATTTAAAACACAGTTCATGATAAAACCGAAATCATCTTCCATTAAATATAGAATTTTCACAGAAATCAAATCAATATATAATCAATACAAATTTCCGTATCAAACTAATAATATACATGGAATAACGGCAAAGCCTTTCAAATTCCATATATAATAACAGTCTTCTTTTACAGAAGCTCATCTCGATCATTACCAAATCGAATTCCATTCAATTCCAATTTCTTCTGTTAAATTGGAAAACTTTATTTTGGGAAAATTCCATTAAATCTAAATAAAAAGATTTATAAATTTCAAATCATATCTTCATTGTTAATTGGGTTGAAGAACGAATGTCGTTGAAAACACAGTTCATAATAAACCCAATTCACATTTCATTTTATTCCAATTACTAAATATAATTGGAAACTCTAATAATTTTAATTAAAATATTTATTCTTTTCATACGCGGTTTTAAGAACAATGTCATTTAAGACACCATTCACGACAAACCCAAAAATCCATTTTGTCTTATTTAATTCCAGTTAAATATTAATTGGAAAACTTCATTAAATCTAAATTTAAAGATTTATTCTAGTTAATAACTAGTTCATTTCGATAAAAATATATTTTTATCTTTACTACATGGATTTTTTCATCAAAAATCTTTCCAAATTACTAATTATGATTTTACATAATTTTTCCATAGTTTTAACATTTTTATAAAGGCCCGTACAGTCGGTTTCCAATAACGGCCACCGAACTGCATCAATAGCGACCTTTTTCAAATTTAATTTGGACATAATTCCAAATCTAACCATTAGATTTCAAAAATATTATATTCATTGGAAAACTCTTATCGATACGAACCCAACGGTTCCGGATTTAGGAGAATCCGACGGTCGGATCTCCCGTTACGCCTTAATTGTCGAAATTCGTGAACGATCGCTGCGCGGCGCATTCTATTCAGGCCATTAAATATATATATATATATATAATATTATTTATATATCATCGATTTCTATTTAAAACGTATTTATAAAATATTTATAAATTCATTTAAAATGATTTTAACTTCACTTTCAATTTTAAAGCAAAATTGAATATTCTATATTTATATCATATTAAAATATTAATGTTTTCAAAATATTATATTTTGGAATCCCTTCTTTTTGATGTTCATTATAAAGTGAATGAAATCGATCGATAAACCCGTTCGGGTTAAAATAACGTTTGCTACTTAATTCGGCTTCACATTTTTATATTTTTGTGTCCATCCAAAGATGGACATAAAAATCATAATATTATTCTTCATTAAATATTATTTTAAAATATTCATTATTTTAAAATACTCTTTATTTTAAAAGATTCTCTATTTTAAAAGATTCTCTGTTTTAAAATATTCTTTATATAAAAGATATTCTGAATCGGAATGCGACTCAACCAATTAGCATATAATTTCAGTTATATGGATTTTATACATCGCATGTACATAACAATAATGATAAATAATCATTAAACAATCCATTCACATCCAGAGTGAAATTTATAGTTGTGTTAGCATTACAATAAATAAGTAACGTTCAACACAGACTATCAATCCATCGATTGACATACAACTAAATATTGGGACTAGTGTATAACAAGTATCATCCCAATACCTGTGTGGGGTTTTCAAACAACAACAATTCATTTAGATAAATCAATGTTTAATAAATCTAACCAATAATAATTCGGTTTGAATTATTTTCTATGTAACAAATTTTCACTATTTAAATTATAAATGGATATTTATAATTTAATTTCAACTGCCATATTAATATTAACATTATTATAATAATGTTTTAATCTGGCATAAATCATATTTTAACATACGACCAATTTTCTAATATTACTAACATAAAAATGATAATGTTTTAATCTTTAACATGTTTTGTATTTCTAACTAATGATCATTTTAATCATTTCTACCTGCACTACAAAAATGTAAATTTTATCATTGACATATTTTTATTTCAACATAACATTCCCTAACAAAATGACATGTTTATTTTAACATGGCATTATTCTAAATAAATGACATTTTTAATTCACATGGCGTTATTATAAACAAATGACATTTTTAATTCACATGACATTATTCGAAATAAATGGCATTTTTAACTAACATGACATTATTCTAAATAAATGACATTTTTAATTAACATGACATTATTCTAAATAAATGACATTTTTAATTAACATAACATGATTCTAACAAAATGATATTTTTAATTAACATAACATGATTCTAACAAAATGATATTTTTAATTAACATAACATGAATCTAACAAAATGATATTTTTATTTTAACATGTTAAAGATTATATTTTTATCTTACCAAAATATAATTCAGCAAATCATCACCACCACGATCAATCAATCAACCTCAATTTTAAACGATACATATTTGTGTTTTATATAGCATTTCTTAATAACACAATCACAATCAATTTAAATATATACATATATATATATTTATATTTATATATATATATATTTATTTTTATTTTAAATGGAGAAATCTCACAGTGTAAGTACAACATGTAAAAATAGATAAAAATCATTATGAAATAAATAACTGTAAAAACATTTTAGTGAGAGAGTTCTCACCTTGATCGGTTTCGAAAATCGTTTAAACAACGATTTGTTTTAACAAAATTAAACAATAGTTTAGTTTAATCAAAATTCCAACAACGTCCGAATTTTTCTAGATTGGTTTCATGGCGTAGATCTCTTCAGCACGATTCCGACGCCTCTGAAATCATCTAATTCTGTTTTCGTTTGAATAAGTTACACACGATTAAACATTTGAATTACATAATTTATAAATTAAATATAATTAATCTATTTAATTACATCGTTGAGGGAAGTTAATCCCATTCCTCTTCATTGACGCTGCAGGTAGCCTCGTTCAAATCGAACCAAAAAGCTCCGTCCTTCATCCCCAAAAGCAGCATCGAATGAAGAAAATATGGATATCAATGTGACGCTTAAGATAAGAGGACATCAAGGAATTTTGTTTCATGAGTTTAGGAGGTTCGTGTAATAAAAAAAAATAGTGGGTCTTTTTATGTTGAAGAAAGAAGAAGGCGGCAACCATTATTTTGACCAGAGAAAGAAATTTGGTTAGGATTTGGAAGTGTTTAGGATGTTATATAGTAGGAAGAAATAATAATAATTTTTTTGATTATATATATATATATTCCTTTCTTGTCTCTCTTCATATGTTGTATGTTACAAAGGAAATAAATTGAGACGACCCGAACTTCCCCGGTAAGGAAAGCACGGATAGAATTGAGGACAAGGCAAAATAGAACGCAGACGGAAGAACATTTCATTGTTATTACAACAATTCCATCAGATACAAGAATATACAGAGTATAAATAAATAAAATTACATTCAACAAATATCAGAGATTTAAATTACATTTAAATACATTGCAGCGGAAAACAATACAAAAGCACAACTAGAAGTAATGCACGGATACAGAGCTTTCCGAGCATCGTTCCAGCTGTAAATCAGGACCATGTGGATATAAATCTGCAAAATCAAAACTACTAGCTGCCCATGTAGAAAATAGGGGCACCCAGAGTTTAGGTTAAAACAATAAACTCCAGGTCAGTCATGGGACTGGTGTGAGAACTAAAACAGTTACTAATCTTTATTTTAAAGTTTGGTATATCAAGGGACCACGCCGTATGACACGGAACGGGTTTCCTCCCAAGAATACCATTGAATAGAACAAACAGCGCAATGCTAAATAAAGAAAAATGAAGCTGTAATAAGACCCAGGTCCCATCACACAATGCAACGCAAGCCGGAGGATAGGGTTTTTACCTTATAACAACCAAAGCATGCTTGATACGTTTAAAACACATTATTTGATACTATTATAGGTGTATAGTGTCAAAACAATTTCAATCATAAATATCAATCATAGGCGGCATGAATGACCCATACCACTATGTCGCCATACTAGGTTCTACAAATAAAACCGCACTATCACGTATTGGAAATTGGATTTCCGTCATGAGCCGAGGCAAGGGGCAAGCTCCTCTCCGCGTTCGAGACACTCTAGCAAATGTCTCAGGACCCCACTCTGATCCTTGGATCTTCAGGGTCGGTCCTCTCTTACTTTTGAGGATTAATTATTCCTGTACACACGTTTTCCGGTCCTTACAGACCTATATCTGAGGCGCCTCATATACAACAACCACACAGGTGAAAAGTATATAAATGTCAGGGCTGGTAGGTCACTGACACCACCCTAGCTAGAAAGAAACGTCGTGCTCTCCCTGCAGTCACTATCCCGATTTTGACTCATACCGAGGTGTGAGGCTCGCGAATTCATGTTATACACAAAGCTATGTCACACAGACCGTGCTTTGATCATCAACCACAAGACTTTGCTTTTCAACAGAAGCCTTGATCAATTGCCACTTACGCGTGCCACACGGGTAATTCACTCCATGCGACTGATGGCCATCGGTATACAACCTCTGAGCTCGTACGTCTTAGAGAAGGGCGTTAAGCAAGAGAATAAATTCTCTGCTGCCAAACAGATGTATATTTAATAGACATCAATCAACACAGAATAAAATCCAATGTCAGACACACAATCCATTTACAAGTTCGCTCTGGGTCTGAACAAAACCGGAGGCACTTTCCTCGCATATCCATCGATCTCCAAGTACGTCTGGACGATCACCAACTGTTTCCCTCATCTTGGGTGTACAGCCCAATCAAGATCATCAGTAATCACCCAAACAATGTGAAGACTTCCGGTCTTCAACCACCGTCTTCATCTTCGACATCTCGTCGAATCGGTTATTCAGAATGGGTATAACCCGGCCTTTCTGAATAACCCACGTATATAATAAACAAATGTTACACAAATACAACGAACGCCTCATTCCAATTCAGAATATTCTTTTATTCACTAAATCACATTCTTAGGGAAAGGTTCCCATTAATTTTATCCAAGATAAATTCTTCTAAATTTATTCTTTATTCTTCCTTCGGATATCATTTCAAACCATATCATGATTTTCCAAACTAGTCCGGATTAGCGAAGCACACCGAAGTAATTATTTATTTTATTTCCCAACCCCAACCTATTCATCCCATGGAGCAAAACTGGTAATACTCCATACCTAACACCACGGTGTTATCGGTAAAATTAATTACCATTTCACGTTCAAATCTAATTAAAGATTTAACTATCGCTTTGGAGCAAAACTGGTGATACTCAACTCTCGATCCCTTTTCAGATTTGATAATTTAGATTATCAATTCACATTGTTAATCTAATTAAAGATTCATTAAAACTCCACTTAGTTTTAATCTTCTCAAAAATCAATATTCTGTCTTTAACTGGGTTAAAGGACAAATGTCATCTAAAACACGATTCACGATAAACCCAAATCATATTTGATATTAAATACAAGGCTCTGAATAGAAAATATACCGGCTTATATTCAATATCAAATTCTGAAACCAACAAATATCGTATTGGAAATAACGATAGAAAATATATTTTTCAAATTCCCATAACAATATCTGTATAGTCACGAAATTCAACATCGAAATATTCCGAAGATAATTTCGATTCAACTCCAGTCCAATCCACGTATTGGGAATATTGATTATTTTTAAAATCACTTTCAAATTCAATTTATTTATTTCAAAAATAAATTGATTTTAATTCTAGTTCAAAACTAGTTCATTTCGATAAAAATCTATTTTTATCTTTTCAAATATAGAATTTTTCAGCCCAATTTTTCCCAAATCATTTCTTATGATTTTACACAAATTATAGATATTTTTAATAATTTTATCAAGGCCCGTACAGTCGATTTCCATCAACGGCCATCGAACTGCACTTACAATGACCTTTTTCAAATTTTATTTGGACATAATTCCAAATCCAACCGTTAGATTTCAAATTTCAAATATTCATTGGAAAGCTCTTTTCGATACGAACCCAACGGTTCCGGTTTTAGGAGAATCAGACGGTCGGATCTCCCGCAACGTCAATTCGGAGTCAATGGTCGAAATTCACGAACTGTCGTGGCGCGGCGCGTTCTTTTCAGGCCATTATATATAATATATATATATATTATATATATTTCGTCGATTTCCTTTTTAAAACGAATTTTATAAATAATTCTAAATTCGTTTCAAAAACAATTTCAACTTCATCTTCAATTTCAAAATGACTGGATTTCAATTCAATTCGAATTCATTTCAATTTTATTTAATTCGAATTCAAATTCGTTTCAATTCAATTCAAATTCTAATTCATTTCAATTCAATTCAATTTGAATTTACCTTCTATTTAATTCAATTCGAATTCATTTCAAATTGATTTCAATTCAATTTCAGTTCGTTTTAAATTTCATTCAAAACGATTTCAATTCGTTTTTAATTCAATTTCAATTTAATTCAATTTGAATTCATTTCTATTCAATTCAAATTCAAATTCACTTTCTATCCAATTCGGATTCAAATTCATTTTCTATTCGATTTGAATTCATTTCAAATTGATTCAATAAAATTTCAATTTGAATTTTAATCTAATTACATTTGAATTTCACTTCAAAATATTAAATTTTGAAATCACTTTTCAATATTCATTATAAAATGAATAAAATCGATATAAATATCGTTCGCGTCAAAATAACGCATCTCTAATCAACACGGCTTTATATTTTTCAAAAACTTCTTTATTCTATTCAATAAATGAATATTTATTCTATTCAACACATGAATCTATATTTCTTTCAACACTTGACTAATCTCAACAAATGAGTACTGCCAACACATGAATCTTATTTTATAATATTCATTATTTTCCCGATTGGAAAGAGGCCCAATCACTCACTATATAATGTTAATTATATGGATTCCATACAACACATGTATATAATAGCAACGATAACCAATCAACCATCATCCAAAGTGCACCACACAACTGCATAAGCATCAAATATAAATAATCAACGCTTACACAGTCTGTCGACCAATCGATCGACATACAATTAAATAATTGAGATTAGTGTACTCAAATACCATCCCAACACCCGTGTGGGGTTTCAAATCAACCAACACAGATTTTTATTTGTGCAGTTGGGCGATGTGTAAAATTTACCATCCCAATCAATATCAGTCAAATCAGTGTATATAAACAAATCGGCTGATTTGTTTATAAATATTTATTTATTCACTTTCATGTTAAAAATTGTATTTTTAACGATAATTAATTTATTTCAACCATCTACATTTTATTATCGATTTCACATCAACAACACAAACTAATTTCACAACACATCAATCAAACAAACAAGCCGTCCATGGTCTGTGGACGACGGGTGTCGGGTGCTGCTAAGCACCGTCTACATCCTAGTATATATATATAACTAGAAAAAGAAATTTAGAGTGAGAAGTTCTCACCGATAGCTAATCCAATTCAATGACACTTCTAATGTAGGAAATCTTCACTGTTTTCGCCTTTTGTCACTTTCGTTGACCGTAGCCACTACATATATAAAAATCACATTTTTATATTGTTGCTATGTATATAAAAATCATATTTTTATATTGTTACTATATAGATAAAAATTCTATTTTTACTCCGCTACTATATAGATAAAAATTCTATTTTTACATCACTACTATATAGATAAAAATTCTATTTTTACATCGCTACTATATAGATAAAAATTCTATTTTTACATTGCTACCATAAAGATAAAAATTCTATTTTTACATCGCTACTATATAGATAAAAATTCTATTTTTACATCGCTACTATATAGATAAAAATTCTATTTTTACATCGCTACTATATAGATAAAAATTCTAGTTTTACATCGCTACTATATAGATAAAAATTCTATTTTTACATTGCTACTATATAGATAAAAATTCTATTTTTACATCGCTACTATATAAAGGTCATATTTTTGATTCACTACATATATAAAGATCAAATTTTTAACACTTCTATAATGTAAAAATCATATTTTTATCCTTCTACAATATAAAAGATTATATTTTTATCATCGACTAAAGTTATATATTTCAGATCTGATTTTTTTATAATGGTATCTATATTTAAAACTGAAATAAAATCGAAATACATATAAAAACTCACTGTTTATTTCAAATAGGAGGTGGAGGATGGCATTGGACGCTGCTATGCCGGAGTGGGGTTCCATTCAGTGGTGGGGATGGCTCGTCGGTTGGCGGAGGGCGCGGGGAGAGGGCGCAATGGAGTGCGGCGGTGGGTGGTGGACTTTGGAGCGTTGGAGGCGGCGGAGGATAAGGGTTGGGCGCGGTTTCTCGCGAGGTCTGAAGGGGGAGGAGGCGATGGGAGGAGGAGGAGAAGAGGAGGGGAACGGTAGGAGGAGGAGGGGCTCCGTCACGGCGGCGCTGCGCCCGTGGGTGAACGGCGGACATCGATCTCGATTTGGGTTTTTTTCTGAGAAGAAAGTGAACGGGGAAGGGTTAAGAGAGGATAAGGTTTTTATATAATTATATATTTCAATATTTTAATTTTTAATTTTTAATTTATATTGACTTTTCATACGATCTCTAAACGAGGCCCACCGCCTGTCGTCCATAGCTAATTACCCTCATTCTGAACACAATGAGATATGTATCGTAAGCTGATTCGGCTATTACAATCAGTTTTCATTTAAATCAAAGTATAATTCTTTTTATATTCAATTTAAACATACATTTCAAATTACCGAGGCCACATACAGTCTCTAAAAATTACAGAAAAATATTTTCTAGCTTCGTATTGACGATACGGTCCTAACAAAACTAGTTTCGTCGAATTCTGAGACCGTTGGAAAAATGGTCATTTTCCAGTCGATTAAAATCAACTGAAACTGGTCAAACGCGTTTTCCTTTGCCACACTCACATACTGATTCGAAAAATTATGAAATTTGGAATCTAGCAATAATTTGACATCACGGATCCAACAAAAGTGGTTTCGTCGAAATCCGAGGTCGTTTGCAAAATTTCCATTTTTAAGGGCCTGAATTCCATAGCGACTATTCAGAATTTTCAACTGGACATATCTTTTGATTCCCGCTATGAAATTTCGATTTTTCAGATTCGTTGGAAAGATATTCTCAAATAGACTCTAATATTTTTGGTTTCACTAAAATTCGGATTGTTTTGCACCCGGTACATTCAATTGAAGTTTGAAATCGAATTATCGAACTACCGCGCCATTTTCAATTCCTTATATAATTATATATAATTATTTATATTCTAACGACGACGTATATAATATATACGTTCGAATTCTATTCAAAATAAATTTTCCGTCGATATTATTTAAAATAATTCATTTTAAATGTTCAAAATTCGCTAAAATTGCCGAAATAAAAATTTTAAACTGGCCCAGAATTTACGGGTTGTTACATAAATTGGCTGAGGTGGCGTATTTATTTATCATTTCTTATTTTCATCACTAACGTTAGTTAAAAATTATATTTTTGATTAAGTAATAACTACTCTGTAGCATGTACATTTTATCCATTCTATATATACGTTAAATTTTTTATTTTTAACGAATCAACATTTATTTCATTACCCTAATGTGTCTCTTCACATATAATAGGTTACCAAATATAATTAGCTGACTAGGCATGATGGGGCAATATTTACTTTTCATTCAAATTTCAAAAGTAAATAACAATCAGAGAGAGAGAATAAATGGAAAGAAATGAATGCTAGATTAATTATTTAATGGTAATTGTTAGAAAGTTTGCAACTTTTCAAATTTAAAAACATATAGTATTAAATATCATGTGTTATTACATAGATAACCTTAAAAGTTTTACAGTATTATTATTTATTATTATTATTATTATTATTCTTGCAATTAATGATAAGCCTCTAATTTCCATTGAACATGATTTCAAATTTTATTTATTTATTTTATGAAGGAGGTGACTTTCCTTTTTTTCTTTATTTGGCTATATATTTTACTTTATTCCTCACTTATGACTCTACATATGTATTAGGTTACAAGTGAAATAAATTCATTGACATGACATGTCAATCTAATCAACATTTATGTCTTATTCAAAATTCAAAAAAAATTACGTAAGGAAAGAGAATAACGGAAAGTAATGAATGTATAACTTATTGTTTAATGCTAAATGCTAAAAAGTATGTGACTTTTGAAATTTCAATCACATAATATTACGTATCATATGTTAAACATTTTGAATAGATAATTATTAAAAGTTTTATGATATATTTTTTTTCTGAATATAAACAACATGATATAAAATATAAGGAAAATACATACATATATACGAAAGAAGACACATGAAAATATAACGTTGGGAAAGAAATTATTATATTGGAGGAAAGAAACGAATGCATATTAGTGAAGAAAGGAGGACATTTAAAACAAATGTAGTTATTCACAATCTAAAATGAATAAATTAACAAACGTTACACTTTGGATAGACAAGGAATGTATTAAAGCGGATGGCTAAAGATATACACATGTATGTTGTCATAATTTATTTTATTTAGAATCCACATATTATTTTAAATCAACCTATTAGCATATATTTATAAATCCCATTAATAACATCCTAATTTCTATCTAAAAACAATTTTTTTCTTTTTAATCTAATAATGGAATTTTTAAATTCTAACACATTTTCAAACAAAATTTCCTAAAAATAATTTTTTTGATTGGTTCTGATTTTCCGGGTTGTTACATTAATGTTGAAATTTACCAATCAAAATTGCTAGATTAGATCCTATGATGATCCGAATGAAAAAAGACATACCATGATGTATATCTAGGTGAAAACAAAATGAAATGGTGAAAGTAAGATCAAATAAACTCATATACTCGATTGAATCCGTGTGAGAGACGCTTATCACTCACCAAGTCTTCAAATTAGCTTTAAAATGATGATGGTCTACAAATCCGGACATCGAAGAACGATCTTCAAATTCAAACCCAATTTGATGCGATCTACTCTCTTGATGTTGATCTAGCCTTCCTTGATTTGGATATTTAATCTTCTAATGTAGATCTAAGATTTTAATGGAGGAGAGATGTATTTGATTGGAGTAGGGAGAATCTCAAACCCCAACCAAATAAGAAATGAAGAAAGTAAACTATTGTCCTTGCCTCTACCCTCTATTTATAGCCATCTAACAAGCCCACTAATGGGCCTTACAAAATCAGCACACACTAATGGTTAGTCAACCGGTCCAGAAATTGTGTAACACAAAAAAAATGATTCCTCCTAAACCGTTGAACCAAGTCTTCAATGGGACTTCTCTACGGAATTGGAAATATCATTTCCTTTCCAATGAAATCGATCTCAGCACCTGATTCGGTCCCAGTCAAAAGTTATGCCCTATACAAAACTGACATGGGCCAAACGATCACAAATAAATTGATAGAAATTATAAAAATGCCTCTGTAACGACCCATAAAAGTTTGGCAATTTAATTATAAATTTAATTAAGACTCAATGTTGAAATGAGTATTTATATTGGGTTTTACCAAAATTTTGGAATTTAATCTATTTTTGATTTAATTATTTGTGTTTACCGGTTTACAATATCTTAACTTCCTATGTTAAACCATTTTATCGCACTTGTCTTCTTATTTCAATTATGCTAACATATATTTGACTTGCCTATTTTATACTTAAAGCATTTATTTTATCCAAAATAATTTTACGGTTTTAATTTAAGTAAGGTTTCTAAATTTTCTTATACGGAACCATTTTATTCTGTTTCTAATATTTAAAGCTTTTATCTTATCTATATCTCTTGTTTGTATTTTCTCCTAAATCTGAAAATCAGTCCCTCAGATATTAAGATTGTTATATGGTTGTTATATCCCAAATTTGTAAAATGGGTGTAATTGTAAAACTCATGTATATTGTCCTTTTTAATCTAAATGTATATTGAATTTTTAGGCAATGCAGAACACAAAGAGATGGTTCTAGTCATTTATTTGCACTAGAATATAAAATAGTTAAAATTAATAAATTAATATATATAGAATGATAGGAGATAAATATGGGTAATAAGTGCATTAATTCACAAACACACATACTTTATTCGTCCAAAACATGTGTAATAAATGCTAGTTATCGTTACTAAATAGGTAAAGGTTTAGGTTAGGTTGGAATTTGAAATGTTCTCCATTTATTATGGTTATATGTTACTATTAATTGTGATAAATGGAATGTTAACAATTATAACCATGTAGTTTTGAGATAAGTAAATGTGATAATAAATTACTATGAAATTAGTGTGTTTAGCTTTATATAATTTTATTCTTTGTCTGTTCGTGCTCCTTTGTATTTTTTTCCTAACATTCTTCTTTTCGATTACATTACTTGTATTTGACAAATTTTAGCCTTTTAATTTTGCTGTCTTACTTAACATATTTATCTGTTTCAACTCAAATCTATTTGTGTTGTAAACCATTGTATTTACCGATTTTATATTAGAAATATCTATTTTGAACGTAGTATTCACTTTGGAATTGAAAATACTTTTGTAAATTTATTTTTATAATGTAACATTTTAGCATAATTTACACCATTAACAAATTTGAATATTCAATATTGGAATTCTTTTATTGTTTAATAAATGTGATTTGTAGTATTAGATAATTTGGATATGTTGTATGCTTTCCATGAATTTGTTTCAAGTATGAACGCTATATAAAACAAATATCATCCCCCTTCGTTGTCCTTGAATGCATCATTTATTTCTTTCCTTCAATTTACCAATTTCTTTCCTTTTTTTTTAATAAGCTTGATGCCTGCAACTCGTTTAGGAATAAATTTTCAGTTACCATAGCTAATACCACCATTTCCAATTCAAAATATTTATTACCTTATATTTTTTTCAATTTATTGTATAGACCATTACATCCATTGTAATTGTATTCAAACAATATCAATTTAGGCTCATATATGAACATGCCTATTAAATAAATTCATTTACTGTGTTTCCTTTTTAACAGATTTATATACCTTTTATTACTTGAATGTCCATGCTTGATACCAACACACCGTATTTTTCCCTAAACCCTAGCATATACTTTTTGAGCCGCCACTCCAAATTTTTAATGGCCGATAAACAACGAAACTAATCCCTCATCCAAACACAGTTCAAGCCATGATATCAGAAATTTTCAAAGTGAAACCGCTAGAGATTTTCTCCTCCTCAATGTTATACGGATATGATGAATTCCCATTTCCTGTTTCGCTCGAATTCCAGGCCTATAGCTGCCGACATTGGAAGAGGATTGCAAGGCGTGGGGATTGTTGGATCTAGATTAACCCTAGAGGGGGGTGAATAGGATTTATTGCAAATTATCGTAGAGTTCAAATATTACGGGATATTAAACACTCACAGATCACAGAATATAGCTGAAATAGAAATGCAGAAAAGTAAATGACACAAGATATACCCAGCTTCGGCAAAATCCTGCCTACTGCTGCATTCCTAAGGTTTCTACTAGATGATAGAATAGATCCCGCATAGAAGAGCATGTACACTCGCGAACCCCTCGCTCCTATTCTAACTCTACGCTCAAAACCCTAGACTGGTCTATATCCACTAGACCAGATTTTCCCCTAGTTTTACAAACACTAGTAAACTGTCAGTTAACGCCTAACTGAATTCCCTAGAATTTTACAGACTCTAGAAAACTGTTTTGACAGTTTACAGATCAAATAAAAAAACAACACAAAAGAAATTAAAAACACAATGAAACCCTAGGAGATTAATAATAAAGGTCATCCCCTTTTATATTTCAACTTGGCCGGCCACTTCACAAATTTGTTGCCCCCTTATTTTAACCCGATCACTTTGTCTCTGAGGAAATAAAAATGGCGGCGACACTAGGGTTTTCCCAATTCTTCCCAAATCCAGATTGATTCAACGATGAAACTGACTCAATGGTGCCTTGAATCGAAGGATGCTTTCAGTGCTTTTATGGCTTTAATCAATCGGTTTGGGGTTTTTCTCTAGCAGTCGAAACCCTAAAAATTTGTGAGTAATTTTATCTTGAATTCTTTGATTCGTTCTTTTTGGATTTCTCTACATTATTCTGTCAGTGATGATTGGTGTCTAAATATAGGGTAATCGAAACCCTAAAAACTCAGATTTCTATTATGTGACTTGGCTTGATTTGCGTTGCTTTCCTCATTTGTTCCTCGACTTAAATTAGTTGCGTGAATGATAATTGTTGCCTTAAAAAATTATGAACAATGGTTGAAAATGGCATGAGTCATCCGATTGATTTTTTACCCATAAATGCATTGACTATTTCCTTTTATACTCTTTGCCATGATTTATTCTTTGCCAAATACATTCCATCGAATTTAATCTACCCATTTTGAACTGTTGCTATATTTGATATATGCCACATAACCATTTGCTCTTTTCCTTTCTGGCTTTGATAGAGATTGAAATAGAATTTTGTTACCTGATTTTGCTCAATTTTGAATGTGTGATGACAAAAAACTGAAAACAATTGATTTCGAAGTTATTTCTTTCCAGAAACTTGCTTGCCCCAATTTTAAAATATGGCCAAATCTGTTTTGTGTGATTGAATCTGCTGTGAGTCGCTTTGGAAATTATTTTGAAATCAAAAAATGATTTCTTTCCTTGTTTAAATCTGGAACCGAAATGAAATTTTCTTGCCATAAATTGAGAAATAAAATCTTTAAAGAAGCTTTATCTACACTCTCTTGCCATGCCATATGTTAATTGCATTACTGAACTAATCCATCACCATTTGTACATCTGTGGCCATGCATTATTCACTGTGTATGTTGCTTCAGTACACATACATGTACACTTGATTGTTTCTTCAAACTTGCTGCCTTGTGAATACCATGAACACCCCATTTTTGCTGTATGTACTCTCTCATACACAGTGAATTGATCATGCTGATTCTACTTGCAAACACACTTGTGTTCTCTGAATACTTGTTGCCTTTTTGAATGTTGTAGACATCACCGTAGTTTGCTGAACCTTTTAGAATCTTACTCTTGCCATTCCAGTTCTCTGCTATGCACCATTATATGTACCTGTGATAGTTATGCTATTCAACTTGCCACATTGTATTTGCATGCTAACTTGTCTGGTCATCAACACTCATGTATAATCTGCCATGCTCCATTCTTGTACATGAATGTGTACTTGGCTGCCCCCGAATGAATTCATAAATGCTGAGTTATTGTGGCTCCATTTTGCTTGGCCTCACACTGTTATACTTGTGTGTATATTATGTTACTTGCTGCTGGTTATATTGTACATTTATGCAGTACACATCACTTGCACATGTACATATCCTTCACTGATGCGTCGTCACTTGAACTGCTGTAGTTTTGAACTTGCTGAATCATGTTATTGTGCCATGCTGAACCTGCTTACTTTGAATCTGCCATATCATATTTGTCGTTTGCTTTGTATATTCTTGTTGCACCATCTCTTTGACACGAACTTGACTACATGTGCCAACTTTGACTTGTTTGCATATTTGTATTACTCCATTCCTGCCATGTTGCCTGTCATGCTCTTTTGTGCTGAATAATGTATTCATGTGCATGCTTGTTTTGATCAATGCATTGAGTTTGGTTCCTTTGTTGTTTTGTGCTTGTGCTCGACCACTTGTATTTGCTTTGTACTTTGAGATGTGTTGACTTTGTTTTCATGTGCACTAAGTTGAGAAGGTCCACGTGGCTACTCCTCAGTTGCACACTGAATTGGCGTGGCAGTGCACACGTGTATATATATACGCATGTGTATATGCAGCCATTCAGAAAATTTCCTGTCCCTGTACATATACAAACTGTCTGCCTAGACACAGATGAATCAGATCAAGTCATGAAAAATGATGAGAAACACACCGAAAATCTGAGGCAAATAAATTTTCAAAATAAAAATAAAAATTATATTTGCATGTGTTCAGTATTATTTCTATTGCAGTGTACTGTGTGTTTATTTCATGTGACAGGTATAAAGACTAGACTGACGAAGGACTGTGAAGACAAAAGACTGAAGATAAGAAGAGTGACACTATGTCTGTGTAAATGTATACGAATCTATGTAAATGAAATTGTATATATGAAATGTAAGCTGAGTGAATGTATGAGTGTTGTAGTGAGGGGCTGTATATATATATATATATGAATTGTATTGGTGTTTGTAATGAACAAGTTTGATTGAAATAAAATATTATTTTATTGTTGTTCAAACAAATTTGTCTATCGTATATTGTTTATTTACAAGTACAAATTCATGTGAATTATTTAAATAGTGGAGTTATTAAATAGTTGCACTGTTTGAATGTTGAAATAGAATATTCAATTTAAATAAAATACTGTGAATATTTGAATTTCTGTACAGTCGTATTTTATTTAAATATAAATATTATATTCCTATCTGTGATGTACATATGAAACAGTACAGTAGCAAACACATTTATTAATATATATTTGGTTGTTATCATCAAACAAAAATCATATAATTGTGTATACAACACCGTTATATACTACAATATCCCCCTTTTGATGATGACAAACAAATAAAAGATTTTGAGCAAAATAAATGTGTTTGACATTGAATATTGAACTCCTCCTATTTATTAGCCCCCCTACAACCAAACTCCCCCTATACCTGTATAAGAGTGAAACTGAACTGAACAATAATGAATTTTCAAAATTAAAAATATTTATAAAATATTCACTCAAAATCTCAACCCATTCTCCCACTTTTGTTATCATCAAAAGGATTCAGAATTTAAAATATAGATGAAAAATGACTAAATAATATAATTTCAGCATAAGAGGAAGAATGATCATCATAAACCTCAATCAGTCAAACAAAAATCATAATATCCTGAGAACAGGCGGCATATTTCACATTGTAGAGAGTGACTTATTTACGATGAATTTTATATAAAATGGATAGAGTTACAAAAATATGATTTTCTGTTATTTTCAAAAGAATATTATAAATTGAAGCACAAAAACAGTGATGGATTTGGACTATAATTAATAATTCAATTTAAGTGACAAATTCAAATACTCTCAAATCCCAATAACTATCAATCAACAAATCATAATACGTCATAAAATATTAACTTATTTCACAGATTAGAAAGATGGATTGATAGGCTGTTTTTTAAACACCAAGTAGAATTTCAGAATAATTTCAATTTGAAGCACATTATTTCCTTTTATTTTATTTTTTATTTAAGAGCACACTGACCATGCATAACCAGAGCTTGGATTTTTAAATGAGGTCAGTCGCAGCTTAAATTATAAGTTGTCTCATAACCATGCATAACCAGAGCTTGAATTTTTAAATAAGGTTAGAGTCACACTTATGTATTAATTATATATTTTATCATTTTCAGCTTTAAATAGAAAAACTCCTCGGTATATACAACCAATATGAATGATATAAATGTGGTAGCTACAGAAATGGACTGTGAAATAAATTTCTAAATTAATTATATTATGAAATATAACCAACTGTACTGGGATCATTGAAAATTCTCAATTTCACTAATTCTGAATAATAACACAGTCACATTTCCATCACAAATATTTCCACTGTTTATTCAAAGAGAATTTTATAAAATATTAAACTCTCCACATTAATATAAAAGACATGATGGATGGCAGAATGATGATAGATAAAGGAGATGGTTGTGAAATAATTGCCAATTCAAAGATATTATAATAAATGTTCAACCATCATGAAAATCTAAATAAAATCTCCTCTTGTTGTGGAATATACTGCAGTTACAATTCATCACAATTTCAAAATCTGGTAATAATTTTGATGAATTATAAATACAGTTCAATTTGGATATTGATTTCAATTTCTGAATGGATAATCAATAAATAATCTTAAAATTGAAAATCAATTACAAGAGGAAAAATGAAAAGGACTATACAAACCAAGAGGGAAAAAATATATACAAAGATTCAACACTTCTGATACCAATTGGTGTCTCTATTAATGAGGATTGCGACAAGACACAGGAGTCAAACAAGAGTATCACAGATAAAAGAAATTTAATCACAAGGCCCTAGCAGACAAGATGACAAATTAGGCACATTTATCAGAGCAGCAGACAGATCAAAGCAGGTAATTATTTGACAACAGCATTAGGGCAGCAAACAGATCATAAACGAGCAATTTCCAACATATTTTCAAAACAATATCATAGCAGCACAAAAAACAGTTTCAATTCAGACTTGACAGGATGATGGTCACAACAGATTGTTCATGATCCAAGATAAAAAATATCATTCATTTTAAATCATTTGATGGAATATGAAGATATCAGGATTTAATGAATCGATCACACCAGATTATAAATTTTTGATTTGAAATATGTGTGAGATCCAATAAATCAATAGTTTCAAATGATTTTAAACAAATATTCAAGTCAAATAATCATGAAATAATTAAGCAATTCAGGACCAATTTTTTCAAAGAATTTTTAAAAAGAATTATGACAAGCACATGAGTATTTCAGATCATTTACATCAATCTTAAGAGATATTCATGATCCAGAAAATTAAAACATAATTTATTTGAAATCATTTGAATCAATGTCAAAATTTATGATATAATGAATCAGTCACACAAGATTGATAACTTCAAATTTAAGATGTGTGTGATATTCAAAATATCAAGAATTTCAGATGATTTCAAACAAACCAATTTCAACCATAACGATCATGAATAAAGATGAATTTCATGATGTATCACTGATTCAAGACAATTTAAAATATATACAATCCAATCTGAAAATTTCTGAAATTATCACAACTGATAAATAACAGAGTGCTGTAATGAGTATAAATTTTCTAGACTTCCCAAAATGAATTAGAAGAGACTCAAAACAGCAGAGGTATGTGAAATTCCACAAAACTTTCAGATCATCAAAAATTTAGAATTCAAAACAACAGTGTTCTGGATATGACAAGTGACATGACCCGAACTTCCCCGTGAAGGAAAGCGCGGACGACGTTGAGGACAAGACAAAATAGAACACAAACAGAAGAACATTTCATTGTTATTACAACAATTCCATCAGATACAAGAATATAAAGAGTATAAATCAATAAATTACATTTGATAAATATCAGAGATTACAATTACATTTAAATATATCGCAGCGGAAAATAATACAAAAGCACAACTAGTAGTAATACATGGACACAGAGCTTTCCGAGCATCGTTCCAGCTGTAAATCAGGATCCTGTGAAAATAAATCTGCATAACCAAAACTACTAGCTGCCTATGTGGAAAATAAGGGCACCCAGAGTTTAGGTTAAAACAATAAACTCCAGGTCAGTCATGGGACTAGTATGAGAACTAAACAGTTATTTAAAACTTTACTTTAAAAGAGGGCAATTCAAGGGACCACACCGTATAACACGGAATGGGTTTCCTCCCAAGAACACTAGTGCATATAACAAAATAGCGCAATGCTCTTTGGAAAAAATGAATCTATTATAAGACCCAGGTCCCATCACACAATGCAACGCAAGCCGGAGGATAGGGTTTTCCCTTATAATAGCCAAACATGCTTGGTAAGTTTAAAACAAATCACTTGATACTATAATAAGTGTATAGTGTCAAAATAATTCAATCATACATATCAATCATAGGCGGCATGGGTACCATCTATCATGTCGCCATACTAGTTCTACAATTAAAACCGCAATATCACGTATTGGAAATTGGATTTCCGTCATGAGTCGAGGCAAGGGGCAAGCTCCTCTCCGATTCGAGATACTCTAGCAAATGTCTCAGGACCCCACTATGATCCTTGGATCTTCAGGGCCGGTCCTCACCTAACTTTGGAGGATTAGTTATTCCTGAACACACGTTTCCCGGTCCTTACAGACCTATATCCGAGGTGCCTCGTATCCAACAACCACACAGGTGTAAAGTATATAAATGTCAGGGCTGGTAGGTCACTGACACCACCCTAGCTAGAAAGAAACGTCGTGCTCTCCCTACAGTCACTATCCCGTTTTTGACTCATACCGAGGTGTGAGGCTCGCGAATTCACGTTATACACAAAGCTATGCCACACAGGCCGTGCTTTGATCATCAACCACAAGACTTTGCTTTTCAACAGAAGCCCTGATCAATTGCCACTTACGCGTGCCACACTGGCAATTCACTTCATGCGACTGATGTCCATCGATATACAACCTCTGAGCTCGTACGTCTCAGAGAAGGGCGTTAAGTAAGAGAATAAATTCTCCACTGCCAAACAGATGTATATTTAATAGAGATCAATCAACACAGAATAAAATCCAATGTCAGACACACAATCCATTTACAAGTTCGTTCTGGGTCTGAACGAAACTGGAGGCACTTTCCTCGCATATCCATCCATCTCCAAGTACGTCTGGACGATCACCAACTGATTCCCTCATCTCGGGTGTACAGCCCAATCAAGATCATCAGTAATCACCCAAACGATGTGAAGACTTCCGGTCTTCGACCACCGTCTTCATCTTTGACATCTCGTCGAATCGGTTATTCAGAATGGGTATAACCCCGGTCTTTCTGAATAACCCACGTATATGATAAACAAATGTTACACAAACACAACAAACGCCTCATTCCAATTCAGAATATTCTTTTATTCACAAAATCACATTCTGAGGGAATAGGTTCCCATTAATTTTATCCAAGATAAATTCTTCTAAATTTATTCTTTAATCTTCCTTTGGATATCATTTCAAACCAAATTATGGTTTTCCAAACTAGTCGGGATTAGCGAACCACACCGAAGTATTTATTTATTTTATTTCCCAATCCCAACCTATTCATCCCATGGAGCAAAACTGGTAATACTCCGTATCTAACACCACGGTGTTATCGGTAAAATTAATTACCATTTCACGTTCAAATCTAATTACAGATTTAACTACCGCTTTGGAGCAAAACTGGTTGTACTCCATTCTCGATCACCTTTCAGATTTGATAATTTAAATTATCAATTCACATTTCAATCTAATTAAAGATTCATTAAAACTCCACTTAGTTTTAATATTTTCAAAAATTAACATCCTGTCTTTAACTGAGTTAAAGAACCAATGTCATCTAAAACACGATTCACGATAAACCCAAATCACATTTGATATTAAATACAAGGCTCTGAATAGAAAATATACCGGCTTATATTCAATATCAAATTCTGAAACTAACAAATATCGTATTGGAAATAACGATATATAATATATCTTTCAAATTCCAAAAACAATATTTGTATAGTCACGAAATCTAACATCGAAATATTCCGAAGATAATTTCGATTCAACTCCAGTCCAATCCACGTATTGGGAATATTGATTATTTTTAAAATCACTTTCAAATTCAATTTATTTATTTCAAAAATAAATTGATTTTAATTCTAGTTCAAAACTAGTTCATTTCGATAAAAATCTATTTTTATCTTTTCAAATATGGAATTTTTCAGCCCAATTTTTCCCAAATCATTTCTTATGATTTTACACAAATTATAGATATTTTTAATAATTTTATCAAGGCCCGTACAGTGGATTTCCATCAACAGCCATCTAACTGCACTTACAGCGACCTTTTCCATATTTGATTTGGACATAATTCCAAATCCAACCGTTAGATTTCAAATTTCTAATATTCATTAGAAAGCTCTTTTCGATACGAACCCAACGGTTCCCGTTTAAGGAGAATCCGATGGTCGGATCTCCCGTAATGTCTATTCGAACTCAATGGTCGAAATTCACGAACTGCCGCGGCGCGTTCTATTCAGGCCATAATATATATAATATATATATTTCATCGATTTCCTTTTTAAAACGAATTTTATAGATAGTTCTAAATTCGTTTCAAAAACAATTTCAACTTCATCTTCAATTTCAAATCGATTTGATTTCAATTCAATCCGAATTCATTTCAATTTTATTTAATTCGAATTCAAATTCATTTCAATTCAAATTCTAATTCGTTTCAATTCAGTTCAATTTGAATTTACCTTCTATTTAATTCAATTCGAATTCATTTCAAATTGATTTCAATTCAATTTCAGTTCGTTTTAAATTTCATTTAAAACGATTTCAATTCGTTTTTAATTCTATTTCAATTTAATTCAATTTGAATTCATTTCTATTCAATTCGAATTCAAATTCACTTTCTATTCAATTCGAATTCAAATTCACTTTCTATTCAATTCGAATCGAATTCATTTTCTATTCGATTCGAATTCATTTCAAATTGATTCAATAAAATTTCAATTTGAATTTTAATCTAATTTAATTTGAATTTCATTTCAAAATATTAAATTTTGAAATCACTTTTCAATATTCATTATAAAGCGAATAAAATCGATATAAATATCGTTCGCGTCAAAATAACGCATCTCTAATCAACACGGCTTTATATTTTTCAAAAACTTCTTTATTCTATTCAACAAATGAATATTTATTCTATTCAACACATGAATCTATATTTCTTTCAACACTTGACTAATCTCAACAAATGAGTACTGTCAACACATGAATCTTATTTTATAATATTCATTATTTTCCCGATTGGAATGAGGCCCAATCAATTACCATATAATGTTAATTATATGGATTCCATACAACATATGTATATAATAGCAACGATAACCAATCAACCATCATCCAAAGTGCACCACACAACTGCATAAGCATCAAATATAAATAATCAACGCTTACACAGTCTGTCGACCAATCGGTCGACATACAATTAAATAATTGGGATTAGTGTACGCCAAATTTCATCCCAACACCCGTGTGGGGTTTCAAATCAACAAACACAGATTTTTATTTGTGCAGTTGGGCGATGTGTAAAATTTATCATCCCAATCAATATCAGTCAAATCAGCGCATATAAACAAATCGGCCGATTTGTTTATAAATATTCATTTATTCACATTCACGTTAAAAATTATATTTTTAACGATAATTGATTTATTTCAACCATCTACATTTTATTATCGATTTCACATCAACATCACAAACAAATTTTCACAACACATCAATCAAACAAACAAGCCATCCATGGTCTGTGGATGACGGGTGTCGGGTGCTGCTAAGCACCGTCTGCATCCTAGTATATACATATGACTAGAAAAGAAATTTAGAGTGAGAAGTTCTCACCAAAAGCTATCCCAACTCCACTACACTTCATTGATAGAAATCTTCGTCGTTCTCGCCTTTTGTCACTTTCGTTGCCCGTATTCACTACATATATAAAAATCACATTTTTATATTATTGCCATGTATATAAAAATAACATTTTTATAATCACGCTATATGGATAAAACAAAAGTTCTATTTTTACAACGCTACTATATAGATAAAAATTCTATTTTTATAACGCTATTCTCTACATAAAGATTTTGTCTTTTCAAATATATAGGTTTCGCCTTTTCAAATATAAATATTTCGCCTTTTCAAATATAAAGATTTCGCCTTTTCAAATATAAAGATTTCGCCTTTTCAAATATAAAGATTTAATTTTTATTTCATCACTACAAAAATCACCTCTTTATTTCAACATATATATAATAAGAATCAGATTTTTATTTTGCTATATTTATAAAGATGATATTTTTACTATCTTACCTATATAAAAATCATATTTTTATACTTTTACAATATAAAAGATTATATTTTTAATACACTACTTATATAAAATGGTAATTTTATATTTGCTACTTACATTATAAAAATCCCAACTTTATTATCATAAAATTCCTTTCCTCCTAATTATAAAAATATAATCTTTTTGCTAATAAAAATCACTCCTTTCTCATAATAAAAATCTAAATTTTTCCAAATACAAAAATCTAAACTTTCCTATTTTATTTAAATATACAAAATCTGATTTTTTTTCCTATGTATAAAACCAAACAAAAACTCATTTTTTTTCTAAATTATTTAAACTAAATAAAGTGGAATAAAACTCACAGTAGTTTATTGAAGAGGAAGAATGGGTTCATGGCCATCGTCGGGCTTACTGGTGGTGGGTGTAGAGCTTCAGGCGGTGGAGCTTTTGAGGGGGGGGCGTCGCGTTCGACTGGAGGGAGGGGGTGCGGTGGATCGGAGGGCTCGAGGTGGAGGCTGGAGAAGAAGAGGAGGCGTGGCAGAGGGGGGGTTCGGGTATGGAGGGCGGTGACCCCGCCCTGAGCGGCGGTGGCGCTCGATCGGAGAAGCGACGTCGCTCCTCCGTCTTCGTTCTCTTTTTTTTATTTTTTTTCTTTCTGATCCGTTCGATTGAAAATCTGAGGGGGGGCAACGGGTTTTGAAGGGGAGGAGAGGAAGTTTTTAATTTTTAATTATTTTAATTTCAAAAAGATGACTTTTACATACGACCTCTAAACGAGGCCCACCGCCTGTCGTCCATAGCTAATTACCCCCATTCTGAACACAATGGGATATGTATCGCAAGATGATTCGATCGTTTCGATCAGTTTTCGTCAAAATCAAAATATAACTCTATATATTGAATTTGAACGCGCATTTCAATCTACCGAGGTCACATACTAACTCGAAAAATTCCAGAAAAATATTTCCTAGCTTCGTATTGACGATTCAGTCGTAACAAAACTAATTTCGTCGAATTCTGAGACCGCTAGAAAAATGGCCATTTTCCAGTCGATTAAAATCAACTGAAAATGGTCAAACGCGTTTTCCTTCGCCACGCTCACATATTGATTCGAAAAATTACGAAATTTGGAATCTAGCAATAATTTAACATCACGGATCCAACAAAAGCGGTTTCGTCAAAAACCGAGGTCGTTTGTAAAATTCCCATTTTTAAGGGCCTGAATTTCATAGCGACTATTCATAATTTTCAACTGGACATATCTTTTGATTCCCGCTATGAAATCTCGATTTTTCGGATTTGTTGGAAAGATATTCTCAAATAGATCCTATTATTTTTGGATTTACTAAAATCCGGTTTGTTTTGCACCCGGTACATTCAATTGAAGTTTGAAATCGAATTATCGAACTACCGCGCCATTTTCAATTCTATTTATAATTATAAATTATTATATATATTCTAACGACGACGTATATAATATATACGTTCGAATTCTATTCAAATTAAATTTTTCGTCGATATTATTTAAATTGGTCATTTTAAATGTTCAAAATTCACTAAAATTGCCAAAATAAAAATTTTAAACTGGCCCAGATTTTCGGTTTGTTACAATCTCCCCCACTTAAAACTTTTCGTCTCCGAAAAGGAACAAAGTCGGAAGTGGTTTGATCAATCAACTCTACGTTCAATCTGGCTTCCATTCTCCAACTTTTCAGTTTCTGAGAATTTTCAAATTCTTCAAAAATTTGGCTAACACCCGGAATTTTCGAAAAATTTCTCCATAACCTCCTTTGTACGGGGAGAGATTTGGAAATTTATTGGGCCGTATTAGGTACCCAATAAATCCTAATAAGCATACACATATTTATAGTGATATATTCTGGTGTTTACAGGGGAGTGTGTATTGATAATAACTCCGGAGAATAAATTCTCGTCACCTTGTCAAAGTCTGAGGGAGTGTGTATTTTAAATGCTCTAGAGGATAAATCCTCGTCACCTCGTCCCGTGTGGGAAATAAATAGTCCATGTGCCTTATCTAATAACTAGAGAGACATGATTATTGTCAACTCCAGACCCGTGTGGGGTTTTTATTAATCTGGCAATTTTATCTTTACAATTTAAATAGTCCATATCAGTCATCAGTTCAACCTGTAAAATATAGTCATCGCCATACAAGCCTCTCGCTCGTATGGTAAATCTTCCACCTCGTCACACAAGCTCCAAATGCTTATGTGGTATATGATGAAGAATGCCTATCTTCCAGAAGTATGTCATGTAATGTAGTTCAAAATTAATTGTTGCTATCCTATGGCGATGTTTATTATTTCACACAGAATAACCAGCACTCCGCATCCAATGGCACTCACAGGAGTTGATATAATAATAAAAGTGCGCATCCAACTCATTAAGGTTTACCTATTTGTCGGGCACGCAAATAAAATCTTTACTCAACAGCTATCCAATTTCCTGTTCAAATATATATAATGCACAAGTATATATTTCTAACTATTTTCTACTCAGTTCAATGTGTGATTTAATTGAATAAATTTGTTCTGGTTTTTATTGATGATATTCTAATCTTCCCTAAATCAAAGGCCGAAAGTTGTTTAACAAATCAACTCAACTTCCATTATTTTGATTATGGCTTAAGTTCTTCAACTTTTCAGTTTCTAAGAACTTTTCAAATTTTTCAAAAATTTGGCTAACACCCTAAATTTTCGGAAAATTTCGCCATAACCTCCCCTGCACCGGGAGCCACGGGAAAATCCCGAAATTACCATATAGGCCTTCTGATCTCAAAAAGAAAAAGAAAAGGCCAAGCGGCTAGCCAATCGGCTCATAAAATCATCATCACCCAAACAAAACAGTAAATTATAGTAAATATGTACCTATTTGTCGGGCAAACAAATTTTATTCTCTGCTCTAGCCTCCTTGCTATGACCTGTTCAATGTAAGTACATGTATATGCAAGCAAATGCGACCAATTTTCAATACAATTCGATATTTGGTTCAATTAGGCTAAATGGTTCAAAATTATCCAACAAACAACACAAACATCAATCAATTAGTGAATTAACGTTTCAAATTCATAACTTGATATATATACAGAAAATCATGTTTTGATGCCAATTCACAACAGTGTATTCTAGCTATATTTGTTTTGGTTCTCACACCAGTCTAACGGAAATATATAGATATCACACCTTCGAAACACGAACATAAATATTGATAATGCGGCCGCATTACCAAAATTATCTCCGGGCGACTAGAGTGTGATTCTATATCTATCCAGTATATTAAAACTTCGAATATACGTTCATGACGCGTATATGCAAAACCTTTATATACTGGATTGTCCAAATTCAAAATAAATAAATAATCAAATACGTATAAAATGGTTTAAATTTTCAAAACAAAATTGTTTTCATTTGAAAAACATACTCTTCACACTCGTTCTAGGAAACTACTGATCCTATCTCTAACGAGTCATTCTAGTTGGATATTACTAATCCAATATCTGATGAATTCTTTCGTATGGTTCTAATGTGTCTTGTTCTCGAGCTCTGTAAACCAAAGCTCTGATACCAAACTGACATGACCCGAACTTCCTCGTGAAGGAAAGCGCGAATGGCGTTGAGGACAAGACAAAATAGAATGCAAACAGAAGAACATTTCATTGTTATTACAACAATTCCATCAGATACAAGAATATACAGAGTATAAATGAATAAATTACATTCGATAAATATCAGAGATTACAATTACATTTAAATATATCGCAGCGGAAAATAATACAAAAGCACAACTAGAAGTAATACACGGATACAGAGCTTTCCGAGTATCGTTCTAGCTGTAAATCAGGATCGTGTGAAAATAAATCTGCAAAACCAAAACTACTAGCTGCCCATGTGGAAAATAAGGGCACCCAGAGTTTAGGTTAAAACAATAAACTCCAGGTCAGTCATGGGACTAGTGTGAGAACTAAACAGTTATTTAAAACTTTACTTTAAAAGAGAGTAATTCAAGGGACCACGCCGTATAACACAGAACGGGTTTCCTCCTAAGAACACTAGTGCATATAACAAAACAGCGCAATGCTCTTTGGAAAAAATGAAGCTATTATAAGACCCAGGTCCCATCACATAATGCAACGCAAGCCGGAGGATAGGGTTTTCCCTTATAATAGCCAAACATGCTTGGTACGTTTAAAACAAATCGCTTGATACTATAATAAGTGTATAGTGTCAAAATAATTCAATCATAAATATCAATCATAGGCGGCATGGGTACCATCTATCATGTCGCCATACTAGGTCTACAATTAAAACCGCAGTATCACGTATTGCAAATTGGATTTCCGTCATGAGTCGAGGCAAGGGGCAGGCACCTCTTCGATTCGAGACACTCTAGCAAATGTCTCAAGGCCCCACTATGATCCTTGGATCTTCAGGGCCGGTCCTCACCTAACTTTGGAGGATTAGTTATTCCTGAACACACGTTTCCCGGTCCTTACAGACCTATATCCGAGGCGCCTCGTATCCAACAACCACACAGGTGAAAAGTATATAAATGTCAGGGCTGGTAGGTCACTGACACCACCCTAGCTAGAAAGAAACGTCGTGCTCTCCCTGCAGTCACTATCCCGTTTTTGACTCATACCGAGGTGTGAGGCTCGCGAATTCACGATATACACAAAGCTACGCCACACAGGCTATGCTTTGATCATCAACCACAAGACTTTGCTTTTCAACAGAAGCCCTGATCAATTTCCACTTACGCGTGCCACACTGGCAATTCACTTCATGCGACTGATGTCCATCGATATACAACCTTTGAGCTCGTACGTCTCAGAGAAGGGAGTTAAGCAAGAGAATAAATTCTCCGCCGCCAAACAGATGTATATTTAATAGAGATCAATCAACACAGAATAAAATCCAATGTCAAACACACAATCCATTTACAAGTTCGTTCTGGGTCAGAATGAAACCGAAGGCACTTTCCTCGCATATCCATCCATCTCCAAGTACGTCTGGACGATCACCAACTGATTCCCTCATCTCGGGTGTACAGCCCAATCAAGATCATCAGTAATCACCCAAACGATGTGAAGACTTCCTGTCTTCGACCACCGTCTTCATCTTCGACATCTCGTCGAATCGGTTATTCAGAATGGGTATAACCCCGGCATTTCTGAATAACCCATGTATATGATAAACAAATGTTACACAAACACAACAAACGCCTTATTCCAATTCAGAATATTCTTTTATTCACAAAATCACATTCTGAGGGAATAGGTTCCCATTAATTTTATCCAAGATAAATTCTTCTAAATTTATTCTTTAATCTTCCTTTGGATATCATTTCAAACCAAATTATGGTTTTCCAAACTAGTCGGGAAACCACACCGAAGTATTTATTTATTTTATTTCCCAATCCCAACCTATTCATCCCATGGAGCAAAACTGGTAATACTCTGTATCTAACACCACGGTGTTATCGGTAAAATTAATTACCATTTCACGTTCAAATCTAATTACATATTTAACTACCGCTTTGGAGCAAAACTGGTTGTACTCCATTCTCGATCACCTTTCAGATTTGATAATTTAAATTATCAATTCACATTTCAATCTAATTAAAGATTCATTAAAACTCCACTTAGTTTTAATCTTTTCAAAAATTAACATACTGTCTTTAACTGAGTTAAAGAACCAATGTCATCTAAAACACGATTCACGATAAACCCAAATCACATTTGATATTAAATAGAAGGCTCTGAATAGAAAATATACTGGCTAATATTCAATATCAAATTCTGAAACCAACAAATATCGTAATGGAAATAACGATATATAATATATCTTTCAAATTCCCATAACAATATCTGTATAGTCACGATATCCAATATCGAAATATTCCGAAGATAATTTCGATTCAACTCCAGTCCAATCAACGTATTGGGAATATTGATTATTTTTAAAATCACTTTCAAATTCAATTTATTTATTTCAAAAATAAATTGATTTTAATTCTAGTTCAAAACTAGTTCATTTCGATAAAAATCTATTTTTATCTTTTTTAATATGGAATTTTTCAGCCCAATTTTTCCCAAATCGTTTCTTATGATTTTACACAAATTATAGATATTTTTAATAATTTTATCAAGGCCCGTACAGTCGATTTCCATCAACGGCCATCAAACTGCACTTACAGCGACCTTTTCCAAATTTGATTTGGACATAATTCCAAATCCAACCGTTAGATTTCAAATTTCTAATATTCATTGGAAAGCTCTTTCCGATACGAACTCAACGGTTCCAGTTTTAGGAGAATCCGATGGTCGAATCTCCCGTAATGTCAATTCGAAGTCAATGGTCGAAATTCACGAACTGCCGCGGCGCGGCGCGTTCTATTCAGGCCATTATATATATATATATATATATATATATATATATATATTTCGTCGATTTCCTTTTTAAAACGAATTTTATAAATAGTTCTAAATTCGTTTCAAAAACAATTTCAACTTCATCTTCAATTTCAAATCGATTTGATTTCAATTCAATCCGAATTCATTTCAATTTTATTTAATTCGAATTCAAATTCGTTTCAATTCAATTCAAATTCTAATTCATTTCAATTCAGTTCAATTTGAATTTACCTTCTATTTAATTCAATTCGAATTCATTTCAAATTGATTTCAATTCAATTTCAGTTCGTTTTAAATTTCATTCGAAACGATTTCAATTCGTTTTAATTCTATTTCAATTTAATTCAATTTGAATTCATTTCTATTCAATTCGAATTCAAATTCACTTTCTATTCAATTCGAATTCGAATTCAAATTCACATTCTATTCAGTTCGAATTCAAATTCACTTTCTATTCAATTCGAATCGAATTCATTTTCTATTCGATTCGAATTCATTTCAAATTGATTCAATAAAATTTCAATTTGAATTTTAATCTAATTTAATTTGAATTTCATTTCAAATTATTAAATTTTTAAATCTCTTTTCAATATTCATTATAAAACGAATAAAATCGATATAAATATCGTTCGCGTCAAAATAACGCATCTCTAATCAACACGGCTTTATATTTTTCAAAAACTTCTTTATTCTACTCAACAAATGAATATTTATTCTATTCAACACATGAATCTATATTTCTTTCAACACTTGACTAATCTCAACAAATGTGTACTGTCAACACATGAATCTTATTTTATAATATTCATTATTTTCCGATTGGAATGAGGCACAATCAATTACCATATAATGTTAATTATATGGATTCCATACAACACATGTATATAATAGCAACGATAACCAATCAACCATCATCCAAAGTGCACCACACAACTGCATAAGCATCAAATATAAATAATCAACGCTTACACAGTCTGTCGACCAATCGGTCGACATACAATTAAATAATTGGGATTAGTGTACGCCAAATTTCATCCCAACACCCGTGTGGGGTTTCAAATCAACAAACACAGATTTTTATTTGTGCAGTTGGGCGATGTGTAAAATTTATCATCCCAATCAATATCAGTCAAATCAGTGCTATAAACAAATCGGCCGATTTGTTTATAAATATTCATTTATTCACATTCACGTTAAAAATTATATTTTTAACGATAATTGATTTATTTCAACCATCTACATTTTATTATCGATTTCACATCAACATCACAAACAAATTTTCACAACACATCAATCAAACAAACAAGCCATCCATGGTCTGTGGATGACGGGTGTCGGGTGCTGCTAAGCACCGTCTGCATCCTAGTATATATATATGACTAGAAAAGAAATTTAGAGTGAGAAGTTCTCACCAAAAGCTATCCCAACTCCACTACACTTCATTGATAGAAATCTTCGTCGTTCTCGCCTTTTGTCACTTTCGTTGCCCGTATTCACTACATATATAAAAATCACATTTTTATATTATTGCCATGTATATAAAAATCACATTTTTATAATCACGCTATATGGATAAAAAAATCTATTTTTACAACGCTACTATATAGATAAAAATTCTATTTTTATAACGTTATTCTCTACATAAAGATTTCATCTTTTCAAATATAAAGGTTTCGCCTTTTCAAATATAAAGATTTCGCCTTTTCAAATATAAAGATTTCGCCTTTTCAAATATAAAGATTTAATTTTTATTTCATCACTATAAAAATCACCTCTTTATTTCAATATATATATAATAAAAATCAGATTTTTATTTTGCTATATGTATAAAGATGATATTTTTACTATCTTACCTATATAAAAATCATATTTTTATACTTTTACAATATAAAAGATAATTTTTTAATACACTACTTATATAAAATGGTATTTTTATATTTGCTACTTACATTATAAAAATCCCAACTTTATTATCATAAAAGTCCTTTCCTCCTAATTATAAAAATATAATCTTTTTGCAAATAAAAATCACTCCTTTCTCATAATAAAAATCTAAATTTTTCCTAATACAAAAATCTAAACTTTCCTATTTTATTTAAATATACAAAATCTGATTTTTTTTTCCTATGTATAAAACCAAACAAAAACTGATTTTTTTCTAAATTATTTAAACTAAATAAAGTGGAATAAAACTCACAGTAGTTTATTGAAGAGGAAGAAGGGGTTCATGGCCATCGTCGGGCTTACTGGTGGTGGGTGTAGGGCTTCAGGCGGTGGAGCTTTCGAAGGGGGGCGTCGCGTTCGACTGGAGTGAGGGGGTACGGTGGATCGGAGGGCGCGAGGTGGATGCTGGAGAAGAAGAGGAGGCGCGGCAGAGGGGGGGTTCGGGTATGGAGGGCGGTGACCCCGCCATGAGCGGCGGTGGCGCTCGATCGGAGGAGCGACAGCTCCTCCGTCTTCGTTCTCTCTTTTTTTTCTTTCTGATCCGTTCGATTGAAAATCTGAGGGGGGGGGGCCAACGGGTTTTGAAGGGGAAGAGAGGAAGTTTTTAATTATTTTAATTTCAAAAAGTTGACTTTTACATACGACCTCTAAACGAGGCCCACCGCCTGTCGTCCATAGCTAATTACCCCCATTCTGAACATAATGGGATATGTATCGCAAGCTGATTCGATCGTTTCGATCAGTTTTCGTAAAAATCAAAATATAACTCTATATATTGAATTTGAACGCGCATTTCAATCTACCGAGGTCACATACTAACTCGAAAAATTCCAGAAAAATATTTCCTAGCTTCGTATTGACGATTCGGTCCTAACAAAACTAATTTCGTCGAATTCTGAGACTGTTAGAAAAATGGCCATTTTCCAGTCGATTAAAATCAACTGAAAATGGTCAAACGCGTTTTCCTTCGCCACACTCACATATTGATTCGAAAAATTACGAAATTTGGAATCTAGCAATAATTTAACATTACGGATCCAACAAAAGTGGTTTCGTCGAAAACCGAGGTCGTTTGTAAAATTCCCATTTTTAAGGGCCTGAATTCCATAGCGACTATTCAGAATTTTCAACTGGACATATCTTTTGATTCCCGCTATGAAATCTCGATTTTTCTGATTCGTTGGAAAGATATTCTCAAATAAATCCTATTTTTTTATTTATTTTTATTTTGCATAGCAAGCGGGGTTAAATGGCCCCTACCATATTTATTTAAACACCAAGGCAGTTACAAGGCAAAAAGCTAACTAATACAACTTGTTATCAAAAGGACCAACACGTGTTTAGGAGTAGCAACTCCACTAAACACCCTGTTGTTCCTCTCCCTCCACAAGAAATAAATAGTCTTCTTTAACAATTTCAAAAGCAATACACCATTGATATTCTTCCATCGTGTGGCTTTGAAGATAATGAACCATTCATCACTGGAAACCAGCGTTGGAGCATGCAATCCAAAATAAAGGAGAACATACTTCCAAACATAATAAGAGAAGTCACATTCAAAATAAAGGTGAGGGACAGTTTCAGATCTGGAACCACAAAACATACAAGCATCATCTCCAATTATTCCATAATCTTTCAGTTTTTTCCTCGTGTGAATTGCGTTATTTATGACTCTCCACAATAGTATATTCTCCTTAGGAATTGAACTAGCCAACCAAATATGAGAATGCCATGGAAAGGCAGCTGCACCACACTGGTTCAGCGCATTGTACACAGTTTTCATAGAAAGCGTGTTGTCATTCCACAGAGCATGGCACGTTGACGGAGGTAAGGCAGTATTACGTAAGAAATTCCATATCTCCTTAGTAACAGACGAGCTAGTACGAGGAGATTAAGAGATTGACCATCACACACACTACCAAGTGAAGCACCCTCGCTAATACTAGTTAAAACTCTGCCATTATAATCAATGAACTCAGCCAATATTGTACCCTTAGCCGCCCAAGGATCAAACCAGAACGAAATCTGGTTAATAAATTTGAGACCATACTGCAGCAAAGGGAGGAGACTGCCTCGGTGTTTAAGTATATTCCTCCACGTCTAGCTGCAATCCATTGGCTTGTCCATAGTCCAGAAGTGATGTTGTTTTACCATGTAGGTGTTGCACCAATGCGCCCAAAGATTTCCGTCACCTCTAAGAAGCTTATCAACTCTAGTAGATAACGCTGCAGTGTTCCACTTACGCAAATTCAATACTCCTAGACTTCCATTGACATACGGCGTGCATACACGTTTAAAAGAAACAGGAACAAGCTTCTTTGAAAAAGGATTTCCATGCCAAATAAAATGGTTCAAAGCTGAGTTTATCATGTCTATCACCTTTCCTGGCAAGATAAAGATCCTGCCGTAATAAATACTCATAGCAAAGGCAATAGATTTAACAATCACAATTCTACCCGCAATTGGAAATTTGGAGTTTGGCCAGCTAGATATTTTGGCTATAATGTTTTCGACAAGCGGAAGACATTGCGAAGCTTTTAATCTGGACGTACACAAAGGGATCCCAAGGTAAGATTCATCATCGGCGAACAAAGAAAGGCCAGTAAGAGTAAGAATGTGATCACTCCATTGTTGCGTTACACCACCCATTTTAATTTTCGATTTATTCCTATTAATACTCAGACCGGATAGCAACTGAAATTCATGAAGTACCGCTTGGATCCCACTGATAGACTTTGTATTCGGCTTCGTAAAAAATAGGAGATCATCAGCAAACAATAGGGAGGATAAATCAATCTTTTTGCAATTAGGGTGGAAGTCAATTTGCTTATTGAACATAGCCCTCTTTGAAATATTGGAAAACAACTCCATAACACAAACAAACAAATACGGCGAAACCGAATCTCCTTGCCTCAGGTCCTTAGAAGAAGAAAAGTATCCAAAGGTAGTACCATTTAAACTGAGAGAATAGTAAGGCGTAGATATGCAAGTGAAAATCCAGCAAAGGAATGGGATTGGGAAGTTCATTTTGAAGAGAATGTAAATTAAAGAATCCCATCTTACTGTATCATATGCTTTTTGGATATCCAGTTTAAACACACATCTAGAAGAGATATTTTTCCTGTTGTACCCTTTTAACAATTTAGAATCCAACAATATGTTATCCGATATATCTCTGTTTGGAAGGAACGCACTTTGATTTGGAGAGATAAGGTCGACTATAAGATTTTTCATCCTTTCGGCAAGAATTTTTGAAATACACTTGTAAACCACGTTACAACAAGTAATTGGGCGAAAATCAGACATAGAAGATGGCTGATCCACCTTGGGAACTAGCGCCAACCTTGTTGCATTAATTCCAGATAGCATTCTGTTGTGAAGGAAGAAATTTCTCACCGCTTTAATCACATCTGAGCCAACTACCAACCAACTAGACTTGAAGAAGCGAGCATTAAAGCCATCCAGGCCAGGAGAGCTATTTGAATTCATTGAAAAAATGGCTTTTACAATCTCATCTGCAGTGATTTCATTAATGAGTCCAGCTTTCAACTCTTCAGATAACGAAGGGAAATTAATATGTGAGAATGACTCCAGCCCAACTTGGTGATTAGAAGTAGTACCAAAACTAGATGTAAAGTAGTCCAAAAAAGCTTCCTGAATAGAGTCTGAATCAGAACAAGTCCTATTTTCTTTATCAAGTATGGAAGAAATATTCATAGCTGAATGGTGTATCTTCAAAGCCTGGTGAAAAGTGGCCGAATTTCTATCTCCGAACATATTCCATTTAATTTTCAATTTTTGTTTTTCCATATGCACCTCTTCAATCATAGTCTTTGCCGACTCTTTAGATAGAGATTTTTCCTGAGTAAAAAGTTGATTTAAGAGAGTAACATCAGTACACACCTGTATTTCATTTTGGATATGATATAGATTCTCCCGTATCGATTTTGAAAGGCTATTTCCATCCCCATAGTTCAGCTTCGACCACGATTTCAGAGTAGTTTTTAATCGCCTGAGCCGTTCCTGCAACACAAACATAGGATTACCATGCACAGAAAAATTCCAACTATTAGATATTATATTGATATAATCTGGGTGATTATTCCAATTATTAAAAAATGAAAAAGAGGAATGTCTTCTCATGGATCTCTTTCCCCAATCAATCACCAATGGCGAATGGTCCGATAAGGAAGGAGGAGGTTTAAAGGCACAAAGGGTAGGCCAAGCCAAAACAGCTTCATAGTTTTGGTATGATCTGTCCAATTTACAGAAAGTACGGATACCAGATCTAGACATGTTGTTCCATGTATAATTAGCACCAGTGGATGGTATAGGGATTAAGTTGGAATCATATACGGCATTATTTAGGGGTCTGGTTTGAGTGAAGGTAAGAGGAGAACCCCCTAATTTATCAGTAGAATACTGCATGCAATTCCAGTCACCAAAACAGATCCATGGAGTTTGGGTCGGTTGAAGGTTCAGGAGATGATCCAGAAAGGGTTGCCTATTAACCACACTATTGTCAGCATATACAACTGTCAAAATAAATTTAAATTTGGTAGGTAAGTGGGTGATCTCTGAGTGAATGAACTGACATTGGACAGAAATGGGATTCAGATCGAAAGATAAGGGGTTCCAGATGATCAATAGACGACCAAAAGGGGCTTGAGATAGGTTATGGATAGATTGCCACGTCGGATGTATGGTTTGAACAGCAGAACAAGTGGTAATATGGTTGAGTTTTGTTTCGGCAACGGCCATCAAATGAATGTTGTGAGACCTAACAAGATTAGCTATTTCTAACTGTTTTGCTAGGGGATTCGCTCCCCTGATATTCCAAAAGGCGATTTTGTCAATCATTAAGAAATAATTGATGAGGAAGCCATGGTTTTTACACCAGAGGAAGAGACATTGAGAGACAGATAGGAAGGCATTGTCAAAACAGCTTGACCAAAAGAGAAGTCAATTGATTTATCCAGATCAAGGGCAGTTGAGGAATTTTTCTTTGGTCTGCCTCTGGATTTCTTAACAGGAGGATGATTCGGATTGATAAACGGAGGGGATTTATTAGCTTTAGGCACAGATGCAGATGGATTATGAAAGTGAATGATAGAAGGAGGGGAGGAGGCCAATTTGTTAATATCACCAAAAATAAGGTTTGGAAGGGATAAAGAGGTGTAAGGAGACTTTAACAAAGGAGGGGAATTATGAGAGGTCGTGTGCATGTCAGGAGAGTGCACACCTATAGTTTCAATAGGGATGAGAGCAAGGTTAGAGGAAATCACTAGAGGATTTAATGAGGGGGGAGAAGGCTGAATTGCATCACCAGAAAGAGCATTGAAAGGATTATTGGATAGAAAGTTATCAGGGGGGAATTGGCGATGAGGCTTGCGGGATGCAGACAATTTAGTACCAGAGGTTGAAGCAATACAATTACCAGCCATGAACGTAAAATTGAAGCTGTTTCCAACATTCAAAGAAACAATGAATGGATCATTTGTATTATCGTCGTCGACCATTTTCTCAGCATCCAAGTTTTCAACAATTATGACTTCATTCTCCTTCAAACTTCTATCCATAGCATTATTAACATTAAGTGCCGGATTTTTGGTAACTTCCTTCTCTATAGCATTTAAGTTTTCCCTTTGCAACTCTTTGCCAACTTGTTTCCCTGATTTTACTCCTCTTCCTTCGAACAACAGTGAAGCCTCTTTGTATCTCATGTTCTCCTTTTTCAACGTAATCTTCATTCCCATTTTCAGTTTGACACTTTTCATTTTGGTCCACAAAAACTCCACTATGTTCTTCCTTCTTTTTCTCGAACTTATCACATTGTTGCGTATCATGACCAAAGATTTTACATAATGTATAGATTCTAGGTTTCCATGAGTATTCCACCACTACATTAGGACATGTTTCATCTCCCACGACTAAAACTTCCGGTAATTCTTTCTCCGTGCTGACCTCAACTAAGCATTTAGTGTATTCGAACCTCTTCATTTTTTCAGTGTTCTCATCAAAACACAAAACTTTACCCACATGACAGGCAATCCAATTTATTCCTATTAATGACCACAACATAAGCGGAATTCGGTAAAAATGGATCCAAATAGGGACAGACCTTACTGAGGCTTGCACTGAAGATAATGAGGGAGTATAGTTAGCAATAATGAACATCTGCCCTCTTATGAACATAGGATCGCGCTTCAGGACCGTAAGCTTATCTTCCAAGTTGACAAATTTGAAGAAATAGTTCTGTTTGTCGTAGAACATTTCGTAATCTCCTTTTAATTTCCAAACCCTGTCAAGATACTGTTTAACTGCCATATAATGAACATTGCCTGCAAGGAACGATCCTACAAGACAATCCATCCACTTATTAGCACCTACTTCCATAACTTCCTTCGGAGGCATCACTGATTTACCCTTATAATTAACATCAAACTGAACTGGAATGTAATCTCCCGCATTTCTAGGTTTAGAGTAAAATAAGGAAGAAAATTTAACTTGGGTTTGTGTTTGCTTGGGGATCGATGATGCCGGTTGAAGGGGGGTAGATGAGGAGGAAGGAGTTAGTGGCGGAGGGGTTGGGGGCGGAAGAAGAGGAGGTGGAGGGATCGGAATCAGGACAGGTGTGGTAGTAGGTAGCGGAATTGGATTAGGTATGGGAGGAAGTAAGGGGGAACGGCAATGTCAAAGAGGGAAAAGGTAGTTGATGTGGAGAGGTCGCCATGAGCGGACATATTTCTCGAATGGAAAAAGTTGAGAGATCCTATTATTTTTGGTTTCACTAAAATCCGATTTGTTTTGCACCCGGTACATTCAATTGAAGTTTGAAATCGAATTATCGAACTACCACGCCATTTTCAATTCTATTTATAATTATAAATAATTATATATATTCTAACGACGACGTATATAATATATACGTTCGAATTCTATTCAAATTAAATTTTTCGTCGATATTATTTAAAATAGTCATTTTAAATGTTCAAAATTCACTAAAATTGCCAAAATAAAAATTTTAAACTGGCCCAGATTTTCAGGTTGTTACAACAAGAATACATCAACATTGTTATGAATTCAGAAAACAGAAATAAACTTCAAAACAATTTCAGATATATACAAGTTTAGATTAAAGGTCTGGATAAGATTTAAAAGAACAGATTTTCTTTTAAGTGAAGCAAATATCCAGAAAATCGGGAGATCTGGGACTGGAACTTAAGGAATACCAAAGAAGAAAAATATAGCAGTGACAAATCGAAAACAAAAAATAATAAACAGAAGGAGGTAGAAGGAGAAATAGACAAGAAAAAAAGTACAGAAGTGAGTTTAGAGATCATACCAGAATCCAATATAAAACAGAATCTCTAACTCAACAAATCTTGGCAAGTGAACTGTAAAGAATACAGAAATATAGAACAGATTGAACTCGGTCTCTTTTCAGCATAGCAGTTCCTCAGCCTTCTTCGGTACCTAACCGTTGAGAGGGTCGGGCGGTCTAACAAAATTTGTAAGACCACTCACATTTGTATTCGTATGTTTTGGTACCCAGACTTGTTTATATAACAAACCATAAGAATTGACTTTCGTACCCTTAGGAACCCAAAACTGTTCGAACTTAACAAAACCCATTTTATTTCCTTTTGGGATCAAAGAATGTTTAAATGATTTATTATAAAATAAGTTCTCATTACTGTTGTGATATAAAAACCTTTTAGAGTTTTCAAAGTTCAAAATTTCAGAACGACCCTTCTTGAAGCAATTTGAACGATTTTTAAAATCACACGAATTCAAATTTTCAAAAACATTTGTTTTCCCAAAACCAAGACCATTTCTATTACCAGAAGAAAAATGATTTTTCAACAACATATTCAAAGATTTTTCACTAGTTGAAAAACGTTTCAAACTCAATTCAAGATTGTTGATTTTGGATTTAAGATCAGAATTTTCTTTCATCAGATTTGAACAACGATTAATGCTGATCTTTATCCTTTCAGTGTCATTTTGTTTCAAAATCAATTTTTCGTTTTCAAGCAGTTTGATTTTGGTCTTGGATTCTAAAATTTCAGATTCAAACTGAATTTGTTTTTCAAGTTGTTTTTCAGAGTTTTTAAAATTCTCAATTTCCTTATCAAGCTCTTTCAAAATGGATTCAGTTTTCAATAAGCTTTCTTTTTCAAACATTTCAGATCTAGAGATTTTAGACATCTTTAAATTTTCAAATTCGTTTTCCAAAAGATTATTTGTACTTTCAAGCTCGATCTTGTTCTCTTTTAAAATCAGAATTTCATTTTCAAGCTTTTGAATATTTTTATTTAGATGAACAAGATTGTTTTCCAAATTTAAACAACTTTTGCAATCAGAGTTTGAAGAATTTTTAGAACATTCAATTTTTATTCCCAAATCATTAATTTTGCTGGTCAACTCTGAATTCTTAGATTTCAGAGATTTGTTTTTAGATTGGAGTTTATCAACAGATTTAGTCAAATCAATGCACATATAAACTAAATCTTCGTATGAGAGATTTTCTGTTTCAGCATCTGTTGATTCGCCATCATCTGATCCTTCTGAATTTTCATTTGTAAATCCTGTTAAACAGAACTCTGAATCTGAGTTGACTTTCTCGAGTTTTGAGCTACCATTATCAGATCTTCCATACTTCGTATTGAGAGTATCCCAAATTTCCTGTGCAGGTAAACAATAGCAGATAAGATTAAACTGTTCAGTACTAAGATAATCAAATATAATTTTCATAGCATGGGTATTGAAAGTAGTATCTACACTATCAAATCCATTGATAACAACATCCCAATATTTAATATTAACAGATTTTAAATAAAATTCCATTTTGTATTTCCAGTTTAAAAAATCTGTTCCATCAAAAATAGTTGGAGATGAACTGGACTGACTCTCTATCGACTTACAACTTGGAATCACCATTACTCTAGAGTTAACAGAAATACCTGCTCTGATACCACTTGTTGGATCTAGATTAACCCTAAAGGGGGGTGAATAGGGTTTATTGAAAATTATTGTAGAGTTCAAATATTACCGGATATTAAAACATTCATAGATCACAGAATATAGCAAAAATAGAAATGAAGAAAAGTAAATGACACAAGATATACCCAGCTTCGGCAAAATCCTGCCTACTGCTGCATTCCTAAGGTTTTAACTAGATGATAGAACAGATCTCGCATACAAGACCATGTACACTCGTGAACCCCTCGCTCTTATTCTAACTCTACGCTTAAAACCCTAGAATGGTCTATATCCACTAGACCAGATTTTCCCCTATTTTTACAGACACTAGTAAACTATCAGTTAACCCCTAACTGAATTCCCTAGAATTTTACAGACTCTAGAAAACTGTTTTGACGGTTTACAGATCAAATAAAAAATAACACAAAAGAAATTAAAAACACAATGAAACCCTAGGAGATTAATAATAAAGGGCCATCCCCTTTTATATTTCAACTTGGCTGGCCACTTCACAAATTTGTTGCCTCCTTATTTTAACCAGATCTGTAACACCCCGTAATTTTCAATATTAATTTTCACAAATTAAAGAATAATTAATCTCATATGCGAGAATTAAGGGAAACGGGTTGGGCCATTGTGTTCGTCTCGGAATTCTGGTTGAGATAGAGTCCGAGTTTGCGTGAATTGGACTTCGTATGAAGAAGTTATGGCCATCGGAAGTTTCACTAAGATTCAAAACAGATTTCAAAAATTCAAATTTCAAACTCAGATGGGCTAGGCGGGAAAATTCTCGCCAGGGGCCAGGTCGACCTACCCACACAGGTCGGCCAGGGGGTCGTCCTACCCTCCCCCCCCCCCCCAACGGGCAAATTTGTTTGATGACGATTTTCTGACTCTTAGCTGAGTCATTAGGGCTGACTTGTCACCCTATCTTGACTGAATGGCTGGGGTTCATTCTAGGTTAATCGGATGGCCACAATTAATCCTAAACTCTATAAACACACATGTAAACTCAAACCCTAAAATCAAATAAAAATTTAGAACCATGGCCTCCATGCTGTCACCTTGCAACCTAGAATAGCCGCCACCAATTAGAGAGGAAGAAAAGCTAATCAATTCAACTCTAATCTAAACCACAACAAATTGTCTTCTTCAAAGGAAAGCTAAACCAATTTCAGAACTCAGATTTCAGAACTCAAGACCTTCTTTGAGTTGTGAGTTTGATTTCTTTAATAAGATAATTAACAATTTAATTTGGCTGAGCTATGATTTGGGATTATATGGTTATGTTGTGAATCATTGACCATTATGTTTTTATCTATGTTGTAAATCTGTTATGCTACTATCCACGTTGTTATTATCTATGTTGTAAAGCTGTGATGTTATTTTGTAAATCTATGTTAATTATTGGCTTTTGTACAATCAATTCATATGCTAGTTTGGTTATGTTTGTGGAACTAATTCATGTGTTAAGTTATATGTAAAGTTTAACTTGATAATTCTACATACAAGTTAGGATGTTAATTGAGGCATGGATCATATGCAAGTTTATGAAAATTTTATATACAACCTTACATGTTTCATAACATCTATTTTATGTGTAAATTGGATCTAAAGTTAGGCTATGACATGTGTGAGTATACAAAATTCTATATGCTAGTTTACATGTTTAGATGCAAGTTTACATCATAGTTTATGTTGCATAAATCACATATGCAAGTATATATATATATATGTTTGGAGTATGAATCATGTAATGAAAGTTTGTGGTTATTGCCTATGCAAGTTTACACCTTATGGTTAGATCTATGACATAAATGGTTTATGGCAGTTTGTGACTATTACCTAAACAAGTTTACACCTTTAGATTTAGATCTATGACTTATGTAGTTTCGTGCAAGTTTGTGACTTTGGCCTATGCAAGTTTTAGATGAAGAACCTTATTCACACATGCAAGTTCACCCCTTATGTTTAGATCTAGTTTTATTCCTATGTATGTTGTGATGCTTTCTCTTTATTCCATAAGTTAGACTATTCGAGTCTAACGTATATTTCACGTTAAACAAATGAACGTACAACGTGGGGCGATGGGATAATATTAAAAGATTTAATATTGAGAATTGGCATAAATGCCTTAAATGGCATAAAAATTAATTTGTGATAATAATTGGTATAATTTTTCATACCATAAATAGATGGACATAATTGAGTCAATTATGGTCATAGTTAAATTTGGAATTGATTGATAATTTGAATAGGGAAATTAATTCAAATTGGGGAATAATTAATTTTGTGTAATTAATCGTCTAAGACACGAGGTTAGGCTCTTTTGTGCTGTAAGACTGCCCGGACCCGCCCGGCAAATCCAGCTGCCACAAATGCCAGTCTAATGTGGGAGGTCTCTACAAAGTTACAGTGTTAATGAATTAAGAAACACTTAACCAGATAAACATGTAGTGGGATATGGGGGTTAAGTGGGTGCCTTGGGTGGCTTGTGAAATACGATTAGAAACGCTTAACCAAAAATAAGACATGTAATTGGACATGAATAAGAAGAGGGTTAATTGGGATGTACTAGAGGGGACCAAGCTTATGTGGATAGCTTGTGTCAAGTAATAGGGGCCCGTTTCAACCAGTAACCCATAAGTATCTTTGTGGGCTCGACCCAAGTCGAGGATGGGACACGCATACTGGGCTTGACTGTAAGAGGCCAAAACGTGTTAGCGGTGGCAACGCAAGTCCAACGGGTTCATGTGCGTTTGTGGACCCAGGCTGGTAGGTAAGATGTTGTTGCATCGTGTAGATATAAGCCGTGCAACTTGGTGGTATCGGTTTGCCACTTTAGGGAGTGATACACCCCACTGTGGGACCAGCACGGGTATCTACGAGTTAGGGAGCCGATCGAATGGGGGTAGTGGTTGCACCTAGTGAAGATAGGGGCAGACGGAACCTGTGGAGGTAGAAAGGGGTACACTAAACTACCATTATTATTATTAAGTTCTATAGGCGGTATCAACCTTTAGGGTGACTAGTGGTGGTGCAGTATAGTAATTATCTTATAGTGGTTTAGGGGCGCCTTTAACGTTATCATTGCTCATCTTATTTCCTTGTTTACTCTACTATACCCAATTGTTTACAGTCATTTCCTTATTTTCCAACTTATGTCTTAGCCTAGTTATTTTGATAATTATATTGTTAAAGTTATCGCACTCGCCAGACTTTAAGTCTGACCCCCTTTGTTTCCACCTCTTTTCTTCCTTTTCCCCCAGGTGCTCAGGGTGGAACTAACACCAGTGGAGCTTGATTTTGGACAGTTGTATCTCTTGCTTTTAGAAGTTGCTTAGATCGCTGAATTAAAAGTTCATCCTATCTTATTTATGGCTATTTTGTGTTGGGATTATGTCTTTCAATTTATGTACTCTAATTTAGTCAAGATGGATATTATGTACTTTGACTCTGGTTTTTGATGATGTAATCAAACCTATGTGTTTACCGCTGCATTGAATAAAATTTAAAATTTTTAAGTACTGTTTATATCTGTCTTGTTGATAAGTTTCTATTCTATACACACTTAAAACGCTCCATAGAAGTTAGTGCATTCCCATTGTGAGTGACATTAATGGATGTGGGGTGTTACACGTGGTATCAGAGCTGAAGGTTACTAGAACAGATATGAAGTTTGAAAAATTGTTTTTCAAAAGCATTTTTATAAAGAAATACTTTCAAAGGTATGTTTTAAGGAAAGTATTTTCAAGATAAAAGCCTATTTTAAAAAAACATAACCCCCAGAGCCGTATATCTTTCCTTCGGTTCTTTTGTATTGAATCTTTCCTTTTCCGTTTTAGCATGTCTGGAATTCCCGAGATACCCGAGGGGATACAAATACCAGGATGGTTTAGGAGGTATTTGGAAACTAGGGAAAATGTCGTTGGCCCAGCAAATGCTCCTCCTCCTCCTCCTCCCCCTCCTCCTTCTCCTCGTGTCGATACTTTTGCAAAGATATGTAAGGACTTTCGGGCAATCGGTGGAAAACCTTTTCATGGGACAGAGACATTTGTTGAAGCTCGAAATTGGCTAAAGGAGGTGGAATAATTGTTTGGGATCTTTGAAGTGGAAGATGGAAGAAAGGTCCAGTTAGCTGCCTGGCTAATGAAGGATGAGGCCTCGTTTTGGTGGGAGTTCACTAATGGAGAGCGCCCAGTTGATACATGGCCAGATTCCAGGTGTAGGTTTGTGGCAAAGTTTCTCTCGCGAGCTAAAGAGAATCTATACATGGAAAGGTTTTTGGCATTGAAGTAGGGGAATCTATCAGTAAAAGAATACGTCAACAAGTTCAATCAGTTGGCGAGATTTGGCTTGGACTTGTGAATACACCAGAAAAGAAGGCCCTGAGGTTTGTTAAGGGTTTGAATGAGTCGCTTCATGGGTTAGCTATGACGCACATCCCTATGGGGGCTACCTTTGAAAGACTAGTTGACATGGCGCTTATGCATGAAGAGGAGAAGGGTGCCAATGCTAATACGGCACCTGAGAAGAAAGGGGATCAAAATAAACCGCAACAGCAACAACAGAACAAGAAAGGTGGTAAAGGCAACAATGGTAAGGGAAAGAAAAGATGCTTTAACTGTGGGACACCAGGCCATCTAAGCAAAGACTGTAGGAAGAAAAAGAAGACTGGCTGTTTCCACTATGGCAAAGCGGGACATCTGATTAAGGACTGCCCAAGGAAAGGGCAGAGGGCAGGGTCTACCTCGGGAGGCCAGGTGCAGGCTCTCATGGCACCAGGGCAAGCAAGGGGACAAGTTCAGGCTCTCGTGGTCCCACCGCTGCAAGAACGAGGTAGAGCAATTTCCGTTGAAAGTTTAGTTTTTCTGTTTGATCATCCTGTCCGTACTTTATTCGATTCTGGCGCATCACATTCGTTTATCTCTACATCATTAGTTGAAACACTGCACCTAAATACTAGTTTAGTTACAGATCCCTTAGTAGTCTCAAATCCTACTGGTGGTTCGGCTCATCTTTCTATGATCTGTCGGGATTTGAGAGTGTCTACCTTGGGCGTTGGGTTTGAATGCAACGCCTTTGTTCTTGGTTTCATGGGCTATGGCTTGATTCTAGGTATGGACTGGCTAACCAGATATGGGGCCATCCTAGATTGTGAAAGAAGGGTATTCAGATTGTTGACTCGTTATGGAAAGACCCTTGATATTTCTTGTGACCCTAGAGGTCCAATAATGCTTAGCAACCTAGAATCCCTTGACGCATCCGATGATGATTTACATTCTGTTCGTATAGTCCGTGAATATGTTGATGTCTTCGATGAGGTGAGGGGTTTACCCCCAAAACGTGAGATAAACTTTCGAATATATCTAGTAGATAATGCAAAGCCAGTTGAATTACCTGGGCGCCACATGGCTCCCAGAGAGAGATGTGAACTCAGTAAGCAAGTGAAAGAATTGCTTGAGAAGGGGTTCATAAGACGTAGTATATCGGAGTGGGCGTGCTCCATTAGTATTTTCCACGAAGACGGATGGGTCCCTTAGACTTTGTGTGGACTATAGAGAGCTTAATAAGCTTACTAAGAAGAATAGGCACCCACTGTCGAGGATTGATGATATCTTCGATCAGTTAGTTGGCGCCTCAGTGTTTTTGCGGTTAGACTTAGCCATTGGTTTCCATCAGTTGAGAGTGGCTGAGGATATCATAGACAAGACTGCCTTTAGGACTCCGTACGGTTTCTTCGAGTGGCTTGTGATGCCCTTCGGTTTGACAAACGCCCCCGCATACTTTGTTGACTTGATGAGTAGGGTTTTTAGGGAGTACCTTAATAAATTCGTGGTAGTCTTTGTGGATGACATCTTGATCTTTTCTAAGAGAGAGGTAGAGCATGACCTACATCTTAGGGAAGTTTTGGAGACCCTTCGAGCACATAGCCTTAAAGCTAAATTTTCTAAATGTCAGTTTTGGAGAAAGGAAGTACGATTCTTAGGGCACGTGGTTTCCAAAGAAGGGATAGCTGTGGATCCCGCAAAGGTAGTGGCCATCCAAGATTGGAAGGTCCCTAAAAATGCTACCGAGGTGAGGAGTTTCTTAGGGTTGGCTGGCTACTATAGGAAGTTTATCAAAGACTTCGCAAAAATATCAGCCCCATTAACACGCTTGACGAAGAAGAACCTAGTTTTCACATGGGACGTAGATTGTGATGATGCGTTCCAACGTTTAAAGAGAGCTTTGACCACAGTCCCAGTCTTAGTGTTGCCAGATGGGAGTAAGCCATTTACCGTTTATACCGATGCTTGTGGGACAGGATTAGGCGCAATCTTAATGCAAGAGGGAAGGGTAATAGCCTATGGAGGAAGGCAGTTGAGATTGCATGAGAAAAATTACCCTACACATGACCTAGAGTTGGCTGCTATTGTTTTCACGCTTAAGTCTTGGCACCATTATCTTCTTGGCGAGAAATTCGAATTGTTCACTGACCACAAATTGCTAAAATACTTGTTCTCTCAGAAGGACTTGAACTTAAGGCAGCAAAGGTGGATGGAATTCTTAGCGTCCTACGATTTCGAGATAGCATACACCCTTGGCGAGGGTAACGTGGTGGCAGACGCCTTAAGTAGGAAAAGGTTGTCCTTGAGTGCATTGTTTGTTGAGCTGCAAAGCTTAGAGTTCATATCTACGTTTGACTTTAGACCTTCCACTGACTTTGTACCCGGTTTGCTAGCATGCTTAGAGGTCAGACCTGCGCTTTTGGGACGGATTGGTGAGGCACAGCGAGATGACCCATAGTTGGTTGAGTTAGTAGAAAAGATCAAAAGGGGGAGTCATCGAGCCATCTCAGTAGGTATACCCTAGATGATAAGGGTTGGTTACGTAGAGACGGTAGACTTTGTGTACCATGGGACGAGAATTTGAGGAAGACCATTATTGATGATGCACATTGTTCGAAGATGACCATCCATCCCAGTGGGGACAAAATGTACATGGACATGAGACGAGTTTAGTTTTGGGCCGGTATGAAGAGGGATGTGGCCGAGTTTGTCGCTAGATGCTTCGTGTGCCAACAAGTAAAAGAAGAGCAAAAGAAGCCCGGTGGGTTGCTTCACCCATTGGAGGTCCCACAATGGAAGTGGGAGAGTGTCTCGATTGACTTTATTGATGGGTTACCGAGATCAAGGAAAGCTAGTACGGGGATTTAGGTCATGGTAGACAGACTTACTAAGAGCGCCCATTTCATTCCCGTGAAGAGTAAGAGGACTGCTTCATGGTTAGCCTCCGTATACATTCGAGAGATAGTTCGTTTGCACGGTGTTCCTTCTAGCATAGTGAGCGACCGCGATCCTATCTTTACTAGCGAGTTTTGGAATAGCTTGCAAGAGGCGGTAGGGACTCAGTTATGTATGAGCACTGCATATCATCCTCAGACAGACGGTCAGACCGAGTTGGTGAATCGTATTCTAGAGAAACTTTTGAGGCTATGTGTTTTAGACATCGGAGGTACATGGGAGGAGCATCTTCCTTTAGTGGAGTTTGCATATAATAATAGCTTTTAATCTAGCATTGGCATGGCACCGTTCGATGCTCTTTATGGACGGCCGTGTCGTTCGCCTACATGTTGGTGGGAATCTACAGATAAGATCTTGCTTGGGCCCGATATGATTAGAGAGACTTCGGAAAAGATCGATTTGATTCGAAGGAGGATGAAGATGGCGCAAGATAGGCAGAAATCTTATGCGGACAAGAGGAGGACAGATCTTGAGTTTGGTATTGGGGACATGGTCTTTGTCAAGGTGTCTCCATTACAGAATGTTGTTCACTTTGGGTCCGTTGGGAAGTTAGCACCAAGGTTTGTAGGGCCGTTTCCCATTAAGGAGAGAATTGGACAGATGGCATATAAAGTGGAGTTGCCCGAGAGACTTAGTGGTGTACACGACGTATTCCATGTATCACATTTAAGGAAGTGTTTGCATGAGACCACAGAAGTAGTAGAGCCGAGCTTGCTTAGAGAGGTGGAGATAGAGCGTGATGCGATGATTCGACGAGCTCCTACGTGCATTCTTGGGTCGGAGATTAAGAAGTTGAGGAATCGAGAGGTCAAGCTAGTTAAAGTGCAATAGGGAGATGATGAGAGCAACGTTACTTGGGAGACGGAGGAGAAGATGCGTTCATTGTACCCTTTCTTTTCGAGGGTATGTCTTTTAATTTCTCCTTTATCGCTTAGCTTGTACTTGTTTTATCTTTAGCATGTCCTCTAACTAGTATCTTTGAACTTTAGATAGGGTATTCCTATGGTTGAAACATGTGTTTGAGACATGTTATGTATGATGGATGTATGTGGATGCAAGTGTTTGCTAGTGGTTGCTCGTGGATGCATATACACACAACTTTAGGCACTAGATCGGCTCAGTCACTTCATATTGCATATAAATGTGTGTGCATATTTAAGTTAGTGGATGTATAATGGTTATGTTATCATATGGATGCTGCATTTTGGTGAATGGTTGTGTACACATGTAGAAATAATATGTATCGATCGGATTCTTTCGCATACATAATGGACGCATGGCACTATCATGGTTTGCATTAAGGAGTTCAACTGAATCAGTAGACCGCCTGATTTTGCATTAGATAAAGAACATATACACACACTTCTTGCATATGTTTATACATCATTAGGAATTTTGTAAGGACAATGGATGCATGTGTTTGATGGTTGAGTAGATGGTTGTTTGGATATGCATTCTCCTTAACTTGGAGATTTCGGGGGCGAAATCCTTTAAGGAGGGGAGAATGTAACACCCCGTAATTTTCAATATTAATGTTCACAAATTAAAGAATAATTAACCTCAGATGTGAGAATTAAGGGAAACGGGTTGCACCATTGTGTTCGTCTCGGAATTCTGGTTGAGATAGAGTCCGAGTTTGCGTGAATTGGACTTCGTATGAAGAAGTTATGGCCATCAGAAGTTTCACTAAGATTCGAAATAGATTTCAAAAATTCAAATTTCAAACTCAGATGGGCTAGGCGGGAAAATTCCCGCCATGGGCCAGGTCGACCAGGGGGTCGACCTACTGCCCTTCCCGGGCAGATTTGTTTGATGATGATTTTCTGACTCTTAGCTGAGTCATTAGGGCTGACTTGTCACCCTATCTTGACTGAATGGCTGGGGTTCATTCTAGGTTAATCGGATGACCAAAATTAATCCTAAACTCTATAAAAACACATGTAAACTCAAACCCTAAAATCAAATAAAAATTTAGAACCATGGCCTCCATGCTGTCACCTTGCCACCTAGAATAGCCGCCACCAATTAGAGAGGAAGAAAAGCTAATCAATTCAATTTTAATCTAAACCGCAACAAATTGTCTTCTTCAAAGGAAAGCTAAACCAATTTCAGAACTCAGATTTCAGAACTCAAGACCTTCTTTGAGTTGTGAGTTCGATTTCTTTAATAAGATAATTAACAATTTAATTTGGTTGAGATATGATTTGGGATTATATGGTTATGTTGTGAATCATTGACCGTTATGTTATTATCTATGTTGTAAATCTGTTATGCTACTATCCATGTTGTTATTATATATGTTGTAAAGTTGTGATGTTATTTTGTAAATCTATGTTTATTATTGGCTTATGTACAATCAATTCATATGCTAGTTTGGTTATGTTTATGCAACTAATTCATGTGTTAAGTTATATGTAAAATTTAACTTGATAATTCTACATACAAGTTAGGATGTTAATTGAGGCATGGATCATATGCAAGTTTATGAAAATTTTATACACAACCTTACATGTTGCATAACATCTATTTTATGTGTAAATTGGATCTAAAGTTAGGCTATGACATGTGTTAGTATACAAAATTCTATATGCTAGTTTACATGTTTAGATGCAAGTTTACATCATAGTTTATGTTGCATAAATCACATATGCAAGTATATATATATATATATATGTATGTTTGGAGTATGAATCATGTAGTGAAAGTTTGTGGTTATTGCCTATGCAAGTTTACACCTTATGGTTAGATCTATGACATACATGGTTTATGCCAGTTTGTGACTATTACCTAAACAAGTTTACACCTTTAGATTTAGATCTATGACATATGTAGTTTTGTGCAAGTATGTGACTTTGGCCTATTCAAGTTTTAGATGAAGAACCTTATTCACACATGCAAGTTCACCCCTTATGTTTAGATCTAGTTTTATTCCTATGTATGTTGTGATGCTTTCTCTTTATTCCATAAGTTAGACTATTCGAGTCTAACATATATTTTACGTTAAACAAACGAACGTACAACGTGGGGCGAAGGGATAATATTAAAAGATTTAATATTCGAGTCAACCAGTATCCCATAAGTATCTTTGTGGGCTCGACCCAAGTCGAGGACAGGACACGCATACTGGGCTTGATTGTAAGAGGCCAAAATGGGTTAGCGGTGGCAACGCAAGTCCAACGGGTTCATGTGCGTGTGTGGACCTAGGCTGGTAGGTAAGACGTTGTTGCATCGTGTAGGTATAAGCCGTGCAACTTGGTGGTATCGGGTTGCCACTTTAGGGAGTGATACACCCCACTTTGGGACCAGCACATGTATCTATGAGTTAGGGATCCGATCGAATGGGGGTAGTGGGTACACCTAGTGGAGATAGGGCCAGACGCCACCTATGGAGGTAGCTAGGGGTACACTAAACTACCATTATCATTATTAAGTTCTGTAGGCGGGATCAACCTTTAGGGTGACTAGTGGTGGTGCAGTATAGTAATTATCTTATAGTGGTTTAGGTGTGCCTTTAACATTATCTTTGTTCATCTTATTTCCTTGTTTACTCTGCCATACCCAATTGTTCACAGTCATTTCCTTATTTTCCAACTTATGCCTTAGCCTAGTTATTTTGATAATTGTATTATTAAAGTTATCGCACTCGCCAGACTTTAAGTCTGACCCCCTTTGTTTCCACCTCTTTTCTTCCTTTTCCCCCAGGTGCTCAGGGTGGAACTAGCACCAGTGGAGCTTGATTTTGGACAGCTGTATCTCTTGCTTTTAGAAGTTGCTTGGATCGCTGAAGTAAAAGTTCAGCCTATCTTATTTATGGCTATTTTGTGTTGGGGTTATGTTTTTCAATTTATGTACTCTGATTTAGTCAAGATGGATATTATGTCTTTGACTCTGGTTTTTGATGATGTAATCAAACCTATGTATTTACCGCTGCAATGAATAAATTTTTAAGTATTGTTTATATCTGTCTTGTTGATAAGTTTCTGTTCTATACACACTTAAAACGCTCCATAGAAGTTAATGCATTCCCTTTGTGAGTGACATTAATGGATGTGGGGTGGTACATGATCACTTGGTCTCTGAGGAAATTAAAATGGCGGCGGCACTAAGGTTTTCTCAATTCTTCCCAAATCCAGATCGATTCGATGATGAAATTGGTTAAATGGTGCCTTGAATCGAAGGATGCTTTCAGTGCTTTGATGGCTTTAATTTATAGGTTTGGGGTTTTTCTCTAGCAGTCGAAACCCTAAAAATTTGTGAGTAATTTTATATTGAATTCTTTGAGTATTTCTTTTTGGATTTCTCTCCATTATTCTGCCAGTGATGATTGGTGTCTAAATATAGGGTAATCGAAACCCTAAAATCTCTGATTTCAATTATGTGACTTGGCTTGATTTGCGTTGCTTTCCTCATTTGTTCCTCGACTTAAATTAGTTGCGTGAATGATAATTATTGCCTTAAAAAATTATGAACACTGGTTCAAAATGGCACGAGTCATCTGATTGATTTTTTACCCACAAATGCATCGACTATTTCCTTTTATGCTCTTCGCCGTGATTTATTCATTGCCAAATACATTCCATTGAATTTAATCTAGCATTTTCAACTGTTGCTATATTTGATATATGCCACATAACCATTTGCTCTTTTTCTTTCTGGCTTTGATAGAGATTGAAATAGAATTTTGTTACCTAATTTTGCTCAATTTTGAATGTGTGATGACAAAAAACTGAAAACAATTGTTTTCGAAGTTATTTCTTTCCAAAAACTTGCTTGCCCCAATTTTAAAGTATTGCCAAATCTGTTTTGTGTGATTGAATCTGCTGTGAGTCGCTTTGGAAATTATTTTGAAATCAAAAAATGATTTCTTTCCTTGTTTAAATCTGGGACCAAAATGTAATAACCCGGAAATCTGAGCCAATTTAAAAATTTTATTTTGGCGATCTTAGTGAATTTTGATTATTTCAAATGAATTATTTTAAATAATATCGACGAGAAATTTATTTTGAATAGAATTCGAATGTACAAATTTATATAGATCGTCGTTAGAATATAAATATTTATTTTAAATTATAAAAGGAATTGAAAATGGCGCGGTAGTTCGATAATTCGATTTCAAAATTCAATTGAATGTACAATATTCAAAATAAACCGGATTTTAGAGAATCCAAAATATTAGAATCTAATTGAGAATATCTTTACAAAGAATCTGAAAAATCAAAATTTCATAGTGGGAACCAAAAGATATGCCCAATTGAAAATTCAGAATAGTCGCTATGGAATTTCGGTCCTTAAAAATGGAAATTTTGCAAACGACCTCGGTTTTCGACGAAACCACTTTTGTTGGATCCGCGATGTCAAATTGCTAGGTTCCAATTTTCATAATTTTTGAATTCAATATGTGAGCGTGGCAAAGGAAAACGCGTTTGACCAGTTTCAGTTGATTTTAATCGACTGGAAAATGGCCATTTTTCAAACGGTCTCAGAATTCGGCGAAACTAGTTCTGTTAGGACCGTATCTTCGATACAAAGCTAGAAAATATTTTTCGGGAATTTTTCTAGTTAGTACGTGGGTCCGTTAAATTGAAATGCACGTTCAAATTCAATATATATAGTTATATTTTGATTTTGACCAAAACTGATCGAAACAGTCGAATTAGCCTGCGATACATATCCCATTGTGTTCGGAATGGGGGTAATTAGCTATGGACGACAGGCGATGGGCCTCGTTTAGAGGTCGAATAAAAAGGTCAACTTTTTGAAAATAAATAATTTATAAAAATAATAATAATATATATTACAACCTCTCTCTTACCCGCCCTTTCTATTCAATCGGGTAATCAGAAGAAAAAAAGAGAGGGGAAAACCCGATCTCGCAGCCCCCCCCCCCGGTCAGAGCCGCCGCCCTCCTTCCTCCTCCACCTCTTCTTACCCACCTCTCGCCCCCCTGAACCCACCTCGCGCCCCCCTGAACCCACCGCAACCCCCCTGGCCCGACACAACCGACCCCCCCCCCCCCCCCGTCAGGGCCGCGCTGCGGGGAAGACCCCTCCCCCCCTCCGCCCAAATCCGATCGATGTGAGTTTCTATATTATTTTATTTAGTTTTATTAATTTAAAACCTAATTTTATATATATAACACTTTAAAAAAAATATGATTTTTATATTAGGAAAGCTACGATTTTTATGCATATAAAGGAGTGATTTTTATCAATGTAAAGAAAGTGAAAAGGTCGGATTTTTATTTAGTTAAAGAAAGTGAAAAGGTCGGATTTTTATTTAGTTAATCAAAGTGAAAAGGTCGGATTTTTATTTAGTTAATCAAAGTGAAAAGGTCGGATTTTTATTTAGTTAATCAAAGTGAAAAGGTCGGAATTTTATTTAGTTAATCAAAGTGAAAAGGTTGGGTTTTTATTTAGTTAAAGAAAGTGAAAAGGTCGGATTTTTATTTAGTTAATCAAAGTGAAAAGGTCGGATTTTTATATAGTGAGAAAAATAAAAATAGAATTTTTATCGATATAGTAGCTATATAAAAATAGAATTTTTATCGATATAGTAGCTAAATAAAAATAGAATTTTTATCGATATAGTAGCTATATGAAAATAGAATTTTTATCTGTATAATAGCTAAATAAAAATAGAATTTTTATCGATATAGTAGCTATATAAAAATAGAATTTTTATCGATATAGTAGCTATATAAAAATATAATTTTTGTCGATATAGTAGAGGTGTAAAAATAGAATTTTTATCTATACAGCAGCGTTATAAAAATAGAATTTTTATATACATAGCAACAATATAAAAATGTGATTTTTATATATGTAGTGGCTACGGACAGTGAAAATTGACAAAAGACGGAAAGGTGAAGATTTCCTACATAAGAAGAGTCGCGGTGAATGGATTTATCTTGGGTGAGAATTTCTCACTCTAGATTTATTTCTGGTTTGAAATATATACTAGGATGCAGACGGTGTTTAGTAGCACCCGACACCCACCGTCCACAGACCATGGACGGCTTGTTTGTTTGTTTGTTTGACTTTGATGTGTAGTTGATTATGTGATGTGGAATAAAATATTTATATAGTTAAAAAATATTTTATAGTTGAAAATAGAATTTTTTACGTGTATATGACACGAAATAAATTAATATAAACAAATCTGACGATTTGTTTATATACACTGATTTGACTGATATCGATTGGGACGATAAATTTTACACATCGCCCAAACTATACAAATAAAATATGTGTTTGTTGATTTGAAACCCCACACGGGTATTGGGATGAGATTTGACGTACACTAATCCCGATTGTTTAGATGTATGTCAATCGATGGATTGACAGACTGTGTAAGCGCTAATTATTTATATTTAATGATTATGCAGTTGTGTGGTGCACTCTGGATGATGGTTGATTATTTATCGTTGTTATTTTATACATGTGTTGTAGAAAATCCATATAATTAACATTATACGGTAATTGATTGGGCCTCATTCCAGTTTTGAATAGAAATATTTAAATAGAAATATTTGAATAGAAATATTTGAAAAGATTGAGATAGTATATTTGAAAATAGAAATATATGAAGCCATGTTGATTAGATTGACGTCATTTTGACGTGAACGATATTTATATCGATTTTATTCATTTTTCAATGAATATTGGAAATGAATTGAAATTCGAATTAAATTGAAATGAATTGAAATTCGAATTAAATTGAAATGAATTGAAATTCGAATTAAATTGAAATGAATTGAAATTCGAATGAAATTGAAATGAATTGAAATTCGAATTAATTGAAATTGAATTAAAAATCGATTTAAATTGAAATCAATTTGAGATGAATTTAAAAAGAATTTATATTGAAAAATTCAATCTTGATTTGAATTTGAAAATGAAGTTGAAATCGTTTCGAAAACGAATTTAAAACGATTTATAAAATACGTTTTAAAAAGGAAATCGACGAAGTATATATTATGTATATTATATATATATAATATAATGGCCTGAATAGAACGCGCCGCGCCGCGACAGTTCGCGAATTTCGACCATTGACTTCGAATGAATATTGCGGGAGATCCGACCGTCGGATTCTCTTAAAACCGGAACCATTGGGTTCGTATCGAAAAGAGCTTTCTAACGAATATTGGAAATTTGAAATCTAACGGATGGATTTGGAATTATGTCCAAATCAAATTTGGAAAAGGTCGCTGTAAGTGCAGTTCGATGGCCATTGATGGAAATCGACTGTACAGGCCTTGATAAAATTATTAAAAGTAGTAATAATTTGTGTAAAATCATAAGAAATGATTTGGGAAGAATTGGGATGAAAAATTCCATATTGGAAAAGATAAAAATAGATTTTTATCGAAATGAACTAGTTTTGAACTAGAATTATAATTCTATTTATTTTTAAAATAAATAAAGTGGATTTGGAATGGTTTTAAAAGTAACCAGAATTTCCAATAATTGAATTGGAATGGATTTGAATCGAAATTGTATTTGGAATATTTTGATGTTGGATTTCGTGATGAAACAGATATTGTTATGGGAATTTGAAAGATATATTTATATCGCTATTTCCAATACGATATTTGTTGGTCCTAGAATTTGATATAGAATATAAGCCGATATATTTTCTATTCAGAGCCCTGTATTTAATATCAAATGTGATTTGGGTTTGTCGTGAATGGTGTCTTCATTAACACTGTCCTTAAACCCAGTTGAGAAAAAAGATTAAATCTTTTTATTTAGATTTAATGAAGTGTACCAATTAAATGGTATTTAATTGGAATTGAGTCGGAATTGATTTTTGGGTTTATCGTGAACAGTGTTTTAAATAACACTTGTTCTTTAACTCGATAATTAATGGAATGTGATTTTGGGTTTATCGTGAACCGTGTTTTAGATGACAATGGTTCTTTAACCCAGTTAAAGACAGGATATTAATTTTTGGGAAGATTAAAACTAAGTGGAGTTTTAATGAATCTTTAATTAGATTGAAATGATCGAGAATGGAGTATCACCAGTTTTACTCCAGGCGATAGTTAAATCTTTAATTAGATTTGAACGTGAAATGGTAATAGAATTTACCGATAACACCGTGGTGTTAGATATGAAGTATTACTAGTTTTACTTCATGGGATGAATAGGTTGGGATTGGGCAAATAAAATAAATGATTACTTCGGTGTGGTTCGCTAATCCCGACTAGTTTGAATTGATATTCAAAAGAAGATTAAAGAATAAATTTAAAGAATTTATCTTTGATAAAATTAATGGGAACCTTTCCTAAAGTGTAAGAATATTTGAATAAAAGAATATTCTGAATTGGAATGAGGGTTATGTTATGGTTGTGTAACACTTGTTTATTATATACGCGAGTTATTCAGAAAGACCGGGTTTATCCCATTCTGAATAACTGATTCGACGTGGTGTCGAGGATGAAGACGTTGGTCGAAGACTGGAGGTCTTCACGTCGTTTGGGTGAATACTGATGATCTTGATTGGGCCGTACACCCAAGAGGAGGGAATCAGTTAGTGGTCATCCAGACGTACTTGGAGATCGATGGATATGCGGGGTACTAGGTGCCTCCGGTTTCGTTCAGACCTAGAACGAACTTGTAAATGGACCGTGTGTCTGACATTGGATTTTATTCTGTGTGATTGATTTCTATTAAATATATATCTGTTTGGTGGTGGAGAATTTATTCTCTTGCTTAACGCCCTTCTCTGAGACGTACGAGCTCAGGGGTTATATATTGATGGATATCAAACGCAAGGAGTGAATAGCCTGTGTGGCATGCCTAAGTGGCAAATGATCAAGGCTTCTGTTGAAAAGCATAGTCTTGTGGTGGATGATCAAAGCACGGCCTGTGTGGCATAGCTTTTTGTAGCGTTGATTCGCGAGCCTCACACCCCAGTAGTGGACTAGAAACGGGAGAGGACTTCAGGGAGGGCATGCATTTCCTTCTAGCTAGAAGTGGCGTCAGTGGTTTTACACGCCCTGACGAGTTTGACTTATGTGGTTGTTGCTATTGCGAGGCGCCTCGGATATATCAGTCGATCCGGGACCGATGGAGTCATTGGGCTCATTGACACCCCATAGGGTGGGGAAACGCAGTGTTCAAGCATTTTAATCCACATCGGTGGACTGGGCCCTGACGATCCAAGGCTTGCCTACGCGCTTGCCTGAGGGGCGGGTTAGAGCGTCTCGAATTCGGTAAGGACGATCCATTTCCTTGGTTCACAGACGGAAATCCAATTTCCAAATACGTGACTTTGCGATTTTGATTGTAGAGCCTAGTATGGCGACATGATATATGGTACCCATGCCTTCTATGATTGATACTTATGATTGAAATTGTTTTAAACACTATACACTTATTATAGTATCAAATGACTTGTTTTAAACGTATCAAGCATGCTTTGGTTATTATAAGGGAAAACCCTATCCTCTGGTTTGTGTTGCATTGTGTGATGGGACCTAGGTCTTATAATAGCTTCATTTTTCTTTATTTAGCATTGCGCTGTTTGTTTTATGCACTGGTATTCTTGGGAGGAATCCCGTTCCGTGTTATACGGCGTGGTCCCTTGATTTACCTAACTTTAAAATAAAGATTAATAACTATTTTAGTTCTCACACCAGTCACATGACTGACCTGGAGTTTATTGTTTTAACCTAAACTCTGGGTGCCCTTATTTTGACACGGGTAGCTAGTAGTTTTGGTTTTGCAGATTTATATTCACAGGATCCTGGTTTGCAGCTGGAACGATATCCGGAAACCTTTGTATCCGTATATCTCCTTCAGTTGTGTTTTATTATTTTCCGCTGCTATGTAATGTATTGTAATCTCTGATATTTATCGAATGTATTTTATTTGTTTATACTCTGTATATCCTTGTATTCTGATGGAATTTTTGTAATATACAATGAAATGTTCTTCTGTCTGCGTTCTTTTGTGTCTTGTCCGCGAATTATCCGCGCTTTCCTTACCGCGGAAGTTACGGGTTTTTACACAAAATGAAATTTTCTTGCCATAAATTGAGAAATAAAATCTGTAAGGAAGCTTTGTCTACACTCTCTTGCCATGCCATATGTTAATTGCATTACTGAACTGATCTGTAACACCCCGGATTTTTGAATAATCGAATTAACTAAATTAAAGAATGAATGTTTAGTATTGTTCTAAGGTTTGTAAGGAAAAGACTTAGTAGCTCATTTGGTTGGAACATGTGACTTGCATACAAGAGGTACAAAGTTCGATCCCTGCCAATGCCATATTTTTATTTTAGGGGAATGGCTAAAAAGCGGTCCAGTGTGAACGCGGTTCAAAAAGTAGTTTAGTGTGAAAATGGTTAATTAGGAAGATAGGAATATATAAAAATAAAATAAAATTCAACCTAAAATTTAAGAAAAAAAATCAAAATAGCGGAAGCGGGAAGGCAAAACACCAAACCAACCTATTTTATGGGTCGACCCGAGTCCGGACTCGGGTCGACCTCAGGGTCGACTCAGGAGGTTTGGAATTGGTCCCGTCGGCCCTAAATGGTCTATGACGAAATTTTATGTTTTAGGGCTTAGGTGGCGATTTCTGGTTGGTTTGTTGACATCATTTCTTGGTTTCTAAGGCCTAGATGGATCCTAGAGTGATCCGACGGCTTAAATTAATTCAAAGCTCTATAAAAAGACCTATAGACTCAAACCCTAAATCGGAATTAAAACTAAAACTATGGCCGTCATGCTGTCGTCTTGAACCCTAGAGTAGCTGCCACCAACTAGAAGCAAATTAAAGACAACAATTCAATTCAAATCAAGCTTAAAACTACAACAACGAAATTGTCTACAACAAGGGAACGCTAATCTATTACAGAATTCAGAACCCAGAACTCAAGACCCTTATTCGGTGAGTTCTAGTCACTTTTAGGTTTAAATAAATAAAAGTGGATTGTGGTAGACTATGATTTGGGTATATGTTGTTTGTAGTTATGCAAGTTCATTGTTGTGAATCATGAAGTTATGCAAGTTCCTTATTGTTGTGAATCATGAAATGATGCAAGTTCCTTATTATTGTGAATCATGAAGTTATGCAAGTTCATTATTGTTGTGAATCATGATATGATGCAAGTTTATTATTGTTGTGAATCATGAAGTTATGCAAATTATTATGTTGAGAAACTATGAACCCATGCAAGTTGATAAGTTGTTAATTCATGAACCTATGATAGTTGTTATGTTTTGAATCATGAAACTATGTAAGTCACCTATGCAAGAAGTAATGTTATGAATCGTGCAAGTTGTTATATTATGAATCATGATCCCATATAAGTTGTTGATTGTGTAGAGAATCATGAACCTATGTTAGTTGTTAATTATGTTTTAATTCATGAACCTATGCAAGTTGCTATGAATCCATGCAAGTTGTTAATTATGTGGTGAATCATAATTATATGCAAAGATATCATGTCATTTTCCTTAGTTGTCATGCTTATGCCAAAAATTGTACTGGAAATGATCACCTTGACATTCCCTTTATTTTATTGTTAGGGCGAGACTACTTTGTAGCCTCGATGACGCTAAAAACGCAAACGGTTGCGCTAGTTAAGAAGCGGGGAAAAAGGGGAATTTGTAATAGGAATAATTTACTTAGTGATTATGTAAATTGGACACATGATTCTGGTAGGGAAACATATAAATAATTACCTATTATGACATGGGTAAAATTGGGTAAAATTGGTATAATTTGAATATGACCATTTATGGATAAGAAATCCAAATTGTTAATAAGATAGGTATTGAAACCTATGAAAGAGGAAAGGATTAATTAATTAACTTAATTAATCAAAAGAGGAATGTTTAAGCAATTAAAGCCTGAAGATTTAATATTGAATTGGCATAAATGCCTCAAAAGGCATAAAACAATTTTGTGATGAAATTGGTATGATTTTACATACCATAAATAGATGGACATAATTGAGTCAATTATGGTCATAGTGAAATTTGGAATTAATTGATAATTTGAATAGGGAGAGTAATTCAAATTGGTGGATGATTAATTAGGAGTAATTAATCGTCTAAGACACGAGGTTAGGCTCGTTTGTGGTGTAAGACTGCCCGGACCCGCCCGGCAAATCCAGCAGCCACAAATGTCAGTCTAATGTGGGAGGTCTTAGACATAAATTAAATGCGTGACAGTTGTAAAGACACGAGGTTAGGCTCTTTTGTGGTGTAAGACTGCCCGGACCCGCCCGGCAAATCCAGCTGCCACAAATGCCAGTCTAATGTGAGAGGTCTTTATGAGGTTACGGTCTTAATGAATTAAGAAACACTTAACCAGATAAACATGTAGTGGGACATGAGGGGTTAAGTGGGTGCCTTGGGTGGCATGTGGAATTAAGTGGGTGCCTTGGGTGGCATGTGAAATACGATTAGGTGTCTCAATAATTAATCAATGCTGATTGAAGACAGATATGGATGATAAACAGAATGAGTGATTCTCTGGGTAATGATCTGATGTTGATCTCGGACTTCGGGGTTGGTACTTAGGGAGTTATTCTCTTAACCAATGTATCTGTGGACTAAGGAGAACCTAATCATAAACTAAGTGAAAGGGTTAAAACCATCATGACCAATATAACCATAATTGGACATGGTAATAAGAAAAGACTACTTAACCTAACTCAATACTTATGGACTGTATGATGATAGGGTTAAGTAAAACGAATTGGATTGTGGGTGGGTTAAGTACAACTGATGGGTAGGTGGGTAATATTAATATATATATAGGCCCACAAACTTAACCATTAAATAAATAGGATTAAATCAGTGGGAGGGTTAAGTACAACTGATGGGTAGGTGGGTAATATATATATATATATATATATATATATATATATATATAGGCCCACAAACTTAACCATTAAATAAATAGGATTAAATCAGTGGGAGGGTTAAGTACAACTGATGGGTAGGTGGGTAATATTAATATATATAGGCCCACAAACTTAAACATTAAATAAATAGGATTAAATCAGTGGGAGGGTTAAGTACAACTGATGGGTAGGTGGGTAATATTAATATATATAGGCCCACAAACTTAACTATTAAATAAATAGGATTAAATCACTGGGAGGGTTAAGTACAACTGATGGGTAGGTGGGTAATATTAATATATATATATAGGCCCACAAACTTAACCATTAAATAAATAGGATTAAATTAGTGGGAGGGTTAAGTACAACTGATGGGTAGGTGGGTAATATTAATATATATAGGCCCACAAACTTAACCATTAAATAAATATGATTAAATCAGTGGGAGGGTTCAGTACAACTGATGGGTAGGTGGGTAATATTAATATATATAGGCCCACAAACTTAACCATTAAATAAATAGGATTAAATCAGTGGGAGGGTTAAGTACAACTGAAGGGTAGGTGGGTAATGTTAGTATATATAGGCCCACAAACTTAACCAGATAAAAAGGGTTATGTAATTAAAAACACATAACGGTATACATAACCGGGGCAAAATAGTAAAGTTATGTATTAAAGACACCCATAGGGGTACGCATAACTAATGGGAATAGATAGAGTTATGTATTAAAGACACCTATAGGTGCGCATAACTGATTGAGGGCTATGTAATTAAAGACACCTTAGGGTATACGTAGTCAATAGAAAATCTAGTGGGAAATACTAAAGGGGACCAAGCTTAGGTGGATAGCTTGTGTCAAGTTTTGGGGGCCCATTTCAACCAATAACCCATACGTATCTTTATGGGCTCGACCCAAGTCGAGGACGGGACATGCATACTGGGCTTGACTGTAAGAGACAAACCGGGTTAGCGGTGGCAACGCAAGTCCAACGGGTTCATATGCGTGTGTGGACCCGGGCTGGTAGGTAAGACGTTGTTGCATCGTGTAGGTATAAGCCGTGCATCTCTGGTAGTATTGGATTGCCACTTTAGGGAGTGATACACCCCACTATGGGACCAGTACGGGTATCTACGAGTTAGGGAGCCGATCGAATGGGGAAGGTAGTGGGTACGACTAGTGGAGATAGGAGCAGGCGGCACCTATGACAGCAGCTAGGAGTACAGCTACCATATTATGAATATTGTAATTAGAATGGGGAGGGTAGTGGATACCACTAGTGGAGATAGGAGTAGGCGGCACCTGTGACAGCGGCTAGGAGTACACGAAACTACCACCATCGTTATCATTAGCGGAAGGGATCATCCCATCTTGATTTGACTAGTAATATTGCAGAGTAGTTCATAGTGAAGCATACACCTTACCTTATTTGTCCTGTCATACCTGTCATCTGTACCATGATCCTCTTATCCACTTTGTATGCCTGTCATGTTTACCTTTATTTATTTACTGGCTAAAAGTTACTGGACTCACCAGACGTATGTCTGACCTAGTTTGTTTCGCCTCTTTTCTTCCGTTTCCCCCCCTCAGGTTCTCAGGTAGGAAACACCCAAGTTTAGTCAGGATTTGGATATCATCTTCTAGGAGCTACTTCTGAAGTATGGCTCGAATCTCTGTCTCTTATATGGCTTGCTCTTTAATATGGGGAATGATGTTTTCTTTTAAATACCTATGTACTCTGATAATATAAGACAGAAGTGGTTTGTTGTAATGATTTTATGACTCATGGTATTATGTAACAAAATATTTTGGTGATTTAATAAAGTTGTTTATATTCCAGTGCAAAATTTTTATATCTGTCTTGTGATATTCTGTATCTGTTTACCAAAAACGCTCCACTGAAGTTAAGGCATTCCCTTTGTGAGTGACCTTAATGGAGGTGGGGTGTTACACTTGGTATCAGAGCTGAAGGTTACCAGATTAGATAAAAGTTTTGAAAACATTTTTCAAAAAAAAAGGTTTTAAAAGAAAGTATTTTCAAGAAGGAAAGCCTGTTTTGAAAAACATTCCCCGAAAAGCCATATGTAGTATCCTTCGGTCCTTTGTCTATAATTTCTTCCTTTGATAGGATAGGCGAATTCTCTCGTGGCTGATGGATAGGATAGGGATAGGAAAATTTATGTAGAAGGTTTAATTTCCTTATCTGATAATGAAGTTAAGACTCTTTCGGATTCTGGCATTGAGACTCTACACTTTAATACTAGTCTTATTTCCGATCCCTTAGTTGTTTCAAACCTCTTTGGTGGTTCGGCTCATTTATTAGTGATTTGTAAGGGGTTGAAATTGTCTGTGTTAGGCATCAAAAAAAAATTTGAATGTGACATTTGTGTGCTCAAGTTTATGAGCTATGGGTTGGATCTAAATGGACCAGCTTTCTATGTAGAGGGTCGTTCTAGATTTTGAGAGGAGGGTCGTTAAGTTTCTAACTTGTCATGGGAAGACCCCAAAGTTTCTTATGACCCGCAAGGGTGTTTTATGCTTAGCTTTCTGAGAATCATTCTGTAATCTGATCTGTACCAGTAGTCTGTAAGTATCTGAATATTTCTGAAGGATACGGGTTTCTACTCGAAGCATGGAGTAGATCTCCAGTTTTGACATTGTTTAATGGGGGTAATTCTTTGGGTGTCAGTCTAATGTTGATTTCGGTCTTCAGGGCTGAGACTTAGGGAATTATTCTCTTAATCGATGTCAAATGGGAACAGAGCTTTTGTTTCAGTTATATCATTTGTCTGTATCCCATCAACCGAATTTTCGACCTTTAGATAGGAAATCCATGGATGTAAACATGTGCTTGGGACATGTTATGTTTGATGGTTGCAGGTGGATGTAAGTGTTTGCTAGTGGTTGCTCGTGGATGCATTTACACACACATTAGGCACTAGATTGGCTCAAATCACTTTCATATTGCATATAAATGTGTGTGTGCATATTTAGGTTAATGGATGTATAATTGTTGTGCTATCATATGGATGTTGCATTTTGGTGAATGGTTGTGCACACATGTAGAAATAATATGTATCGATAGGGTTCTTTCGCATGCATAATGGACGCATGGCAATATCATGGTTTGCATTAAGGAGGTCAACTGAATCAGTAGACCGCCTGATTTTGCATTAGATGAGGAACATATACACGCACTTTTTGCATATGTTCATACAGCATTAGAAATTCTATAATGATAATGAATGCCTGTGTTTGATGGTTGAGTAAATGGTTGTTTGGATGTTAGGATATGCATTCTTAACTTGGAGATTACGGGGGCGAAATCTTTAAGGAGGGGAGAATGTAACTCCCCGGATTTTTGAATAATCGAATTAACTAAATTAAAGAATGAATGTTTAGTATTGTTCTAAGGTTTGTAAGCAAAAGACTTAGTAGCTCATTTGGTTGGAACATGTGACTTGCATACAAGAGGTATAGAGTTCGATCCCCGCCAACGCCATATTTTTGTTTTAGGGGAATGGCTAAAAAGCAGCTTAGTGTGAACGCGGTTCAAAAAGTAGTTTAGTGTGAAAATGGTTAATTAGGAAGATAGAAATATATATATATATATATATATATATATATATATAAATAAAATAAAATTCAACCTAAAATTTAAGAAAAAAATTCAAAACAGCGGAAGCGGGAAGGCAAAACACCAAACCGACCTATTTTATGGGTCGACCCGAGTCCAGCTGGGTCGACCCCAGGGTCGACTCAGGAGGTTTGGAATTGGTCCCGTCGGCCCTAAATGGTCTATGACGAAATTTTAGGTTTTAGGGCTTAGGTGGCGATTTCTGGTTGGTTTGTTGACATCATTTCTTGGTTTCTAAGGCCTAGATGGATCCTAGAGTGATCCGACGGCTTAAATTAATTCAAAGCTCTATAAAAAGACCTATAGACTCAAACCCTAAATCGGAATTAAAACTAAAACTATGGCCGTCATGCTGTCGTCTTGAACCCTAGAGTAGCCGCCACCAACTAGAAGCAAATTAAAGACAACAATTCAATTCAAATCAAGCTTAAAACTACAACAACGAAATTGTCTACAACAAGGGAACGCTAATCTATTACAGAATTCAGAACCCAGAACTCAAGACCCCTTATTCGGTGAGTTCTAGTCACTTTTAGGTTTAAATAAATAAAAGTGGATTGTGGTAGACTATGATTTGAGTATATGTTCTTTGTAGTTATGCAAGTTCATTGTTGTGAATCATGAAGTTATGCAAGTTCCTTATTGTTGTGAATAGTGAAATGATGCAAGTTCCTTATTATTGTGAATCATGAAGTTATGCAAGTTCATTATTGTTGTGAATCATGATATGATGCAAGTTTATTATTGTTGTGAATCATGAAGTTATGCAAATTATTATGTTGAGAAACTATGAACCCATGCAAGTTGATAAGTTGTTAATTCATGAACCTATGATAGTTGTTATGTTGTGAATCATTAAACTATGTAAGTCACCTATGCAAGAAGTAATGTTATGAATCATGCAAGTTGTTATATTGTGAATCATGAACCCATATAAGTTGTTGATTGTGTAGAGAATCATAACCTATGTTAGTTGTTAATTATGTTTTAATTCATGAACCTATGCAGGTTGCTATGAATCCATGCAAGTTGTTAATTATGTGGTGAATCATAATTATATGCAAAGTTATCATGTCATTTTCCCTAGTTGCCATGCTTATGCCAAAAATTGTACTAGAAATGATCACCTTGACATTCCCTTTATTTTATTGTTAGGGCGAGACTACTTTGTAGCCTCGATGACGCCAAAAACGCAAATGGTTGCGCTAGTTAAGAAGCGGGGAAAAAGGGGAATTTGTAATAGGCATAATTTACTTAGTGATTATGTAAATTGGACACATGATTCTGGTAGGGAAACATATAAATAATTACCTACTATGACATGGGTAAAATTGGTTAAAAATGGTATAATTTGAATATGACCATTTATGGATAAGAAATCCAAATTGTTAATAAGATAGGTATTGACACCTATGAAAGAGGAAAGGATTAATTAATTAACTTAATTAATCAAAAGAGGAATGTTTAAGCAATTAAAGCCTGAAGATTTAATATTGAATTGGCATAAATGCCTCAAAAGGTATAAAACAAATTTGTGATGAAATTGATATGATTTTACATACCATAAATAGATGGACATAATTGAGTCAATTATGGCCATAGTGAAATTTGGAATTAATTGATAATTTGAATAGGAAAAGTAATTCATTTGGGGGATGATTAATTAGGAGTAATTAATCGTCTAAGACACGAGGTTAGGCTCGTTTGTGGTGTAAGACTGCCCGGACCAGCCCAGCAAATCCAGCTGCCACAAATGCCAGTCTAATGTGGGAGGTCTTAGGCATAAATTAAATGCGTGACAATTGTAAAGACACGAGGTTAGGCTCTTTTGTGGTGTAAGACTGCCCGGACCCGCCCGACAAATCCAGCTGCCACAAATGCCAGTCTAATGTGAGAGGTCTTTATGAGGTTACAGTCTTAATGAATTAAGAAACACTTAACCAGATAAACATGTAGTGGGACATGAGGGGTTAAGTGGGTGCCTTGGGTGGCATGTGGAATTAAGTGGGTGCCTTGGGTGGCATGTGAAATACGATTAGGTGTCTCAATAATTAATTAATGTTGATTAAAGACAAATATAGAAGATAAACAAAAGTTTGGTTGAGTGAGTGATTCTCTGGGTAACGATCTGATGTTGATCTCGGTCTTCGGGGTTGGTACTTAGGGAGTTATTCTCTTAACCAATGTATCTGTGGACTAAGGAGATCCTAATCATAAACTAAGTGAAAGGGTTAAAACCAGCTTAACCAATATAACCATAATTGGACATGGTAATAAGAAAAGACTACTTAACCTAACTCAATATTTATGGACTGTATGATGATAGGGTTAAGTAAAACGAATTGGATTGTGGGTCGGTTAAGTACAACTGATGGGTAGGTGGGTAATATTAATATATATAGGCCCACAAACTTAACCATTAAATAAATAGGATTAAATCAATGGGAGGGTTAAGTACAACTGATGGGTAGACTCAAACCCTAAAATCAAATAAAAATTAGAATCATGGCCTCCATGCCGTCATCTTGCAACCTAGAATAGCCGCCATCAATTAGAAAGGAAGAAAAGCTAATCAAATTCAATTCTAATCTAAACCACAACAAATTGTCTTCTTCAAAGGAAAGCTAAATCGATTTCAGAACTCAGATTTCAGAACTCAAGACCTTCTTTGAGTTGTGAGTTCGATTTCTTTAATAATATAATTAACAATTTAATTGGATTGAGCTATGATTTGGATTATATGGTTATGTTGTGAATCATTGACCATATGTTATTATCTATGTTGTAATTTCTATGATGTAATCATCTATGTTGTAAAGTTGTGATGTTATCATCTATGTTGTAATTCTATGATTGGGTTATGTATAATCAATTCATAATGATGTTTCATATGCTAGTTTGGTTATGTTGTTGGAACTAATTCATATGATAAATCATATTTATGAATGCAAGTCTAGATGTTAATTTAGATATGAATAATATGCAAGTTAGTGAGAATCATATACAAACTTACATGTTTCATGACATCTATTTTATGTGTAAATTGGATCTAAAGTTAGGTTATGACATGTGTGAGTTATATGCTAGTATACAAAATCCTATATGCTAGTTTACATGTTTAGATGTAAGTTTACATCATAATTTATGTTGCATAAATCACATATGCAAGTATATATATATATATATGTTTGGAGTATGAATCATCTAATGTAAGTTTATGGTTATTGCCTATGCAAGTTTACAACTTATGATTAGATCTATGACATACATGGTTTATGCTAGTTTTGACTATTACCTAAACAAGTTTACACCTTTAGATTTAGATCTATGACATATGTAGTTTTATGCAAGTTTGTGACTTTTGGCCTATGCAAGTTTTTAGATGAAGAACCCCATTCACACATGCAAGTTCACCCCTTATGTTTAGATCTAGTTTTATCTATATGTATGTTGTGTTGTTTTCTCTTTATACCATAAGTTAGACTATTCGAGTCTAACATATATTTTACGTTAATCGAACGAACGTACAACGTGGGGAAATGGGATAATATTAAAAGATTTAATATTGAGAATTGGCATAAATGCCTTAAATGGCACAAAATAATTTTATGATGAAAATTGTTATAGTTTTGCATACCATAAATAGATGGACATAAATGAGTCAATTATGGACATAGTTAAATTTGGAATTGATTGATAATTTGAATAGGGAAATTAATTCAAATTGGGGAGTAATTAATTTTGTATAATTAATGGTCTAAGACACGAGGTTAGGCTCTTTTGTGGTGTAAGACTGCCCGGACCCGCCCGTCAAATCCAGCTGGCATAAATGTTAGTCTAATGTGGGAGGTCTTAGGCATAAATTAAATGCGTAACAGTTGTAAAGACACGAGATTAGGCTCGTTTGTGGTGTAAGACTGCCCGGACCCGCCCGACAAATCTAGCTGCCACAAATGCCAGTCTATTGTGGGAGGTCTTTACAAGATTACGGTGTTAATGAATTAAGAAACACTTAACCAGATAAACATGTGGTGGGACATGGGGGTTAAGTGGGTGCCTTGGGTGGCTTGTGAAATACGATTAGAAACACTTAACCAAAAATAAGACATGTAAGTGGACATGAATAAGAAGAGGGTTAAGTGGGATGTACTAGAGGGGACCAAGCTTAGGTGGATAGCTTGTATCAAGTAATGGGGGGCCCGTTTCAACCAGTAACCCATAAGTATCTTTGTGGGCTCGACCCAATTCGAGGACGGGACACGCATACTGGGCTTGACTGTAAGAGGCCAAAACGGGTTAGCTGTGGCAACGCAAGTCCAACAGGTTAATGTGTGTGTGTGGGCCCGGGCTAGTAGGTAAGACGTTGTTGCATCATGTAGGTATATGTCGTGCATTGTTGGTGGTATCAGGTTGCCACTTTGAGGAGTGATACACCCCACTGTGTGGCCAGCACGGGTATCTACGAGTTAGGGAGTCGATCGCATGGGGGTAGTGGGTACACCTAGTGGAGATAGGGGCAGGCGGCACCTATGAAGGCAACTAGAGGTACACGAAACTACCATTATCATTATTAAAGTCTTGTAGGGAGGATCAACTTTTAGGGTGTTTGGTGTGGTGCAGTGTAGTAATTATCTTATAGTGGTTTAGGTGCGCCTTTAACGTTATCTTTGTTCATCTTATTTCCTTGTTTACTCTGTCATACCCAATTGTTCACAGTCATTTCCTTATTTTCTTACTTATGCCTTTGCCTAGTTATTTTGGTAATTATATTGTTAAAGTTATCGCCCTCGCCAGACTTTATGTCTGACCCCCTTTGTTTCCACCTCTTTTCTTCCTTTTCCCCCCAGGTGCTCAGAGTGGAACTAGCACCAGCGGAGCTTGATTTTGGACAACTGTATCTCTTGCTTGGATCGCTGAAGTAAAAGTTCAGCCTATCTTGTTTATGGCTATTTTGTGTTGGGGTTATGTCTTTCAATTTATGTACTTTGATTTAGTCAAGATGGATATTATGTACTTTGACTCTGGTTTTTGATGATGTAATCAAACCTATGTGTTTACCGCTGCAATGAATAAAATTTTAAATTTTTAAGTACTGTTTATATCTGTCTTGTTGTTAAGTTTCAGTTCTATACACACTTAAAACGCTCCATAGAAGTTAATGCATTCCCTTTGTGAGTGACATTAATGGACGTGGGGTGTTACACGTGGTATCAGAGCTGAAGGTTACCAGAACAGATATGAATTTTGAAAGACTGTTTTTCAAAAACACTTTTATAAAGAAGTACCTTCAAAAGTATGTTTTAAGGAAAGTATTTTCAAGAGAAAAGCTTATTTTAGAAAGCATAACCCAAGAGCCATATATCTTTCCTTCGGTTCTTTTGTATTGAATCTTTCCTTTTTTGTTTCAGCACGTCTGGAATTCCCGAGATACCTGAGGGGATACCGATGCCAGGATGGTTTAGGAAGTATTTGGAGACTAGGGCCACCACTGCAGGTCCAACAAATGCTCCTCCTCCTCCTCGTGTCGATACTTTTGCAAAGATTTGTAAGGACTTTCGGGCAATGGGTGGAAAACCTTTGTTGTATATAACGGTGTTGTATACACAATTATATGATTTTTGTTTGATGATAACAACCAAATATATTTTATAAATGTGTTTGTTACTGTACTGTTCTATATTTACATCACAGACAGGAATGTAATATTTATATTTAAATAAAATACATCTGTACAAAAAGAAATTCAAATATTTACTGTATTTTATTTAAAATATAAATATTATATTTCTAACATTCAAACAGTACATCTATATTAACTCCACTATTTAATCACTTCATATTTTTGTACTTATAAATAAACAGAATAGAATAGACAAGTCTGTTTGACAACAATGAAAGAATATTTTATTTCAAAAATATTGTGTTTATTACAAATAATCAGTACAATCACTCTTTCATATAAATTAGCTCCTCACTATATCACTCAACACTCGGTACTTTTTCACTTATACATTCACAGCCTCAATATACAGATTTTTTTTTACTGACACTAATTCATTCACTGGCTTTCATCTTCAGTCTTCAATGCTCTCTGTCCAGTCCAGTCATCACAGTCAGTCCAGACATCCCTGCTTACCTGTCACATATGAAACACACACACAGTACACTGCAATAGAAATGAAACAGAATATGTGCAAATATAAATTTTATTTTTAAAATGCTATTTGCCTCAGTTTTCTGGTGTGTTTTCTCATCACTTTTCATGACTTGATCTATTTTATCTGTGTCCAGACAGTTTGTATAAGTACAGGGACAGGAAATTTTCTGAATGGCTACATATACACACGTGTATATGCATACACGTGTGCACTGCCACGCCAATTCAGTGTGCAACTGAGGAGTAGCCACATGGACCTTCTCGACTCAGTGCACATGTTAACACAGTCATGAGCAAGTAAAGCAGTTTATATTCATGCGGCAAGTTCCAGGAAGAAATGATGCATATCAGAGATGTATAAGTGAAGCAGTTAATTGATTCAAGACATTATGATGCAGCAAAAGTGGTCAATCACAATGTTAAGGGATGCAAGTCAAATGGAAAATGGTTCCAGAAATGGCAAAAGTGTCCATTCTCTCACAGTTTTATCTTGGGCATTTCGAGCACAGTTTAGAAGCAGTCAATCATGGAGCAGTTCAAACACTCATGTTTTACACAGCAATTTTATGTTAAGTTTTCAGTTTCAAATACAAATTGGAGCAATCATATAATGGATCCTACTCTCAAGACAAGTGCAACATGATCAGTTTCATATGTACATGCACATCAGAATTTCAGCATGTATACTATAAACCAGAAAGCAAACAAGTATAGCCTTAGCAAGAAAATGCAAAACTGAATGGAGCAGTTTTTACAGTGATCTATGTTTGGCAAGATCAAAGAATGGTTTTAAATTCTACAAATTCAATGATGTGATTCTGGAAACAAATCTTTCAGTTTTCTAAAGTTTCCAGAAAATACCTATGTCGTTTTTATTGACCAGAAAATCAGTACATTGCTTTCCATAAATGATGCAAACAAATTTTGGCAATCTTTCTAAAGGGCACAGCAAATTAAATTTCTTACAGAATTGATTTACTCAATTTATGTGTATCAAGGAAATCAAGGCATCATTCTTCATTCAAAGAATCAAAAGAGGAAACTTTTGTTTTGTTTCCAGAAATCTCATTTATACGTTTGGCAAGGGTTTAATCATATTCACAACTCCATAAATCATACTGCTATTTTCAGAAATTAAATTATATTTGGCAAGAGTTATTTTTTACAATGTGCAAAGGAAAACTTTTCAGCAATCAATTTTTTTTTAAAAAAGGAATCTTTCCAGTTTTCTATTCATGTTTTGGCAAATGGATTTTGGGAAAGAATCAATTCATGTTTATTCGTGGCAAGTATTCTACAATTCAGGGTGAAAAAGCATTCAGGAATTCGAAGTGCAAGGGACCACACTTATCATTCATGTCCAGGATTCACAAATCAGTCACGGCATTAAAACAATTGAAGAATCAAGCCGAGCAAAAGAAGAAACACACGCAGCAAAACTTAATCAAAGCCAAAAATCAAAAAGGGAAAACGAGAAAAATCAGAGCAAGTCGCATATACGAAATCAGAGTTGTAGGGTTTTCTATTTTACCCTATTTAACACCGATTCATCACTTGCAAAGAAGAGGATCGAAAACCACAAGCATAAAAATTCTCAAGCAAAGATTTAATTCAGAAAACTCACTTTTGGGCTTCGATCAAACAGCAAATCCAACTCCATCGAAGAAGAGGAGCATCAACACAGTCAAGTCTACAGAGAAATTCGAGAGCACAATTTCACAGTCACTTTTGGATTTGGAGCATCAAAGAAACCCTAGCAAATTTCCCAAATTTTCACGGTCGCCATTTTTTGATTCCAGAAGACTAAAGAGATCGGGTGCTACACAAATGAAAGTGGTCGGCCAACATATGACTCAAGTGAAAAAGGGGATAACCCTTTATGTTTAAATCTAGGGATTTTTTCTTTTTAATTTTTCTTTGAGTTTATTTGTATTGTTTTTTTTTGTTTTTTTAAAAAAAAATATCCGAACAGTTCAAGAGTCTGTAAAATCTAGGAATTCAGTCAGGGTGTTGACTGACAGTTGACAGAGTCTGGGTTACTGATTATGTGGTCGTAAACAGGGAAATCTGATCGAGTGGATATCGTTCAGTCTAGGGTTTTGAGCGTAGGGTTAGAATAGGAGCAGGGTTTGCGAGTGTACATGGTCTTGTATGCGGGATCTGTTCTATCACCTAGTAGAAATCTTAGGAATGCAGCAGTAGGCAGGGTTTTGCCGAAGCTGGGTATATCTGTGTGTGATTTATTTCTTGCATTTATGTTTCTACTATTTTCTGTGATCTGTTTATTATTAGAATTTTAATTCAGTTAAAAACTGTGATAAACCCTATTCACCCCCCTCTAGGGTTAATCTAGATCCAACAACCTTTTCACGAGACGGAGACATTTGTTGAAGCTCGAAATTGGCTAAAGGAGGTGGAAGAATTGTTTGGGATCTTTGAAGTGGAAGATGGAAGAAAGGTCCAGTTAGCTGCCTAACTAATGAAGGATGAGGCCTCGTTTTGGTAGGAGGTCACTAATGGAGAGCGTCCAGTTGATACATGGCCAGATTTCGGGCGGAGGTTTGAGGCAAAGTTTCTCTCACGGGCTGAAGAGAATTTATACATGGAAAGGTTTTTGGCATTGAAGCAGGGGAATCTATCAGTGAAAGAGTACGTCAGCAAGTTCAATCAGTTTGCGAGATTTGGCTTGGACTTGGTGAATACACCAGATAAAGAAGGCCCTGACGTTTGTTAAGGGTTTGAACGAGCCGCTTCATGGGTTAGCTATAACCCACATCCCCATGGGGGCTACCTTTGAGAGACTAGTTGACATGGCGCTTATGCATGAAGAGGAGAAGGGCGCCAATGCTAATAAGGCACCCGAGAAGAAAGGGGATCAAAAGAAACCGCAACAGCAACAACAGAACAAGAAATGTGGTAAAGGCAACAATGGTAAGGGAAAGAAAAGATGCTTTAAGTGTGGGACACCAGGCCATCTAAGCAAAGATTGTAGGAAGAAAAAGAAGACTGGCTGCTTCCACTGTGGCGAAGCGGGACATCTGATTAAGGACTGCCCAAGGAAAGGGCAGAGGGCAGGGTCTACCTCGGGAGGACAGGTGCAGGCTCTCAGTGCACCAGGGCAAGCAAGGGGCAAGCTCAGGCTCTCGTGGTACCACCGCTGCAAGAACGAGGTAGAGCAATTTCCGTTGAAAGTTTAGTTTTTCTATTTGATCATCCTGTCCGTACTATATTCGATTCTGGCGCATCACATTCGTTTATCTCTACATCATTAGTTGAAACACTGCACCTAAATACTAGTTTAGTTACAGATCCCTTAGTAGTCTCAAATCCTATTGGTGGTTCGGCTCATCTTTCTATGATTTGTCGGGATTTGAGAGTTTCTATCTTGGGCATTGGATTTGAATGCAATGCCTTTGTTCTTGGCTTCATGGGCAATGGCTTGATTCTAGGTATGGATTGGCTAACTAGATATATGGCCATCCTAGATTGTGAAAGAAGGGTAGTTAGATTCTTGACACGTTGTGGAAAGACCCTTGATATTTCTTGTGACCCTAGAGGTCCAGTAATGCTTAGCTACCTAGAATCCCTTGATGCATCCGATGATGATTTACATTATGTTCATATAGTCTGTGAATATGTTGATGTCTTCGATGAGGTGAGGGGTTTACCCCCAAAACGTGAGATAGACTTTCGAATATATCTAGTAGATAATGCAAAGCCAGTTGCATTGACAGTGCGCTACATGGCTCCAAGAGAGAGAAGAGAACTCAGTAAGCAAGTGAAAGAATTTCTTGAGAAGGGGTTCATAAGATGTAGTGTATCGGAGTGGGGTGCTCCAGTATTATTTGCCACGAAGGCAGATGGGTCCCTTAGACTTTGTGTGGACTATAGAGAACTTAATAAGCTTACTAAGAATAATAGGCACCCACTGCCGAGGATTGATGATCTCTTCGATCAGTTAATTGGCGCCTCAGTGTTTTCGCAGTTGGACTTAGCCACGGGTTTCCATCAGTTGAGAGTGGCTAAGGATAGCATAGACAAGACTGCCTTTAGGACTCCGTACGGCTTCTTCGAGTGGCTTGTGATGCCCTTCGGTTTGACAAATGCCCCCGCATACTTTGTTGACTTGATGAGTAGGGTGTTTAGGGAGTACCTTAATAAATTCATGGTAATCTTTGTGGACGACATCTTGATCTTTTCTAAAAGCGAGGAAGAGCATGCCCTACATCTTAGGGAAGTGTTGGAGACCCTTCGAACGCATAGCCTTAAAGTTAAATTTTCTAAATGTCACTTTTGGAGGAAGGAAGTGCGATTCTTATGGCACGTGGTTTCCAAAGAAGGGATAGCTGTGGATCCCGCGAAGGTAGTGGCCATCCAAGATTGGAAGTTCCTTAAAAATGCTACCGAGGTGAGGAGTTTCTTAGGGTTGGCTGCATACTATAGGAAGTTTATCAAAGACTTCCCAAAAATATCAGCCTCATTAACACGCTTGACGAAGAAGAACCTAGTTTTCACATGGGACGTAGATTGTGATGATGTGTTCCAACGTTTAAAGAGAGCTTTGACCACAACCCCAGTCTTAGTTTTGCCAGATGGGAGTAAGCCATTTACCGTTTATACCGATGCTTGTGGGACAGGACTAGGCGCAATTTTAATGCAAGTGGGAAGGGTAATAGCCTATGGAGGAAGGCATTTGAGAGTGCATGAGAAAAATTACCCTACAGATGACCTAGAGTTGGCCGCTATTGTTTTCGTGCTTAAGTCTTAGCGCCATTATCTTCTTGGCGAGAAATTCGAATTGTTCACTGACCACAAATCGCTAAAATACTTGTTCTCTCAGAAGGACTTGAACTTAAGGCAGCAAAGGTGGATGGAATTCTTAGCGTCCTACGATTTCGAGATAGCATACACCCCTGGCAAGGGTAACGTGGTGGAAGACGCCTTTAGTAGGAAAAGGATGTCCTTGAGTCCGTTGTTTGTTGAGCGGCGAAGCTTAGAGTTCATCTCTATATTTGACTTTCGACCTTCCATTGACTTTGTACCCAGTTTACTAGCATCCTTAGAGGTCAGATCTTCACTTTTGGGACGGATTGGTGAGGCACAGCGAGATGACCCACAGTTGGTTGAGTTAATAAAGAAGCTCAAAAGGGGGGAGTCATCGAGCCATCTCAGTAGGTATACCCTAGATGATAAGGGTTAGTTACGTAGGGACGGTAGACTTTGTGTACCACGGGACGAGAATTTAAAGAAGACCATTCTTGATGATGCACATCGTTCGAAGATGACCATCCATCCCGACGGGGACAAGATGTACATGGAAATGAGACGAGTTTACTTTTGGGCCGGTATGAAGAGGGACGTGGCCGAGTTTGTCGCTAGATGTTTGGTGTGCCAATAAGTAAAAGCAAAGCAAAAGAAGCCCGGTGGGTTGCTTCACCCATTGGAGGCCCGACAATGGAAGTGGGAAAGTGTCTCGATGGACTTTATTAATGGGTTACCGAGATCGAGGAAGGGTAATACGGGGATTTGGGTCATGGTAGACAGACTTACTAAGAGCGCCCATTTCATTCCCGTGAAGAGTAAGAGGACTGCTCCATGGTTAGCCTCCGTATAAATTCGAGAGATAGTTCGTTTGCACGGTGTACCTTCTAGCACAGTAAGCGACCGCGATCATATCTTTACTAGCGAGATTTGGAAGAGCTTGCAAGAGACTGTAGGGACTCAGTTATGTTTGAGCACCGCATATCATCCTCAGACGGGCGGCCAAACCGAGAGGGTGAATCGTATTCTAGGGGACCTATTGAGGTTGTGTGTCTTAGACTTCGGAGGTACATGGGAGGAACATCTTCCTTTGGTGGATTTCACATATAATAATAGCTTTCAGTCTAGCATTGGCATGACACCGTTTGAGGCTCTTTATGGACGGCTGTGTCATTCGCCTACATGTTGGTGGGAATCTGCAGATAAGATCTTTCTTGGGCCTGATATGATTAGAGAGACTTCGGAAAAGATCTATTTGATTCGAAGGAGGATGAAAACGGCGCAAGATAGGCAGAAATCTTATGCGGACAAGAGGAGGACAGATCTTGAGTTTGATATCGGGGACATGGTCTTTGTCAAGGTGTCTCCATTACAGAATGTTGTTCGATTTGGGTCCGTTGGGAAGTTAGCACCAAGGTTCGTATGGCCGTTTCCTATTAAGGAGAGGATTGGACAGATGACATATTGAATGGAGTTGCCCGAGAGATTTAGTGGTGTACACGATGTATTCCATGTATCACATTTGAGGAAGTGCTTGCATGAGACTACGGAAGTGGTAGAGCCGAGCTTGCTTAGAGAGGTGGAGGTAGAGCATGATGCGACGATTCGACGAGCTCCTACGTGCATTCTTGGGTCGGAGATTAAGAAGTTGAGGAATCGAGAGGTCAAGCTAGTCAAAGTGCAATGGGGAGATGATGAGAGCAACGCTACTTGGGAGACGGAAGAGAAGATGCGATCATTGTACCCTTTTCTTTTCGAGGGTATGTCTTTTAATTTCTCCTTTATCGCTTAGCTTGTACTTGTTTTATCTTTAGTATGTCCTCTCGCTATTATCTTTGACCTTTAGATAGGGTAGTCCTATGGTTAAACATGTGTTTGAGACATGTTATGATGGATGTATGTGGATGCAAGTGATCGCTAGTGGTTACTCTTGGATGCATATACACACACTTTAGGCACTAGATCGGCTCAGTCACTTCAGATTGCATATTGCATATAAATGTGTGTACATATTTAAGTTAATGGATGTATAATCATTGTACTATCGTATGGATGCTGCATTTTGGTGAATGGTTGTGCACACATGTAGAAATAATATGTATCGATAGGATTCTTTCGCATACATAATGGACGCATGGCACTATCATGATTTGCATTAAGGAGGTCAACTGAATCAGTAGACCGCCTGATTTTGCATTAGATGAAGAACATATACACACACTTCTTGCATATGTTCATACAGCATTTGGAATTCTATAAGGACAATGGATGCCTGCGTTTGATGGTTGAGTAGATGGTTGTTTGGATGTTAGGATATGCATTCTCCTTAACTTGGAGATTTCGGGGGCGAAATCCTTTACGGAGGGGAGAATGTAACAACCCGTAATTTTCAATATTAATGTTCACAAATTAAATAATAAATAATCTCAAATGTGAGAATTAAGGGAATCGGGTTGTGCCATTGTTCTCGGAATTCTGGTTGAGATAGAGTCCGAGTTTGCGTGAATTGGACTTCGTATGAAGAAGTTATGGCCATCGGAAGTTTCAGAAAAATTTAAACAGATTTCAAAAATTCGAATTTCAGAGTCAGATTAGGCTAGGTGGGAAATTTCCCGCCAGGGCCAGGTCGACCAGGGGGTCGACCTACCCACCCAGGTCGACCAAGGGGTCGACCTGCCCCCCCTCCCCCCCTCCCCCCCGATTTGTTGTTTGATGACCTTTTTATGACTGTATGCTGAGTCATTAGGGTTTCTGATCTGGTCTGAATGGCTGGGGTTAATTCTGTGTTGATTGGATGACCTAAATTAATCCTAAACTCTATAAAAACACATGTAGACTCAACCCTAAAATCAAATAAAAATTAGAATCATGGCCTCCATGCCGTCACCTTGCAACCTAGAATAGCCGCCACCAATTAGAGAGGAAGAAAAGCTAATCAAATTCAATTCTATTCTAAACCACAACAAATTGTCTTCTTCAAAGTAAAGCTAAATCAATTTCAGAACTCAGATTTCAGAACTCAAGACCTTCTTTAAGTTGTGAGTTTGATTTCTTTAATAAGATAATTAACAATTTAATTGGATTGAGCTATGATTTGGATTATATGGTTATGTTGTGAATCATTGACCATATGTTATTATCTACGTTGTAAGTTCTATGATGTTATCATCTATGTTGTAAAGTTGTGATGTTATCATCTATGTTGTAATTCTATGATTGGCTTATGTATAATCAATTCATAATGATGTTTCATATGCTAATTTGGTTATGTTGTTGGAACTAATTCATATGATAAATCATATTTATGTCTGCAAGTCTAGATGTTAATTTAGATATGAATCATATGCAAGTTAGTGAGAATCATATACAACCTTACATGTTTCATGACATCTATTTTATGTGCAAATTGGATCTAAAGTTAGGCTATGACATGTGTGAGTTATATGCTAGTATACAAAATCCTATATGCTAGTTTACATGTTTAGATGTAAGTTTACATCATAATTTATGTTGCATAAATCACATATGCAAGTATATATATATATACATATATATATATATATGTTTGGAGTATGAATCATGTAATGTAAGTTTATGGTTATTGCGTATGCAAGTTTACACCTTATGATTAGATCTATGACATACATGGTTTATGCAAGTTTGTGACTATTACCTAAACAAGTTTACACCTTTAGATTTAGATCTATGACATATGTAGTTTTATGCAAGTATGTGACTTTGGCCTGTGCAAGTTTTTAGATGAAGAACCTCATTCACACATGCAATTTCACCCCTTATGTTTAGATCTAGTTTTATCTATATGTATGTTGTGTTGTTTTCTCTTTATACCATAAGTTAGACTATTCGAGTCTAGCGTATATTTTACGTTAATCGAACGAACGTACAACGTGGGGCAATGGGATAATATTAAAAGATTTAATTTTGAGAATTGGCATAAATACTTTAAATGGCATAAAATAAATTTGTGATGAAAATTGGTATAATTTTGCATACCATAAATAGATGGACATAATTGAGTCAATTATGGACATAGTTAAATTTGGAATTGATTGATAATTTGAATAGGGAAATTAATTCAAATTGGGGAATAATTAATTTTTTGTAATTAATCGTCTAAGACACGAGGTTAGGCTCTTTTATGGTGTAAGACTGCCCGGACCCGCCTGACAAATCCAGCTGCCACAAATGCCAGTCTAATGTGGGAGGTCTTAGGCATAAATTAAATGCGTAACAGTTGTAAAGACACGAGGTTAGGCTCGTTTGTGGTGTAAGACAGCCCGGACCCGCCCGGCAAATCCAGCTGCCACAAATGCCAGTTTAATGTGGGAGGTCTTTACAAGATTACGGTGTTAATGAATTAAGAAAGACTTAACCAGATAAATATGTGGTGGGACATGAGGGTTAAGTTGGTGCTTTGGGTGGCTTGTTAAATACGATTAGAAACACTTAACCAAAAATAAGACATGTAAGTGGACATGAATAAGAAGAGGTTTAAGTGGTATGTACTAGAGGGGACCAAGCTTACGTGGATAGCTTGTGTCAAGTAATGGGGGGACCGTTTCAACTAGTAACCCATAAGTATCTTTGTCGGCTCGACCCCAGTCGAGGACGGGACACAAATACTGGGCTTGACTGTAAGAGGCCAAAACGGGTTAGCGGTGGCAATGCAAGTCCAACGGGTTCATGTGCGTGTGTGGGCCCGGGCTGGTAGGTAAGGCGTTGCACCGTGTAGGTATAAGCCGTGCATTGTTGGTGGTATCGGGTTGCCACTTTGGGGAGTGATACACCCCACTGTGGGGCCAGCATGGGTATCTACGAGTTAGGGAGCCAATCGAATGGGGGTAGTGGGTACACCTAGTGGAGATAGGGGCAGGCGGCACCTATGAAGGCAACTAGGGGTATACAAAACTACCATTATCATTATTAAAGTCTTGTAGGCGGGATCAACTTTTAGGGTGTTTGGTGTGGTGCAGTGTAGTAATTATCTTATAGTAGTTTAGGTGCGCCTTTAACGTTATCTTTGTTCATCTTATTTCCTTGTTTACTCTGTCATACCCAATTGTTCACAGTCATTTCCTTATTTTCCAACTTATGCCTTAGCCTAGTTATTTTGGTAATTATATTGTTAAAGTTATCGCACTCGCCAGACTTTATGTCTGACCCCCTTTGTTTCCACCTCTTTTCTTCCTTTTCCCCCCAGATGCTTAGGGTGGAACTAGCACCAGTGGAGCTTGATTTTGGACAGCTGTATCTCTTGCTTTTAGAAGTTGCTTGGATCACTGAAGTAAAAGTTCAGCCTATCTTATTTATGGCTATTTTGTGTTGGGGTTATGTCTTTCAATTTATGTACTCTGATTTAGTCAAGATGGATATTATGTACTTTGACTCTGGTTTTTGATGATGTAATCAAACCTATGTGTTTACCACTGCAATGAATAAAATTTTAAATTTTTAAGTACTGTTTATATCTATCTTGTTGTTAAGTTTCTGTTCTATACACACTTAAAATGCTCCATAGAAGTTAATGCATTCCCTTTGTGAGTGACATTAATGGACGTGGGGTGTTACATATGGCTCGGTAAATTGAAATGTGTGTTCAAATTCAATATACAGATTTATATTTTGATTTTGACGGAAATTGATTGTAACAACCAAATTGGGTTACGAAATATATCCCATTGTATTCGGAATGGGGGTATTTAGCTAGGGGCGACAGTCGTTGGGTCCGAATCGGTGTTCAAAAGTAAAAGTAGCTTTTTGGAAAGAAATTAAATATATATATACATATATATATAATTAAACTTAGTCAAACCTCCCCCTTCCCTTTCATTCTCTCTCCCCGTAATAGCTTACAATCGAAATATAAAAAAACAAAACTGGTCCACCCCCGCCCCCATTGATCTGTCGCCCTCCTCCGCGGGCGTCGCTGGGCCACCGCCCCACCTAGGGCAAACTCCCCCGACCACCCTCCGTCTCCCTCCGGCCAAGTTCCACGCCCCAATCCCTAAACCGCCTCTAGACGCCGCCCACCTCGTTTTAGACCACCGCCACTTCCCTGAGCCCGCCAACAACCGCGCCGCCACTCTCCTCCCTCCTCCAACCTCCAGCGAACGCACAGATCCCCCCTCGCTGGAAAAACTGTAAGCATTTTTATTTTTTTATTTTTTTATAGTCCATATGATTTTTCAGTTATTAAAAAGAAAGGAGTGATTTTTAAATATGAAAAGGATTGATTTTTAAATATGAAAAGCCCATATTTTTGTAAACGAAAAGATCAGATTTTTTATTAACGAAAAGATTGGATTTTTATTATATGAAAAGCGGTATAAAAATGTGACTTTTATTTATATATGAACAGTATAAAAATGTGATTTTTTATATGTGAAGTTGCGGGATAAAAATATAATCTTTTATATACATGTGGCAATAAAAATATGATTTTTATATATATAGTAGCGGCATAAAAATGTGATTTTTACAAATAAAGGTTTGATTTTTTATTTATATGTATAACATAAAAGAAGTTATTTTTAATTTATATATAACGATATGATAAAATTGCGATTTTAAATATATGAACATCGTATTAAAAATGTGGTTTTTACAATGAACAACATGAAAAAGTATGCATTGGAAATTCGGGCAAATCTGAACCGTTCAGAAATAGAGAATGGAGGAGTGCATCCCAAAGGTGAGAACTCCTCACTATAATTTTCTATGTACAGTTATTTATTTATTAATAACTGCATATATGAACTGCTCCCAGTCGTCCACAAACCATGGATGACTTGTTTGATTGTTTGGTTTGGGATGTGAAATTAATTGATATGATTTGGTTTGTGTATGACGCGAGCCATTATTGGGCGAGGGATAAGGCTAGACCTTATCCCGGTTCTAGTATCGCGCCGTTATACAGCCAAAATTTTCTAAAAAATGTTAGAACAATAAAAATATCATTTTTATTGTGTAAGTGAACCGAATAAATATTTTATCGTTAAAAATATAATTTTTAACGCATATATGAATAAAATAAATATTCATTTACAAATCAGATGATCTGTTTATGTAAACCCATTTGATTGATACGAATAGGGACGATAAATTTTACACACCGCCCAACTGCACAAATAAAATCTATGTTTGTGAATTGAAACCCCACACGGGTGTCGGGATGATTTTTGGCGTACACTAATCCCATCTGTTTAGTTGTATGTCAATCGATAGGTTGACAGACTGTTGTAAGCGTTAAATATTTATATTTAATGCTTATACAATGTAGAATGCACTCTGGATGATGGTTGATTGTTTATCATAGTTGTTGTATACAGTGTTGTATGAAATCTATATAAATAATATTATATGGTAATTGACTATGTCTGATTCCAGTTCAGAACGAATGAATATTTGAAAATAATGAATATTTTAAAATAATGAACATTTTAAAATAATATTCAGTAAAAGATCAAAATCTGATTTTGATGTCCGATTTGGGATAGACATGAAAATATTTAAATATATAAAGCCATGTTGATTAGATTAACGCCATTTTGACGTGAACGATGTTTATATCGATTTTATTCATTTTCATAATGAATATCGAAAAGGAAATGATTTCGAAATATAATGTTTTGAAAATACTATCATTTATATATCGATGATATAGAATATTCAATTTTGATTTGAAATTGAATATGAAGTTGAAATCGTTTTGAAAACGAATTTAAAATGATTTATAAAATGCATTTTAAATGGAAATCGACGAAATATATATAATATAATATATATATAATGGCCTGAATAGAATGTACCGCGCCGCGATAGTTCACGAATTTCAACCATTGATTTCAAACGGACAATACGGGAGATCTGACCATCGGATTCTCCTAAAACTGGAATCGTTGGGTTCGTATCGAAAAGAGCTTTCCGAAGAATATAAGGGATGTGAAATCTAACGGTTGGATTTTGAATTACGTCCAAATCAAATTTAGAAAAGGTCGCTGTAAGTGCAGTTCGATGACCGTTTATGGAAATCGACTGTACGGGCCTTGATAAAATTATTAAAAATATCAATAATTTGAGAATAATCATAAAAAATGATTTGGAAAGAATTGGGATGAAAATTTCCATATTTGAAAAGATAAAAATATATTTTTATCGAAATGAACTAGTTATGAATTAGAATTATAATCCAATATTTTTAAATAAATAAATTGGATTTGAAATGGTATTAAAAATAACCAGAATTTCCACTATGTGAATTGGAATGGATTTGAATCGAAATTATCTTTGGGATATTTCGATATTGGATTCCGTGATTATATGGATATTGTGGAGGAATTTGGAAGATATATATATATATCATTATTCCAATACGATATTTGTTGTTTTCAAAATTTGATATTGAATATAAGCCGATATATTTTCTATTCAGAGCCTTGTATTTAATATCAAATGGGATTATGGGTTTGTCGTGAACGGTGTCTTCACTAACACTGTTCTTAAACCCAGTTGAGAAAAGATTAAATCTTTTTATTAAGATTTAATGAAGTTTTCCAATTAATTAATATTTAATTGAAATTGAATTGAATTGAATTCTGGGTTTGTTGTGAATGGTATCTTTAATAATACTGTTCTTAAACCCAATGGAGTAAGAAAATTAAAAACTAACAGGAGATTAGCTAAGTTGAATGTTTTCCTGGGTATTGATCTGATGTTGGTTTCGGCCTTCGAGATTAATACTTAGGAAATTGTTTTCTTACTAATTTACGGTTAGAGACTGATGGAATGTGATTCTGGGTTTATCGTGAACTGTGTTTTAAATGACATTGTTTCTTTTACCCAGTTAAAGACAGGAATTATTTCCTAGAAGTTGAAAAATCCAATTCAATGTTAAATACATGGCCTGAATAGAACGCGCCGCGCCGCGGCAGTTCGCGAATTTCGACCATTGACTTTGCATTGACATTACGGGAGATTCGACAGTCAGATTCTCCTAAAACAGGAACCGTTGGGTTCTTATTGAAAAGAGCTTTCCAATGAATATAAGAGATTTGAAATCTAACAGTTGGACTTGGAACTACATCTAAATCAAATTTGGAAAAGGTCGTTGTAAGTGCAGTTCGATGACCGTTTATGGAAATCGACTATACGGGCCTAGATAAAATTATTAAAAATATCAATAATTTGTGTAAAATCATAATAAATGATTTGGAAAGAATTGGGATGAAAAATTCCATATTTGAAAAGATAAAAATATTTTTTTTAATCGAAATGAACTAGTTATTCACTAGAAATAAATAAATTGGATTTGAAATGGTTTTAAAAATAACCAGAATTTCCAATATATGAATCGGAATGGATTTGAATTGAAATTATTTTCGGAATATTTTTATATTGGATTCCATGATTATACGGATATTATGGAGGAATTTGGAAGATATATATATCGTTATTCCAATACGATATTTGTTGATTTCAGAATTTGACATTGAATATAAGTCGATATAATTTCTATTTATGGCCTTGTATTTAATATTGAATTGGATTTTGGTTTTTTCGTGAATGGTGTCTTCACTAACGGTGTTCTTAGAACCAAGTGAGAAAAGATTAAATCTTTTAATTAAGATTTAATGAAGTTTACCAATTAATTAATATTTAATTGGAATTGAATTGAAATTGGATTATGGGTTTGTCGTGAACTGTGTTTAAATGACATTAGTTCTTTAACTCGAGTAAAAGCAGGATTAATTTCCAGAAAGTTAAACAATCAATAAGAAATGATTTTTGGGATTGAAACAAATTGGAGTTTGAATAAACTGTTAATTGGATTGTGAATGAATAAATGGTAATTAAAATTTACCAAAACACGCGAAGTGGTATAGACCAAATTTACTTGGTTTTTGATATTGATTGATTGTTTGGATGGTGCTCGACCAGTTTATGAGCAGAACATGCTTTTACATTTAGCATTGGGTTGGGTATAAATATTTGTATGGTAACATCTGGTGAAACACTTCACGATTTGACTATGAGATGGTTAGCGATGTTGTTGGATTTATTTCAAAGTTAATGAATGATTTTGAAAGGATGTTTTCTTAAGTGAAAAGAAAAGTATTCCCGATTTTGGACAGGGAACGTTTTATAAAATAGAAAGGATTTCGAGGCCTAAACCCGATGATTTCTAAACGATTTAGAAATGTATTATGTGTTACATTGTGGTTCATCGCATAACCGATTAGTTGCTATTGATGATGTATCTTTTTGGTGGTGGAGAATTTATTCTCTTGCTTAACACCCTTCTTTGAGATGTAGGAGCTCAAAGGTAATGTGATTAATAATAACTGATCATATATGTGAATTACTGATGTGAAGTACTATAGTTTGAAAGTACTTGTGATTATTTTGTTGTGAAATGATTTTCCCCACTTCGGGATATAAAATGATTTAGCAAGTATGTGGCTAAATAATCGGGTAACCCGAGAGCGACTAATAGTATGGGGCTGGATCTAGTGCCTTAGGGTGAGTGGTCAGCAATGTAGCCTGCTCCATGTGTGGGAGGTGCACACACACATACACACACACACAAATATATATATATATATATATATATATATATATATATATATATATCGGTTCAGTTGGGCGCGTACTGCCCGGTCTCAGGGTCGTGCTCGGTATTTGGTTTGCATATTTGTTTATAGGCATTGTTATGTTTTGGAATTCATATTTCCAAATGATTTGATTTGAGATCCCAAAGTGAAATCTACTTTGATATAAAAGCTAGATATGTATTTCAAATGATTTGAAATAGAAATTGGAAATAAAATCCAAAGGAATAACTTCTGTAAATTGAATTGGATTTGGAAAAATCAAAATTTGGGGTTAAGCCTAAATGGGTAAACTGGAAAATTGCATGTTGTATGATGCGTTGTAGATCCATATGCCATTATTGTTGTTGTTTATGTACTAGTATTCATGGGGGTAAACCCGTTCCGTGACATGCGGCGTGGTCCCGTGATGTACCTTATTTTAAAAAAAAAGTTTAATAACTGTTTTGAGTTTCTCAAACCAGTCCCATGGCTGACCTGTAGTTTGTTTTTCCTTTGCAAACTCGGGTGCCTCTATTTTCCACATGGGAAGTCGAGTAGTTTTATTTTGCAAATATATTGAGCAGGATTCTGGATTAAAGCTTTAAGCTGTGTCCAGACATTTATAGTCTTCCGCTGTGCATTGTATCACATTTATTGTAAAATTATCTTATGTTGTATTATTATATTTATTTGTACTTTGATAATTCTATACTCTGATGTAACATTATTATGATATTTATAAAAGTATTTTGTTATTTGTCCTAATGTGTTGTATGCCCAGAGTTAGCGCATGCGGGATTCGAACGGTCTTGGTCGGTTTAGTGATCGATTAGGTATGAGCAAAATCCATATCGTTACAGCTGGTATTGGAGCTGAAAGTTGTTTAACTAACCAACTCAGCTTATTTCAATATTGGATTCCGTGATAATATGGATATTATGGAGGAATTTGGAAGATATATATTTTTTTATTCTAATACGATATTTGTTGGTTTCAAAATTTGATATTGAATATAAGCCGATATATTTTCTATTCAGAGCCTTGTATTTAATATCAAATGGGATCATGGGTTTGTCGTGAACGGTGTCTTCACTAACACTGTTCTTAAACCCAGTTGAGAAAAGGTTAAATCTTTTTATTAAGATTTAATGAAGTTTTCCAATTAATTAATATTTAATCGAAATTGAATTGAATTTTGGGTTTGTCGTGAATGGTATCTTTAATAATATTATTCTTAAACTCAATGGAGTTAAGAAAATTAGAAACTAACTGGAGATTAGCTAAGTTGAATGGTTTCCTGGGTATTGATCTGATGTTGGTTTCGGCCTTCGGGATTAATACTTAGGGAATTGTTTTCTTACTAGTTTATGGTTAGAGACTAATGGAATGTGATTTGGGGATCATCGTGAACTATGTTTTAAATGACATTGGTTCTTTAACCCAGTTAAAGATAGGAGTTATTTCCCTAGAAGTTGAATAATCATTAATATTGATTTTTGGGAAGATTAAAACTAAGTGGATTTTTAATGAATCTTTAATTAGATTGATACAAGAATTGATAATTTAAATTATCAAATTTGGGAAATGATCGAGAATGGAGTATCACCAGTTTTGCTCCTAGCGATAGTTAAATCTTTAATTGGATTTAAACAGGAAATGGTAATTAAATTTCCCAACAACACCGAGGTGTTAGATATGGAGTAAGACCAGTTTTGCTCCATCGAATGAATAGGTTGGGATTGGGAAATTAAACAAATGATTACTTCGGTAAGGTGCGCTAATCCCGACTAGTTTGGAGAACCTTAAAATGGTTTGAATTGATACCCAAATGAAGATTAAAGAATAAATTTAAAGAATTTATCTTTGATAAATTAATGGGAACCTTTCCCAAAGGATATGAATATTTAAATAAAAGTATATTCAGAATTGGAATGAGGCGTATGTTGTGTTTTATAGCACTTGTTTATTATATATGCGAGTTATTCGGAAAGGCCGGGTTTATATCCATTCTGAATAACTGATTCGACGATGAAGACGGTGGTTGATGACCGGAGGTCTTCACATCATTTGGATGATTACTGATGCCTTGATTGGGTTGTACACCCAAGACGAGGTAATAAGTGGTGATCGTCCAGACGTACTTGGAGATCAACAGATATGCGAGGATCTCTCTCCTGTATTGGACATACGAGACGAGGAATAAGGTGCCTCCGGTTTCGTTCAGACCCAGAACGAACTTGTAAATGGACTATGTGTCTGACATTGGAATTTATTCTGTGTTGATTGATTTCTATTAAATATATATCTTTTTGGCGACAAAGAATTTATTCTCTTTCTTAACTCCCTTCTCTGAGACATACGAGCTCAGAGGTTATATATCGATAGATATCAGTCGCATGACATGAATTGCCTGTGTGGTATGCATTGCGTTGTTTCTTTTATGCACTGGTATTCTTGGGAGGAAACCCGTTCCGTGTTATACGGCGTGGTCCCATGATTTACTCCATTTTAAAGTAATGTTTTAAATAACTGTTTTAGTTCTCACACCAATCACATGACTGACTTGGAGTTTATTGTTTTAACCTAAACTCTGGGTGCCCCTATTTTCCACACGGCCAGCTAGTAGTTTTGGTTTTGCAGATTTATATTCACAGGATCCTGGTTTACAGCTGGAATGATATCCGGAAAGCTCTATATCCGGTTATCTCTTTCAGTTGTGTTTTGTATTATTTTCCACTGCATTGTAATTTGTAAATCTCTTATATTTATCAAATGTATATTATTGTTCATACTCTGTATATTCTTGTACTCTGATGTAAATTGTTGTAATAAGCAATGAAATGTTCTTCTGTTTGTGTTCTGATTTGTCGTGTTCTCAACTCAATCCGGGCTTTCCTTTACAGGGATGTTTGGGTCGTGTAAGTTTGGTATCAGAGCTTTGGTTTATAGAGCTCGAGAACAAGACACATTAGAACCAAACGGAAGAATTCATCAGAGATTGAATTGGTAATATCCAGTGAGAATGACTCGTTAGAGATGGGATTAGTAGTTTCCTAGAGCGAGTGTGAAGAGTGTTATTTTTTGTGACGGCAAGGAATTTCGCTCGGTCCGAACCAGTCGATAAACCGATCCAGGCCGTTCGAAACGCCCTATCGTTTGAGAACAAGCCAAAATAGAACGCATACAGAAGAATATCTCATTGTATATTACAACAATGCATCAGATTACAAGAATATACAGAGTATAAACAAATAAATATTACACAGAAATATCAGAGATTTAAATTACATTTAAATAAATTGCAGCGGAAAATAATACAATACACAACTAGAAGAAGATATACGGATACAAAGCTTTCCGGATATCGTTCCAGCTGTAAACCAGGATCCTGTGAATATAAATCTGCAAAACCAAAACTACTAGCTGCCCATGTCAAAATAAGGGCACCCAGAGTTTAGGTTAAAACAATAAACTCCAGGTCAGTCATGTGACTGGTGTGAGAATTAAAACAGTTAATCTTTATTTTAAAGTTAGGTAAATCAAGGGACCACACCGTATAACACGGAACGGGTTTCCTCCCAAGAATACCAGTGCATAAAACAAACAGCGCAATGCTAAATAAAGAAAAATGAAGCTGTTATAAGACCCAGGTCCTATCACACAATGCAACGCAAGCCGGGGGATAGGGTTTTCCCTTATAACAGCCAAAGAATGCTTGATACGTTTAAAACAAATCATTTGATACTATTATAAGTGCATAGTGTATAAAACAACTTCAAATCATAAGTATCAATCATAGGCGGCATGAGCGCCCCATCCCACTATGTCGCCATACTAGGCTCTACAAATAAAACCGCAAATGTCACGTATTTGGAAATTGGATTTCCGTCTATGAACCGAGGCAAAAGATAGTCCTCTACCGATTCGTGACTCTCTAGCTCGAGCCAGAGGACCCAGACTCAGGTGAGCCCTTGGAGCGACAGGGCCGGTCCACCGATGTGGATTAAAATGCCTGAACACTACATTTCCCCGCCCTTTGGGGCGTAAAAGAGACAACTAAATGACTCCATCGGTTCGAGAACGACCGATCAATCCGAGGCGCCTCGCAACAGCAACAACCACATAAGTCAAACTCGTCAGGGCGTGTAAAACCACTGACGCCACTTCTAACTAGAAAGAAACGCAAGTCCTCCCTGAGGTCCGTCTCCCGTTTTTGGTTCATACCGGGTGTGATACTCGCGAATCAACGTTACACAAAGCTACGCCACACAGGCCTTGCTTTGATCATCACCACAAGACTTTGCTTTTCAACAGAAGCCTCGATCAATTGCCACTTAGGCATGCCACACAGGCAATTCACTCCATGTGTTTGATATCCATCAATATATAACCCCTGAGCTCGTACGTCTCAGAGAAGGGCGTTAAGCAAGAGAATAAATTCTCCGCCGCCAAACAGATATATATTTAATAGAGATCAATCACACGGACTAAAATCCAATGTCAGACACACAGTCCATTTACAAGTCCGTTCTGGGTCTGAACGAAACCGGAGGCACCTAGTACCCCGCATATCCATCGATCTCCAAGTACGTTTGGACGATCACTAACTGTTTCCATCTTCTTGGGTGTACAGTCCAATCAAGATCATCAGTAATCACCCAAACGACGTGAAGACTTCCGGTCTTCGACCATCGTCTTCATCTTCGACTTATCGTCGTATCAGTTATTCAGAATGGGATAAACCCGGTCTTTCCGAATAACTCGCGTATATTTTAAATAAGTGTTACACAAACACAACATACGCCTCATTCCAATTCATCAGTCACTAACCGCAAATTAATCAAGAGAATAATTCCCCAAATATTAACCCCAAAGGCCGAAACCAACATCAGATCAATATCCAGAAAACCATTCTGCTTAGCTAACCGACAGTTAATTTCTGATTTCTCATTCAAAGGGAAAGGTTCCCATTAGTTTTATCCAAGATAAATTCCTGAATTTATTCTCTAATCTTCCTTTGAATTTCGATTCAAATTAGTCGGGATTAACGAAACTTACCGAAGTAATCATTTGTTTTAATTTCCCAATCCCAACCTAGTTATCCCATGAAGTAAAACTGGTAATACTTCATATCTAACACCACAGTGTTATCGGTAAATTCAATTACCATTTCACGTTCAAATCTAATTAAAGATTTAACTATCGCCTGGAGCAAAACTGGTGATACTCCATTTTCGATCATTTCAATTTAATTAAAGATTCATTAAAACTCCACTTAGTTTTAATCTTCGACTGGGTTAAAGAATCAGTGTCATTTAAAACACGGTTCACGATAAACCCAAAATCACATTCATTAATTATCGGGTTAAAGAACGAGTGTTATTTAAAACACTGTTCACGATAAACCCAAAATCAATATCAATTCAATTCCAATTAAATATTATTTAATTGGTACACTTCATTAAATCTAAATAAAAAGATTTAATCTTTTCTCAACTGGGTTCAAGAACAGTGTTAGTGAAGACACCATTCACTACAAACCCAAATCACATTTGATATTCAATATAAGGCTCTGAATGGAAAATATACTGGCTTATATTCAATATCAAATTCTACGACTAACAAATATCACATTGGAAATAACGATATATATATATATATATATATATATATATATCTTTCAAATTTCCATAACAACATGTGTATAATCACGAAATCCAACATCGAAATATTCCGAAGACAATTTCGATTCAAATCCATTCCAATGCAATCATTGGAAATTTTGGTTATTTTCAAAACCATTTCAAATTCAATTTATTTATTTAAAAATAAATAGAATTATAATTCTAGTTCAAAACTAGTTCATTTCGATAAAAATCTATTTTTATCTTTTCAAATATGGAGTTTTTCATCCCAATTCTTTCTAAATCATTTCTTATGATTTTACACAAATTATTACTATTTTTAATAATTTTATCAAGGCCCGTACAGTCGATTTCCATCAATGGCCATCGAACTGCACTTACAGCGACCTTTTTCAAATTTGATTTGGACGTATCTCCAAATCCGACCGTTAGATTTTGAATTTCAAATATTCGTTAGAAAGCTCTTTTCGATGCGAACCCAACGGTTCCGGTTTTAGGAGAATCCGACGGTCGGATCTCCCGTAATGTCCATTTGAAATAAATGGTCGAAATTCACGAACTGCCGCGGCGCGGCGCGTTCTATTCAGGCCATTATATTATATATAATATATATAATATATATTTCGTCGATTTCTATTTAAAACGAATTATATAAATAGTTTTAAATCCGTTTCAAAAGCAATTTCAACTTCCCTTTCAATTCAAATCAAAATTGAATTCTTCTTTATAAATTCGTTTTAAAATTCATTTCAATTTAATTCAAATTTCAATTCAATTTGAATTCATTTCAATTCGCTTTCAATTCAATTTGAATTCGTTTTCAATTCAATTCACTTCGAAATCGTTTTCAATTCAATTCATTTCGAAATTGTTTTCAATTCAATTCATTTCGAAATCGTTTTCAATTCATTTCATTTCGAAATTGTTTTCAATTCAATTCATTTCGAAATCGTTTTCAATTCATTTCATTTCGAAATCTTTTTCAATTCATTTCATTTCGAAATCGTTTTCAATTCATTTCATTTCGAAATTGTTTTCAATTCAATTCATTTCGAAATCGTTTTCAATTCATTTCATTTCGAAATCGTTTTCAATTCATTTCATTTCGAAATTGTTTTCAATTCAATTCATTTCGAAATCGTTTTCAATTCAATTCATTTCGAAATCGTTTTCAATTCAATTCATTTCGAAATCGTTTAAAATCGATATAAATATCATTCACGTCAAAATGGCATCAATCTAATCAACACGGCTTCATAAATTTCTATTTTCAAATATTCTATTTCAAATATTTCTTTTTTTTTTCAAAAGAGTTGTTATTACCAAAATATTTCGCTCAACACATGACCAATCTCAATGGATGAGACTGTCAACACATGAACCTTTATTTTATATTATTCTTTATTTTTCAAATTGGAATGAGGCTCAATCAATTACCATATAAAGTTAATTATATGGATTCCATAAAACACATGTATATAATAACATTGAAAAATAATCAACCATCAACCAAAGTGCACTACACTGTATAAGCATCAAATATAGATATCTAACGCTTATAACAGCCTGTCAATCGATCGATCGACATATTTAATCAATCAGGATGAGTGAACTTCAAATTTCATCCTAACACCCGTGTGGGGTTTCAAACAATCAAACACATATTTTATTTGTGCCGTTGGGCGATGTGTAAAATTTATCGACCCAATCAATGTCATTCAAATAGGTGTACATAAACAAACCGTCCGGTTTGTAAATGAATATTTTATTTTATTCACTTCACGTTAAAAATTATATTTTTAACGATAAAACATTTTATTTTAACATATGAATTTCTATTCAGTTCATTCTTTAAATAAAATGATATTTTTATTTTTCTAACATATTTTAGAAAATTTCGGCGGCATAACGGCACGATACTAGAAACGGGACGAGGCCTAGCCTTATCCCCGGTCTAGTGAAGGCCCACGCCATTCACACATCAATCAAATCAATTTCATTTCACCACACAGTTCAATTTCAATCAAATGATCTAACTAATCTTTGCAATCAAACAAACAAGTCCATGGTCTGTGGACGATTGTGTCGGGTGCTACTAAGCACCGTCTGCATCCTAGTATATATATATAACTAGAAAAAGAAATTGAAAGGTGAGAAATTCTCACCCAAGCTAAACCAACCGCCACGACTCTTCATATGTAGGAAATCTTCATCGTTCTTCCAACGCAGTCTGTTTCACGAAGTATATGTTAAAAATTATATTTTTATCTAACTAGAAATCATATTTTTCTGTAACGAAAAATCATATCTTCCTATAATGAAGAATCCTATCTTTGTATTAATAAAAATCTTATCTTTTTAGTTCTAAAAATATAACCTTTCTATATTTTTGAAATTCATATCTTTATATATTTTTCTTCAAATTCACTTCTCTATATTTTTCAACTTCACTCCTTTATATTTCTTCAACTTCACTTCTTTATATTTCTTCAACTTCACTCCTTTATATTTCTAAAACCATGATAATTTTATTTTAAAAACAAAGAAAATTTTATCTTTAAAAACAAAACAAATTTTATCTTTAAAAACATAGCAAATTTTATCTTTAAAAACATAGCAAATTTTATCTTTAAAAACATAGCCAATCCGTTTATAAAACATCTGCTATTTCATTTTACAAACAATTTCTATTTTATTTTATAAAATATTTCTATTTTATTTTATAAAACAATTCTATTTTATTTTATAAAACAATTTCTATTTTATTTTATAAAACAATTTCTATTTTATTTTTCATTGCTTATTTTCTTTTATAAACAATGTTAACTTTAACAAAAAAAGAAAATCTGAAATTTAAACTTTAAAAATTAACAGGAGATTACCCTCACAAAAACAAGGTCGTGTTCATCTTCTGGAACCCAAAATTCACGTCGCCGACTTTAGTTCACCCACCTCGCGCCTCCCTCCATTGATCGGAGGATGATCCAGACACGCCACGCGATAGCCGCTCGAAATCTGCACCTGCCTGACCCCACCCCGACGAACTCGCACCGCCCCCTCGCCTGAAAATCCACCACGAACGTTCAAGCTTCTCAGCCCGATTCCGTCCATCACGTCGCACAGCGTCAGATCATCACCGTCGATCTGGAGGAGCTTGCATAGCTCTTGAAATTTGCGGTTGGGGTTTGCTTGATTGATTGGCGGATTTCGAGTTTAAGAGGAAAAGGATTTCGAACATTTTCGTTCGTTCAGATTGAAAGAGGCGGCTCGTTTTATCTGATTTGGGAAAACTAGGGTTTTCCTAGAAAATGATGTGTATATATATTTTTAATATTAATTTATTCAAATTTTACTTCGTTATGGCTCTGAACTCCAAATGAACTCCAACGACTGTCGCCCCTAGCTAATTACCCCCATTCCGAACACAATGGGATATGTTTCGTTGGCCAATTCGACTGTTTGAATCAGTTTCCATTGAATTTAAAGTATAATTCTTTATATATTCAATTTAAACGCACATTTTCATTTACCAGGACCACATACGGACACGAAAAATTCCAAAAAAAATTATTTCTAGTTTCGTATTGACGATACGGTCCTAACAAAACTAATTTCGTCAAATTCTGAGATCGTTTGAAAAATGGCCATTTTCCAGTCGATTAAAATCAACTGAAACTGGTCAAGCGCGTTTTCCTTTGCCACGCTCACATATTGATTCGAAAAATTATGAAATTTGGAATCTAGCAATAATTTGACATCACGGACCCAACAAAACTGGTTTCGTTGAAATTCGAGGTCATTTGCAAAATGTCCATTTTTTTAAGGGCCTGAATTCCATAGCGACTATTCAGAATTTTCAACTGGACATATCTTTTGATTCCCGCTATGAAATCTTGATTTTCCGGATTCGTTAGAAAGATATTACCAATTAGATCCTAATGTTTTTGGTTTCACTAAAATCTGGATTGTTTTGCACCCGGTACATTCAATTGAAGTTTGGGATCGAATTATCGAACTACCGCGCCATTTTCAATTCTATTTATAATTATATATAAATATTTATATTCTAACGACGACGTGTATAATATATACGTTCTAGTTATATTCAAAATAAATTTCTCGTCGATATTATTTAAAATAATTCATTTTAAATAATCAAAATTCGCTAAAATTGCCAAAATAAAAATTTTAAACTGGCCCAGATTTTCCGGGTTATTACAATCTCCCCCACTTAAAACTTTTCGTCCCCGAAAAGGAACAAAGTCGAAAGTGGTTTGATTAATCAGCTCTACGTTCGATCTGGCTTCCATTCTCCAACTTTTCAGTTTCTGAGAATTTCAAAAATTTGGCTAACACCCTAAATTTTTGAAAAATTTCTCCATAACCTCCCCTGCACCGGGAGCATCGGGGAATTTCAAATAGCTTCCCCGGTCCTTCAGATCTCAAAAAGAAAAAGAAAAAGCCAAGCGGCTAGCCAATAGGCTCATAAAATCATCATCACCCAAACAAAACAGTAAATTATGTAGTAAACATGTACCTATTTGTCGGGCAAACAAATTTTATTCTCTGCTCTAGCCTCCTTGCTATGACCTGTTCAATGTAAGTGTATGTATATGCAAGCAAATGCGACCAATTTTCAATACAATTCAATATTTGATTCAATTAGGCTAAATGGCTAAAAATTAGCAAACAAATAAACAAACAACACAAACATCAATCAATTAGTGGATTAACGTTTCAAATTCATAATTTTGATACATAGTCAAAAATCAGATTTTTGATGCCAAATCACAACAAAAGGCCCTATCTAATTTTGGTTCTCACACCAGTCAATAGGAGATATATAAATATCACATCTTCGATACTCGAACACTAATTCTGATGATGTAGCTACAATCATCAGAATCATCCTCGGGCTACTAGAGTGTGAATCTATATCTATCCAGTATATTAAAACTTCAAATACACGTTTGCAAGGCGTATATGCAAAATCTTTATATACTGGACTGTCCAAAATCAAGATAAACAAATAATCAAATACGAATAGTTGATTTAAATTTTCATAACAAAATTTGTTTTCATTTGAAAAGTATACTCTTCACACTCGTTCTAGGATACTACTGACCCCATCTCTAACGACTCATTCCCATTGGATATTACTAATCCAATATCTGATGAATTCTTTCGTATGGTTCTACTGTGCCGTGTTCTCTGAGCTTTGTAAACCAAAGCTCTGATACCAACTGTGACGGCAAGGAATTTCGCTCGGTCCGAACCAGTCGCTAAACCGATCCAGGCCGTTCGAAACGCCCTATCGTTTGAGAACAAGCCAAAATAGAACGCATACAGAAGAACATCTCATTGTATATTACAACAATGCATCAGATTACAAGAATATATAGAGTATAAACAAATAAATATTACATAGAAATATCAGAGATTTAAATTACATTTAAATAAATTGCAGCGGAAAATAATACAATACACAACTAGAAGAAGATATACGGATACAAAGCTTTCCGGATATCGTTCCAGCTGTAAACCAGGATCCTGTGAATATAAATCTGCAAATCCAAAACTACTAGCTGCCCGTGTCAAAATAAGGGCACCCAGAGTTTAGGTTAAAACAATAAACTCCAGGTCAGTCATGTGACTGGTGTGAGAATTAAAACAGTTAATCTTTATTTTAAAGTTAGGTAAATCAAGGGACCACGCCGTATAACACGGAACGGGTTTCCTCCCAAGAATACCAGTGCATAAAACAAACAGCGCAATGCTAAATAAAGAAAAATGAAGCTGTTATAAGACCCAGGTCCTATCACACAATGCAACGCAAGCCGGGGGATAGGGTTTTCCCTTATAACAGCCAAAGAATGCTTGATACGTTTAAAACAAATCATTTGATACTATTATAAGTGCATAGTGTATAAAACAACTTCAAATCATAAGTATCAATCATAGGCGGCATGAGCGCCCCATCCCACTATGTCGCCATACTAGGCTCTACAAATAAAACCGCAAATGTCACGTATTTGGATATTGGATTTCCGTCTATGAACCGAGGCAAAAGATAGTCCTCTACCGATTCGTGACTCTCTAGCCCGAGCCACAGGACCCAGACTCAGGTGAGCCCTTGGAGCGACAGGGCCGGTCCACCGATGTGGATTAAAATGCCTGAACACTACGTTTCCCCACCCTTTGGGACGTAAATGAGCCAACTAAATGACTCCATCGGTTCGAGAACGACCGATCAATCCGAGGCGCCTCGCAACAGCAACAACCACATAAGTCAAACTCGTCAGGGCGTGTAAAACCACTGACGCCACTTCTAACTAGAAAGAAACGCAAGTCCTCCCTGAGGTCCGTCTCCCGTTTTTGGTTTATACCGGGTGTGATACTCGCGAATCAACGTTACACAAAGCTATGCCACACAGGCCTTGCTTTGATCATCACCACAAGACTTTGCTTTTCAACAGAAGCCTTGATCAATTGCCACTTAGGCATGCCACACAGGCAATTCACTCCATGTGTTTGATATCCATCAACATATAACCCCTGAGCTCGTACGTCTCAGAGAAGGGCGTTAAGCAAGAGAATAAATTCTCCGCCGCCAAACAGATATATATTTAATAGAGATCAATCACACGGACTAAAATCCAATGTCAGACACACAGTCCATTTACAAGTCCGTTCTGGGTCTGAACGAAACCGGAGGCACCTAGTACCCCGCATATCCATCGATCTCCAAGTACGTCTGGACGATCACTAACTGTTTCCATCTTCTTGGGTGTACAGCCCAATCAAGATCATCAGTAATCACCCAAACGACGTGAAGACTTCCGGTCTTCGACCATCGTCTTCATCTTCGACTTATCGTCGTATCAGTTATTCAGAATGGGATAAACCCGGTCTTTCCGAATAACTCGCGTATATTTTAAATAAGTGTTACACAAACACAACATACGCCTCATTCCAATTCATCAGTCACTAACCGCAAATTAATCAAGAGAATAATTCCCCAAATATTAACCCCGAAGGCCGAAACCAACATCAGATCAATATCCAGAAAACCATTCTGCTTAGCTAACCGACAGTTAATTTCTGATTTCTCATTCAAAGGGAAAGGTTCCCATTAGTTTTATCCAAGATAAATTCCTGAATTTATTCTCTAATCTTCCTTTGAATTTCGATTCAAATTAGTCGGGATTAACGAAACTTACCGAAGTAATCATTTGTTTTAATTTCCCAATCCCAACCTAGTTATCCCATGAAGTAAAACTGGTAATACTTCATATCTAACACCACAGTGTTATCGGTAAATTCAATTACCATTTCACGTTCAAATCTAATTAAAGATTTAACTATCGCCTGGAGCAAAACTGGTGATACTCCATTTTCGATCATTTCAATCTAATTAAAGATTCATTAAAACTCCACTTAGTTTTAATCTTCAACTGGGTTAAAGAATCAGTGTCATTTAAAACACGGTTCACGATAAACCCAAAATCACATTCATTAATTATCGGGTTAAAGAACGAGTGTTATTTAAAACACTGTTCACGATAAACCCAAAAATCAATATCAATTCAATTCCAATTAAATATTATTTAATTGGTACACTTCATTAAATCTAAATAAAAAGATTTAATCTTTTCTCAACTGGGTTCAAGAACAGTGTTAGTGAAGACACCATTCACTACAAACCCAAATCACATTTGATATTCAATATAAGGCTCTGAATGGAAAATATACTGGCTTATATTCAATATCAAATTCTACGAATAACAAATATCGCATTGGAAATAACGATATATATATATATATGTATCTTTCAAATTTCCATAACAACATGTGTATAATCACGAAATCCAACATCGAAATATTCCGAAGACAATTTCGATTCAAATCCATTCCAATGCAATCATTGGAAATTTTGGTTATTTTCAAAACCATTTCAAATTCAATTTATTTATTTAAAAATAAATAGAATTATTATTCTAGTTCAAAACTAGTTCATTTCGATAAAAATCTATTTTTATCTTTTCAAATATGGAGTTTTTCATCCCAATTCTTTCTAAATCATTTCTTATGATTTTACACAAATTATTACTATTTTTAATAATTTTATCAAGGCCCGTACAGTCGATTTCCATCAATGGCCATCGAACTGCACTTACAGCGACCTTTTTCAAATTTGATTTGGAAGTATCTCCAAATCCGACCGTTAGATTTTGAATTTCAAATATTCGTTAGAAAGCTCTTTTCGATGCGAACCCAAAGGTTCCGGTTTTAGGAGAATCCGATGGTCGGATCTCCCGTAATGTCCATTTGAAATAAATGGTCGAAATTCACGAACTGCCGCGGTGCGGCGCGTTCTATTCAGGCCATTATATTATATATATAATATATATAATATATATTTCGTCGATTTCTATTTAAAACGAATTATATAAATAGTTTTAAATCCGTTTCAAAAGCAATTTCAACTTCCCTTTCAATTCAAATCAAAATTGTATTCTTCTTTATAAATTCGTTTTAAAATTCATTTCAATTCAATTCAAATTTCAATTCAATTTGAATTCATTTCAATTCGCTTTCAATTCAATTTGAATTCGTTTTCAATTCAATTCACTTCGAAATCGTTTTCAATTCAATTCATTTCGAAATTGTTTTCAATTAAATTCATTTCGAAATCGTTTTCAATTCATTTCATTTCGAAATTGTTTTCAATTCAATTCATTTCGAAATCGTTTTCAATTCATTTCATTTCGAAATCGTTTTCAATTCATTTCATTTCGAAATCGTTTTCAATTCATTTCATTTCGAAATTGTTTTCAATTCAATTCATTTCGAAATCGTTTTCAATTCATTTCATTTCGAAATCGTTTTCAATTCATTTCAGTTCGAAATTGTTTTCAATTCAATTCATTTCGAAATCGTTTTCAATTCAATTCATTTCGAAATCGTTTTCAATTCAATTCATTTCGAAATCGTTTAAAATCGATATAAATATCGTTCACGTCAAAATGGCGTCAATCTAATCAACACGGCTTCATAAATTTCTATTTTAAAATATTCTATTTCAAATATTTCTTTTTTTTTCAAAATAGTTGTTATTACCAAAATATTTCGCTCAACACATGACCAATCTCAATGGATGAGACTGTCAACACATGAACCTTTATTTTATATTATTCTTTATTTTTCAAATTGGAATGAGGCTCAATCAATTACCATATAAAGTTAATTATATGGATTCCATACAACACATGTATATAATAACATTGAAAAATAATCAACCATCAACCAAAGTGCACTACACTGTATAAGCATCAAATATAGATATCTAACGCTTATAACAGCCTGTCAATCGATCGATCGACATATTTAATCAATCAGGATGAGTGAACTTCAAATTTCATCCTAACACCCGTGTGGGGTTTCAAACAATCAAACACATATTTTATTTGTGCCGTTGGGCGATGTGTAAAATTTATCGACCCAATCAATGTCATTCAAATAGGTGTACATAAACAAACCGTCCGGTTTGTAAATGAATATTTTATTTTATTCACTTCACGTTAAAAATTATATTTTTAACGATAAAACATTTTATTTTAACATATGAATTTCTATTCAGTTCATTCTTTAAATAAAATGATATTTTTATTTTTCTAACATATTTTAGAAAATTTCGGCGGCATAACGGCACGATACTAGAAACGGGACGAGGCCTAGCCTTATCCCCGGTCTAGTGAAGGCCCACGCCATTCACACATCAATCAAATCAATTTCATTTCACCACACAGTTCAATTTCAATCAAATGATCTAACTAATCTTTGCAATCAAACAAACAAGTCCATGGTCTGTGGACGATTGTGTCGGGTGCTACTAAGCACCGTCTGCATCCTAGTATATATATATATAACTAGAAAAAGAAATTGAAAGGTGAGAAATTATCACCCAAGCTAAACCAACCGCCACGACTCTTCATATGTAGGAAATCTTCATCGTTCTTCCAACGCAGTCTGTTTCACGAAGTATATGTTAAAAATTATATTTTTATCTAACTAGAAATCATATTTTTCTGTAACGAAAAATCATATCTTCCTATAATGAAGAATCCTATCTTTGTATTAATAAAAATCTTATCTTTTTAGTTCTAAAAATATAACCTTTCTATATTTTTGAAATTCATACCTTTATATATTTTTCTTCAAATTCACTTCTCTATATTTTTCAACTTCACTCCTTTATATTTCTTCAACTTCACTTCTTTATATTTCTTCAACTTCACTCCTTTATATTTCTAAAACCATGATAATTTTATTTTAAAAACAAAGAAAATTTTATCTTTAAAAACAAAACAAATTTTATCTTTAAAAACATAGCAAATTTTATCTTTAAAAACATAGCAAATTTTATCTTTAAAAACATAGCCAATCCGTTTATAAAACATCTGCTATTTCATTTTACAAACAATTTCTATTTTATTTTATAAAATATTTCTATTTTATTTTATAAAACAATTCTATTTTATTTTATAAAACAATTTCTATTTTATTTTATAAAACAATTTCTATTTTATTTTTCATTGCTTATTTTCTTTTATAAACAATGCTAACTTTAACAAAAAAAGAAAATCTGAAATTTAAACTTTAAAAATTAACAGGAGATTACCCTCACAAAAACAAGGTCGTGTTCATCTTCTGGAACCCAAAATTCACGTCGCCGACTTCAGTTCACCCACCTCGCGCCTCCCTCCATTGATCGGAGGATGATCCAGACACGCCACGCGATAGCCGCTCGAAATCTGCACCTGGCTGACCCCACCCCGACGAACTCGCACCGCCCCCTCGCCTGAAAATCCACCACGAACGTTCAAGCTTCTCAGCCCGATTCCATCCATCACGTCGCACAGCGTCAGATCATCACCGTCGATCTGGAGGAGCTTGCATAGCTCTTGAAATTTGCGGTTGGGGTTTGCTTGATTGATTGGCGGATTTCGAGTTTAAGAGGAAAAGGATTTCGAACATTTTCGTTCGTTCAGATTGAAAGAGGCGGCTCGTTTTATCTGATTTGGGAAAACTAGGGTTTTCCTAGAAAATGATGTGTATATATATTTTTAATATTAATTTATTCAAATTTTACTTCGTTATGGCTCTGAACTCCAAATGAACTCCAACGACTGTCGCCCCTAGCTAACTACCCCCATTCCGAACACAATGGGATATGTTTCGTTGGCCAATTCGACTGTTTGTATCAGTTTCCATTGAATTTAAAGTATAATTCTTTATATATTCAATTTAAACGCACATTTTCATTTACCAGGACCACATACGGACATGAAAAATTCCAAAAAAAATTATTTCTAGTTTCGTATTGACGATACGGTCCTAACAAAACTAATTTCGTCAAATTCTGAGATCGTTTGAAAAATGGCCATTTTCCAGTCGATTAAAATCAACTGAAACTGGTCAAGCGCGTTTTCCTTTGCCACGCTCACATATTGATTCGAAAAATTATGAAATTTGGAATCTAGCAATAATTTGACATCACAGACCCAACAAAACTGGTTTCGTCGAAATCCGAGGTCATTTGCAAAATGTCCATTTTTTTAAGGGCCTGAATTCCATAGCGACTATTCAGAATTTTCAACTGGACATATCTTTTGATTCCCGCTATGAAATCTTGATTTTCCGGATTCGTTAGAAAGATATTACCAATTAGATCCTAATGTTTTTGGTTTCACTAAAATCTGGATTGTTTCGCACCCGGTACATTCAATTGAAGTTTGAGATCGAATTATCGAACTACCGCGCCATTTTCAATTCTATTTATAATTATATATAAATATTTATATTCTAACGACGACGTGTATAATATATACGTTCTAATTATATTCAAAATAAATTTCTCGTCGATATTATTTAAAATAATTCATTTTAAATAATCAAAATTCGCTAAAATTGCCAAAATAAAAATTTTAAACTGGCCCAGATTTTCCGGGTTATTACAATCTCCCCCACTTAAAACTTTTCGTCCCCGAAAAGGAACAAAGTCGAAAGTGGTTTGATTAATCAGCTCTACGTTCGATCAGGCTTCCATTCTCCAACTTTTCAGTTTCTGAGAATTTCCAAAATTTCAAAAATTTGGCTAACACCCTAAATTTTTGAAAAATTTCTCCATAACCTCCCCTGCACCGGGAGCATCGGGGAATTTCAAATAGCTTCCCCGGTCCTTCAGATCTCAAAAAGAAAAAGCCAAGCGGCTAGCCAATAGGCTCATAAAATCATCATCACCCAAACAAAACAGTAAATTATGTAGTAAACATGTACCTATTTGTCGGGCAAACAAATTTTATTCTCTGCTCTAGCCTCCTTGCTATGACCTGTTCAATGTAAGTGTATGTATATGCAAGCAAATGCGACCAATTTTCAATACAATTCAATATTTGATTCAATTAGGCTAAATGGCAAAAAATTAGCAAACAAATAAACAAACAACACAAACATCAATCAATTAGTGGATTAACGTTTCAAATTCATAATTTTGATACATAGTCAAAAATCAGATTTTTGATGCCAAATCACAACAAAAGGCCCTATCTAATTTTGGTTCTCACACCAGTCAATAGGAGATATATAAATATCACATCTTCGATACTCGAACACTAATTCTGATGATGTAGCTACAATCATCAGAATCATCCTCGGGCTACTAGAGTGTGAATCTATATCTATCCAGTATATTAAAACTTCAAATACACGTTTGCAAGGCGTATATGCAAAATCTTTATATACTGGACTGTCCAAAATCAAGATAAACAAATAATCAAATACGAATAGTTGATTTAAATTTTCATAACAAAATTTGTTTTCATTTGAAAAGTATACTCTTCACACTCGTTCTAGGATACTACTGACCCCATCTCTAACGACTCATTCCCATTGGATATTACTAATCCAATATCTGATGAATTCTTTCGTATGGTTCTACTGTGCCGTGTTCTCTGAGCTTTGTAAACCAAAGCTCTGATACCAACTGTGACGGCAAGGAATTTCGCTCGGTCCGAACCAGTCGCTAAACCGATCCAGGCCGTTCGAAACGCCCTATCGTTTGAGAACAAGCCAAAATAGAACGCATACAGAAGAACATCTCATTGTATATTACAACAATGCATCAGATTACAAGAATATATAGAGTATAAACAAATAAATATTACACAGAAATATCAGAGATTTAAATTACATTTAAATAAATTGCAGCGGAAAATAATACAATACACAACTAGAAGAAGATATACGGATACAAAGCTTTCCGGATATCGTTCCAGCTGTAAACCAGGATCCTGTGAATATAAATCTGCAAATCCAAAACTACTAGCTGCCCGTGTCAAAATAAGGGCACCCAGAGTTTAGGTTAAAACAATAAACTCCAGGTCAGTCATGTGACTGGTGTGAGAATTAAAACAGTTAATCTTTATTTTAAAGTTAGGTAAATCAAGGGACCACGCCGTATAACACGGAACGGGTTTCCTCCCAAGAATACCAGTGCATAAAACAAACAGCGCAATGCTAAATAAAGAAAAATGAAGCTGTTATAAGACCCAGGTCCTATCACACAATGCAACGCAAGCCGGGGGATAGGGTTTTCCCTTATAACAGCCAAAGAATGCTTGATACGTTTAAAACAAATCATTTGATACTATTATAAGTGCATAGTGTATAAAACAACTTCAAATCATAAGTATCAATCATAGGCGACATGAGCGCCCCATCCCACTATGTCGCCATACTAGGCTCTACAAATAAAACCGCAAATGTCACGTATTTGGAAATTGGATTTCCGTCTATGAACCGAGGCAAAAGATAGTCCTCTACCGATTCGTGACTCTCTAGCCCGAGCCACAGGACCCTGACTCAGGTGAGCCCTTGGAGCGACAGGGCCGGTCCACCGATGTGGATTAAAATGCCTGACAACTACGTTTCCCCGCCGTTTGGGACGTAAATGAGCCAACTAAATGACTCCATCGGTTCGAGAACGACCGATCAATCCGAGGCGCCTCGCAACAACAACAACCACATAAGTCAAACTCGTCAGGGCGTGTAAAACCACTGACGCCACTTCTAACTAGAAAGAAACGCAAGTCCTCCCTGAGGTCCGTCTCCCGTTTTTGGTTCATACCGGGTGTGATACTCGCGAATCAACGTTACACAAAGCTACGCCACACAGGCCTTGCTTTGATCATCACCACAAGACTTTGCTTTTCAACAGAAGCCTCGATCAATTGCCACTTAGGCATGCCACACAGGCAATTCACTCCATGTGTTTGATATCCATCAACATATAACCCCTGAGCTCGTACGTCTCAGAGAAGGGCGTTAAGCAAGAGAATAAATTCTCCGCCGCCAAACAGATATATATTTAATAGAGATCAATCACACGGACTAAAATCCAATGTCAGACACACAGTCCATTTACAAGTCCGTTCTGGGTCTGAACGAAACCGGAGGCACCTAGTACCCCGCATATCCATCGATCTCCAAGTACGTCTGAACGATCACTAACTGTTTCCATCTTCTTGGGTGTACAGCCCAATCAAGATCATCAGTAATCACCCAAACGACGTGAAGACTTCCGGTCTTCGACCATCATCTTCATCTTCGACTTATCGTCGTATCAGTTATTCAGAATGGGATAAACCCGGTCTTTCCGAATAACTCGCGTATATTTTAAATAAGTGTTACACAAACACAACATACGCCTCATTCCAATTCATCAGTCACTAACCGCAAATTAATCAAGAGAATAATTCCCTAAATATTAACCCCGAAGGCCGAAACCAACATCAGATCAATATCCAGAAAACCATTCTGCTTAGCTAACCGACAGTTAATTTCTGATTTCTCATTCAAAGGGAAAGGTTCCCATTAGTTTTATCCAAGATAAATTCCTGAATTTATTCTCTAATCTTCCTTTGAATTTCGATTCAAATTAGTCGGGATTAACGAAACTTACCGAAGTAATCATTTGTTTTAATTTCCCAATCCCAACCTAGTTATCCCATGAAGTAAAACTGGTAATACTTCATATCTAACACCACAGTGTTATCGGTAAATTCAATTACCATTTCACGTTCAAATCTAATTAAAGATTTAACTATCGCCTGGAGCAAAACTGGTGATACTCCATTTTCGATCATTTCAATCTAATTAAAGATTCATTAAAACTCCACTTAGTTTTAATCTTCGACTGGGTTAAAGAATCAGTGTCATTTAAAACACGGTTCACGATAAACCCAAAATCACATTCATTAATTATCGGGTTAAAGAACGAGTGTTATTTAAAACACTGTTCACGATAAACCCAAAAATCAATATCAATTCAATTCCAATTAAATATTATTTAATTGGTACACTTCATTAAATCTAAATAAAAAGATTTAATCTTTTCTCAACTGGGTTCAAGAACAGTGTTAGTGAAGACACCATTCACTACAAACCCAAATCACATTTGATATTCAATATAAGGCTCTGAATGGAAAATATACTGGCTTATATTCAATATCAAATTCTACGAATAACAAATATCGCATTGGAAATAACGATATATATATATATCTTTCAAATTTCCATAACAACATGTGTATAATCATGAAATCCAACATCGAAATATTCCGAAGACAATTTCGATTCAAATCCATTCCAATGCAATCATTGGAAATTTTGGTTATTTTCAAAACCATTTCAAATTCAATTTATTTATTTAAAAATAAATAGAATTATAATTCTAGTTCAAAACTAGTTCATTTCGATAAAAATCTATTTTTATCTTTTCAAATATGGAGTTTTTCATCCCAATTCTTTCTAAATCATTTCTTATGATTTTACACAAATTATTACTATTTTTAATAATTTTATCAAGGCCCGTACAGTCGATTTCCATCAATGGCCATCGAACTGCACTTACAGCGACCTTTTTCAAATTTGATTTGGACGTATCTCCAAATCCGACCGTTAGATTTTGAATTTCAAATATTCGTTAGAAAGCTCTTTTCGATGCGAACCCAACGGTTCCGGTTTTAGGAGAATCCGACGGTCGGATCTCCCGTAATGTCCATTTGAAATAAATGGTCGAAATTCACGAACTGCCGCGGCGCGGCGCGTTCTATTCAGGCCATTATATTATATATATAATATATATAATATATATTTCGTCGATTTCTATTTAAAACGAATTATATAAATAGTTTTAAATCCGTTTCAAAAGCAATTTCAACTTCCCTTTCAATTCAAATCAGAATTGAATTCTTCTTTATAAATTCGTTTTAAAATTCATTTCAATTCAATTCAAATTTCAATTCAATTTGAATTCATTTCAATTCGCTTTCAATTCAATTTGAATTCGTTTTCAATTCAATTCACTTCGAAATCGTTTTCAATTCAATTCATTTCGAAATTGTTTTCAATTAAATTCATTTCGAAATCGTTTTCAATTCATTTCATTTCGAAATTGTTTTCAATTCAATTCATTTCGAAATCGTTTTCAATTCATTTCATTTCGAAATCGTTTCCAATTCATTTCATTTCGAAATCGTTTTCAATTCATTTCATTTCGAAATTGTTTTCAATTCAATTCATTTCGAAATCGTTTTCAATTCATTTCATTTCGAAATCGTTTTCAATTCATTTCATTTTGAAATTGTTTTCAATTCAATTCATTTCGAAATCGTTTTCAATTCAATTCATTTCGAAATCGTTTTCAATTCAATTCATTTCGAAATCGTTTAAAATCGATATAAATATCGTTCACGTCAAAATGGCGTCAATCTAATCAACACGGCTTCATAAATTTCTATTTTCAAATATTCTATTTCAAATATTTCTTTTTTTTTTCAAAATAGTTGTTATTACCAAAATATTTCGCTCAACACATGACCAATCTCAATGGATGAGACTGTCAACACATGAACCTTTATTTTATATTATTCTTTATTTTTCAAATTGGAATGAGGCTCAATCAATTACCATATAAAGTTAATTATATGGATTCCATACAACACATGTATATAATAACATTGAAAAATAATCAACCATCAACCAAAGTGCACTACACTGTATAAGCATCAAATATAGATATCTAACGCTTATAACAGCCTGTCAATCGATCGATCGACATATTTAATCAATCAGGATGAGTGAACTTCAAATTTCATCCTAACACCCGTGTGGGGTTTCAAACAATCAAACACATATTTTATTTGTGCCGTTGGGCGATGTGTAAAATTTATCGACCCAATCAATGTCATTCAAATAGGTGTACATAAACAAACCGTCCGGTTTGTAAATGAATATTTTATTTTATTCACTTCACGTTAAAAATTATATTTTTAATGATAAAACATTTTATTTTAACATATGAATTTCTATTCAGTTCATTCTTTAAATAAAATGATATTTTTATTTTTCTAACATATTTTAGAAAATTTCGGCGGCATAACGGCACGATACTAGAAACGGGACGAGGCCTAGCCTTATCCTCGGTCTAGTGAAGGCCCACGCCATTCACACATCAATCAAATCAATTTCATTTCACCACACAGTTCAATTTCAATCAAATGATCTAACTAATCTTTGCAATCAAACAAACAAGTCCATGGTCTGTGGACGATTGTGTCGGGTGCTACTAAGCACCGTCTGCATCCTAGTATATATATATAACTAGAAAAAGAAATTGAAAGGTGAGAAATTATCACCCAAGCTAAACCAACCGCCACGACTCTTCATATGTAGGAAATCTTCATCGTTCTTCCAACGCAGTCTGTTTCACGAAGTATATGTTAAAAATTATATTTTTATCTAACTAGAAATCATATTTTTCTGTAACGAAAAATCATATCTTCCTATAATGAAGAATCCTATCTTTGTATTAATAAAAATCTTATCTTTTTAGTTCTAAAAATATAACCTTTCTATATTTTTGAAATTCATATCTTTATATATTTTTCTTCAAATTCACTTCTCTATATTTTTCAACTTCACTCCTTTATATTTCTTCAACTTCACTTCTTTATATTTCTTCAACTTCACTCCTTTATATTTCTAAAACCATGATAATTTTATTTTAAAAACAAAGCAAATTTTATCTTTAAAAACAAAACAATTTTTATCTTTAAAAACATAGCAAATTTTATCTTTAAAAACATAGCAAATTTTATCTTTAAAAACATAGCCAATCCGTTTATAAAACATCTGCTATTTCATTTTACAAACAATTTCTATTTTATTTTATAAAATATTTCTATTTTATTTTATAAAACAATTCTATTTTATTTTATAAAACAATTTCTATTTTATTTTATAAAACAATTTCTATTTTATTTTTCATTGCTTATTTTCTTTTATAAACAATGCTAACTTTTACAAAAAAAGAAAATCTGAAATTTAAACTTTAAAAATTAACAGGAGATTACCCTCACAAAAACAAGGTCGTGTTCATCTTCTGGAACCCAAAATTCACGTCGCCGACTTCAGTTCACCCACCTCGCGCCTCCCTCCATTGATCGGAGGATGATCCAGACACGCCACGCGATAGCCGCTCGAAATCTGCACCTGCCTGACCCCACCCCGACGAACTCGCACCGCCCCCTCGCCTGAAAATCCACCGCGAACGTTCAAGCTTCTTAGCCCGATTCCGTCCATCACGTCGCACAGCGTCAGATCATCACCGTCGATCTGGAGGAGCTTGCATAGCTCTTGAAATTTGCGGTTGGGGTTTGCTTGATTGATTGGCGGATTTCGAGTTTAAGAGGAAAAGGATTTCGAACATTTTCGTTCGTTCAGATTGAAAGAGGCGGCTCGTTTTATCTGATTTGGGAAAACTAGGGTTTTCCTAGAAAATGATGTGTATATATATTTTTAATATTAATTTATTCAAATTTTACTTCGTTATGGCTCTGAACTCCAAATGAACTCCAACGACTGTCGCCCCTAGCTAATTACCCCCATTCCGAACACAATGGGATATGTTTCGTTGGCCAATTCGACTGTTTGAATCAGTTTCCATTGAATTTAAAGTATAATTCTTTATATATTCAATTTAAACGCACATTTTCATTTACCAGGACCACATACGGACACGAAAAATTCCAAAAAAAATTATTTCTAGTTTCGTATTGACGATACGGTCCTAACAAAACTAATTTCGTCAAATTCTGAGATCGTTTGAAAAATGGCCATTTTCCAGTCGATTAAAATCAACTGAAACTGGTCAAGCGCGTTTTCCTTTGCCACGCTCACATATTGATTCGAAAAATTATGAAATTTGGAATCTAGCAATAATTTGACATCACAGACCCAACAAAACTGGTTTCGTCGAAATCCGAGGTCATTTGCAAAATGTCCATTTTTTTAAGGGCCTGAATTCCATAGCGACTATTCAGAATTTTCAACTGGACATATCTTTTGATTCCCGCTATGAAATCTTGATTTTCCGGATTCGTTAGAAAGATATTACCAATTAGATCCTAATGTTTTTGGTTTCACTAAAATCTGGATTGTTTTGCACCCGGTACATTCAATTGAAGTTTGAGATCGAATTATCGAACTACCGCGCCATTTTCAATTCTATTTATAATTATATATAAATATTTATATTCTAACGACGACGTGTATAATATATACGTTCTAATTATATTCAAAATAAATTTCTCGTCGATATTATTTAAAATAATTCATTTTAAATAATCAAAATTCGCTAAAATTGCCAAAATAAAAATTTTAAACTGGCCCAGATTTTCCGGGTTATTACAATCTCCCCCACTTAAAACTTTTCGTCCCCGAAAAGGAACAAAGTCGAAAGTGGTTTGATTAATCAGCTCTACGTTCGATCTGGCTTCCATTCTCCAACTTTTCAGTTTCTGAGAATTTCCAAAATTTCAAAAATTTGGCTAACACCCTAAATTTTTGAAAAATTTCTCCATAACCTCCCCTGCACCGGGAGCATCGGGGAATTTCAAATAGCTTCCCCGGTCCTTCAGATCTCAAAAAGAAAAAGCCAAGCGGCTAGCCAATAGGCTCATAAAATCATCATCACCCAAACAAAACAGTAAATTATGTAGTAAACCCGTTCCGTGTTATACGGCGTGGTCGCTTGATTTACTCCATTTCAAAGTAATGTTTTAAATAACTGTTTTAGTTCTCACACCAGTCACATGACTGACCTGGAGTTTATTGTTTTAACCTAAACTCTGGGTGCCCCTATTTTCCACACGGGCAGCTAGTAGTTTTGGTTTTGCAGATTTATATTCACAGGATCCTAGTTTACAGCTGGAATGATATTCGGAAAGCCCTGTATCCGTGCATCTCTTTCAGTTATGTTTTGTATTATTTTTCCGCTGCATTGTAATTTGTAAATCTCTGATATTTATCAAATGTATATTATTTGTTCATATTCTTTATATTCTTGTACTCTGATGTAAATTGTTGTAATAAGCAATGAAATGTTCTTCTGTTTGTGTTCTGATTTGTCGTGTTCTCAACTCAATTCGGGCTTTCCTTTACGGGGAAGATTTGGTCGTGTCAATGGGAACCATAAGAGAAGATTCATGCTTCTTTCCATTCCTTTTTGATTATGTGCACTTAATCCTTTCTTATTTTTGAATTTTAACCTTATCCATTTGCTATCTTTTGAATTAGTAAGCCTTAGAAAATCCCATGGATGTTAGCACTTAGTTTAAACATGTTATTAGGACATGTTTTGTTTGTTGGATTCAAGTGGCTACAAATGTTTGCTAGTGGATGCAATGAATGCATATCCATGCATTAGGTACCAATTAGTGATCAGCAGCTAGTACACTAACATAATTGCATATGGATGTGTGTGCACTTTTAATTCATTTTTAATTTATGGATGAAAATTCGGATGATTATCATATGAATGTTGCATTTTATTGATGATGGTTTTAGCATCATACAGAATTTTATGTAGCACTAGGATTCTTATTATCCATTAAAAATCATTCGTACTCTGATGGATCGAGCAAATAAAACAGTGTGATTCAGTTATTAAGCAAACTACGGGTCGGTCGTGATCATATTTGGCATGGGTCGATCTGGCAGATGAGGTTCATCATGTAATGGATCAGTATCAAGATAAAACAATGGGTCGACTTCAAATATAAAGCAAATGGGTCGGTCCAAATAGGCAACATAGGTCAGATGATTCTTGTGCACGACGGGTTGGCGCCAAAAGGTAAATATATGCGTCGGCTGGTTTGAATACAAGACTGGGCCTTAAATGGGTCGGTCGGTACCATTTTGGTAGATCAGGTCTCATTTGGGTCGGTCGATACTATTCTGATCGGTTAGTAGTTTGACAAATGGCAACAGCTGTCAGCAACTGGTAGTGGCATTTTCATAAATAACTTTGAGGCCGACCTAAAACCTGCACACTATATTTCAGCCTCTCCTCAAATCTATAAATAGGGCATGAATTCCATATTAATGGGGATCGGTTTCCAAGACCCCGAAGGGCTGTCCAACTGTTTTCTCCACTATTCTAAGTGAATTCTAAGTGATTCTAACTTCGCTAATCATCTCCAAACGAAGATCTAACACCAAATCCGCCATGGAATCATCTCAAAACATTCAAATCTCCGAGAAGTTGTAGATCTACATCATCACTCACCACTTTTACAGGATTCCACCAAATTCCATAGCCAGTTTGAGTAGATTGAACAGAAATACTTATTTAAGAGAGAGAGAGAGAATGAACGTAATGAGTGAAAATCCATGCTTTGTAAACTCAAGTATCATAATGAAAAGCGACTCTGTAGTGGATGTAGGCTACTTTTAAAGCCGAACCAGTCTAAACTTTGTGTTCTATACTTTTTCCTTTTTATTTTGTGATTATGGCCTCATTTTCTTATTTTAAACCTTTCGGTGAAGTGCTTTGACAGCACCTTTTGTGTTGTGGCCATTTTGTGGTCACAACATTTGACGCCCACCATAGGGCCACATTCGCACTTTCATTATCTACGTGTTTCATGGAGATAGCATTGGAAGCCCATTTCTACTATGGATCCTTCGAATCTAAAGTTCGGGCCTATTTACAAACTCTCTACAATGTTCAAAACCTTGTCCGAAATTATGGGAAGACCGAAGAAAACCGCGAGTAAAACCGTTAAAGAAACCGACAATGTTGCCAACGAAGCTATGCCACTTTCAAACAACTTTGAAGTTGTTGAATCCCCTAGGGCCGGAGCTAGTGTAACAAGGGAAGAATTTGATAAAGCTGTCATTGGCTTGAAAAGTCAAATGGAAATCTCAACAAATGATATGTTGATGATACTTGAAACCATGTTCGCTCTTCATGCCACTACAGCAAAAGTCACTACAAAAGCCACATGTACCGAAGCTGCTAATTCTTCTGACTCTACTCCAAATCGAAATCAATCCATTCATTAGATTGATGATTCAGATGGATTCAATTATGAAGAATCAAAACCACCTGCTCGAAACCATATTGAGAAAGCAACTTCTCATAAAGCGACAAGCTCCGCCAAAGGGGCATTTCCCCAAAAGGGAGGCACCAGACCCTAGATCCGTAACCGAGATCGCTCGCATAAGCGAATATCCGGTGATGGTGACGGCATCCGCCCCACGGGTCAACACAATGAGAAAGAGCATCTCCAGGATATGGTCCGAAAGATCATGAAAGAGAGTGCTGATCAAAAGGATGAAGAAAAAGAGTGGGAATTTGCTCCATCCAAAACTCCGCTCACAGAGAGGATTAAATTCACAAAGTTCCCACGAAAGTTCAACCCGCCAACCATTCAAGCTTATAATGTAACTAAGGATCCAAACTTGTTCCTTTACAAATACGACCAACACATGGACGGGGCAAGGGCCACGGATGAACTTAAGTGTCTCTACTTCCCTGTGTATTTGGAAGGAGTAGCTTCGCTCTGGTTCATGAAGCTCCCATTAAGATCAATAGATGACTTCTCCTCTTTGGCTAAGAAATTTAGGGAACAATTCAGCCTATAATCTACAAAAGTAAAGGATGTGATGTCATCGAATGACATGGACCAAAGGCCAGGGGAATCAATCAAAGCTTTCCTGGATCGATTCAATGCTGCAGCTGCGAAAGTGGAAGATCCGGAACCCCGATTAGTTATAATGGCATTGAAAGGCGCTATAGTCAAGAAACAGAAATTCGGGAAGTGGCTTAAGATGAAAAAGCCAAAAACCTTGGAGAGATTCTACGCGAAGGCCGAGGAATATATCGATGTAGAAGATGATCTGTCTTATTCCATGGACTTAGCTGAGGGAAGCAAGGCTCCATCAAAGAAGAAGAACGATGTTCTAGGTAGTCAAAAGAATTCGGAGGTCAGAAAAGGAGCAATGATGCTAAGGATAATTGGAATAACAAGAAGCTCCGCCTTTTCAAGAACTCAGAATTGACTCCACTTACGGATACTTTGGAAAATGTGTTTCTTGCTATTAAAGATACCGAAGATTATCCGCAACTGAAGCCAGTAAAGCTCAATGAATCTAACATAAGTTCGGGAAGGTTTTGTCGCTTCCACAACCAACTGGGTCATAACAAGAATGAGTGTAGGCACTTGAAAAACATGGTTGAGGAGATAATTTAGAAAAATAGACTACATCAGTATGTAGTGAATCCACAAAATGCTCCAGCTGTTCTGGGGCAAAACACTCCTAAAGACCAATCTGGATCAGGAGAGAGAGCCCCAGTACATATTAATCCTCGGCCGATCATTAATACAATCTCAGGAGGTCCTCATATAGCTGGAGGAAGCTGGGGGGATATGGAGAAGTATGTTAATGAATTGAAGAACCCTTTAGAAAAGGAATACTGCATGGTCTTAAGCAACACATTTCTAGCAAAGGTCCTGAAGACTTCAGGTGAAGATGTGGTATTCAAGGACAGGGATTCTGATGGGTTGCTAACACCAACGGTTGATCCCATGGTTGCCACCATCGGCATTGGTTTCGCTACCTTAAAAAGGGTGTTGGTTGATAGCGGAGCATCCGTCAGTGTGCTTTTCATCAACTTCTTTCGTAAAATGAACATTCCTATGGTAGATATGCGGGCCTGCCCGAATAAAATACACGGATTTACCGGACAACCTACTCAACCAATAGGCGTAACAGATCTCCTTGTGGAGCATGGAGAAGGAGAGAAGAAGGTTGTTATGATGCGGAATTTTGTCGTGGTGGACGAACTTTCAGCTTACAATGCATTTCTCGGAAGGTCAGCCCTAACTGCCTTCAAAATTACATTAACTCCATGGTGTCTAACCATGAAATTTCGACTGAAAGTGGGGTTGGTGTAATTAAAGGTGATCATAAGATGGCTAGAAAATGTTATATGGAAGAGTTGGTTGAAGTAAGAAGAAGGAAATGAGAAAGAATGCGGGGCTCCCCTTCACATTCGCGATACCACCTTATAGCAATTAGGGTGGGGCCCCTGTATTGGTGAACATAGTGAGACCCAAGATGTAACACCCCGTAATTTTAAATATTAAAACTGACAAATTAAAGAATACATAATTTTTAGAAGAAGAATTAAGGGAAACGGGTTGCGCCATTGCGTTTGTATCGGAATTGTACTTGAGACAGAGTCCGAGTTTGCGTAAAGCAGATACAATATGAAGAAGTTATGGAGGTTAAAAGATTTCAGTTTAAAACCAGAATTAAAATAAAATATTCAAACAGCGAAGGCGGGAAGAGGAAACACCAAACCGACCACATTTGAGGTGTCGACCCAAGAACCACTGGGTCGACACCATTGTTGACTCAGGATCTTTGGGGTCGACACCGGGGTCGACCCCATCGGCCAAATCTGGGCAGTGACGATTTTTGATGGATTAGGGCATATGTGGCATCCTCTGATTGGCTGGATGATGTGTCATTGTGAAATGGATGGTTTAAATTGTTCCTAAACTATTCTAAGGGCTCTAATTAATCCTACACATCTATTTAAACACCCATAAACCTAAACCCTAATCTAAACTAAATTCATTCATAAGCCGCCATACTGCTGCAACCTAAACTTAGCTAGTCTCTTATCCAACAAATTAAAGCTTAGGAATTATAAAAGAAAGGGATTCTAGAACAACAATGAACGGATCTATTCTTTCTTATATCACTTTGAGTACAGTTGCTTTCGCAAGATAATTAATTAAAATAATTATGATAAGTTGTGATCTGGACTGTATGAATATGCCCGTTGAATCATATGTCATTAGCTAGTTCTGTTATCATCTATTTTGTTAATATATTCCACTTTGTTATCATATGTAATTAGATTCATTTTATGATGTTAATTCCTATGTCTAATTACATATGCTTGATTAGATTCATTTATGCAAGATTATATGCTTGTTATATTCATCTATACAAGTTATGCAAGTTTATATGCAAGTTATGCAAGTTTATACGCAAGTTATGTTCATCTATACAAGTTATGCAAGTTTATATGCAAGTTATGTTTATCTATGCAAGTTATGCAAGTTTATATGCAAGTTATGTTCATCTATGCAAGTTTATGCTTATATGTTTAGATCCATGCCAGTTCTTATGTTTAAATCTATGTCAGTTTACATTGCATATGTTAATTGGATCCATCTTATATGCTAGTTCACGTTTATATGCTTAATTAGATTTATGTTGTTCTATGCCAAGTTTGTTTTACACATGCTTAATTAGATCTATATTGTTTTATGCCAGTGTGGATGTCATATGCCTCTTTCTTTTCCTTTTCTTATGAGTTAGGCTAATAGAGAGCCTAACGTATTATGTGAATTATATGTACGAACGACACAGGAACGTTGGGAAATAGTTTGGGAAATATTAAATATTGAATATTATGTAATTGGCATAAATTTGTTAGTAACCATGTAAATAACTTGAGACATAAATTGGTATAGTTTATATACATGGAAATTATGGACATAATTTGGAGGATAATTATGAATATAGCTTGAATTGGGAATTATGGACAATTTGAAATAGGGATATTAATCCAAATTAGAGTTGAATAATAAAATGAGATAATGAACATGCCTAACCCGAGGTTAGATTGAGTTGTGGTGTAAGCCTGCCCGGAACCACCCGGAACATCCAGCAACCGCAACAATAGGTCTAATATGAGAGATTAGTGAATCAAACCCAAAACCCGAGGTTAGAATGAGTTTGCGGTAGAAGTCTTCCCGTAACTGCCCGACACATCCAGCAACCGCAAACAACAGTTCTAATGTGAGAGGTTGGTGCATTAATAAATCAATTAATGCCAATGAATAGACAAGCTAAGAATGGCCAGGTTAAGTAACATATGAATAGGTGACACTTAACCAATACAACATGTTAATTAAACAAATGGGTGGGGTTAGGTTAAATTGAGAACACTTAACTGTTATAACATGTTGATTAGGAAACCCTAGTACGGGGACCCATTTCAGTAGTAAGCCACATAGATGTATCATGGTACCCTGAACTAGGCAGGGCGGCGCACGATTACTGGGCTGATTATAAGCGGTAAAATAGCGGCAGGTGGTGCGTCAGTGTAGGTTCTAATGGAGTACGGGCATGCATGTGTTTCGGAGTTGAAAAATCAAGTACTGGGCATCAGTAGTTATACACTGTGCATCATGAATTGTGTCAGTTTGCCATCATAGGGATTGATACACCCCATGGTGGGACCAGCACAGGTATCTACAAACAAGCGAGGCCGAACGACACAAGAAATAAATACACACGAGTTAGGGAGCTGATCGAATAGGGAGGGTAGTGGGTACAACTAGTGGAGATAGGGGCAGGCGACACCTATGACAACAGCTAGCAGTACATGAAACTTCCATTATTATTATCATTATGATTTGTAAGAGGGATCAACTTTCAGAGTAAATAGGGTTGGTGCAGTGTATTAATTATCCTATAGTGATTAGAAGCGCAATCAACGTTTACCTTATTCATCTTGCTTATCTTTTCATATATACTTATGTTGCAGTCGTTTCTTACTTTCCAGTTTATGTTCTTATCCTATTACTTTAATAATTATATTGTCAAAGTTAATGGTCTCGCCAGATTCTATATCTGACCTCGTTTGTTTCGCCCCTTTTTTTTCCGTTCCCCGCAAGGTTCTCAAGGTGGGCCTAGTGGAGCTTGATTTGGATCTCTTTCTCTCTGTTTTGGAAGTGCTTGGATTGCTAAAAGTAAAAGTTCAGCTTATCTCTTTTTAAGGCTAATTATGCTGGGGTTATGCTTTTTGTTTTATGTACTCAGAAAATAATTTGTCAAGATGGATATTAAGTGTACTTGGTTTTATTGTTGCTTTTGATATTGCAAACAAACCATTTCTCCGCTACACTGAAGTTGTTTTAGATTTTTAAAGTACCAATATATGTATCTGTCTTGTTATATTCTGTTATATACACTTATAATACTCCATGAAAGTTAATGCATTCCCTTTGTGAGTGACATTAATGGACGTGGGGTGTTACATGTGGTATCAGAGCTAAAGGTTACCAGAACAGATAAAAGATTTTGAAAAACCGTTTTTCAAAAGCATTTTTATGAAGAAGTATTTTCAAAAACATGTTTTATAGAGAGTATATTCAAGAGAAAAGTTTATTATGAAAACATAATCCCCAAGAGCCATATATCTTTCTTCCAATTCTTTGTTTCGAATCTCTTCCTTCTTCCTTCTTGAGTCTCTTTCCCCATGTGTAGATACTTTTTCTAAGATATATAAGGACTTTCGTGCGATGGGCGGAAAACAGTTTCATAGGACTGAGGCGTTTGTCGAAGCTAGAATTGGCTTAAGGAAGTTGAGGACTCGTTTGGTATCTTTGAGATAGACGATGGAAGAAAGGTTTAGCTAGCTGCTTGGTCGATGAGGGAGTTTAGGCTAAGGAGCACAACCCAATGATGAGGAATTTGTTGATATGGCTTTAATCCACGAAGAAGGTAAAGGAGAAAGTGGAAAGAATAATTAACCCCATGACAAAAGATGGTGTCTTTATTGTGGTATAACGGGCCATGTAATTAAGAAGAAGAAGCCTAATTATTTTCATTGCGGTGAGGCAGGACTCCGATTAAAGACTGCCCGAGAAGGCAAGGACAAGGGCAAGGGCATAGGACATGACCTACTTCTGGAGGACATGTCCATGCTCTCTTGGCACCAGGACAGGAGAGAGATAGAAGCATTTTTGTTAAAAGTTTGATTTTTCTCTTTGATCATCCTGTTCGAACTTTGTTTGACTCTGGCGCTTAGCATTCGTTCGTATCTGCTTCATTAGATGAAACACTACACCTAAATACTAGTTTAGTTATGGATCCCATTGTAGTCTCAAATCCTATTGGTGGTTCGGCTCATTTATCTATGCTTTGTCGGGATTTTAGAGTGTCTATGTTGGGCTTTGGGTTTGAATGCAACACCTACTTTCTTGGTTTCATGGGCTACGACTTGATTCTAGGGATCGATTGGCTAGCTATGTATGATGCCAACCTAGACTGTGAAAGGAGGGTAGTTTGATTGTTGATTTGTTATGGAAGAACCATTGATATTTCTTGTGACCCTAGAGGTCCGGTGATGCTTAGCCTCCTAGAATCTCTTGACGCATCCATCGATGATTTGGAATCTGTTCGTGTAGTCCGTAAGTATGGTGACCTCTTTGATGTGGTTCGGGGTTTACCCTCGAGGCGCAAGATAGACCTCCGTATATACTTATTAGATAATGCAAAGCCAGTTGCATTATCAATGCGCCACATGACTCCGAGAGAGAGAAGGGAACTCAGTAAGCAAGTGAAAGAGTTGCTTGAGAAAGGTTCATAAGAAGAAGCATTTCAGAATGGGGTACTCCAATTGTTTTTGCTACGAAGGCTGATGGTTCGCTTAGATTGTGCATGGACTATAGAGAGCTGAATAAGCTCACAAAGAAGAACAAACACCCATTGCCGAGGATAGACGATTTGTTCGATTAGTTGGTTGGTGCTTCGGTTTTCTCGCAGTTGGATTTAGCTACAGGATTTCATCAACTAAGGGCGGCTGAGGGCAGCAAAGATAAGGCTGCTTTTAGGGCTCTCGACAGTTTCTTTGAGTGGCTCGTCATGCCTTTTGGTTTGACGAATGCACCCGCATATTTCGTAGGCTTGATGAGTAGGGTGTTTAGGGAGTTTCGAAACAAGTTTGTGGTAGTATTTGTGGATGGTATTTTGATTTTCTCTAGAAGCGAGGAAGAGCATGCCCTACATCTTAGGGAAGTCTTAGAGACCGTACGAGCGCATCAACTCAAAGCTAAGTTCTCCAAATGTCATTTTTGGAGGAAAGAAGTGAGGTTCTTAGGACACGTGGTCTCTAAGGAAGGGATAGCAGTGGATCCCGCGAGGGTGGTAGCAATCCAAGATTTGAAGATTCCTTAGAATGCAACGGAAGTAAGAAGTTTTCTAGGATTAGCGGGCTACTATAGGAAGTTCGTTAAGGACTTCGCGAAGATGTCATCCCCAATTTTGACTTTGCTAGATGGGAGCAAACTGTTCACAGTATATACTGGTGCTTGCGGGACAGGGCTTGGAGAAGTTTTCGATGCAAGAGGAAAAGGTGATATGCAGAAGGTGGTAGGTACGCAGTTATGTTTGAGCATCGCGTATCGTCCACAGACAGATGGACAGACAGAAAGGGTGAATAGAATCCTTGAAGATCTTTTGAGGTTAAGTATCCTAGATTTTGGAGGAACATGAGAAGAGCACCTTCCATTAGTGGAGTTCGCTTATAACAACAGTTATTAAGCTAGTATTAGGGTTTTTATAAAAGACCGTGTCGATCACCAACTTGTTGGTAGGAGTCTATGGATAAGATTTTTCTTGGACCCGAGCTGATTAGAGAGAAACTTCGGAGAAGATGGACATGATTTGAAGGTGAATGAAGACAGCACAGGACCGACAAAACTCAAATGCTGACAAGAGACGATCCAATCTTAAGTTTGATGTTGGAGACATGGTTTTTATTAAAGTGTCATCGTTGAGGAACGTAGTACGCTTTGGGGAGTGTGGGGAAATTAGCACCAAGGTTCGTAGGACCCTTTCCCATTACAGAGAGGATTAGACAGATGGCGTATAGAGTGAAGTTGCTAGAGAAGCTTAGTGGTGTTCATGACGTGTTTCACGTGTCGCATTTGCGGAAGTGTTTACATGATACCGCGGAAGTAGTGGAGCCGAGCATGCTTAGAGAAGTGGAAGTGGAGCGAGATGCCACGATTATATGAGTTCCTACATGCATCCTTGGATCGGAGGTCAATAAATTATGCAACCGAGAGGTCAAGTTGGTCAAAGTGCAATGGGGAGATGATCAAGGAAACACGACTTGGGAGGCAGAAGACAAGATGCGTGCATCGTACCCTTTCTTTTTTGAGGGTATGTTCTTAATTTCTCCTTTTTCTACCTCTTTGTTTGTACTTGTTCTATCGTTTAGTATGTCCTCTCGTTTACATCTTCGATCTTTCGGTAGGAAAATCCTATGGTTGTAAACATGTGTTTGAGACATGTTATGTTTGGTGGATGCAAGTGTTTGCTAGTGGTTGCTCGTGGATACATTTACACACATGTTAGGCACTAGATCGGCTCAATCACTTTCATATTGCACATGAATAAGTGTTCATATTTAAATTAACTGATGTATATTGAGTGTTATCATATGATTGTTGCATTTGAATGAAATGATTGTGCACTCATGTAGAAATAATATGTATCGTTAGGAATATTTTGCATACATAATGGACGCATTGCACTATCATGATTTGCATTAAGGAGGTCAACTGAATTAGTAGACCGCCTGATTTTGCATTGGATGAGGAACATATACACACACTTTTGCATATGTTCATATGGCATTAGAAATCTTTTAAGGACAATGGATGCATGTGATTGATAGATGAGTAGATGGATGATTAGATGGTAGGATATACATTCTTCTTGACTTGAAGATTTCGAGGATGAAATCCTTTAAGGAGGGGAGAATGTAACACCCCATAATTTTAAATATTAAAAATGATAAATTAAAGAATACTTAATTTTTAGAAGAAGAATTAAGGGAAACGGGTTGCGCCATTGCGTTCATCTCGTAATTTTACTTGAGATAGAGTCAGAGTTTGCGTAAAACAAATACAATATGAAGAAGTTATGGAGGTTAGAAAATTTCAGTTTAAAACGAGAATTAAAATAAAATATTCAAATAGCAAAGGAGGGAAGAGGAAACGCGGAACCGACCACGTTTGGGGTGTCGACCCGAGTCCCGCTGGGGTCGACCCCATCGGCCATTGCGTTCATCTCGTAATTTTACTTGAGATAGACTCAGGCTCTTTGGGGTCGACACCAGGGTCGACATAGGTGTCGACCCCCCTGTAGGGGTCGACCCCATCGGCCAGATCTGGGCAGTGACAATTTTTGATGGATTAGGGCATACGTGGCATCCTCTAATTGGCTGGGTGATGTGTCATTGTGAAATAGATGGTTTAGATTGATCCTAAACTAATCTAAGGGCTCTAATTAATACTACACATCTATATAAACACCCATAAACCTAAACCCTAATCTAAAGTAAATTCATTCATAAGCCGCCATACTGCTGCATCCTAAACTAAGCTAATCTCTTCTCCAACAAATCAAATCTTAGGAATTGTAAAAAAGGGATTCTAGAACAACAATGAACGGATCTATTCTTTCTTCTATCACTGTGAGTACAGTTGCTTTCACAAGATAATTAATTAAAATAATTATGATAAGTTGTGATCTGGATTGTATGAATGTGCCTGTTGAATCATATGTTATTAGCCAGTCCTGTTATCATCTATTTTGTTAGTATATGCCAATTTGTTATCAAATGTGATTAGATTCATTTTATGATGTTAATTCCTATGTCTAATTACATATGATTGATTAGATTCATTTATGCAAATTTATATGCAATTTATATCATATATACAAGTTATGCAAGTTATGTTTTTCTATGCAAGTTATGCAAGTTTATCTATGCAAGTTTAAACGCAAGTTATGTTCATCTATACAAGTTATGCAAGTTTATATGCAAGTTTTGTTTATCTATGCAAGTTATGCAAGTTTATATGCAAGTTATGTTCATCTATGCAAGTTATGCATGTTTTTATGCAAGTTATGTTCATCTATACAAGTTTATGCTTATATGTTTAGATCCATTCCAGTTCTTATATTTAGATCTATGTCAGTTTACATTGCATATGTTAATTGGATCCATCTTATATGCTAGTTCACGTTTATATGCTTAATTAGATTTATGTTGTTCTATGCCAAGTTTGTGTTACACATGCCTAATTAGATCTATATTGTTTTATGCTAGTGTGGATGTCATATGCCACTTTCTTTTCCTTTTCTTATGAGTTAGGCTAACAGCAAGCCTAACGTATTATGTGAATTATACGTACGAACGATGTGGGAACGTTGGGGAATAGTTTGGGAAATACTAAATATTGGATATTATGTAATTGGCATAAATTGGTTAGTAACCATGTAATTAACTTGAGGTATAAATTGGTATAGTTTATATACATGGAAATTATGGACATAATTTGGAGGATAATCATGAACATAGCTTGAATTGGGAATTATGGACAATTTGAAATAGGGATATTAATTCAAATTGGGGTTGAATAATAAAATGAGACAATGAACATGCCTAACCCAAGGTTAGATTGAGTTGCGGTGCAAGACTGCCCGGAACCACCCGGCACATCCAGCAACTGCAACAACAGGTCTAATGTGAGAGGTTAGTGCATGAAACCCAAAACCCGAGGTTAGAATGAGTTTGCGGTAGAAGTCTGCCCGGAACCGCCCAACACATCCAGCAACCGCAAACAAAAGTTCTAATGTGAGAGGTTGGTGCATTAATAAATCAATTAATGCCAATGAACAGACATGCTAAGAATGGTAAGGTTAAGTAACATATGAATAGGCGACACTTAACCAATACAACATGTTAATTAAACAAATGGGTGGGGTTAGGTTAAATTGAGAATACTTAACCGTTATAATATGTTTATTAGGAAACCCTAGTAACAGGGACCCATTTCAGCAGTAACACACATAGATGTATCATTGTAACACCCCGTATTTTCTGTGAATATTAAAATTAACATATTTAAGAACACTTAATTATTAGAAGAAGAATTAGGTGAAATGGGTTATGCCATTGCGTTCGTCTCGGTAACCTACTTGAGATAGAGTCCGAGTTTGCGTGAATCGGACTCCGTATGAAGAAGTTATGGAGGTTAGAAGATTTCAAGTGTAAGCGGAAATTAAATTTAAAATAATAATTAAATAATCAAAATAGATTCGAAATTCAAAATTCAGGAAAGCAGCTGGGCGGGAAATCTCCCGCTCAGGGGTGTCGACCTATAACGACCCGGAAAATCTGAACCAATTTAATTTTTTAAATTGGCTAAAATAGTGGATTTTAAATATTTAAAATAAATATTTTAAATAATATCAATGAAAAGTGAGTTTGAATCGATGTTTGAAAACGAATATAATTAATTCTAATTATAAACAAGGCCTGAAAAGGCGCTGCAGTTTCAAAAATTGAATTCAAACTTTGTCGGACTGTACCGGGGGCAAAACAAAACGGATTTGAGTGAAACTAAAAGTATTTATATCTGTTAGTGAATACCTTTCTAACGAATCTGAAAAATCGAATTTTCATAGCGGAAAGCAAAAGTTATGGCCAAATGAATTTTCAGAAAGGTCGCTATGGAATTTATATAGCCCGTGAAATTGGCCATTTTGCATACGACCTCGAAATTCAACGAAACTACTTTTGTTGGATCCGGGATGTGAAGTTATTGCTAGGTTTCAAATTTCATATTTTTTGAAGCTAGTATGTGAGCGTGGCAAAGGAAAACGTGTTTTGATCAATTATAGTAGAATTGGATCGACCAGAAATGGGCCTTTTTGCAAACAGTCTCAGAATTCGACGAAACTAGTTTTGTTGGGACCGTATCGTCAAAACATTGCTAGATTTATTTTTCTGGAATTTTTCGAATCAGTTTGTGGCCCTGGTAAATTGAAATGCACGTTCAAATCGAATATTGAATGTTATATATTTTAATTTGAAGGAAAACTGACTGAAACAGTCGAATGGGCCTACGAAACATATCCCATTGTGTTCGAAATGGGGGTAAAACTTTAGGGACGACAGTCGTTGGGTTTGGATTGGTGTTCGTGTGTGGCAAGGGGTATTTTCAGATTTTAAAAATTTATAAATATAAAAGAAATCCCCAATTGGTCCACATCAGTTTCTCTCTCCACGAAGAACCCGTATCAACGGCGGCTCCCTCTTCGTTGCTTCCTCTTTTGATTTCTCCCTCCACACGAAGAATTAGACCTCCGTCTTATTGAAGTTTTTGCAGAGCTTCTCGCTCTCTTCAAATCCAGGTCAACATCACCTTCAACTGCTTCGTATTTCTCGAGTTAGGGACCTCGAAAGTAGTCACCTTTGGAGCGCCGCCACGACCAGCACCCCCCATCGCGCCTGACGTGGTCCCCACCCCCTGGTGCACCGTTCGACGCCCTACATCGTGGCATCGACCGATTATCCCCTAGTTGCTTGGATTTGGTGATAATCCCTAACCTAGTTTTGAACGAAACTGTGAAGGTACGACTTTTTTTATTTTTAACTATTTAATAGCAGTTTAAAGCGCTACCGTTTTTGTTTTCACTATAAAAATCATATCTTTTTCGTTTCTTGACGAAATTCAGTGAAACAAGAGACAATGGACTCGTGTGGACGTCTTCTACATTCTAGAAGAGACCGCATATTTTTCTGAGCCTTCTGCTATTTTTGGTGGAGTGGAACCCAATGTGAGATTTCTAATTTATAAACGATATGGAAAACGACGATGTATAAATTATATGATCGATGTATGAGTTATATAAGCATTGTACACCTCTTGTATAAGCGTTGTATAAGTTGTACGTTCGATGTATAAGTTGTATATGCGTTGTAAAAATTATATATGTGTTGAAATAGAAGTGAACTGCTATATATATACGCCCCTCGTCCACAAACCATGGACGATATTTATTGGTTGTGATTGGTGTGAAAATTGATTGATAGCGAATGGTTGATTGGAATTGTTTGTGGTTGAAATTGATTGATTGTGGTTGAAAAATACCCGTTTGTGGTTGAGAAATATTTGGTATCAGAGCTTTGGTTAAGCTTAGTTCTGGAATATAACATATTAACGAACTCGTCAGAAATAGAACCAGTAGTGTTCTAGGATGGGTAACTCTATACAGATAGGATCAGTAATATCCTAGTATAAGTAAAGCAGAATGAAATACACCCCAGAAGACACATTTACATTGAAGTATATGTTTCTATATTTTGAAATATCTTTTCTGTTGACCTGACACTTTGTCTGCTAATTGCAGATGCACTAGAAAATGAGTGACAGGAACAGAAGAAATAATCGTATGGCTCGACCAGCTAATGAGCCAGTTGTGCTCCCATAGCCAGAATCAGATATAGAAGTTCTATTCAAGAGATTTCGAAATCTGGGTGGATCGCCATTCTTAGGCAAAGAGTCCATTATGGAAACACAAGCTTGGATTCGTTCTGTAGATAAAATCTTTGAGGGTTTAAAGCTGAGAGACGATCAGAAAAGATTACTGGCGTCTTGGGCACTCAAAGAAGAAGCTTTGTTTTGGTGGGATTCAGTTATTAAAGATAATCCAGAAGGTGATATCACCTGGGACAGATTCAAAGTGATTTCTTAGAAAGATTTACTCCTCCCGAAGCAACCGAGCGATTATGTGATGAATTTTCTTATTTGATACAAGGTGATATGACCATCCCAGAATATCATAAGAAATTCAATGAACTTTCTCACTTTGCTCCTCATCTGATTCAAGATCCAAAGAGGGAGAATCTGAGATTTATTCATGGCCTGCAAAGAAAATATCAGAACAGTGTAATGAGGAACGTGAAGCTCCCCGTTTCTGAAATGATATACATGGCTTACCAGTATGAAGATCTCGACAAGAAAGGTATGTTGCCTTACGAAGAAGAGGTCAGTACTAGTATTAAAGGTGAGTCTGAAATGGATAATCCGGAGGCCAGTACGATGTCTGAGGTCAGTAAGAAGCCCAAAGTAAATCGGAAAAGGGCCAGATCTGGGAAAGGACAAGTAACGACTGCCATATGCAGTAACTGTAAGAAGCCAGGGCATTTGGCGACAAATTGCGGACCCTTAATGAAACGAATCCAAAGTGGATCTAATTCAGAGAAGAATTTTCACGAGAAAAGAGGTTGCATTAAATGCCATCAGACTGGTCATCTTGCAAAGGATTGTTGGCTCTTAAAGAAGCCTGAAGTAGTTCAAATAAATGAAGTAGCAGAAATGTCTGAGCCCTCAGCTATTCAAGAAAGGCCAGATGTTTTAGAAGGCACGCTTGCTGTCAAAGACATTCCTGTTAAAGTACTGTTTGACACTGGCGCGTCGCGAAGCTTTATTGCAAAGAATGCAGCTAAGAAGCTGGATTTGAATCTGAAGAAGCTCAAGGAACCAATGACTGTTCAAAATCCGGTTGGGGGTTCCATTGATCTCAGTTGGGTTTGTGGAGTGCCGGTTTCTTTTTCTCGTTATCGGTTTCCTACCATCGCGGTCGTCATGAATTTTAAAGAGTTTGATCTTATCTTGGGTTAGACTGGTTGACCAAATATGAAGCTGAGGTTAAATGCGCCGACAGAGTCGTTAAGGCGAAGATTAAATCAGGTGATTATATAACGATCCCCTGTGAAGGTCAGAATTCTAATAGAAAGGATTTCTGGGCAGCGTTGGATGTTTCTCCTGTTCAAATAGAAAATATCCCGGAAGTTACAGAGAATATTCCTGACCTTATAAAAGATATTCCTGTCGTCCAGAATTATGCGGATGTGTTTGAAGAAGTTGTTCGCTTACCTCCGCAAAGAGAAATAGATTTCAAGATTGCTTTGATTCCGAATGCAAGGCCGGTAGTTCACGCTATTCGAAGAATGTCCTTGAAGGAGAAAGAAGAACTTGACAATCAAACACGACAGCTACTATGGAAGGGTCTGGTCAGGCCTTGTTTCTCTGATTGGGGAGCAGCAGTGGTGTTTGTCCCAAAATCTGACGGTACTCTACGGCTATGTGTGGATTATCGTGATCTGAACAAACAGACAACAAAGAATAAATATCCATTGCCGCGGATTGATGATTTGTTGGATCGATTAAATGGCGCACAAGTATTTTCACGGATGGACCTAGCTACAGGCTTCCATCAACTTCGAATTGCCGAAGAGTGTGTTCCAATGACAACATTCAGAGGTCCCGACTTATTCTACGAGTGGTTAGTAATGTCATTCGGCTTATGTAACACTCCTGCTTACTTCGTCGATCTGATGAATAGAGTGTTCAGAGGGGTTTTGAATAAATTTGTTCTTGTTTTCATTGACGATATTCTAATCTTCTCTAAATCAAAGACCGAACAAGAAAAGCATTTGGAACAGGTTCTGGAAATCCTCAGAAGGAATGTATTAAAAGCCAAGCTATCCAAATGTATATTCTGGCAAGATAAAGTAAAATTTCTAGGCCACGTCGTATCTAAAGAAGGAATTGTTGTGGATCCAAGTAAAATCACGGTTATTCCGAAGTGGAAGCAGTCTAGCACTCCTACAGAAGTCCGCAGTTTTCTTGGATTGGCTAGTTATTACCGGAAGTTCGTTAAAAACTTTTCGAAGATATCTGGCCACTTAACGAAGCTTACAAATAAGCACTCTAAATTCAAATGGACTCCAGAAAGTGAAGAGGCTTTTGAAGAGCTAAAGTTAAGATTAACGACAACTCCAGTGTTAACCATCATAGATGGCAATCAGGATTTGAAAGTCTGGACTGATGCTTCTAGAGAAGGCCTTGGGTAGTGTTAATGCAAAGGGGTCAAGTGATTGCTTATGCTAGCCATCAGTACGGGGTTTGGGGTCGTCTCACGACCTCCTTCCATGGGGTGTTGACATGGGAGTCGACCCCCTATAGGGGTGTCGACATGGGTGTCGACCCCCCCTGTAGGGGTCGACCCCTGCTGTAACACCCCACCTCCACTAGGGTCACTCACAAAGGGAATGCACTAGGCTTGGTGAGGCATTATCGAGGTACACATGCACAGAAATATTACAAGACAGAACATATAAAACAGCGGAAGTAAAGCAAATTTCATTACCTTATAAAATAGTAAGGTTAAAAGCCTTTTTACATCAGAATACATCAAAACCTGTCTTGCAATAGTAAAGAAGCATAAACCATTTCATAAATTATTCCCCAAGTAAAACAGTAAGGTAGCCATAGCCAAGAAAAGTCCAAGCCATGCATGATGACCTTCAAGCAGAGGAAGTCCGAACTAAATGACAGTGTTTCCTCCCTGAAAACCTGGGGGGGGGGGAACGGAAGACAAAGAGGCGAAACAAAACGGGGTCAGTCATAAAGACTGGTAAGTCCTATCTACTTCCAGTATAAAAACAGGTAAAGGTAACATGACATGCATAAACTGAAAGTAAACATAAGGATGCCGATAAGATAGATAAGCTAAACCAAGATAGCTGGATGAACTACTGTAGCAAGATAAACTAAGGTATCATGATAAACTACGGTGTCGAGGTAAATCAAGGTATCATATCGTCAGGTTTCTCTATCATGTATGACATCCCACGGTATTTATCATGTATATTTGCTCTGCACCTCTCGTACTAGTATCCCAACCCGCGTCATGTGTTAACTATGAATGTCCCTTGCCCAATGTCATGTAATGGTCCATGTCAACCTAATATATAGCATATGTAGGTTTTCCCAACTCGTATGTTTCTTTCCATGTATAAGTTCAGTCCTTGGTCGTAGGCCGTACGGGCTTTCCCGTGTAAATCTATACCACCTCAACGTAGTACCATTTTATCCTTGAAGTTGTTTTGGACTGCTACCCTTTGTCTGGTTATGGACTATCGCGTGTTCACCTAGGGTTAATGCCACTTAGGACCGCTAGGGATTATGCTACCTAATGAAAGTTTTCGTATCTCGGTTTGGGTTTTAGCCACCTAGGGCTACTAGGGATTATGCTACCCGTCAACCGCGCCCTTTTATCCCACATATGAATCGTGAATCGTTTTCCATGTCTAGACGCACATGTATCTCAATGTGCCATCCGAGTTCCGTGCTAGGGCAAATCAAGAAATACGGAACTCGGTCGGGAGTTTTAAGTCATCTGCCGATGCAGATATCAAGGTCTGTTTTTGTATCCGTGGCTATGGTCCCACGTGACCCCTCCCTCAACTACTGAAAGGCAAAAAAAGAAAAGTCATGTATGAGAACTACACTAAGGCCATCGATGCCCTCTTCCCGGACGACCAACTTCACCCATACCTAGATAGCAAGTATGGTCTGCTGGGTGTTCTCTGCCTTTCCATACGTACGCGATTGACTAAAGATGGTAGGTGGCCGACGAATGTGCTATCTAGGGCTACCGTAAAAATATCGCCGACCCCACGCTAATCCACCCCAGTCTTTAGGTTGCTCGCACAGCAACCAAGGCATACCCTTGGTTCTTCTACCGCAGACCTTAACCTCTGTGAGCCCAGGTTTCGTGGACCATCCGCAACCTCACAGAGGGATACCAAGAGTACCCTCACGTCCCCCGAAGCTACTGCTTCGTCACCCAGTTCGTTGGAGCCTTTATCTAAGTCAGATAATTTGCTCCTCCTCTTGTGTTTAAGCGATGACCTACCGTATCGGGTTACTCATCTATCTGTGAACTGGTCCAAATTCCTTGACGAAGAATTATTACTTAGTTATCCTAAACTAAGGTTTATCACTTAGTTCCCTTTCCCGTTATCCTTGTTAACTACGATTTTCCACCTAGTCCCCCGAACTAGGGTTTTGTCAAATGGGTTAAGTGTTGTCATTCCAGTTCATGACTTAACCCGCCTACGAATCATGTCAAGATTGGATAAGTATTTAAGCTTAAGACTTAGCCCTACAAGTTGGTTAAGTATACCAAGAAGCTCATGACTTAACCCTATTCAATTATCAAGTCAAATTCGTTAAGTATTAATTTGTCTTGACCCTTTCAGATTATCGTGTTAGATTGGTTAAGCATAGATTATCTTAACCCCATCAGATTATCGAGTCGGATTGGTTAAGTGTGGGTTAGCTCAACCCCATCCACTAATTATATTACAATGGTTAAGTATATTTAAACGGTCTTGTGACTTAACCTTATCAAGTTCTCATATTAGATTGGTTAAGTATAGGCTACTTAACCTCATCAAATCATCATGTATAATTGGTTAGGTATAAGTTACTTAACCCCATTAAATTATCGCGTTTAGTTGGTTAAGTGTTGGTTACTTAACCTCATTGAATTATCAAGTTTAGATTGGTTAAGTGTTTAACTTAACCCCATCGTATTACCGTGTTTAGATTAGTTAAGTCTAGGTTAACTTAACTTCATCAAATTACCGTGTTTAGATTAGTTAAGTGTAGGTTACTTAACCCCATCTAATTACCGTGTTTAGATTAGTTAAGTGTAGGTTACTTAACCCCATCTATTTACCGTGTTTAGATTAGTTAAGTGTAGGTTTAGCCTAACCCCATCCCCTAACTGTATTTTACGGTTAAGTGTCATTAAGAAATCGAGTCCGGTTTAACTTAACCTACCCATTCATGTCATATTGGTTAAGTGTCATTAATCAAATTTACTTAACCTTATCATGTGGCATTAATTAAATTAATGCACTCTCAACCTCTCACATTAGACCTTGTTGTGGTTACTAGTTAAGCCGGGCGGGTCCGGGTAGATTTACACCACAACCTAGTCTAACCTCGGGTCTTAAGCGCGACATGACCAACTTCTCACATTGGGTCTTATTGTTTGCAACTACTTGTTAAGCCGGTCGGGTCCGGGTAGTTTTATGTTGCAAACTCAACCCAACCTCGAGTTGGTCACTTTCATGTTTACTCTAGTGTCATATTACACTTACAACCCATACATGTCTAGTTTTCAAGTCCCATGTTTTCCTACGTGTCATGTCCACATTTTAGGTGTATCATGAGTGCCATATTTTCATGAAATCCCATGTCAAATTATCATGTCATAATCACGCACGTCTAACCTACCCCAAATCGTGTTTCCAACCCAAGTAAAAGCAATTCAACATAGTAAGGATACTATGCTACATATTGGCCTCAAAACATGCACGATGTCAAAAAGGGATTGGCCACAAACATGCATGGTATCATAAGGGGTTTGGCCTCAAAATATGCATAGCATCATAAGGGGTTTTTGGCCTCAAACATGCATAATGTCACAATGGGATTAGCCACAAACATGCATGATATCATAAGGGGGTTTGGGTTCATTTACATGCATAAGCCCCAAGTCATATTCATGTGCATATTTCACAAGTCAAAGTGGTTTCAAGTATTCATGCCAACATTCCGCAAGTGAAGGTTCAATCTTTCATGATGGACTAAGTTAAACATAACATAAGTGGCATGATTTAGTCACTAAGCATAGCCAAAAGTCATAGGTTCAAGCAAAAGAGTCATGACAAGGTTCATATAGGCTAGCATACTTGGTTTAATCTCGTTTTATTCCATGCCATCATTAAAACTACCGTTTAGATCAAGAAGTAGCTAGAACTTACATAGCGAGGCTTAGGGAAAGATCATGAATCGTCTTGACGAAGAAAGGTGGCTCCTTTGTTGAAGAATCATCATGAAATTTGCGTAGCAACGTTGATCTCTCCTCGATTTGGTGTAGAAATCTTGCACCTTTTGATTTGAATCCGATTTGAATGCATAGTCTCTAGGAATTGGAGACGGAGGCCATGATCACTTGGCATTTGGGCAGCACTTCGTGGCATGAGCGATTTGTGAGGGTTTGGGGTAGGCTTAGGGGTGTTTTTATAGAGATTAGGACTAGTTTAGGCCCTTAGATTAACCCAAGGATAGATCTGAACCCTCAAAATCCGTCACAGGCCATCAGAACAGAGCACAAGGCGAAGCAGGTGCACCCAGGCCAAAGTGGTCGGACCACCCAGGTCGACACCCGTGTCGACTGGGCAGTCGACCTGCCCCCTGGGCGTGTCAACTCCCCCGTCGACACCCCAGTCGACCTGGGGCTTGGGCGGGAATTTTCCCGCCCAGTCTTGTTTGGCCCCAGATTTGAATTTTCGAGCTGTTCTTGAACTTGAATTTTTCTGAAAACTTTGACGGGCCATAACTGGGTCATACGGACTCCGATTTTCGAAAACTCGGACTCTATTTCGCGTATTTTTCCGAGACGAACACAATAGCACAGCCCGTATCCCTTGATTCAGAATTTATTATTTAATTCCGCCTTGATTCTTTTCTTAACATGTTATAAAAATCCGGGTTGTTACATTCTCCCCAACTTCAAGGATTTCGTCCCCGAAATCTCTAAGTTAGGAAGATCGTATCCTACCATCCATCATCCATCTACTCAAAAAATCATTCACAGGCAACCATGGTCCTTAAAAGACTCCTAATGCTTTATGAACACATACAAAAAGTGTGTGTATATGTTCCTTAGCTAATGCTAATGATCCGGCCTGAATGATCTTTCTAATGCAAAATATGTTTAGTGTCATGAGTCCAACATGTATACAAATATTCCTAGTCATATAAACACTATATGTGTGCACAACCACTCATCCACATGCAACATCCACATGATAACATATTCAATTTCATCCATAAACAAGTATAAATACTCGTGCATATGCAACATGAAATGTGACTGAGTCGATCTAGTATCTAGTGTGTATTCGCGCATCCATGAGCAACCATTTGCAACCATATCAGTCATAACATGTTTCAAATACATGTTTACATCCATAGGGTTCTACCTAAGGTTCCCAAGATAGGATCGAGGAGATAAACAAGATAAACTCTTTATGGTGTTTGCAACGGAAACAAGATCGAGAGGATGTCCACCAAGCGATAGCATGCAAGCAAGCTCTACAGGAGAACTAGGGATCAACGATATACTCTTAAAAAGAGATATGATGCGCGCGTTTAAGCCGCATTTCCTTGAGCTTAATTCCAGTGTGCCTTGACCACCTTTGACTTCATGATTTTCGTAGCTCCTTGATTCCTATTTCCAAGGTAAGAGTTGGAACTCATTTCACTGTTGCCTCTCGTTTCACTTTCACTTCTTCTTTCCCTAGTATGCTTGGCTCAAACATATCTGTGTACTCATGCAAGCTCTCCAAAATTCACTAGTGAATTCTGGATCTCGTTTACCGATGCCAATCCATGTTACCACGTGCACTTACTAGGGTGATTCCTATAACCCATGCTTAAGCAGAATGAACCATCCGCCTTATTGGCGAACATTACTCGATCGGATCAGAGATTTCCGATAAATGCATCAAGAGATTCTAGGTAACTAACCATGACAAAAGCCAAAGGTTATACGAGACTTCGAGGGTATTACCAAGGCAAGTTAAGAGTTTAACTACCCTCCTTTCAAGACCGAGAATGGCATCGCTTACTGGATAACCACTTTATCCCTAGAATCCATCCATAGCTCAACGATAGAAGAATTGTTTCTAATCTCAACACTTGGCATTTACACTCTCAATTCCAAACAAGTCATGAATAAATGGACCGATCCTCCAACATGATTTGAGACAAAAATGGGATCCTCTACTACGCTAGTACTAAGGTGCAGAGACTCAACTATCGAAGTCGACTTAAATGATGCGATGATCAAGACAAAGTCTAGACGGGATGATAGAAAAGAAAGGCTAAACCTTCAACAGAAACGGTACCATCCCTCTTAGGTACGCTAGAAATGAGAGCATACAATTGCCCTCTCGATGATTTTGTCCTCGTCCCATAACACTTAACTATGCGTCCCGTTTTACCATGCCAAAGGAACTCTCTCGTCATGGATTTTATTATTCATCTTTTTCCCTCCTTTGTGGATTAAGCCATATCAACAAGTTGCTTATCTTTAAGCTCGTGTCCTCTATCCTTGCTCTTATTGTCCTTCCTTATAGCACGACAACAGGTCTCTCGAGGACTCCCTCCATCGTACAGAAAACTCTTACTTAGCTAGACAAGGATTAGTCGCAGTTAAAACTACTGTGACTACGGATGGAGGAAGGAAAGGAAAAGAGACCCGATCAAAGGAACAAAGGATAGTTCTAATGGCTTTTGGGGAATAGCCTTTAAAAACCTTTCTTTAAAAATGCTTCTTTGTAAACGGTTTCTCAAATAGTTTTCAGAAGGTTTTAAAAACTTTTGCCCAGTCTGGTAAACTTCTGCTCTGATACCAAATGTAACACCCCACCTCCACTAGGGTCACTCACAAAGGGAGTGCACTAGGCTTGGTGAGGCATTATCAAGGTACACATGCACAGAAATATTACAAGACAGAACATATAAAACAGCGGAAGTAAAGCAAATTTCATTACCTTATAAAATAGTAAGGTCAAAAGCCTTTTTACATCAGAATACATCAAAACCTGTCTTGCAATAGTAAAGAAGCATAAACCATTTCATAAATTATTCCCCAAGTAAAACAGTAAGGTAGCCATAGCTAAGAAAAGTCCAAGCCATGCATGATGACCTTCAAACAGAGGAAGTCCGAACTAAATGACAGTGTTTCCTCCCTGAAAACCTGGGGGGGGGGGGGGGAACGGAAGACAAAGAGGCGAAACAAAACGGGGTCAGTCATAAAGACTGGTAAGTCCTATCTACTTCCAGTATAAAAACAGGTAAAGGTAACATGACATGCATAAACTGAATGTAAACATAAGGATGCCGACAAGATAGATAAGCTAAACCAAGATAACTGGATAAACTACTATAGCAAGATAAACTAAGGTATCATGATAAACTACGGTGTCGAGGTAAATCAAGGTATCATATCGTTAGGTTTCTATCAAGTATACTATCCGAAGGTATCTATCATGTATAACATCCCACGGTATTTATCATGTATATTTGCTCTGCACCTCTCGTACTAGTATCCCAACCCGCGTCATGTGTTAACTATGAATGTCCCTTGCCCAATGTCATGTAATGGTCCATGTCAACCTAGTATATAGCATATGTAGGTTTTCCCAACTCGTATGTTTCTTTCCATGTATAAGTTCAGTCCTTTGTCGTAGGCCGTACGGGCTTTCCCGTGTAAATCTATACCACCTCAACGTAGTACCATTTTATCCTTGAAGTTGTTTTGGACTGCTACCCTTGGTCTGGTTAGGGACTATCGCGTTTCACCTAGGGTTTATGCCACTTAGGACCGCTAGGGATTATGCTACCTAATGAACGTTTTCGTATCTCGGTTTGGGTTTTAGCCACCTAGGGCTACTAGGGATTATGCTACCCGTCAACCGCGCCCTTTTATCCCATGTATGAATCGTGAATCGTTTCCATGTCTAGACGCACATGTATCTCAATGTGCCATCCGAGTTCCGTGCCAGGGCAAATCAAGAAATACGGAACTCGGTCGGGAGTTTTAAGTCATCTGCCTATGCAGATATCAAGGCTTTTTTTTGTATCCGTGGCTATGGTCCCACGTGACCCCTCCCTCAACTACTGAAAGGCAAAACAAGAAAAGTCATGTATGAGAACTACACTAAGGCCATCGATGCCCCCTTCCCGGACGGCCAACCTCACCCATACCTAGATAGCAAGTATGGTCTGTTGGGTGTTCTCTGCCTTTCCGTACGTACACGATTGACTAAAGATGGTAGGTGGACGACGAATATGCTATCTAGGGCTACCGTAAAAATATCGCCGACCCCACGCTAATCCACCTCAGTCTTTAGGTTGCTCGCACAGCAACCAAGGCATACCCTTGGTTCTTCTACCGCAGACCTTAACCTCTGTGAGCCTAGGTTTCGTGGACCATCCGCAACCTCACAGAGGGATACCAAGAGTACCCTCACGTCCCCCGAAGCTACTGCTTCGTCACCCAGTTCGTTGGAGCCTTTATCTAAGTCAGATAATTTGCTCCTCCTCTTGTGTTTAAGCGATGACCTACCGTATCGGGTTACTAATCTATCTGTGAACTGGTCCAAATTCCTTGACAAAGAATTATTACTTAGTTATCCTAAACTAAGGTTTATCACTTAGTTCCCTTTCCCGTTATCCTTGTTAACTACGATTTTCCACCTAGTCCCCCGAACTAGGGTTTTGTCAAATGGGTTAAGTGTTGTCATTCCAGTTCATGACTTAACCCGCCTACGAATCATGTCAAGATTGGATAAGTATTTAAGCTTAAGACTTAGCCCTACAAGTTGGTTAAGTATACCAAGAAGCTCATGACTTAACCCTATTCAATTATCAAGTCAAATTCGTTAAGTATTAATTTGTCTTGACCCTATCAGATTATCGTGTTAGATTGGTTAAGCATAGATTATCTTAACCCCATCAGATTATCGAGTCGGATTGGTTAAGTGTGGGTTAGCTCAACCCCATCCACTAATTATATTACAATGGTTAAGTATATTTAAACGGTCTTGTAACTTAACCCTATCAAGTTCTCATATTAGATTGGTTAAGTATAGGCTACTTAACCTCATCAAATCATCATGTATAATTGGTTAGGTATAAGTTACTTAACCCCATTAAATTATCGCGTTTAGTTGGTTAAGTGTTGGTTACTTAACCTCATTGAATTATCAAGTTTAGATTGGTTAAGTGTTTAACTTAACCCCATCGTATTACCGTGTTTAGATTAGTTGAGTCTAGGTTAACTTATCTTCATCAAATTACCGTGTTTAGATTAGTTAAGTGTAGGTTACTTAACCACATCTAATTACCGTGTTTAGATTAGTTAAGTGTAGGTTACTTAACCCCATCTAATTACCGTGTTTAGATTAGTTAAGTGTAGGTTTAGCCTAACCGCATCCCCTAACTGTATTTTACGGTTAAGTGTCATTAAGAAATCGAGTCCGGTTTAACTTAACCTACCCATTCATGTCATATTGGTTAAGTGTCATTAGTCAAATTTACTTAACCTTATCATGTGGCATTAATTAAATTAATGCACTCTCAACCTCTCACATTAGACCTTGTTGTGGTTACTAGTTAAGCCGGGCGGGTCCGGGTAGATTTACACCACAACCTAGTCTAACCTCGGGTCTTAAGCGCGACATGACCAACTTCTCACATTGGGTCTTATTGTTTGCAACTACTTGTTAAGCCGGTCGGGTCCGGGTAGTTTTATGTTCCAAACTCAACCCAACCTCGAGTTGGTCACTTTCATGTTTACTCTAGTGTCATATTACACTTACAACCCATACATGTCTAGTTTTCAAGTCCCATGTTTTCCTACGTGTCATGTCCACATTTTAGGTGTATCATGAGTGCCATATTTTCATGAAATCCCATGTCAAATTATCATGTTATAATCACGCACGTCTAACCTACCCCAAATCCTGTTTCCAACCCAAGTAAAAGCGAGTCAACATAGTAAGGATACTATGCTACATATTGGCCTCAAAACATGCACGATGTCAAAAAGGGATTGGCCACAAACATGCATGGTATCATAAGGGGTTTGGCCTCAAAATATGCATAGCATCATAAGGGGTTTTTGGCCTCAAACATGCATAATGTCACAATGGGATTAGCCACAAACATGCATGATATCATAAGGGGGTTTGGGTTCATTTACATGCATAAGCCCCAAGTCATATTCATGTGCATATTTCACAAGTCAAAGTGGTTTCAAGTATTCATGCCAACATTCCGCAAGTAAAGGTTCAATCTTTCATGATGGACTAAGTTAAACATAACATAAGTGGCATGATTTAGTCACTAAGCATAGCCAAAAGTCATAGGTTCAAGCAAAAGAGGCATGACAAGGTTCATATAGGCTAGCATACTTGGTTTAATCTCGTTTTATACCATGCCATCATTAAAACTACCGTTTAGATCTAGAAGTAGCTAAAACTTACATAGCGAGGCTTAGGGAAAGATCAGGAATCGTCTTGACGAAGAAAGGTGGCTCCTTTGTTGAAGAATCGTCATGAAATTTGCGTAGCAACGTTGATCTCTCCTCGATTTGGTGTAGAAAGCTTGCACCTTTTGATTTGAATCCGATTTGATTGCATAGTCTCTAGGAATTGGAGATGGAGGCCATGATCACTTGGCATTTGGGCAGCACTTCGTGGCATGAGTGATTTGTGAGGGTTTAGGGCAGGCTTAGGGGTGTTTTTATAGAGATTAGGACTAGTTTAGGCCCTTAGATTAACCCTCGGATAGATCTGAACCCTCAAAATCCGTCACAGGCCATCAGAACAGAGCACAAGGCCAAGCAGGTGCACCCAGGCCAAAGTGGTCGGACCACCAAGGTCGACACCCGTGTCGACTGGGCAGTCGACCTGCCCCCTGGGCGTGTCGACTCCCCAGTCGACACCCCAGTCGACCTGGGGCTTGGGCGGGAATTTTCCCGCCCAGTCTTGTTTGGCCCCAGATTTGAATTTTAGAGCTGTTCTTGAACTTGAATTTTTCTGAAAACTTTGACGGGCCATAACTGGGTCATACGGACTCCGATTTTCGAAAACTCGGACTCTATTTCGCGTATTTTTCCGAGACGAACGCAATGGCACAGCCGTTTCCCTTGATTTAGATTTTATAATTTAATTCCGCCTTGATTCTTGTCTTAACATGTTATAAAAATCCGGGTTGTTACACCTGTTGACTTTTCTGGACAGTGACGATTTTATGAGTAGTAGGGCTACGTGGCGACTTCTGATTGACCTGATGATGCATTTTCTTGGTCTGGATGGTCTGGATGGATCCTATGTTGATCTAAAGGCTCAAACTAATCCTATACTCCTATATAATCACATCGAACCTTTAACCCTAAACCTCATAATCCTATTCTATCATGCCACCATGCTATCCCTCTCTAAACTTGCCTAGCCTCCATCTTCTCCAAACTAGAAATCAAATTAGAGAGAGCTTCAAATCAAAGTAGAGGTTTTCTTCTTCAATCAACAAAGAAAGATTAGAATCGCTACAACGTCAACTAATTCACTTTTCTAATCCTTTCACTGTAAGTTCAGTTATTATTCAGATTTGAACACCTAATAGAAATCATGACTGTAATAATCGGATCTAGAACTATGCCTAATTGTGAGATAATCAATTCTAATTCATGTTTATCCTTTTGTCAAACCTGAAATACCTATGCTTATGAGACCGTTGTGATTGACACAATGGAACCTATCATGTTGTACACCACTGTGCGTAATTGTGAGATAATCAATTCTGATTCATGCTTACCTATGCTTATGAGACCATTGTGATTGAAACAATGGAACCTATCATGTTGTACACCACTATGCCTAATTCTGAGATAATCAATTCTGATTCATGCTTACCTATGCTTATGAGACTGTTGTGATTGGAACAATGGAACCTATCATGTTGTACACCACTATGCCTAATTGCGAGATAATCAATTTTGATTCATGTTTATCCTTTTGTCAAATCTGAATTACCTATGCTTATGAGACCGTTGTGATTGGAAGAATGGAACCTATCATGTTGTACACCAAATTAGTGATTCTTTTATATTCAATTCTATCGAATCTTTATGCCTATGATGTAACTTGCTCAGTTTGTCCATACTTATTGTTAATGTACAACATGCCTATTGGAAACATGATTCTTAGATTTAGGTACACCTTTACATGCCTATTTTGTTTCTTATGCCAATTCTTGTGTTCCTTCTCTATTCCCCTTTTTGTTTTATTTTATGAATACTAGGTTCATTCAGAACCTAGATTGAATCTTTTTGTACGTACGATTGAAACGCAGGGAGTTGGGTATAACTTAATTGAGTAATTTTGGGCATAACAAGTAAATGTGGCATAACTTGAATTGACTACAATTGTAGGTAATTGGCATATAAAAATCTAGATTCGGGCATGTATGTTAAATAAGAAATTTGTCTAAAAGATGAACATGCCTAACACGAGGTTAGATTGAGTTGCGGTGTAAGACTGCCCGTAACCACCCGGCACATCCAACGACTGCAACAACAAATCTAATGTGAGAGGTTAGCGCATTAAGCCTAAAACCCAAGGTTAGAATGAGTTTGCGATAGAAGTCTGCCTGGAACCGCCCGGCACATCCAGCAACCACAAACAACAATTCTAATGTGAGAGGTTGAGGCATTAATGAATGAATTAATCCCAATGAACGGACATGCTAAGAATGGTAGGGTTAAGTTAACTCGGTCAACACTTAACCAATACAACATGTTAATTAAACAGATGGGTGGGGTTAGGTTAAATGGAGAACACTTAACCATTATAACATGTTGATTAGGAAACCCTAGTAACGGGGACCCATTTCAGCAGTAACCCACATAGATGTATCATGGTTCCCTGAAATAGGCAGGGTGAGGCACAATTACTGGGCTGATTATAAGCGGTCAAAATAGCGATGGGTGGTGCATCGGTGTATGTTCCGATGGAGTTCGGGCATGCACGTACTCCGAAGTGAAAAAATCAGGCACTGGTCATAAGTAGTTATACACTATGCATCTTGAATTGTGTCGGATTGCCACCATAGGTATTGATACACCCCATGGTGGGACTAGCACAGGCATGTACAAACAAGCGGGGCTTAATGACACAAGTAATAAATGCATGCGAATAGGAGACGATTGATAAAGGGATCATTTTATTATGAACACATGATGCTAGTTGAAACATTTGTAAGTAGGTTTAGAGAAATGGAAATGAGTGCGATTGCATATTCAGTTTAACTTGCCTTATCTTGCCATATGTTATCTTGTCACTATGGTATTGTCCTATTTTCAGTTTATTCATGCCATTATCCTTTTTCTTGTTTACATGCTGAAAAATTACTGGACTTACCAGACTTATGTCTGACCCATTTTCTTTCATCTTCTTTTCTTCCGTTTCCCCTCAGGTCCGCAGGGAGGGAATACTTCAGCTTAGTTCAGACCTTTTCCAGCTTTGAAGAGAGTAGATGTATTGCTTGGATTCTCTTTTCTTGGGCTATGGCTGTGGTTACACTTTTATTGGGGATTTATGCCGCTTTACTACTGCTTTATGCTTCTTTATGTATTTTGAGTTTTTAATAAAGACAGGAGTTTTATTGTCATAACTTGGAAGTTGGGTTTTGAGACAATGGTTGTAATGTTTTGACTAGACCACATTGCTTATAAAATAATTCCAGTTTTTCCGCTATTTATATGCCTGTTTTGTAAATTATCTATACCTTTTACCTATAATGCTTCACCGAAGTTAATGCATTCTCTTTGTGAGTGACCTTAACGGAGGTGGGGTGTTTCACTTGGTATCAGAGCTGATGGTTACCGGATCAGAATAAAATTCTTGAAAACTATTTTTCAAAAAGAAGTTTTAAAGAAGCATTTTGAAGAAAAGTGTTGTTTTATTTTAAAGGCATATTCCCCAAAGCCATACGCACTATCTTACTATCCTTTGTTTTGAACCTTTTCTTTTCGTTTCAGCATGTCTAGGGATCCTAATCTTCGCAAGGGCGTACAAATACCCGTATGGTTCAGAAGGTATCTAGAGGCTAGGGCTGATGCTGTAGGCCCAGCAGACGTTCCTCCTCCCCCAGCTACAGCCATTCCTCCTCCTCCACGTGTGAATGCTTTCTTGAAGATATGTAGAGACTTTTGACCTATGGGAGGAAAGAATTTTAATGGGACTGAATCATTCGTAGAAGCAAGAAAATGGCTCAAGGAAATAGAAGATTTGTTTGTTATCTTCGGAGTGGACGATAGGCAGAAGATATAATTGGCTGTATGGTTACTTAAGGACGAAGCCTCTTTCTGGTGGGAAGTTACTAATGCTAAAAGACCAGTTGAGACTTGGGAGGATTTCAGAACGAGGTTTGAAATGAAGTTCCTCTCACAAGCTGAACAAAGCGTACGGATGGAGAAGTTCTTAGCACTCAAACAGGGAAGCCTTTCGGTTAAGGAATACATCAACCAATTTAACCAACTGTCTAGATTCGGACTGGAGTTGGTAAACACTCTATATAAAAAGGCTCTCCGTTTCGTTAAAGGGTTGAATGAGCCACTGCACAGCCTAGTTATGTCCCATATACCTATGGGTGCGACTTATGAGAGATTGGTGGATATGGCACTGTTACAGGAGGAAGACAAGGATGGGAAGAAAGAGACAAAGGTGGAAGGACCTCTAGACTAGAAAATGGAAGGATCGCGGAATAAGAAGACGTATTCTAAGAAGGGCGGGAAGAATAACAAACCCCGTGACAAGAGGAAGTGTAACTTCTGTGGCATACCTGGACATCTGATTAAGTATTGCAGAAAGATGAAGAGGAAGATGGGTGGTTGTTTTCAATGCGGCGAGACAGGACATATGGCTAAGGATTGCCCAAGAAGGCAAGGGCAAGGGCAGAGGACTGGATCTACTTCTGGAAGGCAGATTCACGCTCTCATTGCACCTCCGCAAGAAAGAGGTAGAAATGTTTCTGTTGAGAGTTTAGTTTATCTTTCTGATCATCCAGTTTGTACTCTTTTTGATTCTGGCGCGTCGCACTCTTTTATATCTACTGCTTTAGATTGCACCTAGATACCAATATAGTAGAGGATCCCATGGTTGTTTCAAATCCAATTGGGGGTTCGGCTTATTTGTCAATGATTTGTTTGGATTTTGAAATTTCTATACTAAGTGTTGGATTTAGGTGTAATGCTTATGTTTTGGGTTTAACGGGCTATGGGTTGATTCTAGGCATGGATTGGTTATCCAGTAATGGTGCCATCGAGTGGTTAGACTTAAGACTCGCCTCGTTAATACTCTCGAAATCTCTTATAATCCCACGAATTCTTTTATGCTTAGCTACCTAGAATCTGTTGATGAGTCTATTGAAAACTTGCAATCTGTTAGAGTAGTCTTTGAATACTCGGATGTCTTTGAAAAGGTGAAGGTTTACCTCCAAAGCGAGAGATATACTTCCGCATATACCTGGTTGATAATGCAAAACCAGTTGCTTTACCCGTTTAACACATGGCTCCGAGGGAAAGGAATGAGCTTAGCAAGAAAGTTAAAGAGTTGCTCGGAAAGGGGTTCTTAAGGTGGAGTATTTCTGAATGGGGTGCTCCAGTAGTGTTTGCAACCAAAGCGGATGGTTCACTTCGCCTATGCATGGATTATAGGGAGCTAAACAAGCTGACCAAGAAGAATAGGTACCCACTTCCAAGAATAGACGACTTGTTCGACCAACTTGTAGGTGCATCAGTTTTCTCCCAACTAGATCTGGCCACCAAATTCCATCAGCTAAGAGTGGCTGAAGACAGCATAGATAAGACCACGTTCAGGACCCCGGATGGTTTCTTCGAATGGCTTGTCATGCCTTTCGGCTTGACAAACGCACCCTCCTATTTCGTAGACTTGATGAGTAGGGTGTTTAGGGAGTTCCTTAATAAATTTGTAGTGGTCTTCATGGATGACATTTTGATTTTATCAAAAAGAGAGGAAGAACATGCTTTGCATTTAAGGGAAGTTGTGGATACTCTTCGAGCACATCAGCTGAAAGAAAAATTCTCTAAATGCCATTTTTGGAGTGAAGAAGTAAGATTTCTTGGACATGTGGTGTCCAAAGAGGGGATTGCTATGGATCCCGCAAAAGTAGTCGCGGTGCAAGATTGGAAGGTTCCACGGAATGCAACCGAAATATGAAGTTTTCTTAGACTACCGAGCTATTACAGAAAGTTCATTAAAGACTTTGCAAAGATCTCAGCCCCACTTACAAGATTGACGAAGAAGAACCTAACTTTTTCCTGGGATTTGGATTGCGATGTATCTTTCCAACGATTGAAAAGGGCTCTGACAACAGCCCCAGTCTTGACATTGCCATATGGGAGTAAGATGTTTACAGTATACACATATGCATGCGGTACAGGATTAGGCGCTGTCTTGATGCAAGAAGGCAAGGTATTTTGTTATGGGGAAGGCAGTTGAAAGCACATGAGAAGAACTACCCAACTCATAATTTAGAGCTAGCTGCCATTGTTTTCGCTCTTAAGCCATGGTGTCATTACCTACTAGGAGAAAGGTTTGAATTGTTTACTGACCATAAATCATTAAAGTACGTTTTATCACTAAAAGATCTTAACTTAAGACAACAAAGGTGGATGGAGTTTCTTGCCTCATACGATTTTAAGATAACTTTTACCCCTGGCAAGGGCAATGTTGTACCAGACGCCTTAAGTAGGAAAAAGCTGACCTTAAGTCCTCTCTTTTTGGAAAGGCAAAGCTTGAAGTACATAGCAACCTTTGACTTTAGACCCTCTTTTGAGTTTGTTCCTGGTTTGTTAGCAACGCTAGAGGTGTGACCTACGCTTTTGGACTCAATAGGAACCACGCAACGTGAAGACCCCCGGATAGTTGATATGATGGATATGTTAATTAGAGGTGAGACTTCTAGTCACCTCAATAGATACTTCATCGATGGCAAGGGTTGGTTGAGATGGGATGGAAGACTATGCGTCCCACAAAACAAGGGATTTGGTTAAGACAGTTCTTGAAGAAGCACACCATTCTAAGTTGACCATACACCTAGGTGGAGACAAGATGTATAAAGACATAAAAAGGGTTTTCTTTTAGAAAGGCATGAAGAAGGATGTAGCTGAATTTGCCTCTAAATGCTTGATATGCCGGCAAGTCAAGGCGGAGCAAAAGAAGCCTGGTGGTCTTCTTCGTCCTCTAGAGGTCCCCCAGTGGAAATGGGATAGCATTTCGACGGACTTTATAGATGGGTTACCTAGGTCAAGAAGGGGCAATACCAGTGTTTGGGTAATAGTTGACAGGCTCACTAAAAGCGCTCACTTTATACCTGTTAAAAGTAGGAGGACTGACTCATCGTTAGCATCCATTTATTTTAAAGAAATAGTTCGAGTGCATGGGATACCCTCTAGCATAGTAAGCAATCGAGATCCTATCTTTACGAGTGAGTTTTGGAAGAGTCTGCAAGAGGCTATAGGCACAAAGCTATGCTTAAGCATTTCCTATCATCCTCAAATCGATGGTCAGACAGAAAGGGTGAACAAAGTTTTAGAAGATCTCTTGAGATTGCGCATTCTTGATTTTGGAGGAACATAGGAGGATCATCTTCCTTTGGTGGAGTTTTCCTACAACAATAGATACCAAGCCACCATAGGTATGGCACCCTTTGAGGCTTTATATGGAAGACCATTTCGATCACCAACTTGTTGGTGGGAGCCTACAGACAAGCTTATACTTTGGCCCGACATGATTAGAGAAACTTCAGAGAAGGTAGACTTGATACGAACACGAATGAAGACTGCACAAGATAGACAAAAATCCTACATGGATAAAAGAAGGACCGACCTTGAGTTTGAGGTTGGAGACAGGGTTTTCCTTAAAGTATCTCCTTTGAGGAATGTCATTCGCTTTGGATCCGTAGGGAAATTGGCACCAAGGTTTGTAGGGCCATTTCCTATCATTGATAGGATTGCGACGATGGCTTATAGAGTAGAGTTGCCCGAAAGGCTGGCTGGAGTTCATAATGTTTTTCATCTTTCTTATCTACGAAAGTGCTTACACGAGTCTGTGGAAGTTGTGGAGCCAAGCATACTAGAGGAAGTAGAAGTGGAACGAGAAGCGACGGTGAGAAGAGTTCCAACTCGTATCTTGGGAACAGAAGTTAAAAAGCTACGCAATCGTGAGGTCAAGCTAGTAAAAGTACAATGGAGTGATGCTGAAGAAGACGCGACTTGGGAGATTGGAGAAAAGATACGCGCAGCCTACACTTATCTTTTTGAGGGTACATCCTTGATCTCTTTTCCATAAGTTTATGCATGCTTGTATCTATCTTTTAAGTACATCTCCTCGTAACTATTCTTAATCCTTAGGTAGAAACCAATGGATGTAAACATGTATTTGAAACATATTATGATTGATGGTTGCAAGTGGTTGCTAGTGGTTGCTCGTGGATGCATATACACACACATTAGGTACTAGATCGGCTCAGTCACTTTCATATTGCATATGCATATATGTATTTGTATACGGATTGAAACTTGATGTGTTATCATATGGATGTTGCATTTGTATGAATGATTGTGCATTCATGTAGAAGTTATAAGGTACGATTAGGAATAATTGCATATATATTGGACTCATGGCACTGGCATAATTCGCATTAAGGAGGTCAACTGAATCAGTAGACCGCCTGATTTTGCATTCGATAAGGACATATACACACACTATGCATATGATCATGAAAGCATTAGCAATCTTTTTAAGGACAGTGGATACCTGTGATTGATGGTTGAGTAGATGGATGTTGGATGTTAGGATACATTCTTCTTAACTCAGAGATTTCGTGGACGAAATCCTTTAAGGAAGGGAGAATGTAACACCCCGTATTTTCTATGAATATTAAAATTAACATATTTAAGAACACTTAATTTTTAGAAGAAGAATTAGGTGAAACGGGTTACGCCATTGCGTTCATCTCGGAATTCTTCTTGAGATAGAGTCTGAGTTTGCGTGAATCAGATTCCGTATGAAGAAGTTATGGAGGTTAGAAGATTTCAAGTGTAAGCGGAAATTAAATTTAAGATAATAATTAAATAATCAAAACAGATTCGAAATTCAAAATTCAAGAAAGCAGCTGGACGGGAAATCTCCCGCTCAGGGGTGTCGACCACCCCATGGGGTGTTAACATGGGAGTCGACCCCCTATAGGGGTGTCGACATGGGTATCGACCCCCCCTGTAGGGGTCGACCCCTGCTGACTGTTCTAGACAGTGACGATTTTCTAAGTCGTAGGGCTACATGGCGACTTCTAATTGGCCTGATGATGCATTTTCTTGGACTGGATGGTTTGGATGGATCCTATGTTGATCTAAAGGCGCAATCTAATCCTATACTCAATATATAATCACATCAAACCTTAACCCTAAACTCATAATCCTATTCTATCATGCCACCATGTTGTCCCTCTCTAAACTTGCCTAGCCTCCATCTTCTCCAAACTAGAAATCAAATAAGAGAGAGAGCTTCAAATCAAAGTAGAGGTTTTCTTCTTCAATCAACAAAGAAAGATTAGAATCGCTACAACATCAACTAATTCACTTTTCTAATCCTTTCACTGTAAGTTCAGTTATTATTCAGATTTGAACACCTAATGGAAATCATGACTATAATTATCGGATCTGGAACTATGTCTAATTGTGAGATAATCAATTCTGATTCATGTTTATCCTTTTGTCAAATCTGAATTACCTATGCTTATGAAACCGTTGTGATTGAAACAATGGAACCTATCATGTTGTACACCACTATGCCTGATTGTGAGATAATCAATTTCGATTCATGCTTACTTATGCTTATGAGACCGTTGTGATTGAAAATATGGAACCTATCATGTTGAACACCACTATGCCTAATTGTGTGATAATCAATTCTAATTCATGCTTACCTATGCTTAAGACACTGTTTTGATTGGAACAATGGAATCTATCATGTTGTACACTACTATGCCTAATTGTGAGATAATCAATTCTGATTCATGTTTATCCTTTTGTCAAATCTGAATTAGCTATGCTTATGAGACCGTTGTGATTGAAACAATGGAACCTATCATGATGTACACCAAACTGGTGATTCTCTTATATTCAATTCTATCGAATCTTTATGCCTATGATGTAACTTGCTCAGTTTGGCCATACTTATTGTTAATGTACAACATGCCTATTGGAAACATGATTCTTGGATTTGGGTACGCCTTTACATGCCTATTTTGTTTCTTATGCCAATTCTTGTGTTCCTTCTCTATTCCCCTTTTTGTTTTATTTTATGAATACTAGGTTCATTCGGAACCTAGATTGAATCTTGTTGTACATACGATTGAAACGCGGGGAATTGGGTATAACTTTATTGAGTAATTGTGGGCATAACAAGTAAATGTGGCATAACTTGAATTGACTACAATTGTGGGTAATTGGCATATAAAAATCTAGATTTGGGCATGTATAGTAAATATGTAATTTGGTTAAAAGATGAACATGCCTAACAGGAGGTTAGATTGAGTTGCGGTGTAAGACTGCCCGGAACCGCCCGGTACATCCTGCGACCGCAACAACAGATCTAATGTGAGAGGTTAGCGCATTAAGCCTATAACCCGAGGTTAGAATGAGTTTGCGGTAGAAGTCTACCCAGAACCACCCGGCACATCCAGTAACCGCAAACAACAGTTCTAATGTGAGAGGTTGAGGCATTAATGAATGAATTAATGCTAACGAACGGACATGCTAAGAATGGTAGGGTTAAGTTAACTCAGTCAACACTTAACCAATACAACATGTTAATTAAACAGATGGGTAGGGTTAGGTTTAATGGAGAACACTTAACCATTATAACATGTTGATTAGGAAACCCTATTAATGGGGACCCATTTCAGCAGTAACCCACATAGATGTATCATGGTACCCTGAACTAGGCAGGGTGGGGCACGATTATTGGGCTGATTATAAGCGGTCAAAATAGCGGCATGTGGTGCATCAGTGTATGTTCCGACGGGTGGTGCGTCAGTGAAGATAGGGGCATGCAGCACCTTTGACAGCAGCTAGGGGTACACGAAACTGCCATTATTATTATCGTTATGATTCGTAAGAGGGATCAACTTTCAGAGTAAATAGGGTTGGTGTAGTGCAGTAATTATCCTATAGTGATTAGAAGCACAATCAACGTTTACCTTATTCATCTTGCTTACCTTGTCATATATACTTATGTTACAGTCGTTTCTTACTTTCCAGTTTATGTTCTTATCCTGTTACTTCAATAATTATATTGTTAAAGTTACTGGACTCACTAGACTTTATGTCTGACCTTGGTTGTTTCTCCCCTTTTCTTTCCGTCCCCCCTCCCCAATTCTCAGGGTGGGCCTAGTGGAGCTTGATTTGGATCTCTTTCTCTCTCTTTCGGAAGTGCTTGGATTGCTGAAAGTAAAAGTTCATCTTATCTCTTTTTAAGGAAAATTATGTTGGGGTTATGCTTTTTGTTTTATGTACTCAGAAAATAATTTGTCAAGATGCATATTAAGTGTACTTGGTTTTATTGTTGATTCTGGTATTGCAACCAAACTATTTCTCCGCTGCAATGAAGTTGTTTTAGAATTTTAAAGTACCAATATATGTATCTGTCTTGTTATATTCTGTTCTATACACTTATAATACTCCATGAAAGTTAATGCATTCCCTTTGTGAGTGACATTAATGGACGTGGGGTGTTACACAAGAAGAGATGGATCCAAGGTAGATCGGTACAGGGGAGGACCGCGCAGCTCCAGCTGAGGGAACAATCTTGATCCCAGTTCATAACGATGATCCAGATAAAGTATTGAAAGTTGGTTATCAGCTGAGTCTCAAGCCGCAAAAAGATTTTTTTATTTTTTTAAGAGCAAATTTGGATGTTTTTACTTAGATTCATTTTTATACATATGGAATTCCAACTGATGTAATAGTACAAAAATTTAATATTGACCCAAATATGACTCTAGTAAAACAAAAAAGATGAACTCAAGGACCCGAAAGGTCTAGAGCACTCAAAGAGGAAGTGGAGAGGTTACTCGAGAATGAATTCATACGAGAATCCATGAATCTGAATTGTTTCTCTAATCCGGTACTCGTCAAAAATACAACGGTAAATGGCGAGTGTGCATCGATTATTCCAGTCTCAATAAAGCATGCCCGAAGGACAGTTTTCCACTGCCTAAAATTGACCAGCTTTTTCACGCAACCGCGGGATATGATATTTTATCTATCATGGATGCTTATTCGGCATATAACAAAATAATGATGCACAAACCAGACCAGGAAAACATGAGCTTTATAACAGATCTGGGCTTATACATTTACAAGGTCATGTCATTTGGATTGAAAAATGCATGAGCGACTAACTTGTGTCTTGTAAATGCAATGTTTAAAGCAAAAATTGGTAAAACCATGGAGTTGTATGTTGACGACATGCTAGTCAAGTCAAAAAAGGCAGAAGATCATTTGGAGAATCTCACTGAAATGTTCCACGTTCTCAGGAATTATGGGATGAAATTAAACCCACTCAATTGCTCGTTTGGAGTCGCATCGGTAAAATTTCTTGAATTTGTGGTCACTGCCTGGGGCAATTGAGGCGAATCACACTCAGATCTCAGCTTTGCGAGAGATGTGTGCTCCTAAATCGAAGAAATAACTTCAAAGCCTAAACTGCAAGGTAGCTACTTTGAGTCGATTCATTTCAAAGGCGACAGACAGGTGTATTCCATTATTTGATGCGTTAAAGAAGGGAAAGAAAGATTTCCAACTGACTCCTGAATGCTAAGCAGCCTTCGAGGAGATAGTTAAACACATGGAATCACCACCTATGTTATCAAAGTCCAAGATGGAGAAAGCCTATTCCTATACCTGGCAGTGTCATCTCATGCCTTGAGCGTCGCTCTAGTTCGAGAGGATGACAAGGTTCAATGGCCGGTATATTACATTAGCAAGCGACTTACCATGGAAAAACTGAATTACCCTAAATTAGAGAAGCTTGCGTATAGTTTACTCATTGCCTCAAAGAAACTCCAGCCATACTTTCAAGCCCACTATATCAAAGTCCTGACAGATCAACCTCTGAAGCAAGACTTATTCTGCCCAGAAACTTTGGGAAGATTGTTAAAGTGGAGTGTTGAACTTAGTCAATATGATATCACTTACCATCCTCAGAGAGAAATCACTGGGCTAGCTTTAGATGATTTCATCATAGAATTCACAGTTAAAGGGTAGGAGAAGGAAGAACCTATTAAAGCAATTACCAGATGGAAGATGTTTATCGATGGAGCTAAGTATGATTATTGTGCTGGGGCAAGGAAAGTTCAAGAAACTCCTAAAGGTCGATTAATGTGTTGTGCTCTAAGATTGGAGTTCCCTGCAACTAACAATGAGGCAGAGTATGAGGCACTAATCGTTGGGCTAAAAATGCGAAAGAACTAAGCTTGAAAGCCTTACGAATCTTTAACGACTCCCAACTAGTGGTATCTCAGGTTCGAGGAGAGTTCCAAACCAAAGGAGGAATCTTCCAGCTTATCTGTCTAAGGCTAAGGAACTTCTTGATGACTTGGAGTACTACGTGATATATCATATTGTTAGAGAAGAGAACATGAAAGCAGATTCACTTGCCAAACTTGTTAGTATAGGAGATGCTCAGATGCTGGGACTAGTTCTCATCGAAGTCCTTTCAAATCCCAGCACTGATGATAATGACATAGACTGGATCATGGAAACCTCCATAGAGCCAGGCTCATGGATGACTCCAATTCGAAACTATCTCCTTGCGGAAGAGCTCCCAGTTGATTCAAAGAAACGGAAGAAATTGCTCTAGAAAGCATCTTTATATCTTATCCAGGACGGTCGTCTGTATAGGTGGGGCATCTCTATGCCTTTGCTTCGATGCGTGACTAAACAACAATCTAGGGCCATATTAGCCGAACTTCATGAAGGAGAATGTGGAGGTCATACATGGGGACAGATGTTAGCCAAGAAAATTCTACGATACGGATATTTCTGACCTAACATTAATTTGAACTCCACGACTTACACCAAGAATTGTGATCGATGTCCGAGGTTCGCAAAGACTCCTAGAGCACCGACTACAGAATTGACTAAAATGGTCAGTCCATGGCCATTTGCAGTCTGAGGCATAGACTTAATCGGAATACTTCCTACAGCAAAGTCTAATTTCGAATACTCCATTGTCGCCGTAGATTACTTCACTAAGTGGACTGAAGCAGAGACACTGGACAACATCACTTTAAGAAAGGTGACCAATTTCGTCTTGAAGAACATCATATGCAGATTCGGTGTGCCGTAGAAGATAATCACAGATAATATAACACAATTCGAAAGCGATGAGTTTAAAAGATTCTGTATCAACTATAAGATTCAAAAGAGTTTCTCAGCAGTTGCCTATCTGCAGGCCAACGGGAAAGTCGAAGCAGTGAATAAGATCATAAAATCAACCATCAAGAAGCGTCTTGAAAAACCCAAAGGTAGTTGGGTAGACGAGCTTCCACTTGCGCTATGGGCATATTGCATTACTCATAAAACTGCAATAGGGAATACTCTGTTCTCGCTTACCTGTGGGACAGAAGCTATGATTCTGGTTGAGCTATAAGTACCTACTTACTGCTGAATTCACTTCAACCAGGAAGAGAATGAGAAGCTACAGCTCGAAGCGATTGACTTACTCGAGGAGTGAAGAACTGAAGCATAACTGAGAGTTGTTGCCGAACAGAGGAGGGTTGCTAGGCACTTTAATTCGAAAGTCATACAGAGAACCTTTGGAGAGGGAGATCTGGTATTAAAAAAGATAATGACCGGGAAAGGAGTTTTCAAACCCAATTGGGAAGGGCCATTTGTTATAAGTCAGAAACTCTTGGATGGTACCTTCAAATTGAAGACAACAGACGAAGCAATAATCCCAAGGGCGTGGAACAACATTCATCTGTGTCGCTACTACACTTAACTTTTCATTCGTGTTTTTATAAAAGTTGTAAATACTTTCCATGCACTGTATTTAAACTTTGTGTACATATGAATGAAGAAGTGAAGTTACTTGCCTAAATCCTTTTCGCGCAAATCTTTGTTTAATTATTCAAAGTTGCTAAAAAATGATTTTTGATTGCAGGCCATCGAACGATTGCTTACTAACAACCAGAAAAAATCTGGTGACCTCTACACCAAATCCCGGTAGGGGCAGCTTAAGCAACGGGTGCCATAAACATCATTCGCAGCAAATACGAATGTGTAATGCACCATCTTGCAAAGGAGAATGAGGACCACCAAAATTAAGACAGTTAAATGGAGCAACGTCAAATTTAAGGGCAGGAAAATTGCAGGTTTCACCAAAGGGAAAACTCCTGAAAAGGGAAACTCATGACCCTAGTCCCATACTAGATTAGCTTGTTACGACAGGCATCTAGTAATGGAACTGGCGTCCAAGCCGTTGAACTACGCAATAGCCAAGCCGCTCATAGTGAAGCAAATTAAAGACCTCTACGAGGCACCCGATGGAAACCCTGCTATTAACTAGAATTTTAGTATGGATTTTTTTACTGTTGGATACAAATAGCTCTCAAATTTTAAAGTTATAAGCCAGAGCCATTCTATCCTAATCAAAAATCCAGGATCCAAAATTTTACCAGTATAAAAATATTAGTTCATACAGAAAATATTTTGAGATATATATATATCCCCAGCATTAAATTAGAGTAGAAAGAAAGCAAGAGATCCATTGACCTCATTAAAGATCAATGTTAAACACAGATTTAAATCTGATACTTTTATGCTAACAGAAGTGATACTTTTGTAATATATGGCTAAAATGATACTCTTGTACATGAAAAATGATACTTTCTTGACTACCAATAAAATTGATATTCTTGACACTATAAAAATGATATTGTTGTGCCTACAGAAACGATACTTTCAAAAATGACACCCAAATACACGCAAAAATGATACTTGCAAAAATGGTACCTTCTAAAATGATATTCCGGTTCATACAGAGATGATCCTTTCAAAACAATGTTATCAAAAATGATACTCTCATGCATTTATAAATTATACTTTTTAAAATGAGGTTATCAAAGCTGATGTAACACCGCACCTCTGTTAAGGTCACTCACAAAGGGAATGCCTTAACTTTGATGGAGCGTTTTAGCAGACAGAACATAAATTTACAAGACAGATAAAACAGTACTTGAAAAATTAATAGCTTTATTACAACAGAAACCGAAGTAAGTTTGGTTACATCTTTTCAAATCACAATATCAGAATTCAAGTACAAAATATCAGCCTTGTACAAAAGCCTTCATAATGCATAGTTTTTAAAATCATAATCCCCAACATAAATTGCCATGGAAAGATAGAGCCAAGGCCAAGCGGTACTTCAAGCAGAGAAAATCCGAATCAAGCTCCTATACTTCCACCCTAAAAAACCTGGGGGGGGGGGAAACAAAAGAAAATGGGCGAAAACAAGCAAGGTCAGACATAAAGTCTGGCAAGTCCAGTGACTTTCAGCATATGAACGGATAATAATATCCTGACATGAAAATAAAGCTGCATAAGAGACAACAACAACAGGAGTAACTGGTATACTTAAGCTAAATTGAAGAAACAGAATGATATAGCCCAAGTTATGCTTCTTACTTATATTTTACTTCTCTGCACTAATACTAGTATAACATGATTAGGCGTTACCCTAATGTCCAAACTGAAACAGAAACGGAACAGAATAATCTATACAGGAACAGAATGCCAGTAATGGCCTTTACCACCCCAACAGACGGAAGGTACATAAACGGAATCAGAGACGGAAACAGAATAATCCCTACAGAAACAGAATGTTAGAATTAGGTGTACACTAGTAAATGGGCCTTTACCACCCCAATAGACGGTACCACGCAGAAACAGACAGGTGTTACCACCTAACAGAAACAGACGGTACCCCAACGGAAACAGACAGAGCTAAGTGTACCCTAAATCTACCCCTAGCGATCGGCTCCCTAGTACATAAATACCCTGTGCCAGCCCCACAGAAGGGTGTATCACTCCCCAAAGTGGCAACCTTTGAATGACACAGACCTATTTACAGATGTCACGGCGTCTTACATCCTCAGAGGCAGACCGGGATCCATGCACGCACATGACCCGGTTGGAACGCACCATCAACACCCCTCGCCATTATCAGAATGAACCGCTTATAATTAGTTCAGTAAGCGTGCCCGGACCTTACCTACTGTTGGGTCATAGTTTTGATACCAGAAAGGGTTACTTACTAATATGGGTTCCAAACAAGAGATGAGACAAGTATTTTCCCTCCTAACCTTGTGTCCCCAGACTAACAGATTTCAGATTAACTTGTTTACAAGTTTTCAGGCATACAAAGTTCAAGTCAACTAGTTCACAGATCAGAAAATCAGGTTAACAGGTTTTCATACTAATGGATCAGATGTACAGTTTTAACAGATTTACAGATTGTCTAACTTTGTATTGGGCCTACAGATTCACGGAACAGGTTTATTAAATTCATCAATCTAGTTGGTTTAGCCCTATCCACCCAACACGTTTCAGACATCATATTTATCTCAGATTTGCATTAATTAAATATTATTGCACAGACCTCTCACATTAAGTCGTTAGCTTGTGGCCGCTGGATAAGCTGGGCGGTTTCGGGCAGACTTCTGCCACAAGCCAGACCTAACCTCGTGTCTAAGCATATTTTAGTTATGCCTACGACCTCTCACATTAGACTAGCAGTTTGCGGTTGCTGGTTAAGCCAGTTGGGTCCGGGCAGGCTTCTACCGCAAACATGAGTCTAACCTCGTGTCTCAGCATTTTTGATATTACCAATTTATTCCATTATAAATTATACAACTATCAGACTAATTCTGTTAATTTAACAGATTTGACTTCTTTTCAAGTCATAGCAGATTAAACAAATTAAGATGTTTTACACAATCTTAAATCGAGCCTACACAAATTACAATCATTCAGCTTTTCAACAGATTTAACAGATTTAGCAGCTTAGACGGTTCAACAGATTTAGCAGATTAGGCAACTCAACAGATTTAGCAAATTGGGCATAATTAGCAGATTAGGCGATTCAACATATTTAACAGTTTAGGCAATTCGGCGGATTAAACAGATTTAGTAGATTAGGAAAATTTAACATATTAAGCAGATAACAGTTTTAACCGATTAAACATTCCTTAAAGTCCTATTCACATATTTTGCCTAATTCATAAAGTTAGCCTAAACTTATATGCCCAAATTATGGTCATAATCCACCATATAACATATGCCCCAAATTTTTAGTTAAACTTGCATAGTTCAGAATATTCTCCAAAAACCTTACATATAAATTATGCCAAATATAGCCATGGATTACAATGCATGTCACATATCCGAAAAAACCCATTTAGGTATATTCACACTTAAAAATCATCAAATCTTAACATGGATCTTTACACCTAAGTTGTATGCAAATTAATTCTCTTTTTTTTTTTCTAATTACGGACTATAATGTATATAGTATATCCAGATCTAGATCTTGGATTACAACTTGTACTATGCATCCTAATCAGTTACATGTTCACAGTTAAACTTTACGCCCAAATCCCAAGTCATATGTCCAATATCCTTTATGCCTTAAAACTCAAGACATACGTTAAATACACCTTATGTTTTAAATACAACATGCCCAATTTATATGACTCAGATTTATGTTCTAACTTACAACCTATGTCCTTTATATTCTAAGTTACAATAGTCCTATTCTTCCAAGTCATAGTTCGTCATATGCCTCAAATTTATGTCCAAAATTACAACATGCGTTGTATCCTCAAATTAATTACAAATCGATTTTGCCCAAATATGCCTCATTCAATATTCTTCCCAAATTCAGCGTTTATGTGTTCATCTCTTATGAGACTTTGCTCAGGCTCGTTGTAGACTGGCTATCAAACAAAAAGAAAGAAAGGTGGAAGAAATACAGAACAAACAGAATAATAAAACAGAGAAATAGATCTGATAAATAGAAAAAGGGCATAATCTCAGATTCATTTTTATAATTACATCAAGATCATGATTAAACTTCATATCGGAAAATAACTGCACGTTCCTTGATTGGATTATAGAAGAAGAGTTGCAGTAGTTCTCTTTTAATCTAATTCAGATTTGGAAGAAGATGCACTAGTTCTAGATTCGATTCCAACAGAGTAGCGACGCCATTATTTTATTTATTTATTTCTATTATCTCAGAGGCAGCATAAGGAGAGAAGAATGGTGTAAAGAGAATGGGGCTAGGGGGCTGTTTATATAGGATTAGGCAGACGAATCTGGATAGAAATGAGGTCAGATACATCAAAATGCATCTGGTTCAAAAAAGTGGGTTCGGGAGGCAGGTCGACCCTATGGTCGACCTGGTCTGGTCAGGTCGACCCCCTGGTCGACCTAGGCTCTTGGCAGGAATTTTCCCGCCCAGCCCGCTTCTGGGTCTTGAATTCGAATTTGAATTCAAATTTCTGAGCTATTTTTGATTCCGAAAATTCATGAAACTTCTAGAGGTCGTAACTCAGTCATACGGAATCCGATTTTCGAAAACTCGGACTCGTTTCCAAGCAGAATTTCGAGACGAAAGCAATGGCACAAATCGTTTCCCTTGATTCTATTTTTTAAAAATTAATTATTCTCTGATTCGTTACTTATATGTTCACAGAAAATATGGGGTGTTACATTCTTCCCTCCTTAAAGGATTTCGTCCCCGAAATCTTCAAGTTAAGAAGAATGCATCCTATCATCCAATCATCCATCTACTCAAACATCATCCACAAGCAACCACTATCCTTAAAAGTTTTCTAATGCTGTATGAACTTATGCAAGAGTGTGTGTATATGTACTTATCTAATACAAAGATCAGGCGGTCCACTGATTCAGTTGACCTCCGTAATGCGAATTATGTCAGTGCCATGAGTCCAACATGTATGCAATTTTCTTATTTGATACATATCATTTCTATATGAGTGCATAACTGTTCATTCATATGCAACATCCATGTGTTGAGTCAACCATTTTGCATCCATAAAATAAAAGCACACACATCCATATGCAGTATGAGAGTGTTTTTGAGCCGATCTAGTGCCTAGTGTGTGTATATGCATCCACAAGCAATCACTAGCAACCACTTGCAACCATCAAACATAACATGTCTCAAACACATGTTTACACCCATTAGTTTCTACCTAAAGGTCGAAGGATAAAGTCGAGTGATAGAAGCAAGTATAAAACTAAAGCTAGGTTCCCATTAGACATCGGTTTAAGAGAATAAATTCTAAGTATCAACCCCGAAGACCGAAATCAACATCAGATTAATACTCAGAGAATCACTCCCATTAAACAAATGCCCAACTAGAAACCTATTTCACATTTTGAGTAAAAACTCCTATCCTTTTCAGAAACCTACAGACTACTGATACAGATCAGATTACCAAATGATTCTTAGGAAACTACTAATGATAAAAACTCAGAATGTATGCGTCATGCCCAACACAGATGCCCTCAAACCCCAACTTTCAGATGAGTCGTAACCCTCACGAGGTCTAAGAATAAAACGGAAATAGAAATAAGACTAGTATTAAAATGCAGAGACTCAACTACAGAATTAAAATGCCAGAATGATCAGATAAGGAATTTAAACTTTCTTCGGAAAAAATTTCCACCTCTATCCTGTCCACCAACTACGAGAGCATTCACCTACCTTCCAGAAGATTCTTCCCTTTTTCCCTTGCCTTCTGGGGAAATCCTTGATCAGATGCACTGAAAACAACCAGTCTTCTTACATGTTAACAAGTCTTTCTCTAAAGTTGGCCCCAGCGCGCGGAAAACCCTATGAAGCTCTAAAGAGGATTAGCCGTAGGTAAAATTACTGCGTCTACAGATGGAAGTTAGGCACTTCTTTGCCCTTCGACAGGCGCCGTAATCTCATTACGCCTACGGAACCATGTCGCGATGAGGTTACCTCCCAGAAAGCCAGGATCCCCGGAGACTCAGAAAAGAAGGAAACAAGGATTAAACAGAAAATCAAAAGATAGATATATAGCTTTGGGGACTATGTTTTCCAAAATAAACTTTCCTTTTGAAAATACTTCCTTTTTAAAACCTTTTTGAAAATAGTTTTTGTTAGCCTACTTTGTGAACTAGGCTACACAAAGAGCAAATAGTGAGAAGGACACCAATCGGATCGGATCGGAGAAAGATAGTGCAGGAGGTGAATAAAGATCAAGAGCGCAGACACTTCCTCAGATCGGATCGAAGAGATACAATAGTGGCCTTATTACATCAGATCAGATCGGCAATACGTCAGCAATACCACATGATAGAAAGTAGCTTCAACGGATCGGTTCGGAGGGACACTCCAGTGGCAACAGAAGAAAGCAAGCAAGCCCAACGGTTCGGATCGGATGAGTTCGTCAGCAGCGAGAAGGGGCAACAAGTAGGCTAAATCGGATCGGATCGGAGGCTCCGATCCAAACCCTTTTTTCCTTCGAATTTATAGCCGTTGCTGCGAATATCCCCCAAAGACGCGTACAAGATCTGACCATTTCTTCAGCGATCTCCCACTCAATCAATGCGCTGTAGCCATCTTATATCTTCCGAACCCGACTCTCAAGGGATGAATGCCACGCAATTCCGAACCGGAGCCACTTCGAGGAGATTTTTCACCTATAAATACACCATCTGAAGGCACTTGAAAGGATTTTTTGGCAAATTCTCAGTCCATACTTCCTCCATAACCGAATTCTACAATCATATTCAGATCAAAGCCATCTCTTAAAGCCTATTTTTGAGAGATTTGAGTGAGTTTATGCATTGTAATTGTGAAGTCGAGTGAGAATCATTGCTATATTTGTATTCAAATCGTCAATCAAAAGAAAACAAAAGTGGACGTAGGCTCGTTAACGCCGAACCACTATAAATCGTGTGTTCTTTACGGCTTTTTGATTCTATTTCACTGAAACTATAACTAGTTTGGGTGTTAGAACCAATTTTTGGTCTAACATTTTGGTGCTTTCACTGAGAAGTTCAAATTCTCAGCTTTTTCGGGATTATCATTCTACTATTTGGACCTTTAAGTTCAAAGAAGCAATCCCCTCTATTTGACATTTTTCAGTATTTGTTGACTAATCGCTAAAGAATCAAGTGTTATGGCTAAGACCAAAGGAAAGGAAGTGCAAGGTGCAAGGGGAAATGAACCCAGAGAAGATCAGTAAGCTCTTGTGTTAAGAAGGTCACGCACTCAAAGCTCTGGAGTAGATCACTCCAACCAGGAAAATCCGAACTGGATCGGAAGTGCCGATCCGAACCGAGGGGAAACAAGTCGGATCGTGTTGACACCGATCCGAACCGATGATTCAGGGCGCCCTCAACCTCTACCTCTGAACCGCACTGAACAGAATGCTGGGAACCGATCCGATCCGAACCAGGGTGGGGCTGGAACTTCTACTCGAGCTCCCTCCAACGCTCCGATTCCAGCCGCGATGACTAATGTTCAGCCTGATCCGTCTGCACCCATTACTCAGGGAGATTTTTCACGCTTTCTTGACATGCTTCAAGGCACCAAAGAAGCATTGGAAGCCCAAAGGCGCGACAACCTTCGCATGCAGGAAAATATGATCACCATGGGTAGAGAATTACAAGAGCTTCGGAGGCAGAGAACTCCTTCCCCATCGCACCGTATTCCTGCATATGATTCGTCTTCTTCGGAGGAGGAACGTCCTCGCAAGAGAAGGCCGCTTGAACGGCCTTAGAACCTAGATCAATTGACTTTCGGATCTTTTGGATCCCGAGAAGATGCTGCTCGTGTATTGGGCCCTGATGACCCGAGTATGCAACAACCCATGTTACTATCTATGCGCGGATCCCACGTCTTACCTAGGGATCCCAATATTACTAACCCCACGCAGCAAGAACTTCTCCAACCTCTACCTCCAGAGGTGGACCGAGAGCGCAGAGAACAACATAGAGCGGTGGCTGCTAGGAACAGAAGGTTATCCCCTGATCAAGAACACATGGGTAATCCGAATATTAGATCTAGAGAGCCAGTACAAACATTAACCAACGCCGATGTATGGGCAATGGTGCGTCAGATCATGTCAGAAAGCCGGCAATATACTAATGAAGATTGGGGCATTGAGCGAAGTCATACCCCCTTCACAGATGACATCTTGAATTTCCAGTTCCCCCGACGATTCAATTTTCCTCAAATGGATCGATATTCAGGAAGAAAATACCCAGGGCAGCATCTGATGAGATATGCATGGTTCATGAATGCGGCAGCAGCTCCAAATGTCGTAAAATGCAAAGCTTTCCCCGTTTATCTTGAAGATGTGGCGTTAATGTGGTTCACCCGAATTCCTCCTCGATCGGTGTCAAACTTCACAGAATTGAGTGAGCGTTTCATGAATCAATTCCGACTCCATGCTCAAAAGTCCAAGACCTTCACAGAGTTATCACGAATTAAACAGGGCCCAGGGGAGTCTTTGAAGTCGTATTTGGATCACTTCAAACTGGCCGTCACCGAAGTCACTGATCCCCATGAGCCCACTATCCTGATGGCCTTGATAGAAGGAGTAGATCCCGACACAGAGTTCGGGGATTACTTGGCTGGAAAACCACCTCCTACAAGAGAATTATTCTATGAAAAGGCTAATGTCCGTTTAAGACGAGAAGAAGCCAAGGCAAACCGGAAGAGAAAGTCCGAAGGGGCCTCGAAGGAAGGAGTCCAGAGTAATGTCGCCGTGAAACAGTCTGGTGGCAGTTCAGGAAAAGTGGAAGTAAATGTTGGCAACCAGAGTGGTGGTAACAGCAACAGAAATGGGAACGGCAATAGAAGGAACCGAAACCACGGGAATAGCTCTAATAAAAGACCCAGATTCCGGAGTTTTGAAAATTACACGCCGTTAAATGATACATTGGAGAACATTTATCTAGACACATACAGCATATTGCAGTATAAAAAGCCACCACCCAGAGATTCTACTGAGAAGGAAATTGAAACAGCAAAGTTTTGTTTGTTCCATGGTATGCACGGTCATTCCACCAATGAGTGTCGTCATTTGAGGGATATCGTCGAAAAACTGCTGCGAGAAGGGAAATTGGATGAGTACAAAGCTGCCCCAAGGGACAGCGGGCAAGGGGGACAGGCCCCAAACCAAGAACAGCCTGCTTCAAAACCAACGGCTAAGAAAAAAGGTAAGAGGATCGTCATTAACTCCATCATAGGCGGGCCTCACTTGGTTGGTCGCAGTTTTAAAGCATTGGACCAGTACGTCAATTCCGCCAAGCATTATGAAGTAGGAGAGTGCAACAGCCTTGAAGACGTCACTCCAATAAAACAACAAAAAACGATGTCCGATGATGTCGTATTCCGTAATAGAGACGAGTTTGGAGTTCAATTCCCAACGGATGATCCGCTAGTGATAACCACGACAATTGGTCCCACTCTGGTCCATAAGGTGCTAGTGGACAACGGAGGCTCGGTTAATATCCTCTTTAAGAAAGCCTTCGAACAAATGAGGCTCGAAGCAAAAGACTTAAAGCCATGTCAAGGGTGGATACGCGGTTTTAACCGAGTATCCACAGCTCCAATGGGTTTTGTGGAATTGCCAGTCACACTGGGGCAGGGGGATCGCCAGAGAGTAAGGATCCTGCCGTTTGTAGTCCTGGATTTGGATTCGCCTTACAATGCCTTCCTAGGCCGACCAGCCCTTGCCGAATTTAGGGCAGTATTGCGCCTTGGTGTTTGCTGCTAAAATTCCCGACTGACTCGGGAGTTGGGACGATGAGAGGCGACCAAGCTAAGGGATGAGCTTGTTACGTGGCAGAGTTAAAGATGCTAATGAAGGGGTTGAATATAGATGCTAAAGACGATTCTGCCTCTCCAAAGGGGGCCTCAGCATAGCAACTAAGGGGTCCTGCCCCAAGAGAGTCGCCTTCAGACGTGCTCGAGGATACAGATCCCAGAGAGGATAGAGAACCTGGGGAAATGAAGGCAACTCCCAATGAAATAACAGTCGACATACCTATTGACGAAACTGATCCAACGAAGGTACTGAAGATCGGCTCGCAACTAGATCCAATTAGAGCAAGGGAATTGGCTGATTTCTTGAAGGCAAATCTGGATGTGTTTGCCTGGACTCACGCTGACATGTGTGGGATTTCGCCTACCATCATGAGCCACTCCTTATGTATCAATCCAAAGCACCCACCAGTCAAGCACAAGAGGCGGATGTTAGGCCCAGAGCGGTCAGCAGCTTTGAAAGAAGAAGTAGAAAAATTAAAAGGCGATGGATTCATTAAGGATTCAAAATATCCCGACTGGATATCGAATCCTGTCCTAGTCAAAAAGTCAAATGGGAAGTGGAGAACGTGCATCGACTTTTCTGACTTGAACAAGGCTTGCCCGAAGGACAGTTTTCCTCTCCCCAGAATTGATCAACTAGTGGATTCAACTGCCGGGCATGAACTCTTATCCTTTATGGACGCCTATTCCGGGTACAATCAAATTCCCATGCACATACCAGATCAAGAGCATACAAGCTTTATCACAGATTTGGGATTGTATTGTTACGTGGTAATGCCATTCGGGTTAAAAAATGCAGGAGCCACATACCAGCGCCTAGTCAACCGCATGTTCTACAATCAAATCGGGAAAACTATGGAAGTGTACGTGGATGATATGCTCGTGAAGTCCAAGCAATCTCCCGATCATGCGAAGGACTTGGCAGAAATGTTCGGCATATTACGAAGGTATGGGATGAAGTTGAATCCCTTGAAATGTTTTTTGGTGTGGCATCAGGCAAGTTCCTCGGCTTTATCGTGAGTTCCAGAGGAATTGAAATCAATCCGGACCGAATAACAGCAATCAGGAACATAGAGGAGCCGCGGAAGATTAAAGATGTTCAAAGCTTAGCTGGCAAGGTCGCAGCACGAGGCAAGTTTATCTCCAAGGCAACAGACAAGTGTGTACCTTTCTTCGATCTTATAAAACGAGGAAATCGAAATTTTGAATGGACTCCCGACTGTGTAGAGGCGTTCCAGAACTTGTTAGATTTTTTAGAAAAGCCTCCCATATTATCAAAGCCTTTGGAACACGAGGATCTATTCGTCTACTTGGCAGTATCATCTCACGCCGTCAGCACAGCATTGGTACGTGAAGAGGATAAAGTTCAGAAACCTGTGTACTACATAAGCAAAAAACTGGCCGCCGCAGAACGCAACTATCCGAAGATAGAGAAGCTTGCTTACAGTCTCCTGATTGCCTCCCGTAAACTCCGCCATTACTTCCAGGCACACCCGATAATCGTATATACTGATCAACCCTTGAGACAAGTGCTGCAGAAACCCGAAGCATCGAGGCGATTACTCAAATGGAACATCGAGCTGAGTCAGTTTGATCTGAAATTTCAGCCATGAAGATCAATAAGGGGACAGGCCTTGGCTGATTTCATAGCTAAATTTACAATTTCTGAAGAAGAAACGGTGAGTGACAAGATCGTTATTTTGGATCAAGAGTTGGAGCTCAGTTCGTGGAAATTGTATACTGTGACGGCCCGCCCCGCACAAACCGACATTTACTCCAAAGGTGCGATGTACACGTGTCCAGTTAGCACGGAACGGGTCGTCAGAAGGAAAGCGAAGAAGGAAATGAACATACAAAGAACCTGTAGAATGTCTCACAGCGCATAGAACAAAATATAATAATAACATACTTGACATAAAACAGGAGAGACAGTGCATAAGCTAAAAACCAGAACTAAGCATCATAGCAGCGGAAATTCAAAATATAGCTTATTACAACTTTTCAACTATCTCAAAGTAAAAGCAAGATAAGGGAGGTACACTACTAATGCCCAAGTAGCGACCACCAATGACACAGGTAGAATGTGTATATATATATCATACGTGGAAGCCTCCTGCCCGCCTCCGAATCAGCTACTCGCGCACCACCAGCTAACCTGTCTCTATTCTGCTCGTGTGAGCATCCAGAGTAATAAGAGGAGACATAAAACTCTGGGTCAGACATAAAGCCTGGTATGAGCGATAAGCATCTAAAGTGAACAATAACAGGTAGACTAAAACATACCTGAACCTGGACCTGCAACCAAAGAGTTAGCACTACATACTGTACAACACTCTAAGGTACCATATCAAACGGTATAAAGATACGGAGGTGGGGGAGGTGTGCATGTCATAGTGATGGCAAACAATCAAACATAGCATTCATCCTCACATCTCTCACTCAGTGCGTAAAGCATATGACATTCACCACTTCGATCACCCACCCTTTCTACGATCACTTTGCCCCATTAAGTCATAAATGGCTTCACTGCACTGATAACGTAGCAACTAATCTTTCGCTATGTCCACTTGCCCCATGGAGTTATTCACCCCATCTGCGCTGGCTCATAGCCTCACCAATCCTTACTATGTCCACTTGCCCCCATGGAGTTATTCACCCCATCTGCGCTGGCTCATAGTCTTACCAATCCTTACAATGTCCACTTGCCCCCATGGAGTTATTAACCCCATCTGCGCTGGCTCATAGTCTTACTATGCATCACCTTTCCCCTCAAGTCATAATGACTCTACTGCACTGATAACGTAGTCTTGCTACCATCACCTTGCCCCTCGAGTCGCAATGACTCTACAGCACTGATAAGTAGCCCATCATTCATTTTCAGTGGTGAATCAAAGTTATGAACGTCGACAACTCCTTAGCATACGTCCCGCAGCAAAGTCAAACCATGAAGTGAACTCGTCGGTTCCCAACTGGATCCTGAGCTCTAACTTCCCATATTGGACTACCTTTGCATCTCGGGTTATTGGTCAATACTGGGTCGGGTAGGGTTCCTCCTCAAGCCATCGGTTCGGGTCGGATATCCTCCATCGGTTCGGGTCGGGTCTTCTTCTGGTACGGTTCGGGTCGGGTGTTTCTCCTCGGGTTGGGTCGGGTGCTTCACCTCGGGTCGGGTCGGGTGCCATCTCTCCTCCAGTTCGTGCCTCCGCTCTGATCCGTCCCCTCATCCTTCACGTGCTCCGATCCGATCCACCTTCGTGCTTCCGCTCCGATCCGCCCTCCCTAATCCGATCCGATCCCAGTTCAGTTAGCGTGGCCTTCCTTTTTGCCAATTTTCTCAAGTGTCAGGTTCCGCTCCGATCGAATCCCTTGCCTAGTTCAATATATCCGATCCGAGCCCTATATCCGATCCGATCCGAAACCTGCACTGTTTTCTGAAACTGTTCCAGCAAGTGTTTATGCCATTCGACGACGTTTTCGACCATTCTAACTATTGAAATCAATCACAAAGCATATCATACAGTCATAACAACATGCATAATCAACCACAATCATCAATATGATAGATTAAAATGGATCAAACATACCCAAAACCCCATATTTTCCCCTTAAGCATGTTTAGGTGAAACTAATGATAGGATTAGCAAAACTTAACCAAATTAAACCAAATTCATATCATAGGTCTAAAACATCATTTAAGAATTTATGAAAATTTTTCCAGAATTTTATCATGCTTAAATTCGCTAATTAACACTAATTACCCTTAACTAACCATAATTAGTGTAAAACTATGCAAATCACTCACCTTAGCCACAAATAACTAAGATCTGAAATAAATCTCTGATTTGATGCAAATCCCAATACTAAACAGCAGCTCCAATGTTGATTTGGTGTAGATCTCCCTTGATTAGATGTTGCTAAGCTTAATCCTTGACCAAAAGATGAGTTGGAGGTGATTTATAGGTTGGAGGCCATTTTTAGGGTTTCTTGGTGATAAGTGGAGGCTAGAAAACTGAAATGGAATGATTCTCTATCTCATTTGAGCCTCCCCATAACCCTAATCCCGAAATGGGTTATGGGCCTACTCACTAATCACCCTATTTGGCCCGGTTAAGCAGTTTTCACCTTCCAAACCTTAATTCAGCCATATCTCCCAAACGGTAAGTCCGTTTGGCTATTATGACCACTCTACGGAAAGGTAAACCATCAAACGAATCCAATGGAAGTGGTTTCAGGTCAAAATTCCTTTCCAATCAAAAGTTATGGCCAAAACAAGATTAACTAGGGGCAAAATGGTCATTTAAAAATCGACAAAAATCATAAGCATGGGAAATGACTCTAATGGATGTTTCCCAAAGTTACATGACCATATGACTTCATATGAGAAAGAAATAAATATTATACGATCCTCCGATGCGTAAATGCGGGTCATTACACTCTTCCCCTCTTAAGAAATTTCGCCTCCGAAATTCCCTAATCAAAACACACACAAAGGTCCCGCATGCCTATCAATCATAAAACAACAATCAAACATGCAAACAAGCAAAACAAGTCTACCCTAGCGTGCGGAAAAATAAATTGCAAAGTAAATCTTACCAGGCAAAGAGTTCTGGATATGCCTTCCTAATGCTCTCCTCTGTCTCCCAAGTACAATCATTTTTGTCCTCGCCCCACTGAACCTTGACTAGCTTCACCGCCTTTTTTCGAAGTTGCTTCGTATCGTGCCCCACAATACGAATCGGCTTGCGGTTCCCAACCGCCTCGGGTTCTACTTCGAAGTCCTCTAACTGATCAGGTGAAATAGTCATATCTGAGTCGTGAACGAACTTCCTTAGTTGGGAAACATGAAACACATTGTGGACTCCCGCCATTTTCTCTGGTAAGCCAATTCTATATGCCAAATTCCCGACTAGTTCAGGAACAGGTAATGGGCCAACAAATCTTGGTGCCAACTTGCCTCTCCTACCAAATCGAATCACGCTCTTTAACGGAGAGATCTTGACGAACACCAAGTCACCAACGGAGAATTTCAAGTCTCTTCTCCTCTTATCAACATAACTCTTCTGCCTATCTTGGGCAGCTTTCATTCATTGCTGAATAATCTTAATCTTATCCGAAGTTTCTCTCACCACATCTGGTCTAAGCACAAACTTCTCGCCAGTCTCTATCCAACATGATGGTGAGTTGCACGGTCTTCCGTACAAAGCTTCATATGGAGCCATACCGATACTGGATTGGTAGCTATTATTATATGTAAACTCTACTAGATGCAAATGGTCATCCCATGATCCACCAAAATCCAATATACAAGCTCTCAAGAGATCTTCCAATATACGATTCACCCTCTCCGTCCGACCGTCGGTCTGAGGATGATATGCGGTACTGAGATGTAATCCTGACCCTAGAGCCTCTTGTAATCTCTTCCAAAACCCACTAGTGAACAACGGGTCTCGGTCACTCACAATGCTTTTGGGTACTCCATGAAATCTCACTACCCACTTCATATACAACTCTGCCAAATTGGCTGCCGTTCTGGTCGATTTGACTGGTATAAATCTTGCACTCTTAGTCAATCGATCCACAATTACCCAAATGCTATCATATCCCGATCTAGTCCTTGGTAAACCATCGATGAAATCCATCGAGACTTGCTCCCATTTCTATTCGGGAATTTCTAATGGTTACAACAAACAACTAGGCTTCTTTTGCTCGGCTTTAACTAGCTGGCAATTCATGCATTTGGATATAAACTTCCCAACGTCTCTTTTCATCCCTTCCCAGTAGTAAGTCTGCTTCATGTCTCGATACATTTTATTACCACCGGGATGTATAGTCAGTTTTGAGTGATGACATTATCTAAGCACTTCATCTCTCAAATCATTCACGTTGGGCACAACTAGCCTTCCATTCTTTCGAAGCCATCCATCTCGATCAAGCCCATACACATTCATCTCCTCATCAATACCCATCTCTAACTTGGAGATGATTTCCAATAGGTTAGGATCATCCCTCTGGCTGGAACCAATCCGCTCTATCAAAGTGTGTCTGATCGTCAAACTAGCTAGCATAACTGGATCCAATTCGCACTTTGGTCTGAAATCAAACCCCGCGATATACTCCAGTTGCTTCCACTCAAAAACATTGCCCCTAAGCTGGCATGTCTCCTACTCAAGGCATCGGCTACCGCATTACCTTTCCCAGGTGTATATGCGATATCAAAATCATATGAAACCAAGAACTCTAACCATCTTTGCTGACGGAGATTCAGATCTTTCTGACAGAAGAGATACTTTAACGATTTATGATCGGTAAACAACTCAAATCTTTCTCCCAAGGGATAGTGTCTATACATCTTTAGCGCAAATACAATCGCTGCCAATTCCAAATCATGGGTAGGATACTTCTTCTCATGCGGCTTTAGCTGTCGGCTAGCATAAGCTACAACCCTACCTCCTTGCATCAATACTGCACCCAGTCCGGTACCACAAGCATCCGTGTATACTGTCATCTCTTCATTCCCTTTAGGAATGACTAACATTGGCGCACGCGTCAACTTCTCCTTTAGACTCTTGAAGGCATCCTCACACACCCCGTTCCAGACGAAGGACTGATTCTTCTTAGTCAATTGAGTTAACGGTGCCGCTATCTTGGAGAAGTCCTAGATAAACTTACGATAATACCCAGCTAATCCCAAGAAACTTCTTACATCTGTTGCATTCTTGGGCGTAGGCCAATCCTGTACCGTAGCCACCTTCGCAGGGTCCACGGCAATACCACTCTCGGAAACAACATGACCCAAGAATCTCACTTCCCTTCTCCAAAAATGACACTTAGAGAATTTCGCTTTCAATTGGTGTTTCCTCAACACCTCCATCACTATCCTCAAGTGTCCCTTGTGTTCCTCCTCTGTCCTTGAATAAACAAGGATATCATCCACGAACACAAGAACAAACTTATTCAACTGATCTCTGAATACTCGATTCATAAGATCCACAAAGTAGGCTGGTGCATTGGTCAACCCAAACGGCATGACCAACCACTCATAGAATCCAGACGGCATCCTAAATGCCGTTTTCGGAACACTCTCATCCGCTACTCGTAGCTGATGAAATCCTGTTGCGAGGTCCAACTGGGAGAACACTCTTGCTCCTTCCAGTTGATCAAACAAATCATCTATCTGTGGTAGAGGATACTTATTCTTCCTCGTTACCTTATTCAACTCGCGATAGTCCACACACAAATGAAGGGAACCATCTGCCTTAGTGGCAAACACAACTGGTGCTCCCCACTCGGAGACACTCCTTCTAATAAATCCCTTCTTCAAAAGATTGCTGACTTGCACCCCGAGCTCCCGCTGCTCCCTTGGTGCCATACGACGAAGTGGCATCGCTATAGGTCTGGCATCTTTCACTAAATCAATACGGAACTCAATCTCTCGGTGTGGTAGAAGCCCGGTCACCTCCTCGAAGACGTCCGGATACTGGCCAACCACGGGCACATCTGACAACTCATCCTGCGGGATGTCGAGGGAATTTACAAAACTAGCCATAACCCCATCACTAGGTAGACTACCAAACACTACCCTCCGCCCATCATCCGCCCTCACTGTCACCAAAAAGCCCTCACAGTCTACCACCACCCCGTATCTTTGGAGCCAATCGACTCCCAATATAATGCCATACCCAGTAAAGCCCAAAACAAAGCAATCACAAACAAACATACATCCATGACTCGATAAGACCAAATTCCTGCAAATCATACTAAGGCTAGTCGAACCACCAATCGGGTTCGTCACAACCAATGGTCTATCGACTATCGCGGGTTCCAGTCCCAACCTATCTACCAGGTCACTAGATATGAAGGAACGGGAAGCCCCAGTGTCAAACAAAACTCGAACTGGTACATCATAAATAGAAACCATACCTTGAATAACAACATTCTTTCCTTTCTCCGCCGCAGTTGGGGCATTCGATGAAGAAGGAGCAGCATCAATAGCATATGCTTTCACAATCTGCTTCTCCTTAAGAGGTTGCAGACACTTATCCTTGAAATGTCCCACTTGACCACAGTTGAAGCACTTCTTATCTTCTGGCTTGGCCCGACAATCTTTAGCATAATGGCCCTTCTTACCACAGCTGAAGCACTCAACATCCTTCTTGCTCTTTTTCTGGCCACCTTTAGATTGGTCCTGCTTCCTCTTATTCTGAGAGTTATTCTTGCCTCCACCGCCTGCTTGCGGCTTTGGCCCTTCTGCAGATGCAGCCTCGGTCTTTGACTTAGGGTAAAGACTCTCTGATCTCAAAGCCTTCCCCATAATCGATTCAAAAGTCTCATCGATGTGGTTGATAAGCCTTTCCCCCAAGTATCAATCCAAGCCAGTAATAAACTTCTCATTCTTCTTCTCAGGAATGTCGATAAGAGACAGTCCATACTTCGACAAAATGTCGAACTCAGCAATATAATCAGAAACTGCCCTTCCGTTCTGCTTGAGTTCCAAGAACCTCTTAAACAACACTGACTTCTAGGCAGCTGGAATAAACTTCTCGCTAAAGCGAGCCTTGAACTGAACCCAAGTAACCTGGTCCTCTGGAGTAGCTGTTCTAATGGCATTCCACCAATTCATCGCTCGCCCTTGCAGCTGACGAGACACTAGCCTTCTCTTCATCGCATCCTCAAGACCCAAGTCATCGAAGATACGATCACAGCTATCCATCCAATCTTGAACATCTGTGGCCGACTCCGTCCCGTGGAACGACTTCCCACCAAGGTTAGTGTAATCTTTGCACAACTTGGCGAAATCGACCCTAGGCGCCTGCACTACTGGGCCAACACCAACTCCGGGATTGGGAACTTACCCTTGCACTTCTCTAAGCATGTCTCTCATGAGGTTAGTAAACATCGCCCTCATGTCAGCGGCATTCCCATGGTTGGTCCCTCCACCAGCACCCCTCGTGTCTCGGCTCATCGTCAATCTGAAAAAGGGAAACGATTAACGACCCCATAGTGGTGCTAGTGCAGTGCGACTTCATTCTTATACTACCAATAGTATATATATATATAGCTTTTGAAAACCAAAGTAATCACAAATACGCGCTCTCATAAACGTACTATCTCTCACTAGTGTCTTTCCGAAGGTTAACTACGCAACCTAGAGCTCTGATACCAAGTGTGACGGCCCGCCCCGCACCAACCGACATTTACTCCAAAGGTGCGCTGTACACGTGTCCAGTTAGCACGGAACGGGTCATCAGAAGGAAAGGGAAGAAGGAAATGAACATACAAAGAACCTGTAGAATGTCTCACAACGCATAGAACAAAATATAATAATAACATACTTGACATAAAACAGGAGAGACAGTGCATAAGCTAAAAACCAGAACTAAGCATCATAGCAGCGGAAATTCAAAATATAGCTTATTACAACTTTTCAACTGTCTCAAAGCAAAAGCAAGATAAGGGAGGTACACTACTAATGCCCAAGTAGCGACACCAACGACACAGGGAGAATGTGTATATATATATATCATACGTGGAAGCCTCCTGCCCGCCTCCGAATCAGCTACTCGCGCACCACCAACTAACCTGTCTCTAGTCTGCTCGTGTGAGCACCCAGAGTAATAAGAGGAAACATAAAACTCTAGGTCAGACATAAAGCCTGGTATGAGCGATAAGCATATAAAGTGAACAATAACAGGTAGACTAAAACATACCTGAACCTGGACCTGCAACCAAAGAGTTAGCACTACATACTGTACAACACTCTAAGGTACCATATCAAACGGTATAAAGATACGGAGGTGGGGGAGGTGTGCATGTCATAGTGATGGCAAACAATCAAACATAACATTCGTCCTCACATCTCTCACTCAGTGCGTAAAGCATACGATATTCACCACTTCGATCACCCACCCTTTCTACGATAACTTTGCCCCATGAAGTCATAAATGGCTTCACTGCACTGATAACGTAGCCACTAATCCTTCGCTATGTCCACTTGCCCCATGGAGTTATTCACCCCATCCGTGCTGGCTCATAGCCTCACCAATCCTTACTATGTCCACTTGCCCCATGGAGTTATTCACCCCATCTGCGCTGGCTCATAGTCTTACCAATCCTTACTATGTCCACTTGCCCCATGGAGTTATTCACCCCATCGACGCTGGCTCATAGTCTTACTACGCATCACCTTGCCCCTCAAGTCATAATGACTCTACTGCACTGATAACATAGTCTTGCTACCATCACCTTGCCCCTCGAGTCGCAATGACCCTACAGCACTGATATGTAGCCCATCATTCATTTTCAGTAGTGAATCGAAGTTATGAACGTCGACAACTCCTTAGCACACATCCCGCAGCAAAGTCCAACCATGAAGTGAACTCATCGGTTCCCAACTGGATCCTGAGCTCTAACTTCCCATATTGGACTACCTTTGCATCTCGGGTTATTGGTTAATACTGGGTCGGGTAGGGTTCCTCCTCAAGCCATCGGTTCGGGTCGGGTATCCTCCATCGGTTCGGGTTGGGTCTTCTTCCGGTACAGTTCGGGTCGGGTGTTTCTCCTCGGGTCGAGTCGGGTGCTTCACCTCGGGTCGGGTCGGGTGCCATCTCTCCTCCAGTTCGTGCCTCCGCTCCGATCCGTCCCCTCATCCTTCATATGCTCCGATCCGATCCACCTTCGTGCTTCCGCTCCGATCCATCCTCCCTAATCCGATCCGATCCCAGTTCAGTTAGCGTGGCCTTCCTTTTTGCCAATTTTCTCAAGTGTCAGGTTCCGCTCCGATCGAATCCCTTGCCCAGTTCAACATATCCGATCTGATCCGAAACCTGCACAGTTTTCTGAAACTGTTCCAGCAAGTGTTTACGCCATTCGACGACGTTTTCGACCATTCTAACTATTGAAATCAATCACAAAGCATATCATACAGTCATAGCAACATGCATAATCAACCACAAACATCAAAACATCAATATGATAGATTAAAATGGATCAAACATACCCAAAACCCCATATTTTCCCCTTAAGCATGTTTAGGTGAAACTAATGATAGGATTAGCAAAACTTAACCAAATTAACCCAAATTCATATCAGAGGTCTAAAACATCATTTAAGAATTTATGAACATTTTTCCAGAATTTTATCATGCTTAAATTCGCTAATTAACACTAATTACCCTTAACTAACCATAATTAGTGTAAAACTATGCAAATCACTCACCTTAGCCACAAATAACTAAGATCTGAAATAAATCTCTGATTTGATGCAAATCCCAATACTAAACAGCAGCTCCAATGTTGATTTGGTGTAGATCTCCCTTGATTAGATGTTGCTAAGCTTAATCCTTGACCAAAAGATGAGTTGGAGGTGATTTATAGGTTGGAGGCCATTTTTAGGGTTTCTTGGTGATAAGTGGAGGCTAGAAAACTGAAATGGAATGATTCTCTATCTCATTTGAGCCTCCCCATAACCCTAATCCCGAAATGGGTTATGGGCCTACTCACTAATCACCCTATTTGGCCCGGTTAAGCAGTTTTTCACCTTCCAAACCTTAATTCAGCCATATCTCCCAAACGGTAAGTCCGTTTGGCTATTATGACCACTCTACGGAAAGGTAAACCATCAAACGAATCCAATGGAAGTGGTTTCAGGTCAAAATTCCTTTCCAATCAAAAGTTATAGCCAAAACAATATCAAGTAGGGGCAAAATGGTCATTTAAAAATCAACAAAAATCATAAGAATGGGAAATGACTCTAATGGATGTTTCCCAAAGTTACATGACCATACGACTTCATATGAGAAAGAAATAAATATTCTACGATCCTCCGATGCGTAGAATGCGGGTCATTACATATACGGACGGAGCCAAGAACGATAGAAAGTCCGGCGCCAGTGTTGTTTTAATAACTCCTTAAGGACGATCTATTTATTATGCATTACGATTGGAATTTACTGCTACTAACAATGATTCTGAGTATGAAGCCCTGATTGCCGGGCTGAAACTCGCCAAAGATTTGGGACTGAAGACACTAGAGGTATATTGCGATTCCAAGATAGTTGTATGTCAAGTTCGGGAAGAATTTGCTGCTAAAGGGCCTCGACTTAGTGCTTATCTTAAAAAGGTGAAGGAGTTATTGGAAGATTTGGAGCATTATAGTATAACACACATTCCGAGAACGGAAAATTAGAAAGCAGATCGACTGGCGAAACTAGCAAGTTCTGATAATCCTAAAGAAACCGAAACGGTCCCGATTGAGGTGTTGGAATCGCCAAGCTTCGACCTAATGGAAGTAGAGCTAGCCTTAGAAGTCGAACCAGAAATAGAATCCTGGATGACATCAATTAATAATTTTCTCAAGGACGGAACCCTCCCATTAAAAAAGAGCGAAAGACGAGCTGTAATACGCAAGGCTACAAGATACGTGTTATAGGACGACGTCCTTTATCGTCAAGGATTTTCAATTCCCCTATTACGGTGTATCGCACACGACGACAGCAAACGTGTATTGCGAGAAGTGCATGAAGGTGAGTGTGGGGATCACACCGGGGGTCAGACCCTGGCAAAGAAAATATTACGGTATGGATATTTCTGGCCTACCGTGAATAAAGACGTGGCTGATTATTCACGACGCTGCGATAGATGTCAAAGATATTCCAAAGTTCCCAGAGTGCCTCCGACTCAGCTCAAGTCGATGGTAAGTCCGTGGCCGTTTGCTATGTGGGGGATTGATATCATTGGAGTTCTACCTGTAGCCAGAGGAGGAGCTAAGTATGCGATCGTTGTCGTGGACTACTTCACAAAGTGGGTGGAAGCGGAACCTCTAACAACCATCACGGAAAGGAAAGTGATCAGTTTTGTGGTGCGAAACATTATTTGTCGATTTGGGATATCGAAAACCATCATAACTGATAATGGGACGCAGTTTGATAGCATTGAGTTCAGAAATTTTGCTAGAAATACAAGATTGACAAACGATATACTCCAGTAGCTCACCCACAATCAAATGGCCAGGTCGAAGCCATAAACAAAGTCATTAAATCAATTTTGAAGAAGCGGTTGGAGCGGGCCAAAGCTAGATGGGTGGACGAGTTGCCATTAGCCCTGTGGGCCTACAGGACAACCTTTAAGATGGCTACCGGCCATACTCCTTATTCACTCTCCTTTGGGTCAGAAGCAGTAATCCCGGTAGAGTTAGAAGTCCCTTCTCATCGAGTTGCATACTATGATCCGATGACGAATAAAGCACTCCTCCTAGAATCTCTTGATATGATTGAAGAAAAAAGAGATGAAGCCGACTTGCGTGCCTCAAGACATCGACATCAAGTAGCACACTATTATGACCAAAAAGTTCGCCTCAAGACCTTTGACCCAGGAGACCTAGTACTAAAGCGAATCTTCCCGCCGTCGACCCAACTGGGTTCGAAATGGGAAGGGCCATTCACCATCCAACGGAAGCTTGATACGGGAGCATTCGAGCTAACGACCGTGGACGGTGAAGAGATTCCCAGAGCTTGGAACGCTCAGCACTTACGACGATATCTGAGCTAAATATGAAATGTCATTTCTTTTGTTTTCATAAGCTATGTAAAAAGGCACGACTTGCCTTAAAAAAGTCTGTTTATGTGAATAAAGAACTATAAAGTGGATGTAGGCTACGACTTAGCCGAACCACTATAAAAATATCATGTGTCATTTACCTTCCTGCATTCTTTATATCTTCAACTATTATTCTATTATGAATGTGGAATACGAAATGTTAAATTAAAATTTTAAAAGTTGGAGACGATTTATATGCAAGAACAAACACAACGACTGTTTGTACGATAAGACATAGAAGGACGGGAAGACGACTTCCTCTGAGGCGTGAAGGTGCACCCAGATGAGTGACCGCCTCAGCGAAAACTCTAACCTGGATATGAGACAAGAGAGTATAAATATGCCAGAAAGAACAGGCATCAATGATGAAAGGAATATGGCCCCCGTCAGAGAATCGGGGACGTTTGTGCTCTTTAATTTAATTTAATCTTGAGTAGTTCATGCTCAGTTATTTAAAATTGACTAGGGGCATATATGCGCATGCATGTTTCCTCCAATAATGACTTCATTATATGACTTTAATTTGACATACTTGTGTATTTTCATTCAAGTACTGAACTAACGATTATCAGACAGTGTAGGAAATAAACTATTTTTATTCACGAACACGTAAGTTTGTATAAGGAAAACAAGCGAAAAAGAAGATGCGAGGACCGCGCTCGCTGCAACAATTGCGGGCCAATCAAAAAGCTAAAATAAAATAGAGCACCTCATCACTTAGACTTTGGAGTGGACCTGGATTTTTTAGCAGCCTTCTGGGCATCCTTCGCCTCCCTTTCAGCATCAGTTAGAACGCGCTTTGGTTTTTTCCTCCCTGTGACCGAAGCACTGGAATCGGTTGACTTTTTTCCCAGGAATTGGAACACTGGAATCAAGAGGAGACTTTTTAGCAAGGTCTTCTGTAATAGATCTAGTCGAAAGCTTAACAACTAACCTTGATCCATCATCCACCACTGCAAGAGGCTTAAGGCTTTCGGGGTCTATGTCTTCAACTTTAAGCTACATACGTCTGTCTTGCTCAGCTTTTAATGCGGCCAAAGCGATGTCATCAGTGCTTGTTGACTCCCCAACTATAGCCACCTCAGGGTCTTCCTCATGTCCCTCGTTGCCGCCATCATCCTTCAAGGCGTCTATCATCTCGTCATCGTGAGGAGCATCAGCCTTAGACGGTTCAGCTCCCTCTCCTGAATCAATAGTGGCAGCTTTGTCCTTTTCCCCTTGAGCCTTCTCCGCCGGTTTTGCTCCAGTGGTGGTTCCCTGAGGCCCACCAATCTTCTCGGTCGGTTTAACACCTACAGAATGAGAAGCAACGGTTATCAACTCAGGAGAAAGTAAAGGGTCCTCCATCGATTGTTCGATTATGTGGTGAAAAGTGGAGACGGCCTTAATGAGTTGAGGTGAAAAGGTAGAAATACCTTCCGATGATTTCTCAGCCGGAGTAACTGCTGTCTCTGACGTCGTCTCGGGTATGGGGGATAAAAGAGATGCCCGAGGAATCCCCGGGTTTTCGGGGTCATATCCCTCTACTTCAGAAGTTCCAGCGGCAATAGAAGAAGAACCAGCCTCAGAGACACTCTTTTGCTTGGCCATCTGCTTCTCCTTCTCCATAGCAGCAGCGACCAAGCGACGCCCCTCGGCCAGACGTGCTGGCTCATCGTCTCTTAGATATTTTTCCATCAGCTTGTCTTCGTCAATGGAATCTACTTTGAGCTTCTCTTTCTCCCATTCTACAATTTGACTCCATACATGAACCAAGGTAGTCGGATAATCTTCAATCCAAGCAATGTTTTGGTGACGAATTATATGTGCGAAGAATTCGATTAGTAATTCGCCGAAGCCATGCACTTCCTCCTCGACCTCTGACAGCTACTTACGGGTCTCTTCGGTGGATTTAATAACACTTTCAACATTACCCTCCGCTAGGGAATCACTATTCTCAACCTCCACCAACTTGGAAGCCAAGTCAGCGTTTCTCTTCTCCAATTCAGCATTCTTTCTCGCTAAGTCAGCTTTCTCTTGCTCCAAACGGTGTAGGCAAGTTGCATTTTAGCATTATCCGACTTTGCATCTTCTGCTTGCTTTTTCAGCTCCGAGCGCTCTTGGTTATGAGACTCGAGCAAGTCATGATAACGTTTTTGTATCTCTTCAAATTGCTGCTTAAAGTTGGTAGCATCCCATTGAGCAATTGCAAGTTGGGCCTCTGTGTCCTCAAGATCTTTCCTTAAATTTTTCAAGGCTTTAGCGTCAGTTGCTGTAGTATTTTTCATCGACTCAGTATCTGTAATCAGAGTTCGGATGATTCTAGAAAGGTTACGTGAATACTTGAACATCTCCGAATATTGTTTTTAACTGCATCAATTTTCGCTTTGGCCTCGTCTGCCCACCTTGAGGAAATAGGTTCGAGAGCGGGTAAGAAAGTCAGGTTTTCGAAATAGTGCTCGGGGAATTCTTTCTGCAAATATGCCCGCTTGAATTTAGCTTCAGCATCCTATGGTGGAGGTGCGCGATATGTTAGCTCAATATCCTTAGGATGAGCGGGCACGACGGCCGTATCACCCTTCCTAGGCCGCTTATCGAAAACCTTGTACTTGCCCCGTGAGTCGGTATCTTTCGGCGGGCTCCTTTCCCTACTATGTTTTTCTTGAGAAGAGATTTGATCTTTTGACTGTGACTTATCTTCTCCTCGATGGCCTTGGTAGCCTTTGTATCGTTCCGAATCCGACCGAATAGGGGAGCGGGAGCGCGAGGTCCGCGACTGATAAGAGTCATGAGGCCTTCTGTCTTCTCCACCCTGACCATCGTGGCGATCACACTCAGCGTCAGAAGGGGGGCCAGTCATGCTGCGACGAAGTTTCCTAATGTCATAATGGGAGCGAGTCATTGTACCTGCGCAATAATGCAAATGGAATTCAGAATCAGTGTTCCCAAAAAAAGTAAGTGCTGTGAAATGTAGTGCTATTGTGTTAAGTGCACCCGAAGTGGTGTTCCCCCCGACAAAGCCGAGTCCAAAGCCAGACTAGTGTGAGTGGGCTCTTTGGACTTAGCGGGAGTGGTCTCTTCTGAAGAAGTGAAAACTAAAGGATATGTACCGAAATCCTCTAATGTGTAGATAGTTTCAGGTAAGGGGAGATCGCCTAAACCCTGAAATATAGGATCATCGGTACTAGGGGCATCTACTTGGGAAGTATCTATTGGCGATTCATTGGAAGACATCGACTTTTCAGGAGAAATAACATCCTCAGGGATGATGTACCCTTCTCAGTGCTTCTCGGCTATGTTGGCTAGCTCGTCGTACTGAGTTGAAGATGGAGAAGGTGACGTTCGAAGTGGCATCGTGGGGGTTTTCGAGCTCTCGCCTGTTTCTGGAATTACGTCCACTAGGGGAATGTATACATATGGACCCGACCCGTGGCCTATGCTACGGGTAAGGTACAACAACCCGTGAAGATGAAGATATTCATCCTTAAGGACTTCATCGATAGTTAGAAATTTTTGGTCACCATTTAGGAGTCGGTTCATCCGATCAAAGAACACTTGACCTGATATCTGTTTTGGCTTATCAACTGCAAACAAAAAGAAAATTAATTAATGTGGTGGGTGGATAGTCAGAGTTGAGATTTAGGAAACCAATGCTTTACTTGATTTTTTCCATCTCCTAGCGCATCCCGGTTGTTGCCTTACATAAAACCATTCCAGCTTTGAATCACCGGCCTTGCTGCTGAACGGCGCTGAAATTATTTACCTTTTTGGGACTGATTCGAAGTAATAGAAAGGAGTTTCTCGAGTCCGATGTTTGAAGTTATAAAAGAAATGGACGTCATCGAAAGTGAGCTCTGTACCTAAGATCTCGCGGAATGCCACATATAAGGTATATAGGTAAGCATAGGAGTTGGTATGTAGCTGCATGGGGGCAATTCGCATATGTCTTAGAAAGTCGACAACAAAAGGAGAAAACGGTGGAATAGCCCCAACCATGCACATCAATCGAGTGATTGCCATAAATCCTTCTGGAGGGTTATGAGGACGGTCAGCTTTTGATGGCACCAGGGTATCCTTTTTCAGTATCCCGTGCTTTAAGCATATTCGAAGAAGCTTGTCGTTGTCAATCGTCGATTTAATAGAATCTTGAGGTGATTCCAATATGATGGCAGATTCAAATTCGTTAGGAGCTCGATTATTTCCGATCCCTCCTTCCTCTTCATAGCCCAGAGAAACTTCGCTGTCAGAAGGCGTTTCACTGTTAGGCACCCCTACTTCATAATCTGATCCCTCGTCGTCCCATTCAGGGTCTGAAGAAGAAGATATGTCATCGAGTGTATACTTCTCAGAAGTTCCTGCAATTTCTGTCTTCTTTGCTAATCTAGAAGAACGTCTCTTGGCCATGATCACTAGGCTATTGAAGAAACAATGACAAGGATTAGAGTAAAGTTACCCGTGTCCCCCGTGTGTGCATGTGATCTAAAGTGTGTGCTACGTGTGACAGAAATGCAGAGCAAATACATGAAATCATAATGTAAAGGGCCAAGGAAGCAATAATGTTCAGAATGATTCTTGACGTTTGTCATGTTTGAAAGGCGCTATCCTAACTGTTCGTCAAGTTGAAGGCTATGTCAAGCATTTATTAAGACAGTTCAAAAAATTCTTACACACTAAGTTAGGCTATTTCGGTTCGGTTCAGACATCTTCATTGGGATCGGACAGGAGGAAAAAGTCAAGTTTCGGTCGGATAGTGAGGTAAACCGGACCGGTTCAGATGTAGACTTTCGGAGCCGATCGGATCAGTTCGAGAAATCATTCTCTACTTTGTCTCTTATTACCATCCGATCCGAATAGGTGAGTTTTAGTTTCCTCCTTCTGTTTTGCCTGTCTCTGCTCCGATCCGATCCGGTCTCGTAAACACAATCTGATCCAGTTAAGTGGGTTTCGTTTCTCTTTTTTGGTTTTTCTTTTACCCCGACCCGATCCGGTTATACGAACACCTCTCCTTTTCTTTCATTTCAACGCTTATTCATCCGAACCGATCCCAACTCCTCTCTTCCCCTTCATCTCCTTCCTTCTCCTTCTCACTGAACCCAATTCAATTCCGCAAAACCCAACCTAGTCCAGGCACTTACGTGCTTAATTGTTCTGTATAACCAAAACTCTTCCTCTCGACGCCTCGAGGTGGTGACAAAAGCCACCAACAACGACGGCGAAGAGAGAAAGGGCGGCGGCGTTGAAATCAAACACACACCAGGTTCAAATCGTCCAATTTTACCACAAATCCAAATCGAGATCGATTACAACAGAGTGATTCGAGATTTTAAACCTACCTATGTGTTGAATTTGGGGATTAAAACCAGAAGGTTTCGGAGTTTTTAAGAACTCTAGGGTTTTGATGCAAATCTCGCTGGAAGAAAATAATAAAGAAGGAAGAGGAAGAAGGAGACGAGGAAGGTATTTATATGAAATCGCAGTGACTACTCATATTCCCAATTTTTCTCAGCCCGTTCGGACCGGAAGTTAAGCCCATTAAGGCTCTATGGCCGGTTGATCCATGGGGGAGTTGATTAGATGTATCTGTTCGGATGTGCCACTGAAGGATACCCGTCCGGATCGGAATCCGAACCGAAGGCAATTATTCGATGACTCTGGTTTAAAGGATGTCCCATAAATTGCTTCGAACCCACTTTATCTTAGATAAGAGTGTACTTCGAGGGGGAAAAATGTTAGCCTACTTTGTGAACTAGGCTACACAAAGAGCAAATAGTGAGAAGGACACCAATCAGATCGGATCGGAGAAAGATAGTGCAGGAGGTGAATAAAGATCAAGAGCGCAGACATTTCCTCAGATCGGATCGGAGAGATACAACAGTGGCCTTATTACATCGGATCGGATCGGCAATACATCAGCAATACCACAGGATAACAAGTAGCTTCAATGGATCGGTTCGGAGGAACACTCCAGTGGCAACAGAAGAAAGCAAGCAAGCCCAATGGTTCAGATCGGATGAGTACGTCAGCAGCGACAAGGGGCAACAACAGGCTAAACCGGATCGGATCAGAGGCTCCGATCCGAACCCCTTTTTTCCTTCGAATTTATAGCCGTTGCTGCGAATATCCCCCGAAGACGCGGACAAGATCTGACCATTTCTCCAGCGATCTCCTACTCAATCAATGCGTTGTAGCCATCTTAGAGCTTTCGAACCCGACTCTCAAGGGATGAATGCCACGCAATTCCGAACCGGAGCCACTTCGAGGAGATTTTTCACCTATAAATACACCATTTGGAGGCACTTGAAAGGATCTTTTGGCAAATTCTCAGTCCATACTTCCTCCATAATGAATTCTACAATCATATTCAGATCAAAGCCATCTCTTAAAGCCTATTTTTGAGAGATTTGAGTGAGTTGATGCATTGTAATTGTGAAGTCGAGTGAGAATCATTGCTATATTTGTATTCAAATCGTCAATCAAAAGAAAACAAAAGTGGACGTAGGCTCATTAACGCCAAACCACTATAAATCGTGTGTTCTTTACTGCTTTTTTATTCTATTTCACTGAAACTATAACTAGTTTGGGTGTTAGAACCAATTTTTGGTCTAACATTCAAAAACTTTTTATCAAATCTGGTAACCTTCAGCTCTGATACCAAGTGTAACACCCCATCTCTGTTAAGGTCACTCACAAAGGGAATGCTTTAACTTTGATGGAGCGTTTTAGCAGACATAACAGAAATTTACAAGACAGATAAAACGGTACTTGAAAAATTAATAACTTTATTACAACAGAAACCGAAGTAAGTTTGGTTACATCTTTTCTAATCACAATATCAGAATTCAAGTACAGAATATCAGCCTTGTACAAAAGCCTTCATAATGCATAGTTTTTAAAATCATAATCCCCAATATAAACTGCCATGGAAAGATAGAGCCAAGGCCAAGCGGTACTTTAAGCAGAGAAAATCAAAATCAAGCTCCTATACTTCCACCCTAAAAAACCTGGGGGGGAAACGAAAGAAAAGGGGCGAAAACAAGCAAGGTCAGACATAAAGTCTGGCAAGTCCAGTGACTTTCAGCATATGAACGGATAATAATATCATGACATGAAAATAAAGCTGGATAAGAGACAACAACAACATGAGTAACTGGTATACTTAAGCTAAACAGAAGAAACAAAATGATATAGCCCAAGTTATGCTTCTTACTTATATTTTACTTCTCTGCACCAATACTAGTATAACAGGATTAGGTGTTACCCTAATGTCCAAACTGAAACAGAAATGGAACGGAGTAATCTATATAGGAACAGAATGCCAGTAATGGCCTTTACCACCCCAACAGACAGAAGGTACATAAATGGAATCAGAGACGGAAACAGAATAATCCCTACAGAAACAGAATGTTAGAATTAGGTGTACACTAGTAAATGGGCCTTTACCACCCCAACAGACGGTACCACGCAGAAACAAACAAGTGTTACCACCTAACAGAAACAGACGGTACCCCAATGGAAACAGACAGAGCTAAGTGTACCCTAAATCTACCCCAAGCGATCGGATCCCTAGTACATAAATACCCTGTGCCAACCCCACAGAAGGGTGTATCACTCCCCAAAGTGGCAACCTTTGAATGACACAGACCTATTTACAGATGTCACGGCGTCTTACATCCTCAGAGGCAGACCGAGATCCATGCACGCACATGACCAGGTTGTAACGCACCATTAACACCCCTCGCCCTTATCAGAATGAACTGCTTATAGTTAGTTCAGTAAGCGTGCCCGGACCCTACCTACTGTTGGGTCATAGTTTTGATACCAGAAAGGGTTACTGACTAATATGGGTCCCAAACAACAGATGACACAAGTATTTTCCCTCCTAACCTTGTCTCCCCAGACTAACAGATTTCATATTAACTTGTTTACAAGTTTTCAGACATACAGAGTTCAAGTCAGCTAGTTCACAGATCAGAAAATCAGGTTAACAGGTTTTCATACTAACGGATCAGATGTACAGTTTTAACAGATTTACAGATTGTCTATCTTTGTATTGGGCCTACAGATTCACGGAACAGGTTTATTAAATTCATCAGTCTAGTTGGTTTAGCCCTATCCACCCAACACGTTTCAGACATCATATTTATCACAGATTTGCATTAATTAAATATTAATGCGCAGACCTCTCACATTAGGTCGTTAGCTTGTGGCCGCTGGATAAGCCGGGCGGTTCCAGGCAGACTTCTGCCACAAGCCAGACCTAACCTCGTGTCTGAGCATATTTTAGTTATGCCTACGACCTCTCACATTAGACTGGCAGTTTGCGGTTGCTAGTTAAGCCGGTTGGGTCCGGGCAGGCTTCTACCGCAAACACGAGTCTAACCTCGTGTCTCAGCATTTTTGATATTACCTATTTATTCCATTATAAATTATACAACTATCAGACTAATTCTATTAATTTAATAGATTTGACTTCTTTTCAAGTCGCAGCAGATTAAACAAATTAACATGTTTTACACAATCTTAAATCGAGCCTACACAAATTACAATCATTCAGCTTTTCAACAGATTTAACAGATTTAGCAGCTTAGACGGTTCAACAGATTTAGCAGATTAGGCAACTCAACAGATTTAGCAGATTGGGCATAATTAGCAGATTAGGCGATTCAACATATTTAACAGTTTAGGCAATTCAGCAGATTAAACAGATTTAGTAGATTAGGCAAATTTAACATATTAAGCAGATAACAGTTTTAACCGATTAAACATTCCTTAAAGTCCTATTCATATATTTTGCCTAATTCATAAAGTAAGCCTAAACTTATATGACCAAATCATGGTCATAATCCACCATGTAACATATGCCCCAAATTTCTGGTTAAACTTGCATAGTTCAGAATATTCTCTAAAAACCTTACATATAAATTATGCCAAATATAGCCATGGATTACAATGCATGTCACATATCCAAAAACCCCCATTTAGGTGTATTCACACTTAAAAATCATCAAATCTTAACATGGATCTTTACACCTAAGTTATATGCAAATTAATTCTCATTTTTTTTCTTTTCAAATTACAGACTATAATGTATATAGTATATCCAGATCTAGATCTTGGATTACAACTTGTACTATGCATCCAAATCAGTTACATGTTCACAGTTAAACTTTACGCCCAAATCCCAAGTCATATGTCCAATATCCTTTATGCCTTAAAACTCAAGACATACGTTAAATACACCTTATGTTTTAGATACAACATGCCCAATTTATATGACTCAGATTTATGTTCTAACTCACAACCTATGTCCTTTATATTCTAAGTTACAATAGTCCTCTTCTTCCAAGTCATAGTTCGTGATATGCCTCAAATTTATGTCTAGAATTACAACATGTGTTGTATCCTCAAATTAATTACAAGTCGATTTTGCCCAAATATGCCTCATTCAATATTCTTCCCAAATTCAGCGTTTATGCGTTCATCTCTTATGAGACTTTGCTCAGGCTCGTGGTAGCCTGGCTATCAAACAAAAAGAAAGAAAGGAGGAAGAAATACAGAACAAACATAATAATAAAACAGAGAAACAGATCTGATAAATAGAAAAAGGGTATAATCTCAGATTCAGTTTTATAATTACATCAAGATCATGATTAAACTTCATATTGAAAAATCACTGCACTTGCCTTGATTGGATTATAGAAGAAGAGTTGCAGTAGTTCTCTTTTAATCTAATTCAGATTTGGAAGAAGATGCACTAGTTCTAGATTTGATTCCAGCAGAGTAGCGACGCCATTGTTTTATTTATTTATTTCTATTATCTCATAGGCAGCATAAGGAGAGAAGAATGGTGTAAAGAGAATGAGACTAGGGGGCTGTTTATATAGGATTAGGCAGACGAATCTGGACAGAAATGAGGTCAGATACATCAGAATGCATCTGGTTCAAAAAAGTGGGTTCGGGAGGAAGGTCGACCCTATGGTCGACCTGGTATGGCCAGGTCGACCCTATGGTCGACCTGGTCTGGTAAGGTCGACCCCCAGGTCGACCCCCTGGTCGACATTGGCTCTTGGCGGGAATTTTCCCGCCCAGCCTGCTTCTAGGTCTTGAATTCGAATTTGAATTCGAATTTTTGAGCTGTTTTTGAATCCGAAAATTCATGAAACTTCTAGAGGTCATAACTCAGTCATACGGACTCCGATTTTCAAAAACTCGGACTCATTTCCAAGCTAAATTTCGAGACGAACGAAATGGCACAAATCGTTTCCCTTGATTCTATTTTTTTAAAAATAAATTATTCTCTGGTTCGTTACTTATACGTTCACAGAAAATATGGGGTGTTACAGCTGATAACCATATGCATGCATAAATGATACTTTTGAAATAATGTGTCTAACATGTGCGTGCATACTATTCTGATCCTTGGTGCATGGGTCAACATTGCACCCTTGGCTAACCTCCTCTGATATGAGCTGAGCCAAGAGTGCCCAAGTGCTCCACTCTTATATTTGTGCTTTCCGAAAGAATACACCAATAAACCAGCATACAAAATTGTACATGTGCGCATTACTTTTCTAAAATGACTCCAGATTGACTAATACAAATAATATTAGTAACTTTCCATAATTCAAAACATATGTTTTTCTCAATTTCAGTTTGCAAAATGATCATATATAATACCGCTTCAGTCCAGTCATCAATATAACACATTGCACTTAATTTTCCTTTTATCTAAACATAATTTTTCAGGACCTAGCTTAATATTTGCAAAATCGATTCATAAAGCTATCCTCAAGGATTCATGCAGATACAATAATTCAAAGCTTTTATTTTCTACTTAAGCATGCTAATCATCCATGAAAGTCAAACTCCTAACCTATATCTTACTTAGCTCCATCATTTCTTGAAAAAGCGCTAGAGGTTGCTTCACCATATAGTGAGACACCCCATTTGCCATGAGCAAACAAGGTCAGACTAATGTGTCTAGTATGAGCATATCAATTAAAAATTTAGATAAAATCTATGCAGGAATCATATTAAAAAAAAGGCATACTCCATGTAAATTAATTAATAATCTTGTGCTACTGCACTTTCACTGATTTATGCAATATTTACCATCAGTGTTCAAATACATATAAATCAATCATACACATGTGCATAACAGATAAATCCTCCCCGATAATATTATGATTTGTATCCATAACTACCCTAGGAAATCTTCCAGGAAAACTCAAGTCCCTTATATTTATTTCCTAGCAAATATCAATTTGTTTATATACCTTGATCTCATCTGTATAAGTGAATCACTGGGACACATTGTAGTAATCTAATTCACACTGCTGCACAAAGATCTCAGGACCAAAATTAGGCCATGTGTCAAACTTACAACTCAAGTGCAAGCCATTCCACATCATCTTGACTAGAACTACCTTAGTTAAATTACTAAGTGTTTTCTTTTTATTTTTCAGTGATTATTTACCTAAATATCGTAAACTAACACAGCTACAATCACTTCATAATGCCATGGATTTCATAGAAATCACCCAAAAAATAAAAACAAACATTCAGGCATGAACATAAATCATCCAATTAAGAATACAAATCATCCAATATATATATATGTATGTATGTATGTATATGTATATATATATAGAGAGAGATTTTCCAGAAAGTTATTTATCTTGGGATTTTAATGATATAAAATTCTTGTCTTGAAATAAAACTACTATACAGGTGTATGTGCTTGTCTGAATATGCATCTGGTATTAATATATGGCTTGTATGAATATTTTTAAGAGATTTTGCCACTATGCATAAACTGGTTTCAAATGAAATTCAATGCCTAGCCGAGACATAATGTTTGCATTCTTGATTATAGATTAGCACATAGAAAATCCTATTCCTCTCTAAATCAATTATTTTATAGAGCCTCAACACCTATACACAAGTATATTACAGCTCAGATGCATTTTTATGAGAGATCGCCATAGATCAGTGCCCTACCTATATCAAGATTTATAAAGTTTTCCCAAATTATCATAAAAAGGTTTTCAGGGTATAATAAATCAAACAGATTCAAATAAATCTGAACTCATGTTGTGAAACTCAATCCATTTTTAAATGAAACCAATAAGGTACTCAAACACATATAATCATATAAACTGATCTGAGAATAAAATTCAAAATACATTGAACATAGAAAATATTGGCTGCCTCTTAATCTAAGGTCTTAATGCCATTTGTTTAAGTGAGAATACTCACCAAATCTCCTTCTTATAAGCTGAAGAAAAATCATAGAACCCTTGCTTTATCCCCAAGCTTTCCTTCTTCCTTTCTAAATAAATTTTATGTATCTTTACTTATTTTCACTAGACAGTTCAATTTTTCCTGGCCACCCTTGCTTATAACATCAGATTCCTAGGGTTCTATGGATTAACAAAAATGTGCAAAAGCTCTATTTGCCTCTGCCACTATATCCTGTTGATGCTATAAGCAAGGGTGGCCAGCCAAAATTGATCTGTCTAGTGAAAATAAGTAAAGATACATAAAATTTATTTAGAAAGGAAGAAGAAAAGCTTGGGGATAAAGCAAGGGTTCTCTGATTTTTCTTCAGCTTATAAGAAGGAGATTTGGTGAGTATTCTCACTTAAACAAATGGCATTAAGACCTTAGATTAAGAGGCAGCCAATATTTTCTATGTTCAATGTATTTTGAATTTAATTCTCAGATCAGTTTATATGATTATATGTGTTTGAGTACCTTATTGGTTTCATTTAAAAATGGATTGAGTTTCACAACATGAGTTCAGATTTATTTGAATCTGTTTGATTTATTATACCATGAAAACCTTTTTACGATAATTTGGGAAAACTTTATAAATCTTCGTATATGTAGGGTACTGATCTATGGCGATCTCTCATAAAAATGCATCTGAGCTGCAATATACTTGTGTATAGGTGTTGAGGCTCTATAAAATAATTGATTTAGAGAGCAATAGGATTTTCTATGTGCTGATCTATAATCAAGAATGCAAACATTATGTCTTTTTTAGGCATTGAAATTCATTTGAAACCAGTTTATGAATAGTGGCAAAATCTATGAAATTAAATTCTGATTTCAATAATTCGGACATAGTTTGAGATATGTATTTGTATATGGACCATATATTGAATTAAACCATACATTGAATTTACCATATTGCATATATTAATGTGCAATTAATGCGAGTGATATGGTTATGCAAGGTAATATCCATGGAATTTGAAATTAATCTATATGGTGAAGCAACCTCTAACCCAAAAAGTGCTTATGGTTATTCTGATATTATTTTAATTTGGATACTTGAGTAAAAATCCTTGGTTATATTAATCACTTTAATGTAACCCAAAATAAACATAAATTTAATGTGGACTTTATGTGCAAATAAATTAATATTTTAAGTTAGGCTAACATAACCCAAAATAATGTAAATATATTTTGATATACAAAAATATTATCACTTGTACCAGAATTAATATTACGATTATTTTAAGTCAGCAAAATTTATATCTTGATATACAAAAATATGGGAAGGTTAAAATACTTAAAATATTTTAGTAAAATAACCATAGTATCACTTATTATTTGTAATAACTTTAATGTAACCCAAAATAATGTCAAAAATCCTTTACTAGTCTAGCAGAGATTCAGTTCACTTCATAAATATTAATCTATGGCTTGTATAATATGGTTATGCAAGGTATAGGTATCTCTACCATATGACGCCAATCGGATTTGCCTATATTAATGTGCAATCATTCATTAATTTAGACCATACATTGAATTTACCATTTAGAATGATATTCGGAAAGAAGTGCGTCTTATGTGACGATACTAACTAGATGCTGAGTCCTTTCTGACTTGTTATTGAGTCACTAGGGCTTAGGTGGCAATTCTGGATAACTCTATCTAGTCTGGACGGTTGTGATTGCTCCTAAAACGATCTAATGGCTCACATAAGATTTAACTTCTATAAAAGCAACCCTAATCCTCAAACCCTAATCACACAAATTCGTTCCCAGGAGACACCATGCTGTCCATGCTTGTTCTAGCCTAGCCACCATTCCTTCTTCAATTAAAAAACGAGTCAAAAGCTATGAATGAAGCAGCTAATTTAGAGGTCTACAGGAATTACAGAGCTTTGCTCGTAACCCTTATACCCCTCTGAAATAGCTTCAGGTAGAGCTTCCGTTTGGCTAAAACGGACTTACGGTTTGAAAGTTACGCTCATTTCCGTGAACACCCGCAGAACCGGAAATGTCTAGATTTCGGCATTGATTGGACTTTAAATCGCATCGGATCGGAAAGGTGGACCCGATCCACCTTCTGTCACACAGAAGTGCACGCTGCTTTGGAATGAAGTTACCGGCTCGGTTCGGATGGAGATTGTAGGAACCCAACCCGATCCGCTTTCTCCTTACTGCAAAGAAGAGCGCGTCGCCTTCGGATTGAAGGCACCGGTTCAGATCGGATGGAGGACCCGATCCGACCCGCATGGGACAAAATATTCTGCTGCACACACTCGAGTTTGACCTATTCTTAAGGCCTGTTTTACTCCTACTTTCACGAATCGGACCATACATGGCTTTGCACGAAGTACATGAAACTTCCTCCTCAAGTTAACCATGTATATGAAATATTATAATCATTGGTTAGAAAATAATGTATATATATTGTTAAAATAGTAATTACCATAAATATTTTATAATAAATATTAGGTAATAATATGGATATTGTATATATATTGTATCTTAATGACTAAAATTAAGTGGTATGTGAAACAGTATAATCGTTGGTTATTAGGTAATAATATATACCGTAAAATAAATATTTAAAATTTATTTTAACTAATATATTTTAATGTTTACAAAAATAACCAAATACGGCAAGTGAAAAATTGAGCTAAAGAAGCTTTCGATGTTCCCAAAAGTCATTAAGATTGACCGGTTTTGTTGCACCCAAAATTGATTGATTATGGTTCTAGTCATACATTTTACTATACTGTTGGTGATTATACACATTGCTTTACATGGTTATTTTTATAACATGGTCAAATCCATAAACGAGTTTTCAAAAGTCATTTTATCCGTTATGGGAATATGGCATGTTACTAAAATAACCTTTGGAAATAGATGACTTTGTTTTCAAAAGTCAAAATAAAATTATGAAAAGATACCATAACCATAACCATTATATTAAGATCCTATCTAATAGGGGTGAATGTGAAGATTAACATTATTGACAAAATAATGTTCCACAACATCTCTGCTAGGCTAGTAAAGGATTTTTGACCCATAAATACCTTGCATAACCATATTATACAAGCCATAGATTAATACCAGATGCATATTCATACAAGCACATGCACTTGTATAGTAGTTATATTTTAAGAAAAGAATTTTATATCATTAAAATCCCAAGATAAATAACTTTCTAGAAAATCTCTCTCTCTCTCTCTATATATATATATATATACACACACACACACATATACATACATACATATATATTAGATGATTTGTATTCTTAATTGGATGATTTATGTTCATGCATGAATGTTTGTTTTTATTTTTTGGGTGATTTCTATGAAATCCATGGCATTATGAAGTGATTCTAGCTGTACTAGTTTACGATATTTAGGTAAATAATCACTGGAAAATAAAAAGGAAATACATAGTAATTTAACCGAGGTATTTCTAGTCAAGATGCTGTGGAATGGCTTGCACTTGAGTTGTAAGTTTGACACATGGCCTAATTTTGGTCTTGAGATCTTTTTGCATTAGTGTGAATTAGATTACTACAATGTGTCCCAGTGATTCACTTATACAGATGAGAACAGGGTATATTAACAAATTGATATTTGCTAGGAAATAAATACAAGGGACTTGAGTTTTCCTGGAAGATTTCCTAGGGCAGTTATGGATACAAATCATAATATTATCAGGATGGATTTATCTGTTATGCGCATGTGTATGATTGATTTATATGTATTTGAACACTGATGGTAAATATTGCATAAATCAGTGAAAGTGCAATAGCACAAGATTATTAATTAATTTACAAGGAGTATGCCATCTTTTTTTAAATATGATTCCTGCATAGACTTTATCTTAATTTTTATTAATCAGTTTTTAATTGATATGCTCATACTAGACACATTAGTCTTACCTTGTTTGCTCATGGCAAATGGGGTGTCTCACTATATGGTGAAGCAACCTCTAGCGCTTTTTCAGGAAATGATGGAGCTAAGTAAGATCTAGGTTAGGAGTTTCACTTTCGTGGATGATTAGCATGCTTAAGTAGAAAATAAAAGCTTTGAATTATTGTATCTGCATGAATCCTTGAGGATAGCTTTATGAATCGGTTTTGTAAATATTAAGCTAGGTCCTGAAAAATTATGTTTAGATAAAAGGAAAATTAAGTGCAATGTGTTATATTGATGATGGGACTGAAGCGGTATTATATATGATCATTTTGCAAACTGAAATTGAGAAAAACATATGTTTTGAATTATGGAAAGTTACTAATATTATTTGTATTAGTCAATCTGGAGTCATTTTAGAAAAGTAATGTGCACATGTACAAGTTTGTATGTTGGTTTATTGGTGTATTCTTTCAGAAAGCACAAATACATGAGTGGAGCACTCGGGCACACTTGGCTCAGCTCATATCAGAGGAGGTTAGCCAAGGGTGCAATGTTGACCCATGCACCAAGGATCAGAATAGTAAGCATGCACATGTTACACACATTGTTTCAAAAGTATCATTTATGCATGCATATGGTTATCAGTTTTGATAACCTCATTTTAAAAAGTATAATTTATAAATGCATGAGAGTATAAATTTTGATAACATTGTTTTGAAAGGATCATTTTTGTATGAACCAGAATATCGTTTTAGAAGGTACCATTTTTGCAGAATCATTTCTGCATGTATTTGGGTGTCATTTTTGAAAGTATCATTTCTGTAGGCACAACAATATCGTTTTTATAGTGTCAAGAATATCAATTTTATTAGTAGTCAAGAAAGTATCATTTTTTATTGTATAAGAGTATCATTTTTAGCCATATATTACAAAAGTATCACTTTTGTTGGCATAAAAGTATCAGATTTAAATCTGTGTTTGACATTGATCTATAATGAGGTCAATGGATCTCTTGATTATTTCTACTCTAATTTAATGCAAGGGGATATATATATATATCAAAATATTTTCTGTATGAACTAATATTTTTATACTGGTAAAATTTTGGATCCTGGATTTTTGATTAGGATAGAATAGCTCTGGCTTATAACTTTAAAATTTGAGAACCATTTGTATCCAACAGTAAAAAAACTATACTAAAATTCTAGTTAATAGCATGGTTTCCATCGGGCGCCTTGTAGAGGTCTTTAATTTTCTTCACTATGAGGGGCTTGGCTATTGCGTAGTTCAACGGGGCGGACGCCAGTTCCATTACTAGATGCCTGTCGTAACAAGGTGTAATGACCCGAGGAATTTCGATGCCCGATTTCCAACAATAATATATCAAACTGTATTACTTGCCAGAACTCAAGTATCGGAAACACCAGATGGTTATTAGAAAGAAATTAGAGGGTGAGATAAGAAAGAAAGAAATAATAGAATAGAAGAAGAAGAATAACACATCATCATCAAAGTCTCACATCGCAGCGAAATAAAATATAATATAGAAATAAAACCTTATTGAGAGCTTGAAAAATACTTACACATCAGAGCACATTAATACATCCTGACAGTTATAGGTATCTGTCCTCATATACAACACAGCGGAGTAAATACTAATACGTCTGAATTCCTCTAGTACGTCTTCTGAACTTTGTAGTATCCAATAACCTGAACCTGAAAACTCGGGCTAACCCGAGCATTACAAACGCCGGATCAGTCTAGTGAACCAGAGTGAGAAACTCGCTAAGTTTATATAACATCCATATTGATTTTAGAGTCAAAAATCCTTTTTGAAAGAAAAGGATTATAGTAAGACAAGCCCACAAATAAACAGGGAAAGTTTTTTTTCCTTACTATAACCCAAGACATTTTTAAAATCATATATTTCTCTAATATTATAATAGTGTCTAATCACAAATAAATATCAATCTAGCGGAACACTTGCATCTCACACTCCACATATATAGTATAAAATCAAAACCGTGGGCGCTTATTGGAGATTGGATTTCCAACTATGACAAGGTATGGAACCACCTGCCGATAGTGTATCTCTAGAGGCGAATACACTGGGTTCGTCAAGAACGTCTTGCAACTCGGCCCATACATGACCGACCACTCATCTCTCTTCAGTATATCAAATGTTTATCACCAACGGTTGGGATCTGCAACCATCTCCCGAAAAGGGACAGCATCTATAGATTAAAGTAGAAAATGGAATTTATCAAGATAGGTGATTATACACCCTAATGGGTGCGACCCAAATAGCCATGCTGCCTGCCCGATTTTTGTCATTTCCCGGTTGAAGAGGCTAGAGGTTATAATTATCATCAGATCTACCAAATCACTAATTAACGCCCACAAAAATACTCTGGGTGTTTATGCTAAGAGAAGGTGTCTTCTCTGCCACCTACAGAGATAAGTTTGAAAAAATCAACGTACGTGATTCTTAAGAAATACTCTGTCATACATTCGTCCATACAAGTCATCCAGGAACATGATGAACTGAAGGCACCATCCTACCGCATCATAGGAATCACCCTATAGATCAGTCGCGAGTAGTCCTTGCAAATCCATAGATTTCAACCACGACAGAACCACACTATATCTCTAGTTATAAATTAAATTAAATTTATATATATAGTAGACTTTGAAAACTATAGGAGTTCGCTAGAGATATAAGTAATCCTTCCGTTCTATGAAGATCTACGGTCTTCAATGGCTCCGTCTTGATCAACATTTGATATCTCCTTCATTTCGTATTTGCTGGTCAGAATGGCTTTCGAATATAATATTCGATCCCGGTCTTTCTGTACGAACAATCGTATGGGTCAGATTTGATAGTCTGTTATTTAACTATCAAATAAACAACCATTCAACCATAAAGATAAAATGAACTTCATTGGTTCAGTATTCAACATCACTTGGCCTTTTTAATTTAAAAAAAAAATTGAATTTTTTTTAATCTTATAGTATTTTAAAACACAGTATTTACTTCTTATTTTAGTATAAAGATATTCGCAAAACCCTTTCTAAACACTTTGGAATTAATTCATATATATACATACATATACATATATATATATATGTACCAAATATTTGAGTTCAACCAAATTCCGCATAAAAGTATCGTTACGAAATCACTTTGATTTTCATTGTTGGGAAACAAAACCAACCCTTGTTTCCTTTTAAATAAAACCTTTCAAACCTCATCCCATTATTTTTGTTACTTCATAATTATCATTATAATTTATACCCAATCTCCTTTTATTTCCCTTACATCGGAAATATCTTTTATATATATTCTCAACTCCTTTTTAATTTCCTTTATTTGGAATTATTATTATAATTCATCGAACCCTTTTTCGTAGTCGTAATGTTTCCATCTTTATTTCTCTTATCTTAACTACTTATCAACTCATATTATTGAACTTCTAATCCATTCAATCATTTCAACTTGAAAATCTCGTTTCAATTCTATTCGTTTCACTTAATCTCATTATTAAGTATCGTCAACTTAAAATCCCCATTTTTAGCCTCACACCCTTTTATAAACCTTATTTAAAAATCTCGGGTTTAATATAAATCCTTTTCTATCACGATTTCTTTTGTACTTACCTCAACCTTAAATAAAACTCTATTTAAGTCATTACTTCAGTTCAAAATCTTTTTTTTAATAACTTCGTTATAAAAATTCGGCTTTGTCATGGAATTCAATCAGTATTTTTTTCTAATTCCATTAGATTCATTCCAAACTCAATTATTGACATAACTGGATTTCTTCTAAGTGATAATCACTTAGATCCTTATTCATCAAGAAAATAATTTGTTTCATTATTAACTACTGTATAAGTAGTTAAATTCTTTATTACAAAAGTAAATAATAGTTTCTCTTATTTAAAAATCTTATTAACATTTACAAATATAGGTTAAACCCTTTCATTAGACTTATTTAATAATAATCTAATTTAATTAAATACTCAATCCCCGTAAACATTTGCTTCAAGCACGGTTATCTCGTTAAACAATCCAATTTAGGTTCTTTCTTTAAATAATTTTATAATATATTCAATTTAAATAATTTTATTTAATTGTTTCATAGAAAAATTAAACCTACTCTTAACCGTTACACTAAATTCTGCGCATCTGCTTATAATTTTCATTAATATGAGAATTTACTTTATAAACAATTTAATAATTTCTTATAAACTTTAAATAATAAGTATCTATTTTCTTTTTAGTTAACTTTAATTCCAATTAATAGAATTAAAATCTATTTTCAATTATAAAATAATTTTTTTATAACTTCATTACCGTCGATTAACTTGACGGTAAATTAATATTTGTAATACGATTGATTTATAGGCCATGTGCTGCCAACTACCCAACCAATACTGTCCGTTGGTTAATAACGAAACAAATGTTGAACTTAAATTCAACGATCAATAATCAAATCAATCATATAATCAGGTTGGTCAAACAGTTCATATAATTATGATATGAATATATATAATAAATTTGAGGAATCCAGTTGGATCACTCCAACCTGTTCTTCCCTGCATTCAAATACGTTACCTCAAATTCAATTCTATAAACAGATATAATATTCAACAATAAATAAATACCGGAAATCCAAGCATCTATATTTTTATTTAATATGTTTATATTATTATAAACGTAACCAACAAGGTACGTTACTTTATTTGGAAAATCATCGATAAAATATCGATTAAATTTATTTGAATTAACTAATGTTTAAAATCAACCAATTCAATCAGTAACAAATCAGCAAATCACAAACAATTATCAACCATAGCACAGAAATAAAAGCGATTTATATAAAATATAAATAGGTAAAAACTGAGTGAGCAAACTCACCTTGATTTTCTTAATGCTGAAACGGTTTGTTATAATTAAATTGAAATGACATTTAATTTAATTAAAACTCCAATAGCTATCAACTCCGTCCAAGCCAGTTTTCATCCGCCGCACTCGTTGATACGGATCTGACGCCATTTGTTTTGTCCCATATATTCCGTTGCTGTATGACACGGTTATAAATTAAATACGGTATTTAGTATTTAAAATAATATTATTAAAACTTAAATTTAAATCTTAAATAAATCGTAAAAAACGATTTTTTATTTATTTATAAGCAGGCCAGGTTATATTATTATTCAATACTCCATGTAAGTTGCAAACTACTTGTCATGTTATATAAGTACTCACGTTATAAACATATATACAGTTATAATGGCACGTTACCACATATACTTATGTTCGTTCATACTACTGTTTTGCTTTGTTTTATCTGTTCATTTTGAAAACTATTACCCGGCCACGTGTGTATTGTTAGTTAAAGTAATAACTTAATGGCCCTACTTAAAGCATATATTAACTTAACCACACTTACGATTTATTTAAAATGAAATTGGGAATGTTAATATACCTTCCTCCACCACACTGTACATCTCTCCTCCACCGTTTTAACTTGCCAACCCAAACCATACGCCGCCTACATCTCTTCCGCGATCCCACCTGCTACTACACTCGCCCCACCTCCGCGCTTATGCATGTTATCTCTCCACAACTTCCCACGTGTGACTGCCTTTCCGCTACTCCAGTAATTTAACTCCCCCACTGCTTGCAAAATAAAACGTGCCGCCCATCTCCCATGTTTTTAACTGCTGTTGCATTAAAAATGCCGCACCCTTGCTGTGTCAAACTTCCCACTGTTCTTCTCATTAATTCCACCTGCTCTGTTACATACACTCCATTTCTTCCCAGTGTCTTTTTCCCTTCGTTCAAACTTCCAAAGTTGTACCTCAGCTTTATGTTGAACCCAATATGCTACCCAAGCCTTCATTCATTGAAACTGATGCTCCATACTTTATTTGATACTTTTTTTCCTACTAACATTCCCATGCAATCATGCTTGCGTTCAGACTATACAACATGCAGATCGAATTCCTTCCTCAACATATAAACTTTTGCCCAGTCCTCATTTTGCTTTTCCACGCAGCCTTGTTCCCAACCACACATATAGTTCCAGCACCTCCTACACTCATACTGACGCCGAGACCCCAGACAAGTCTGCACCCACCTCAATGCGCCGCCCCATCAACTACTCCAACTTTTTCCTTTTGGTAAAAACAGTCCATTCCCCATGTCCAGGTCTTCATTCACACCTCTGGTGTTTTGGTTCAACAGAAAGAAGAAAGAGAGATTTGTGATCTAATTTAATTTCAAGATGAACGCCATTTTTTTTTTTTTTGCAAATTTTGGCTTGCTGGAGATGAATACACACGCTTTGTATTTGTAGAAGAAATCTAAGAGATAGGAAGAACGTCTTTCGCAAACGTACAACATAGGGTGGAGCTAAAACATAGAGTCGAGAAAATTGTCTACGTGATGTTGATACTTAAATTTTCTTTTTCAATGCACTGATTTGATCGGTGTAGACTTGAAGGCAGTAGGAGTCAGGCATGAAATGAAAGCAACAAGGTAGGTGACGGTACCATCTACAACAAGTCTATACGTAGCTGACAGAAGAATTGGGTAGCTGAAATGCAAAGAAAGGGTAGGCTTGTGTTTGTGACAGGCACTAATACGAATGTGAAAGATTTTCAAAGTGCATGAATTTTCTTATCAACATATCGGTAGATCAGCTACTAAAAAGTCTTCGTGTAGGCGATGCTTTATTTTTAGTTCAAATCAGCGTGAACTGTGAAGGCATGGTGCTTGTGTAGTCTCAGCTTTTTTTCAGAATTATACAGAACAGTTTATGTATATTGGAACTGTGTGATTTGAAGGAACGTGACCCTGTATTTATTTGAGGAGATTAAGCATAGGGCAAGTACCAAGCGTGGTCTAATCAATTGAAGCATTGCAGCAGTAACAACTTGGGAAGGTTAGAAAATAAGGTTGGTGATATGTGCGTGTGCTTTATTAAGTAGATAGGCATGCAGCTCTATTTTCACCAACGTAGCTATGTGTATCACTTGTTAATGAGACTGATTTAAATTAGCATGAGTTTTCATTTCAAGTAGTTTGCGTTTGTCCTATATTTACTTAGGCATGAAGTGTTATTTTACTTCGGTATGAAGTATTACTTTGGTGCGGTATTAAACTCTACCGCTTACCGTTGTTCACCGCTAACAATTATTTTTGTACCGTCACACACAAACTTCAAATTCCGTGAAAATGGTTAAACCGTTACGATCCCAACGTTCTGGTCCCCATAAAATTCGTTTCGTCGAAAACGGAGGTCTTTTGGAAAATAAATCATTTCTAATGTCTATATAATATATCGACCAATTTCCCGTGTGCGAAGCACGGGCCTCCAAATAAGGTAAGCAGCGCATTGATTTGGACGTTCTATTTCGTATGATTATTTAATTTCATCATCCATTATCATTGAGCGTTTTATATTCGAACCGATATACACGAATTTCAAATTGTAAATTACAAAATACCGCGATGTTTACGGGTTTGAATTATATAAACTATACGTTCAAACGTCGTTTAATAAACGAATTATATATTATAAATCCCTTTATTATACCGAATCGATATTTTAAAATAATAAAATAATTTAGATATTTAACTAGCAAAAACTACGGGACGTTACATTCCTTCCCCCTTAAAAGAATTTCGTCCCCGAAATTGCTAAGGTAGAAGAAATGCTACAAACTATAAATTTTAAAATCCTATTATTAATCAAAAACTAATTTTTATTGTTAAATAAAAATTTTCAAAAATTTCTAACACATTAAATTTTCGGAAAAATTCGGCTGAGTCTACCCTGTACGGAGGGACTTCTACGATATCGCAGGATCAACAAATATATATCCATCGACCCATATAGTCGGAAAACAAAATTCAAAAACCAAGATTTATATTTTCGCGTAAGCGTACCTTATGCGAGTGCCATCGAGAAAACTGGCTCAATTTATTTCGATATATTCAACCAAATCAAATTCCCAAAGCCTTCAACTACCTATGCTCGACTCAATTCATCATGTAAATAACATTCACATGAAATTTTAAATAACCTTTCATTCATCAACAAGTTAAATATACCAATTTTCCCAATATAAACATATAGCTTTCATTCATTTTCACATTCAGGGTTAAATGATCCAGTTTCAATTCATATTCGATTCATTCACTTTATTATACTGGAATTCATTTACAATCCATTCAACTCTTTTTAAACCGTTTATGAATTATATTCAACCATCTAACAAACAACAAATAAAGCATAATCAACCCAATCAAATCACTCAATTTATATTCAACATCAATATTTACATGCTTATATTCAAGTGGGTTTTTATATTTAAATATCAATCGATAATACCCGATCGATTTTTATTGAATTATATTCATTCAATTTCCAATTTCTAAATCATTCTTATTTAATTCCAATATCCATATCCATTCTTGGATTAACTTCTATCTTCCAATTCATATTCAGTTTTCTAATTGATTTCCCAATTAGTTCACTTCCATTCCACTACCTAAATCCTGATTTTACTCCAAAAACCATCCATTCTCTTTTATTTAACTTAGCTCCAAGTATAATTCCTATTCATTCAATTCATACTTGAAATTCCCATTCACAATTATTTTGTGAAATTCCACTTTTAGTTATATTAAACCATTCAAATTCAAAATCAAATTTGAATTCTATTCAAATCAAACAATCATACCAATATCAAAATATTTTGATAGAATTATTTCTTTTTTATACAAAAATATAATTTGGCCAAAATTATTTCCTTTACCCACTTTACAAAACAACATCGTGTCCGTTTAGCAGTTCAAAATCGAACCGATCAAATAACACAATATAAAACATTTTTATATAAAATCTACGAATACGCTCACTCGAATATATACACTCAAACTCAATCTAGGGTTTTACTAACCCCATCTCTATCGAGTTACGCCACAGAGCCAAGGTTATTACTAAACCAATAGCTCTGATACCACTGTAACGACCTAGGGAATTTCGATGCCCGATTTCCAACAATAATATATCAAACCGTATTACTTGCCAGAACTCAAGTATCGAAAACACCAGATGGTTATTAGAAAGAAATTAGAGGGTGAGATAAGAAAGAAAGAAATAATAGAATAGAAGAAGAAGAATAACACATCATCATCAGAGTCTCACATCGCAGCGAAATAAAATATAATATAGAAATAAAACCTTATTGAGAGCTTGAAAAATACTTACACATCAGAGCACATCAATACATCTTGACAGTTATAGGTATCTGTCCTCATATACAACACAGCGGAGTAAATAATTATACGTCTGAATTCCTCTAGTATGTCTTCTGAACTTTGTAGTATCCAATAACCTAAACCTGAAAACCCAGGCTAACTCGAGCATTACAAACGCCGGATCAGTCTGGTGAACCAGAGTGAAAAACTCACTAAGTTTATATAACATCCATATTGATTTTAGAGTCAAAAATCCTTTTTGAAAGAAAAGGATAATAGTATGACCAGCCCACACATAAACACGGACAGTTTTTTTCCTCACTATAACCTAAGACATTTTTGAAATCGTATATTTCTCCGATATTATAATAGTGTCTAATCACAAATAAATATCAATCTAGCGGAACACTTGCATCTCACGCTCCACATATATAGTATAAAATCAAAACCACGTGCGTTTATTGAAGATTGGATTTCCAACTATGACAAGGTATGGAACCACCTGCCGATAGTGTATCTCTAGAGGCGAATACACTGGGTTCAACAAGAACGTCATGCAACCTGGCCCACACATGACCGACCACTCATTTCGCTTGAGTGTATCGAATGTATATCACCAACGGTTGGGATCAGCAACCATCTCCCTAAAAAGGACAGCATCGATAGATTAAAGAAGCAAATGGAATTTTTCTAGATAGGTGATTATACACCATAATGGGTGCGACCCACATAGCCATGCTGCCTGCCCGATTTTTGTCATTTCCCGGTTGAAGAGGCTAGAGGTTATAATTATCTTCAGAACAATACAATATCTTTGAATGTCACATCGTCAGATCTGCCAAATCACTAATTGACACCCACAAAAATACTCTGGGTGTTTATGCTAAGAGAATGTGTCTTCTCTGCCATCTACAGAGATACGTTTGAAAAAAATCAACGTACGTGATTCTTAAGAAATACTCTGTCAGACATTCGTCCATACAAGTCATCCAAAAACAGGATGAACTGAAGGCACCCTCCTACCGTATCATAGGAATCACCCTATAGATCAGTAGCGAGTAGTCCTTGAAAATCCGTAGATTTCAACCACGACAGAACCACACTATATCTCAGGTTATAAATTAAATTAAATTTATATATATAGTAGACTTTGAAAACTATAGGAGTTCGCCAGAGATATAAGTAATCCTTCCGTTCTATGAAGATCGATGGTCTTCAGTGGCTCCGTCTTGATCAACATTTGGTATCTCCTTCATTTCGTATTTGCTGGTCGGAATGGTTTTCAAATATAATATTCGATCCCGGTCTTTCCATACCAACAATCGTATGGGTCAGATTTGATAGTCGGTTATTTAACTATCAAATAAACAACCATTCAACCATAAAGATAAAATGAACTTCATTGGTTCAGTATTCAACATCACTTGGCCTTTTTAATTTAAAAAAAAATTGAAAACTTTTTAATCTTATAGTATTTTAAAACACAGTATTTACTTCTTATTTTAGTATAAAGATATTCGCAAAACCGTTTTAAAACACTTTGGAATTATTTCATATATATATATATACACACCAAATATTTGAGTTCAACCAAATTCCGTATAAAAGTATCGTTACGAAATCACTTTGATTTTCATTGTTGGGAAACAAAACAAACCCTTGTTTCCTTTTAAATAAAACCTTTCAAACCTCATCCCATTATTTTTGTTACTTCATAATTATCATTATAATTTATACCCAATCTCCTTTTATTTCCCTTACATCGGAAATATCTTTTTTATATATATTCTAAACTCCTTTTTAATTTCCTTTATTTGGAATTATTATTATAATTCATCGAACCCTTTTTTGTAGTCATAACGTTTCCATCTTTATTTCTCTTATCTTAACTACTTATCAACTCATATTATTCAACTTCTAATCCATTCAATCATTTTATCTTGAAAATCTCGTTTTAATTCTATTCGTTTCACTTAATCTCATTATTAAGTATCGTCAACTTAAAATCCCCATTTTTAGCCTCACACCCTTTTATAAACCTTATATAAAAATCTCGGGTTTAATATAAACCCTTCTCTATCACGATTTCTTTTGTACTTACCTCAACCTTAAATAAACATTTATTTAAGTCATTACTTCAGTTCAAAATCTTTTTTTTAATAACTTCGTTATAAAAAATCGGCTTTGCCATGGAATCCGATCAGTATTTTTTTCTAATTCCATTAGATTCATTCCAAACTCGATTATTGACATAACTGGATTTCTTCTAAGTGATAATCACTTAGATCCATATTCATTAAGAAAACAATTTGTTTCATTATTAACTACTGTATAAGTAGTTAAATTTTTTATTACAAAAGAAAATAATAATTTCTCTTATTTAAAAATCAAATTAGCATTTACAAATATAGGTTAAACCCTTTCATTAGATTTATTTAATAATAATCTAATTTAATTAAATACTCAATCCCCATAAACATTTGCTTCAAGCACGGTTATCTCGTTAAACAATTCAATTTAGGTTCTTTCTTTAAATAAATTTATAATATATTCAATTCAAATAATTTTATTCAATTGTTTCGTAGAACAATTAAACCTACTCTTAACCGTTACACTAAATTCTGCGCATCGCTTATAATTTTCATTAAAATGAGAATTTACTTTATAAACAATTTAATAATTTCTTATAAACTTTAAATAATAAGTAATAAGTATATATTTTATTTTTAGATAACTTCAATTCCAATTAATAGATTTAAAATCTATTTTTTGTTATAAAATAATTTTTTTATAACTTCATTACCGTCGATTAACTTGACGGTAAATCAATATTTGTAATACGATTGATTTATAGGCCATGTCCTGCCAACTACCCAACCAATACTATCCGTTGGTTAATAACGAAACAAATGTTGAATTTAAATTCAGCGATCAATAATCAAATCAATTATATAATCAGGTTGGTCAAATAGTTCATATAATTGTGATATGAATATATATAATAAATTTGAGGAATCCAGTTGGATCCCTCCAACCTGTTCTTCCCTTCATTCAAATAGTTACCTCAAATTCAATTCTATAAACAGATATAATATTCAACAATAAATAAATAACGGAAATCCAAGCATCTATATTTTTATTTGATATGTTTATATTATTATACACGTAACCAACAAGGTACGTTACCTTGTTTGGAAAATCATCGATAAAATATCGATTAAATTTATTTGAATTAACTAATGTTTAAAATCAACCAATTCAATCAATAACAAATCAGCATACCACAAACAAATATCAACCATAGCACAGAAATAAAACCGATTTATATAAAATATAAATGGGTAAAAACTGAGTGAGCAAACTCACCTTGATTCGCTTAACGCTGAAACGGTTCGTTCTAATTAAATTGAACTGACGTTTAATTTAATTAAAACTCCAATAGCTGTCAACTCCATCCAAGCCAGTTTTCATCCCCGCACTCGTTGATACGGATCTGACGACATTTGTTTTGTCGCATATATTCTGTTGCTGTATGGCACAGTTATAAATTAAATATGGTATTTAGTATTTAGAACAATATTATTAAAACTTAAATTTAAATCTTAAATAAATCATCAATGTTTTTTTATAAGCAGGCCAGGTTATATTATTATTCAATACTCCATGTAAATTACAAACTACTTGTCATGTTATATAAGTACTCACGTTATAAACATATATACAGTTATAACGGCACGTTACCACATATACTTATTGTCGTTCATACTACTGTTTTGCTTTGTTTTATGTGTTCATTTTGAAAACTATAACCCGGCTACGTGTGTATTGTTAGTTAAAGTAATAACTTGATGGCCCTACTTAAAGCACATATTAACTTAACCACACTTACGATTTATTTAAAACGAAATTGGGAATGTTAATATACCTTCCTCCACCACACTGTACATCTCTCCTCCACCATTTTAACATGCCAACCCAAACCATATGCCGCCTACATCTCTGTCGCGATCCCACCTGCTACTACACTCGCCCCACCTCCGCGCTTCTGCATGTTATCTCTCCACAACTTCCCACGTGTGACTGCCTTTCCCCTACTCCAGTAATTTAACTCCCCCACTGCTTGCAAAATAAAACGTGCCGCCCATCTCCCATGTTTTTAACTGCTGTTGCATTAAAAATGCCGCACCCTTGCTGTGTCAAACTTCCCACTGTTCTTCTCATTAATTCCACCTTCTCTGTTACATACACTCCATTTCTTCCTAGTGTCTTTTTCCCTTCGTTCAAACTTGCAAAGTTGCACCTCACCTTTATGTTGAACCCAATATGCTACTCAAGCCTTCATTCATTGAAACTGATGCTCCATACTTTATTTAATACTTTTTTTGTTCCTACTAACATTCCTATGCAATCATGCTTGCGTTCAGACTATACAACATGCGGATCGAATTCCTTCCTCAACGTATAAACTTTTGCCCAGTCCTCATTTTGCTTTTCCACGCAACCTTGTTCCCAACCACACATATCGTTCCAGTACCTCCTACACTCATACTGACGGCGAGACCCCAGACAAGTCTGCACCCACCTCAGTACGCCACTCCATCAACTACTCCAACTGTTTTCTTTAGGTAAAAACAGTCCATTCCCCATGTCCAGGTCTTCATTCACGCCTCTGGTGTTTTGTTTCAAACAGAAAGAAGAAAGGGATATTTGTGATCTAATTTAATTTCAAGATGAACACCATTTTTTTTTTTTGCAAATTTTTGCTTGCTGGAGATGAACACACACGCTTTTTATTTATAGAAGAAATCTAAGAGATAGGAAGAACGTCTTTCGCAAACGTACAACATAGGGTGGAGCTAAAACATAGAGTCGAGCAAATTGTCTGCGTGATGTTGATACTTAAAATTTCTTTTTCAACGCACTAATTTGATCGGTTTAGACTTGAAGGCTGTAGGAGTCAGGCATGAAATGAAAGCAACAAGGATGGTGACGGTACCATCTATAGCAAGTCTATACGTAGCTGATAGCTGAATTGGGTAGCTGAAATGCAAAGAAAGGGTAGGCTTGTGTTTGTGACATGCATTGATACGAATGTGAAAGATTTTCAAAGAGCATGAATTTTCTTATCAACATATAGGTAGGTTACAGCTCCTAAAAAGTCTTGGCGTAGGCGATGCTTTATTTTTAGTTCAAATCAGTGTGAACTGTGAAGGCATGGTGCTTGTGTAGTCTCAGCTTTTTTTCAGAATTATACAGAATAGTTTATGTATATTGGAACTGTGTGATTTGAAGGAGCGTGACCCTGTATTTATTTGAGGAGATTAAGCATAGGGCAAGTACCAAGCGTGGTCTAATGAATTGAAGCATTGCAGCAGTAACAACTTGGGAAGGTTAGAAAATAAGGTAGGTGATATGTGCGTGTGCTTTATTAAGTAAATAGGCATGCAGTTCTATTTTCACAAACGTAGATGTGTGTATCATTTTGTTAATGAGACTGATTTAAATCAGCATGAGTTTTCATTTCAAGTAGTCTGCGTCTATCCTGTATTTACTTAGGCATGAAGTGTTATTTTACTTAGGTATGAAGTATTACTTTGGTACGGTATTAAACTCTACTGCTTACCGTTGTTCACCGCTAACCATTATTTTCGTACCTTCACACACAAACTTCAAATTCCGTGAAAATGGTTAAACCGTTACGTCTCAACGTTCCGATCCCCATAAAATTTGTTTCATCGAAAACGGAGGTCTTTTGGAAAATAAATCATTTCTAACGTCCATATAATATATCAACCAATTTCTCGATTGCAAACCACGGGCCTCCTAATAAGGTAAGCAGCGCATTGATCTGGATGTTCTATTTCGTATGATTATTTAATTTCATCGTCCATTTTCGTTGAGCATTTTATATTCGAACCGATATATACGAATTTCAAATTGTAAATTACAAAATACCGCGATGTTTACGAGTTTGAATTATATAAACTATACGTTCAAATGTCGTTTAATAAACGAATTATATATTATAAATCCCTTAATAATACCGAATCAATATTTTAAAATAATAAAATAATTTAGATATTTAACTAGTAAAAACTACGGGACGTTACACAAGCTAATCTAGTTTGGGACTAGGGTCATGAGTTTCCCTTTTCAGGAGTTGCCCCTTTGGTGAAACCTGCAATTTTCCTGCCCTTAAATTTGACGTTGCTCCATTTAACTGTCTGAATTTTCGTGGTCCTCATTCTCCTTTGCAAGATGGTGCTTTACACATTCGTATTTGCTGCAAATGATGTTTATGGCACCCATTGCTTAAGCTGTCCCTACCGGGATTTGGTGTAGAGGTCACCAAATTTTGTTCTAGTTGTTAGTAAGCTATCGTTCGATGGCCTGCAATCAAAAATCATTTTTTAGCAACTTTGAATTATTAAACAAAGATTTGCGCGATTCAGATTTAGGAAAGTAACTTCACTTCTTCATTCATATGTACACAAAGTTTAACTACAGTGCATGGAAAGTATTTACAACTTTTATAAAAACATGAATGAAAAGTTAAGTGTAGTAGCAACACAGATGAATGTTGTTCCACACCCTTGGGATTATTGCTTCGTCTGTTGTCTTCAATTTGAAGGTACCATCCAAGAGTTTCTGACTTATAACAAATGGCCCTTCCTAGTTGGATTTGAAAACTCCTTTCCCGGTCATTAATTATCCTTTTCAATACCAGATCTCCCTCTCCAAAGGTTCTCTGTATGACTTTCGAATTAAAGTGCCTAGCAACCCTCCTCTGGTCGACAACAACTCTCAGTTATGCTTAAGTTCTTCTCTCCTCGAGTAAGTTAATCGCTTCGAGCTGTAGCTTCTCATTCTCTGCCTGGTTGAATTGAATTCTGCGGTAAGTAGGTACTTTTAGCTCTACCAAAATCATAGCTTCAGTCCCACATGTAAGCGAGAACGAAGTGTACCCTATTGCAGTTTTATGAGTCATTTGATATGCCCATAGTGCAACTGGAAGCTCGTCTACCCAACTACTTTTGGGTTTTTGATGACGCTTCTTGGTGGTTGATTTTATGATCTTATTCACTGCTTCGACTTTCCCGTTGGCCTGCGGATAGGCAACTGCTGAGAAACTCTTTTTAATCTTATACATGATACAGAAGCTTTTAAACTCATCGCTTTCGAATTGTGTTCCATTATCCGTGATTATCTTCTACAGCACACCGAATCTGCATATGATGTTCTTGAAGACGAAGTTGGTCACCTTTCTTAAAGTGATTGTGTCCAGTGTCTCTGCTTCAGTCCACTTAGTGAAGTAATCTACGGCGACAATGAAGTATTTGAAATTGGACTTTGCTGTAGGAAGTATTCTAATTAAGTCTATGCCTCGGACTGCAAATGGCCATGGACTGACCATTTTAGTCAATTCCGTAGTCGGTGCTGTAGGAATCTTTGCGAACCTCTGACATCGATCACAATTCTTGATGTAAGTCGTGGAGTTCAAATTAATGTTAGGCCAGAAATAACTGTATCGTAGAATTTTCTTGGCTAACATCTGTCCCCATGTATGACTTCCACATTCTCCTTTATGAAGTTCGGCTAATATGGCCCTAGATTGCTGTTTAGTCACGCATCGAAGCAAAGGCGTAGAGATGCCCCACCTGTATTGACGACCGTCCTGGATAATATATAAAGATGCTTTCCAGAGCAATTTCTTCCGTTTCTTTTAATCTTCTGGGAGCTATTCCGCAAGGAGATAGTTTCGAATTGGAGTCATCCATGAGCCTGGCTCTATGGAGGTTTCCATGATCCAATCTATGTCATTATCATCAGTGCTGGGATTTGAAAGGACTTCGATGAGAACTAGCCCCAGTATCTGAGCATCTCCTATACTAACAAGTTTGGCAAGTGAATCTGCTTTCATGTTCCCTTCTCTAACAATATGAGATATCACGTAGTACTCCAAGTCATCAAGAAGTTCCTTAGCCTTAGACAGATAAGTTGGAAGATTCCTTCTTTGGGTTGGAACTCTCCTCGAACCTGAGATACCACTAGTTAGGAGTTGTTAAAGATTCGTAAGGCTTTCAAGCTTAGTTCTTTCGCATTTTTAGCCCAACGATTAGTGCCTCATACTCTTCCTCATTGTTAGTTGCAGGGAACTCCAACCTTAGAGCACAACAAATGTAACAACCCGGATTCCGACGGACCGACTTTCTTTTCAAAAATCCAATCCACCAAAACCTAAGTTGGTTGCTCTGGTATCCTGCAGAAAAATACAGAGAAAAGATATATGTCAGAGTTCGGAAAACGCCTCACAGCGGAAGGAGTAAAATATAATATATTTAAAACATAGCTTTACCTCAATCACAATATTGCTAAATCAGTATTCCCAAAGCTATAAGTCTCTGTGTAACCTACGAATGTTAGGAGGAGGGGGTTAGAACATAAGTTCTGTGTGAATGAATTTAAACTACACTTCTTGAATAATCCTACATATACCGTTCAATTACACTTTCTTATTTATTAGGTTATCTCGTGTTATTAGCACTCAAAGCTTACACACATGTCACACCCATCTACCCCCTAGTAGATTAACCTAATATAGTGTATATGTAGCTACCCCCAAACTGAGGTACACCCCGTGATACCCCACTCGCACGGTCTCCTCCGTATCGCCACAGTAATATGCACAGTCCCTCATCCTATGACATAGTAATGTACAACGCTACATCCGTATAGAACCACTATCGCTGTGCTACGTAAGCGTACTGACTGCTATCCTCGAACTATTCGATCAAGTTTGGTTCCATCACCGAATAATGCCCTCTAGTCTACGATACACCACCCAGAGCAGACATGGCTGTACCTAGACTTTCCCACGTACGTATCATCAATCGTACTCGATGTTTCTACTGCACATAACCTCCACTTGTGCACCCAAGTTTCTTGGTAGGGCTACACCAGAAAACACGGAACTCGGCCGGGAGCTTTTCTATATCTGTATGGGCCAGCTTCTAAGAGTGTCCAATGTACAGATATCCCTCGGGTCTGGTTTTTTTATGGTGGCTATGGCCCCACCTCAGCCCCTCCCTCAACTAGTAAAGACCACACAAGCTAAGCTACCACCCCTAACAAGAAAACAATCAAAACATCCATGTGGGGTCTCCCCGCACCCGCCCCTTGATAGCAAAGGTTAACGATCTCTAGGGGTTAGCTCTTGTCTTTTCGCATTCCTTAGGCTGCTGGTGACAGGCGTCCGATGATCTTGCTATCGTTTGGTCTTCACCCTCCACCTCCGCCTGAGGAAATCACCGAACCACCCTTAATGCCACCGCGTACAACATTCTGACTGCCCCCTACTTGTGCAGTCAAGGCCCACCAACCTGGTAATTCTACGCAGACCCAACCTCTGTAATCCAAGCCCGAAGCTAAACTACTACGGAGGACTACCCGGAGTACCTTTAACGTCTCAAGAAGCCGCATGCTTCCCCTTCCAGTCCGTTGGAGCCGCCAAAATAGCGAACGTGCGCTCTCTTCGTGCCTTATGACACCATCATGATCTACCTCGTTGGGTTATTCATCCTACAACGTACGGACTGCTTCAAGCGCCTTAGTTTTATATGTCATTAGACCCTAAGTCTAACCATTTATTTCACGCTTGTGCCACCTCGTCAACTTTCTCATTTAACTTGGTTATTCACACTAGCTTCCCTTATTTTCCGTATTCACCAAGTTACCCTTGCTTATTAATTCAATTTATACTTAACCCACTTAAGTCCATTAATTAGCCCACAACATTTTATTTTCCAATCTCATAAATTATTCCCTTTTTGGGTTACAACAACATGTTATACTTAATTCATAGTTAAGTATGCCTTATCCCACATACATACTGATTAGGAGAATAATCCTCTAAACACCAGCCCCAAAGACCAAAATCAACATCAGACCGGCACATAGAGAATTACTCAACCCAACCAACATATATGATTCTAATTTACTTCTTTTCCACTCATATAACTTATATCATTTTTAATTTCACATTTTTCCTTTCCAAACCACTTAAGTTAAGTATATCTTTACATATAATTTATCTCATCTTCCTTATCCTTTCCTATAACTTATCTTGTCCCATAAGTTATAATTTCCACCTATTATCCTTTCTTTCCTTATTCAAGTTTATTCATAATAGGTTATTTATCATTCCCCATTTCTTGTCATTAATTTTAGATTTGACTTAACCCTTCCATTTACTTAACCCGTTACTTAAACTTTACCCAATTCAATTAATTTATGATATCGTCACGGGTCCCATTTGGTTAAGCATATCTAAATTTTGTTTCATATGTCACATGTGTCCCACTTAACCCCCTTTATTATAGTTTCCATATCTTACACATGTCTTACTACGGTTAAGTCTACCTTAGTCATGTTTTACATCACATGTCTTACAACGGTTAAGTCCACATTAGTCATGCTTTACATGTCATTTATATCACCCACTTAACCCTCTAACCATACCCATGTCACCCACATGTCTTATTATGGTTAATATTTCTTAATTTATTTATAATGCCGTAACGATGTATAACCTCTCACATTAGACGTCCGTTCGTGGCTGCTAGATTTGCTAGGCAGTTCCGGGCAGACTTATACCACAACGCACCTAACCTCGTGTCATAAACTGTTACGCCTCTAGTTCTTGTCGTTGACCTCTCACATTAGACGTCTGCTTGTGGTTGCTGGATTTGTCGGGCGGTTCCGGGCAGTCTTACACCACAAACGCGTCTAACCTCGTGTCTTAGGCTTTCATTGACATTCGTCTTTCACCCAAACCCCAAATTCATGTCATGTGGTCCAAATTCAACTTAATCCCAATTCATATTTTTATGCCTATCTTCAAATTTGTTATTAACTATACCAATTTACATAATAGCTAGTCAAATTCCATAATAACCAAATTATCCATTTATAGCCAAATTCACCAATTCCAAACATGCCAATTTCCAATATCTAATTTCATATAATCAATATTTTCCCAATATAAATATATATTTATCCCAACATTCCCATGTTCGTACATATAATCTAATTCATCGTCCAGGCTTATTTTCCAAGTCACAAATAAATTTCACCAACCCATATTATCCAGTTATATGTTGTTAATATTAAATTATACTAATTCCATATCCAATGATAATTATGTCAAACTTACATAAATTCAACATTATTGATTATATTCCTCGACCGCATAAAATAGATTATGCCCAATATATGCAATAACAATTGTTATGCCACAAACCCCAAAATTATAGATTATATTCCAATATCCCCATATTCCAATCGTGCGTATTGTATAATAAGATTTCGTCTAGGTTTGAGATAACCTAGATCCAAAAATAAAAAGGGGAAAGGATAAAAAGGAGAGAACTCAAACGTAGGCATAAATAAAATAACAGATCTTATTAAATTAACATCATATTCATTATGGGGAATGGTAAACGATAGAAGCAACATTACACAACAAATATAGTTCAAATCCACTCATATTGACTGGATTAGATAAATAAGCAATTGGTTGTTGATGTAGAACACTAATTGAATCTTTTTATTCGATTATTGGTAAAGAGCTTGAAACGTTGATGAAGAATTTTGCTTCTTGATTTGATTAAACTCCAAAGTTGCTGAAGAACTTGCAATTTAGTTTAAGGTTTTGGGGCGGCGGCCATGTTTGATTGAAGTTTGGCGGCATGGAGGCATCAAAAGGAATTATTTATGAATTAGGTTAGGTCTAGGCACTATTTTATAGGTGTAGAGATCGTTTTAGAGCCCTAGGATTGACCTAGAAGCCATCCGGTCTGGACAGCACGTCAAACCTCGTCACAGGAACAAAAACTGCCCAGATCTGGGGTAGGTCGACCTCCTAGGTGGTAGGTCGACCTCCTAGGGGGTAGGTCGACCCCCAGGTAGACCCCCTGGTCGACCTGACCCCCAAGTCGACCTGCCCTGTTCTGGGCGGGAAATTTCCCGCCCAGCTGCCTGGGTCGAATTTCGAACTGTTTTGAATCTTCCGAAGGCCATAACTCTTTCATACGGAGTCCAATTTTCGAAAACTTGGACTCTATTTCATGTAGAATTCCGAGACGAACGCAATGGTGATGTCCATTTTACTTAATTCCTGATATTTAAATTAAGTATCCTTATTTTATTATCTTCTCTGTTACGTACACTGCCATTGAATTAATCTTTCCTTCTCTTTCATGTTAAGTAGTTTTCATTGTACATCACCATTATTAACCTATCTATGCATATATATACATTTTTAATTATATTAAAAATGGGGGGTGTTACATTCTCCCACCCTTAAAGAATTTTGTCCCCGAAATTCGATAAGAGTAAAATAGATAATCCCTCGCAACATCCATCCATCAAGTGTGCATCCAATTGTTGCAAACATTGTGCATATGTGCAAAGTGAGATACATCATAGTAAAGTATGTATGCCTAATTTGGATCCACCTATATGTATACAAATCTTAAAAACTCTTTCAAAACATGATGCTCACATCCTAAATATACTTGCAGTTCTATATGAATGCAATATTTTTGAAAAATCAAAAGGTTTTTCATCCACATTTTCCTACACTCTTATAGAGTAAGAGCATAGTTCATCCGATTTTCGTATCCAAAATCCTACCAACCATCATTAAATTCAAAATTTAGAAAAATCTAATTTTCCAAATTCGATTTCTTATGTTATGAAAAGGTGTAAAACGGAAAAATTCACATCCTCCGTTTTTCTTTTCTAATCGTACTTGGATTTTTATATGACTATTCTATGAAGATTTCCTATTTTCCGATCCAAGTACAATCACATAAGAAAATTTCTTCTCTTTTTCCAATTATCTTGGAAAAATTTAATATCTATTCATCTTTTTCTTAAGATTTCCATTTTCTATTCCCGTCTCGTTTTGCTTCTTGATTAATTCTGTTGTTTTCTTTTTAGTTAGGCTAGTTTCTTTCTTAGCTTATTTGACTTAATCAAATTACTTAAGTTTATTATTTTCAAATAAGCCTTTCCGTTTCAACTCAAACAACATACTACACAGCTACTAATATTGTAACACCCCGTATTTCTGTTAACACTAAAGTAACAAATTAAAGAATAACTAATCTCAGACGTGAGAATTTAGGGAAACGGTTTATGCCATTGTGTTCGTCTCAGAATTCTGGTTGAGATAGACTCCGAGTTTGCGTGAATTGGACTTAGTATGAAGAAGTTATGGCCATCGGAAGTTTCACAAAATTCAAAACAGATTTCAAAATTCAAAATTCAAAGTCAGATGGGCTAGACGGGAAATTTCCCGCCAGGGCCAGGTCGACCATAGGGTCGACCTGGGGGGCAACCTGCCCCCCCCCCTCCCGGGCAGATTTGTTTGGTGACCTGTTTATGACTGTATGCTGACTCATTAGAGTTTCTGGTCTGCTCTGATTGGCTGGGATTAATTTTGGGTTGATCAGACGACCTAAGCTAATCCTAAACTCTATAAAAAGACATCTAGACTCAAACCCTAAAATCAAATTAAAATTAGAATCATGGCCTCCATGCCGTCACCTAGCAACCTAGAATAGCCGCCACCAATTGGAGAGGAAGAAAGCTAATCAAATTCAAATCAATTCAACTCTAACAACGAATCTACTTCAAAGGAAAGCTAATTCAACTTCAGAACTCAGATTTCAGAACTCAAGACCTTCTTTGGGTTGTGAGTTCGATTTCTTTAATAAAATAATTAAACAATTTAATTGGATTAAGCTATAATGCGGATTATATGGTTATGTTGTGAATTATTGACCGCATGTTATCATCTATGTTGTAAAATTGTGATGTTATCATTTATTTTGTAAATTATATGATGTTATCATCTATGTTGTAAAGTTGTGATGTTATCATCCATGTTGTAATTCTATGATTATGTATTCATAATGATGTTTCATATGCTAGTTTGGTTATGTTGATTCATATGATAAATCACATGTATGTATGCAAGTTAGGATGTTAATTGAGGCATAGATCATATGCAAGTTAGTGAAAATTTTATGCATAACCTTACATGTTTCAGGACATATATTTTAGATCTAAAGTTAGGCTATGACATGTGTGAGTTATATGCTAAATTTTACATGCTAGTTTATATGTTTAGATGTAAGTTTACACCATCGTTATGTTGCATAAATCACATATGCAAGTTTATATAAATATATGTGTTTGGAGTATGAATCATGTTATGTAATTTTGTGGTTATTGTCTGTGCAAGTTTACCCCTTTAGATGTAGATCTATGACATACATGATTTATGCAAGTTTATGACTATTGCCTGAACAAGTTCACACCTTTAGATTTGGATCTATGACATATGTAGTTTTATGCAAGTTTATGACTTTTTCCTATGCAAGTTTTAGATGTAGAACCTCATTCACACATGCAAGTTCACCCCTTATGTTTAGATCTAGTTTTATGTGTATGTATGTTGTGATGTTTTCTCTTTATTCCATGAGTTAGACTATTCGAGTCTAACGTATATTTTACGTTAAATGAACGAACGTACAACGTGGGGCAATGGGATAATATTAAAAGATTTAACACTGATAATTGGCATAAATGCCTTAAATGGCATAAAATAAATTTATGATGTTAATTGGTATGATTTTACATACCATAAATAGATGGACATAATTGAGTCAATTATGGCCATAGTTAAATTTGGAATCGATTGATAATTTGAATAGGGAAATTAATTCAAATTGGGGGAATAATTAATTTTGTGTAATTAATCGTCTAAGACACGAGGTTAGGCTCTTTTATGGTGTAAGACTGCCCGGACTCGCCCGGCAAATCCAACTGCCACAAATGCCAGTCTAATGTGGGAGGTCTTAGGCATAAATTAAATGCATAACAGTTGTAAAGACACGAGGTTAGGCTCGTTTGTGGTGTAAGACTGCCCGGACCCGCCCGGCAAATCCAACTGCCACAAATGCCAGTCTAATGTGACAGGTCTTTACAAGGTTACGGTGTTAATGAATTAAGAAACACTTAAACAGATAAATTTGTGGTGGGGCATAGGGGTTAAGTGGTTGCCTTGGGTGACATGTGGAATCTAGTGGGTGCCTTGGGTGGCATTTGAAATACGATTAGAATCACTTAACCAAAAGTGAAACATGTAAGTGAACATGAATATGAAGAGGGTTAAGTGGGATGTACTAGAGGGGACCAAGCTTAGGTGGATAGCTTGTGTCAAGTAATGAGGGCCCGTTTCAACCAGTAACCCATAAGTATCTCTGTGGGCTCGAACCAAGTCGAGGACGGGACACGCGTATTGGGCTTGACTGTAAGAGGCCTAAACGGGTTAGCGGTGGCAACGCAAGTCCAACGGGTTCATGTGCGCGTGTGGGTCCGGGCTGGTAGGTAAGACGTTGTTGCATCGTGTAGGTATAAACCGTGCATTATTGGTGGTATCGGGTTACCACTTTGGGGAGTGATACACCCCACTGTGGGGCCAACACGGGTATCTACGAGTTAGGGAGCCGATCGCATGGGGGTAGCGTGTACACCTAGTGAAGATAAGGGCAGGCGGCACCTATGAAGGCAACTAGGGGTGCACGAAACTACCATTATCATATTTAAGTTCTGTAGGCGGGATCAACCTTAGGGTGACTAGTGGTGGTGCAGTATAGTAATTATCTTATAGTGGTTTAGGTGCGCCTTTAACGTTATCTTTGTTCATCTTATTTCCTTGTTTACTCTGTCATACCCAATTGTTCACAGTCATTTCCTTATTTTCCAACTTATGCCTTAACCTAGTTATTTTGGTAATTATATTGTTAAAGTTATCACACTCGCCAGACTTTATGTCTGACCCCCTTTGTTTCCACCTCTTTTCTTCCCCCCCCCCCAAGGTGCTCAGGTTGGAACTAGCACTAGTGGAGCTTGATTTTGGACAACTGTATCTCTTGCTTTTAGAAGTTGCTTGGATCGCTGAAGTAAAGTTCAGCCTCTCTTATTTATGGCTATTTTGTACGGGGGTTATGTTTATCAATTTATGTACTTTGATTTAGTCAAGATGGATATTATGTACTTTGACTCTGGTTTTTGATGATGTAATCAAACTTATGTGTTTACCGCTGCAATGAATAAAATTTTAAAGTTTTAAGTACTGTTTATATCTATCTTGTTGTTAAGTTTCTGTTCTATACACACTTAAAATGCTCCATGGAGGTTAATGCATTCCCTTTGTGAGCGACATTGATGGACGTGGGGCGTTACAAGTGGTATCAGAGCTGAAGGTTACTAGAACAGATATGAATTTTGAAAAACTGTTTTTCAAAAACACTTTTATTAAGAAGTACTTTCAAAAGTATGTTTTAAGGAAAGTATTTTCAATAGAAAAGCTTATTTTAGAAAGCATAACCCCAAGAGCCATATATCTTTCCTTCGGTTCTTTTGTATTGAATCTTTCCTTTTTCGTTTCAGCATGTCTGAAATTCCTGAGATACCCGAGGGAATACCGATACCAGGATGGTTTAGGAGGTATTTGTTGACTAGGGTCGCCACCGCAGGTCCAGCAAATCCTCCCCCTCCTAGTCATGTCGATACTTTTGCTAAGATATGTAAGGACTTTCGGGCAATGGGTGGAAAACCTTTTCACGGGACAGAGACATTTGTTGAAGCTCGAAACTGGCTAAAGGAGGTGGAAGAATTGTTTGGGATCTTTGAAGTGGAAGATGGAAGAAAGGTCCAGTTAGCTGCCTGACTAATGAAGGATGAGGCCTCGTTTTGGTGGGAGGTCACTAATGGGGAACGTCCAGTTGATACATGGCCAGATTTTAGGCGGAGGGTTGAGGCGAAGTTTCTCTCACGGGCTGAAGAGAATCTATACATGGAAAGGTTTCTAGCATTGAAGCATAGGAATCTATCAGTGAAAGAATACGCCAACAAATTCAATCAGTTGGCGAGATTTGGCTTGGACTTGGTGAATACACCAGAAAAGAAGACCCTGAGATTTGTTAAGGGTTTGAACGAGCCGCTTCATGGGTTAGCTATGACCCACATCCCCATGGGGACTACCTTTGAGAGACTAGTTGACATGGCGCTTATGGATGAAGAGGAGAAGGGCGCCAATGCTAATAAGGCACCTGAGAAGAAAGGGTATCAAAAGAAACCACAACAGCAACAACATAACAAGAAAGGTGGTAAAGGCAATAACAGTATGGGAAAGAAGAGATGCTTTAACTGTGGGACACCAGGCCATCTAAGCAATGATTGTAGGAAGAAAAAGAAGACTGGCTGTTTCCATTGTGGCGAAGCGGGACATCTGATTAAGGACTGCCCAAGGAAAGGGCAGAGGGCAGGGTCTACCTCGGGAGGATAGGTGCAGGCTCTTACGGCACCAGGGCAGGAAGGGGGCAAGTTCAGGCTCTCGTGGTCCCACCGCTACAAGAACGAGGTAGAGCAATTTCCGTTGAAAGCTTATTTTTTCTGTTTGATCATCATATCCGTACTTTATTCGATTCTGGCGCATCACATTTGTTTATCTCTACATCATTAGTTGAAACACTGCACCTAGATACTAGTCTAGTTACAGATCCCTTAGTAGTCTCAAATCCTATTGGTGGTTCGGCTCATCTTTCTATGATTTGTCGGGATTTGAGAGTGTTTATCTTGGGCGTTGGGTTTGAATGCAACGCCTTTGTTCTTGGCTTCATGGGCTACGGCTTGATTCTAGATATGGATTGGCTAACTAGATACGGGGCCATCCTAGATTGTGAAAGAAGGGTAGTTAGATTGTTAACTCGTTGTGGAAAGACCCTTGATATTTCTTGTGACCCTAGAGGTCCAGTAATGCTTAGCTACCTAGAATCCCTTGACGCATCCGATGATGATTTACATTCTGTTCGTATAGTCCGTGAATATGTTGATGTCTTCGATGAGGTAAGGGGTTTACCCCTAAATCATGAGATGGACTTTCAAATATATCTAGTAGATAATGCAAAGCCAGTTGCATTGCCAGTGCGCCACATGGCTCCAAGAGAGAGAAGAGAACTCAGTAAGCAAGTGAAAGAATTGCTTGAGAAGGGGTTTATCAGACGTAGTATATCGGAGTTGGGTGCTCCAGTAGTATTTGCCACGAAGGCAGATGGGTCCCTTAGACTTTGTGTGGACTATAGAGAACTTAATAAGCTTACTAAGAAGAATAGGCACCCACTGCCGAGGATTAACGATTTCTTCGATCAATTAGTTGGCGCCTCGATGTTTTCGCAGTTGGACTTAGCCACTGGTTTCCATCAGTTGAGAGTGGCTGAGGATAGCATAGACAAGACTGCCTTTAGGACTCCAGATGGCTTCTTTGAGTGGCTTCTGATGCCCTTCGGTTTGATAAACGCCCCCGCATACTTTGTTGACTTGATGAGTAGGGTGTTTAGGGAGTACCTTAATAAATTTGTGGTAGTCTTTGTGGACGACATCTTGATCTTTTCTAAAAGCGAGGAAGAGCATGCCCTACATCTTAGGGAAGTATTGGACACCCTTCGAGCGCATAGCCTTAAAGCTAAATTTTCTAAATGTCACTTTTGGAGGAAGGAAGTGCGATTCTTAGGGCACTTGGTTTCCAAAGAAGGGATAGCTGTGGATCCCGCGAAGGTAGTGTCCATCCAAGATTGGAAGGTCCCTAAAAATGCTACTGAGGTGAGGAGTTTCTTAGGGTTGGCTGGCTAATATAGGAAGTTTATCAAAGACTTCGCAAAAATATCAGCCCCATTAACACGTTTGATGAAGAAGAACTTAGTTTTCACATGGGACGTAGATTGTGATGATGCATTCCAACGTTTAAAGAGAGCTTTGACCACAGCCCCAGTCTTAGTGTTGCCAGATGGGAGTAAGCCATTTACTGTTTATACCGATGCTTATGGAACATGACTAGGCACAGTCTTAATGCAAGAGGGAAGGGTAATAGCCTATGGAGGAAGGCAGTTGAGAGTGCATGAGAGAAATTACCATACGCATGACCTAGAGTTGGCCGCTATTGTTTTTGCGCTTAAGTCTTGGCGCCATTATCTTCTTGGCGAAAAATTCGAATTGTTCACTGACCACAAATCGCTAAAATACTTGTTCTCTAAGAAGGACTTGAACTTAAGGCAGCAAAGGTGGATTGAATTCTTAGCATCCTACGACTTCGAGATAGCATATACCCCTGGCAAGGGTAACGTGGTGGCAGTCGCCTTAAGTAGAAAAAGGTTGTCTTTGAGTCCGTTGTTTGTTGAGTGGCGAAGCTTAGAGTTCATCTCTACGTTTGACTTTAGACCTTCCATTGACTTTGTACCCGGTTTGCTAGCATCCCTAGAGGTCAGACCTACGATTTTGGGACGGATCGGTGAGGCACAGCAAGATAACCCACAGTTGGTTGAGTTAGTAGAGAAGCTCAAAAGTGGGGAGTCATCGATCCATCTCAGTAGGTATACCCTAGATGATAAGGACTGGTTACGTAGGGACGGTAGACTTTGTGTACCATGGGACGAGAATTTGAGGAAGACCATTCTTGATGATGCACATCGTTCGAAGATGGCCATCCATCCCGGTGGGGACAAGCTGTACATGGACATGAGACGAGTTTACTTTTGGGCCGGTATGAAGAGGGATGTAGCCGAGTTTGTCGCAAGATGCTTGGTGTGCCAACAAGTAAAAGCAGTGCAAAAGAAGCCCGGTGGGTTGCTTCACCCATTGGAGGTCCCACAATGGAAGTGGGAAAGTGTCTCGATGGACTTTATTGATGGGTTACCGAGATCGAGAAAGGGTAATACGGGGATTTGGGTCGTGGTAGACAGACTTACTAAGAGCGCCCATTTCATTCCCGTGAAGAGTAAGAGGACTGATCCATGGTTAGCCTCCGTATACATTCAAGAGATAGTTCGTTTGCACGGTGTTCCTTCTAGCATAGTGAGCGACCGCAATCCTATTTTTACTAGCGAGTTTTGGAAGAGCTTGCAAGAGGTGGTAGGGACTCAGTTAAGTTTGAGCACCGCATATCATCCTCAGATGGACGGCCAGGCCGAGAGAGTGAACCGTATTCTAGAGGACCTATTGAGGTTGTGTGTCATAGACTTTGGAGGTACATGGGAGGAACATCTTCCGTTGGTGGAGTTCGCATATAATAATAGCTTTCAGTCTAGTATTGGCATGGCACCGTTCGAGGCTCTTTATGGACGGTCGTGTCGTTCGCCTACATGTTGGTGGGAATCTACAGATAAGATCTTGCTTGGGCCCGATATGATTAGAGAGACTTCGGAAAAGATCGATTTGATTTGAAGGAGGATGAAGACGGCGTAAGACAGGCAGAAATCTTATGCGGACAAGAGGAGGACAGATCTTGAGTTTGATATTGGGGACTTGGTCTTTATCAAGGTGTCTCCATTACGGAATGTCTTTCGCTTTGTGTCCGTTGGGAAGTTAGCACCAAGGTTTGTAGGGTTGTTTCCTATTAAGGAGAGGATTGGACAGATGGCGTATAGAGTGGAGTTGCCCGAGAGACTTAGTGGTGTACACAATGTATTCCATGTATCACATTTGAGGAAGTGCTTGCATGAGACAGCGGAAGTGGTAGAGCCGAGCTTGCTTAGAGAGGTGGAGATAGAGCGTGATGCGACGATTCGACGAGCTCGTACATGCATTCTTGGGTCGGAGATTAAGAAGTTGAGGAATCGAGAGGTCAGACTAATCAAAGTGCAATGGGGAGATGATGAGAGAAACGCTACTTGGGAGACAGAAGAGAAGATGCGTTCATTATACCCTTTTCTTTTCGAGGGTATGTCTTTTAATTTCTCATTTATCGCTTAGCTTGTACTTGTTTTATCTTTAGTACGTCTTCTCGCTAGTATCTTTGACCTTTAGATAGGGTAATCCTATGGTTGAAACATGTGTTTGAGACATGTTATGTACGATGGATGCATGTTGATGCAAGTGTTTGCTAGTGGTTTCTCGTGGATGCATATACACACACTTTAGGCACTAGATCGGCTCAGTCACTTCATAATACATATTGCATATAAATGTATGTGCATATTTAAGTTAATGGTTGTATAATGGTTGTGTTATCATATGGATGTTGCATTTTTGTGAATGGTTGTGCACACATGAAGAAATAATATGTATCGATAGGATTCTTTCGCATACATAATGGACGCATGGCACTGTCATGGTTTGCATTAAGGAGGTCAACTGAATCAGTAGACCGCCTGATTTTGCATTAGATAAAGGAACATATACACACACTTCTTGCATATGTTTATACAGCATTAGGAATATTATAAGGACAATGGGTGCCTGTGTTTGATGGTTGAGTAGATGGTTGTTTAGATGTTAGGATATGCATTCTCCTTAACTTGGAGATTTCGGGGGCGAAATCCTTTAAGGAGGGGAGAATGTAACACCCCGTATTTCTGTTAACACTAAAGTAACAAATTAAAGAATAACTAATCTCAGATGTGAGAATTAAGGGAAACGGGTTGTGCCATTGTGTCCGTCTCAGAATTCTAGTTGAGATAGAGTCCGACTTTGCGTGAATTGAACTTCGTATGAAGAAGTAGTGGCCATCGGAAATTTCAGAAAATTCAAAACAGATTTCAAAAAATTCAAATTTCAGAGTCAGATGGGCTAGGCGGGAAATTTCCCGCCAGGGCCAGGTCGACCATAGGGTCGACCTACCCTGACCAGGTCGACCTGCCCCCCCCCCCCCCCCCCCCGGACAGATTTGTTTGGTGACCTGTTTATGACTGTATGCTGACTCATTAGGGTTTCAGATCTACTGGGATTAATTCTGGGTTGATCGGAAGGCCTAAACTAATCTTAAACTCTATAAAAAGACATGTAGACTCAAACCCTAAAATCAAATTAAAATTAGACTCATGGCCTCCATGCCGTCACCTAGCAACCTAGAATAACCGCCACCAATTGGAGAGGAAGAAAGCTAATCAAATTAAAATAAATTCAACTCTAACAACGAATCTACTTCAAAGGAAAGCTAATTCAACTTCAGAACTCAGATTTCAGAACTCAAGACCTTCTTTGAGTTGTGAGTTCGATTTCTTTAATAAAATAATTAAACAATTTAATTGGATTAAGGTTTGATGCGGATTATATGGTTATGTTGCGAATTATTGACCGCATGTTATCATCTATGTTGTAAAATTGTGATGTTATCATTTATTTTGTAAATTCTATGATGTTATCATCTATGTTGTAAAGTTGTGATGTTATCATCCATGTTGTAATTATATGATTATGTATTCATAGTGATGTTTCATATGCTAGTTTGGTTATGTTGATTCATATGATAAATCACATGTATGTATGCAAGTTAGGATGTTAATTGAGGCATAGATCATATGCAAGTTAGTGAAAATTTTATGCATAACCTTACATGTTTCATGACATCTATTTTAGATCTAAAGTTAGGTTATGACATGTGTGAGTTATATGCTAAATTTTACATGCTAGTTTATATGTTTAGATGTAAGTTTACACCATCGTTATGTTGCATAAATAACATATGCAAGTTTATATAAATATATGTGTTTGGAGTATGAATCATGTTATGTAAGTTTGTGGTTATTGCCTATGCAAGTTTACACCTTTAGATGTAGATCTATGACATACATGATTTATGCAAGTTTATGACTATTGCCTAAACAAGTTCACACCTTTAGATTTGGATCTATGACATATGTAGTTTTATGCAAGTTTGTGACTTTGTCCTATGCAAGTTTTAGATGTAGAACCTCATTCACACATGCATGTTCACCCCTTATGTTTAGATCTAGTTTTATCTGTATGTATGTTGTGATGTTTTGTCTTTATTCCATGAGATAGACTATTCGAGTCTAACGTATATTTTACGTTAAACGAATGAACGTACAACATGGGGCCATGGGATAATATTAAAAGATTTAATATTGAGAATTGTCATAAATGCCTTAAATGGCATAAAATAAATTTGTGATGTTAATTGGTATGATTTTACATACCATAAATAGATGGACATAATTGAGTCAATTATGGCCATAGTTAAATTTGGAATTGATTGATAATTTGAATAGGGAAATTAATCCAAATTGGGGGAATAATTAACTTTGTGTAATTGATCGTCTAAGACATGAGGTTAGGCTCTTTTATGGTGTAAGACTGCCCGGACCCGCCCGGCAAATCCAGTTGCCACAAATGCCATTCTAATGTGGGAGGCCTTAGGCATAAATTAAATGTGTAACAGTTGTAAAGACACGAGGTTAGGCTCGTTTGTGGTGTAAGACTACCCGGACCTACCCGACAAATCCAGCTGCCACAAATGCCAGTCTAATGTGAGAGGTCTTTACAAAGTTACGATGTTAATGAATTAAGAATCACTAATCCAGATAAATATGTGGTGGGACATAGGGGTTAAGTGGTTGCCTTGGGTGACATGTGGAATCTAGTGGGTGCCTTGGGTGGCATTTGAAATACGATTAGAATCACTTAACCAAAAGTGAAACATGTAAGTGAACATGAATATGAAGAGGGTTAAGTGGGATGTACTAGAGGGGACCAAGCTTAGGTGGATAGCTTGTGTCAAGTAATGAGGGCCCGTTTCAACCAGTAACCCATAAGTATCTCTGTGGGCTCGAACCAAGTCGAGGACGGGACACGCGTATTGGGCTTGACTGTAAGAGGCCTAAACGGGTTAGCGGTGGCAACGCAAGTCCAACGGGTTCATGTGCGCGTGTGGGCCCGGGCTGGTAGGTAAGACGTTGTTGCATCGTGTAGGTATAAACCGTGCATTATTGGTGGTATCGGGTTACCACTTTGGGGAGTGATACACCCCACTGTGGGGCCAACACGGGTATCTACGAGTTAGGGAGCCGATCGCATGGGGGTAGCGTGTACACCTAGTGAAGATAAGGGCAGGCGGCACCTATGAAGGCAACTAGGGGTGCACGAAACTACCATTATCATATTTAAGTTCTGTAGGCGGGATCAACCTTAGGGTGACTAGTGGTGGTGCAGTATAGTAATTATCTTATAGTGGTTTAGGTGCGCCTTTAACGTTATCTTTGTTCATCTTATTTCCTTGTTTACTCTGTCATACCCAATTGTTCACAGTCATTTCCTTATTTTACAACTTATGCCTTAGCCTAGTTATTTTGGTAATTATATTGTTAAAGTTATCACACTCGCCAGACTTTATGTCCGACCCCCTTTGTTTCAACCTATTTTCTTCCTTCCCACCCCCTCCCCCAAGGTGCTCAGGTTGGAACTAGCACCAGTGGAGCTTGATTTTAAGTAGCTGTATCTCTTGCTTTTACAAGTTGCTTGGATCGCTGAAGTAAAGTTCAGCCTCTCTTATTTATGGCTATTTTGTACTGGGGTTATGTCTTTCAATTTATGTACTTTGATTTAGTCAAGATGGATATTATGTACTTTGACTCTGGTTTTTGATGATGTAATCAAACTTATGTGTTTACCGCTGCAATGAATAAAATTTTAAAGTTTTAAGTACTGTTTATATCTGTCTTGTTGTTAAGTTTCTGTTCTATACACACTTAAAATGCTCCATGGAAGTTAATGCATTCCCTTTGTGAGTGACATTGATGGACGTGGGGCGTTACAACTATGGGCCAAGAATCTTAGGACTTATGTCACGAGTCCACTCAACATGATCTATACACTTGCTTGCCCTTCACTACCTGGTAGTCACCACTAGTCCATGCTGGGTATTACTAGCCTATACTTCTCTTTCAAGCAACAATCCTTTTTCTTTTTCTCAAGCAACAAACCTAGGTTTCTCAATGCTTATGCATTCTATGGGGAATTTTCCATTAGTTTAATATCATCTAATCCATGACTGTAAATTGGCAAGAAAATAACTCACTAAGTATCAACCCCAAAGACCAAAATCAACATCAGATTGATACTCAGAGAATTTCTCATCTCAACCAATTCCCAGTTGGTTCTAATAGCTGTAACTTTATCTCGTTCTTTCTAGGCCTTAGTCCTTAGCTACTACATTTTTTAAACATGGTTTGGCCTTCTTTCTTTTTATTACATTCTTCTTTCAAAAAAACTAAATTGGTAAAACTTTTATTCTTTTCTCAAAAACTTGCTTTTGCCAAACCATAAAAACATGTTACAAAGTAAAATTGCAAATTTTTTTTTTCAAATCACAAACTGGAGTAGACAAGGATGACTAATGAGTTACACTGTTCCTATTTACAATGTTAACTTTGGTTGCTAAGGCGCAATTATCTACTCTATTCTTGCACTCTACCGCTTATTTTGTTTACCCAACAAAATTTCTTTTTAAATTAATCAAAATTTATTGTTAACCGAATAGAGATTTCAAAACTTCTTTTCATATATGAAAACTAGCGAGCTATTTATGCTCCATAATATGCACCTTTTCATGAGAGAATTCTTTTAAAACAAGAAATCATTGTTTTACCCAATATACATCACTTTACTTTAAAAACCATCATGCACTAAAAACATCAAAATACTTTTAAGATCAAAACTTGGAAAAATACCACAAACTTTTTTACAGATTCAAGTTCTTAAAAGCTTATCATTGGTTTAGACTCAAAGCGGGTCTTTAACTCGACTAGGCTTTCCTCGGCACTTATGCGAATTCAATTCTCTCGATTATATATATTCCTAATCCATTTTCCACATCTTAACCTTTTCCAATCTATAAGGTTTCACTTCCGAATCCACTACTCTGAAATAACATTTTAGTTTTAATTCTATGGGATACTTTCTTTCTCAAATACCAATTCATATTGTACACTTTCCAACCAAACCACATAAGGGTCTCAAAAATTTCTATGTTTATTACTTTAGTGTACAAACTAAATATCCCAACTCTTTCCCTACCTAGTGGGCTACTTTATGGATTTTGGTTTATATATATAATATATTTATATTTTAGAAAATACAAATACGTTCACTCAAAATCTCCCTAAGATCACTAAATCGAAGCTCTGATACCAGATGTAACAACCCAGATTTCGACGGACCGATTTTCTTTTCAAAAATCCAATCCACTGAAACCCGAGTTGGTTGCTCTGGTATCCTACAGAAAAAGATAGAGAAAAGAGATATGTCAGAGTTCGGTAAACACCTCACAGCGGAAGGAGTAAAATATAATATATTTAAAACATAGCTTTACCTTAATCACAATACTGCTAAATCGGTATTCCCAAAGCTATAAGTCTTTGTCTAACCTGCGAACGTTATGAGGAGGGGGTCAGAACATAAGTTCTGTGTGAATGAATTTAAACTACACTACTTGAATAATCCTACATATACCCTTCAATTACACTTTCTTATTTATTAGGTTATATGTATTATTAGCACTTAAAGCTTACACACATGTCACACCCATCTACCCCTAGTAGATTAACCTAATATAGTGTATATGTAGCTACCCCCAAACTGAGGTACACCCCGTGATACCCCACTCGCACGGTCTCCTCCGTATCGCCACAGTAATATGCGCAGTTCCTCATCCTATGCCATAGTAATGTACAACGCTACATCCGCATAGAACCATTATCGCTGTGCTACGTAAGCGTATTGACTGCTATCCTCGAACTATTCGATCGAGTTTGGTTCCATCACCGAATAATTCCCTCTAGTCTACGATACACCACCCAGAGAAGACATGGTTGTGCCTAGACTTTCCCACATACGTATCATCAATCGTACTCGATGTTTCTACTACACATAACCTCTACTTGTGCACCCAAGTTCCGTGGCAGGGCTACACCAGAAAACACGGAACTCAGTCGGGAGCTTTTCTATATCTGTACGGGCCCGCCTCTAAGAGTGTCCAATGTACAGATATCCCTCGGGTCTGGTTTTTCTATGGTGGCTATGGCCCCACCTCAGCCCCTCCCTCAACTAGTAAAGACCATACGAGCTAAGCGACCACCCCTAACAAGCAAACAATCTAAACATCCATGTGGGGTCTCCCCGCACCCGTCCCTTGATAGAAAAGGTTAACGATCTCCAGGGGTTAGCTCTTGTCTTTTCGCATTCCTTAGGCTGCTGGTGACATGTATCCGATGATCTTTCTATCGTTTGGTCTTGACCCTCCACCTCCGCCTGAGGCAATCGCCGAACCACCCTTAATGGCACCGCGTACAACATTCTGACTAACCCCTACTTGTGCAGTCAAGGCCCACCCACCTGGTAATTCTACGCAGACCCAACCTCTGTAATCCAAGCCCGAAGCTAAACTACTACGGAGGACTACCAGGAGCACCTTTAACGTCTCAAGAAGCCACGTGCTTCCCCTTCCAGTCCGTTGGAGCCGCCAAAATAGCGAACGTGCGCTCTCCTCGTGCCTTATGACACCATCATGATCTACCTCATTGGGTTATTCATCGTACAACGTACGCAATGCTTCAAGTGCCTTAGTTTTATATGTCATTAGACCCTAAGTCTAACCATTAATTTCACGCTTGTGCCACCTCTTCAACTTTCTCATTTAACTTGGTTATTCACATTAGCTTCCCTTTGTTTCCGTATTCACCAAGTTACCCTTGCTTATTAATTCAATTTATACTTAAGTCCATTAATAAGCCCACAACATGTTATTTTCCAATCTCATAAATTATTCCCTTTTTGGGTTACAACAACATGTTATACTTAATTCATAGTTAAGAATGCCTTATCCCACATACATACTGATTAGGAGAATAATCCTCTAAACACCAGCCCCGAAGACCGAAATCAACATCAGACTGGCACCCAGAGAATTACTCAACCCAACCAACATATATGATTCTAATTTTCTTCTTTTCCACTCATATAACTTATATCATTTTTAATTTCACATTTTTCCTTTCCAAACCACTTAATTTAAGTATATCTTTACATATAAGTTATCTCGTCTTCCTTATCGTTTCCTATAACTTATCTTGTCCCATAAGTTATAATTTCCACCTATTATCCTTTCTTGCCTTATTCAAGTTTATTCATAATAGGTTATTTATTATTCCCCATTTCTTGTCATTAATTTTAGATTTGACTTAACCCTTCCATTTACTTAACCCATTACTTAAACTTTACCGAATTAAATTAATTTATGACACCATCATGGGTCCCATTTGGTTAGGCATATCTAAATTTTGTTTCATATGTCACTCGTGTCCCACTTAACCCCCTTTATTATAGTTTCCATATCTTACACATGTCTTACTACGGTTAAGTCTACCTTAGTCATGTTTTACATCACATGTCTTAAAACGGTTAAGTCCACATTAGTCATGCTTTGCATGTCATTTATATCACCCACTTCATCCTCTAACCATACCCATGTCACCCACATGTCTTATTATGGTTAGTATTTTTTAATTTATTTATAATGCCGTAACGATGTATGACCTCTCACATTAGACGTCCGTTCGTGGCTGCTGGATTTGCCAGGCGGTTCCGGGCAGACTTATACCACAATGCGCCTAACCTCGTGTCATAAACCGTTACGCCTCTAGTTCTTGCCGTTGACCTCTCACACTAGACGTCCGCTTTTGGTTGCTGGATTTGCCAGGCAGTTCCGGGCAGTCTTACACCACAAATGCGTCTAACCTCGTGTCTTAGGCTTTCATTGACATTCGTCTTTCACCCAAACCCCAAATTCATGTAATGTGGTCCAAATTCAACTTAATCCTAATTGATATTTTTATGCCTATCTTCAAATTTGTCATTAACTATACCAATTTACATAATAGCTAGTCAAATTCCATATTAACCAAATTATCCATTTATAGCCAAATTCACCAATTCCAAACATGCCAATTTCCAATACTCAATTATACCCAATTTCATATAATCAATATTTTCCCAATATATATATATATATATATCCCAACATTCCCATGTTCGTACATATAATCTAATTCACCCTCTAGGCTTATTTTCCAAGTCACAAATAAATTTCACCAACCCGTATTATCCAGTTTTATGTTGTTAATATTAAATTATACCAATTCCATATCCAATGATAATTATGTCAAATTTACATAAATTCAACATTATAGATTATATTCCTCGACCGCATAAAATAGATTATGCCCAATATATGCGATAACAATTGTTATGCCACAAACCCCAAAATTACGGATTATATTCCAATATCCCCATATTCCAATCGTGCATATTGTATAATAAGATTTCGTCTAGGTTCGAGATAAACTAGATCCAAAAATAAAAAGGGGAAAGGATAAAAAGGGGAAAGGATAAAAAGGAGAGAACTCAAACGTAGGCATAAATAAAATAACAGATCTTATTAAATTAACATCATATTCATTATGGGGAATGGTAAACGATAGAAGCAACATTATACAACAAATATAGTTCAAATCCACTCATATTGACTGGATTAGAGAAATAAGCGATTTTTCGTTGATGTAGAACGCTGATTTAATCTTTTTATTTGATTATTGGTATAGAGCTTGAATCATTGATAGAGAATTTTGCTTCTTGATTTGATTAAACTCCAAAGTTACTGAAGAACTTGCAATTTAGTTTAAGGTTTTCGGGCGGCGACCATGTTTGGTTGAAGTTTGTCAGCATGGAGGCGTCAAAAGGAATTGTTTTTGAATTAGGTTAGGTCTAGGCACTATTTTATAGATGTAGGAGCGTTTTAGGGCCCTAGGATTGACCTAGAAACCATTTGGTCCGTACAACACGTCAAACCTCATCATAGGAACAAAAACTACCCGGATCTAGTGTAGGTCGACCCCCTGGTCAACCTGACCCCCAGTTCGACCTGCCCTATTCTGGGCGTGAAATTTCCCGCCCAGCTGCCTGGGTCGAATTTCGAACTGTTTTGAATATTCCGAAGGTCATAACTCTTTCATACAGAGTCCGATTTTCGAAAAGTTAGACTCTATTTCATGTAGAATTCCGAGACGAATGCAATGGTGATGTCCATTTTACTTAATTCCTGATATTTAAATTAAGAATCCTTATTTTATTATCTTCTCCGTTACGTAAACTTCCATTGAATTAATCTTTCCTTCCCTTTCATGTTAAGTAATTTTCATTGTACATCACCATTGTTAACCTATCTATACATATATATATATATATACATTTTTTATTATATTAAAAATGCGGGGTGTTACAACATATTAATCGACCTTTAGGAGTTTCTAGAACTTCCCTTGCCCCAGCACAATAATCATACTTAGCTCCATCGACAAACATCTTCCATCTGGTAATTGCTTCAATAGGTTCTTCCTTCTCCTACCCTCTAACTGTGAATTCTGTGACGAAATCAGCTAAAGCTATCCCGTTGATTGCTCTCTGAGGATGGTAAGTGATATCATATTGACTAAGTTCAATACTCCACTTTAACAATCCTCCCAAAGTTTCTGGGTAGAATAAGGCTTGCTTCAGAGGTTGATCTGTCAGGACTTTGATAGAGTGGGCTTGAAAGTATGGCCGGAGTTTCTTTGAGGCAATGAGTAGACTATACGCAAGCTCCTCTAATTTAGGCTAATTCAGTTCTTCCACGGTAAGTCGCTTGCTAATGTAATATACCGGCCATTGAACCTTGTCATCCTCTCGAACTAGAGCGGCGCTCAAGGCGTGAGATGATACCGCCAGGTATAGGAATAGGCTTTCTCCATCTTGGGCTTTGATAACATAGGTGGTGATTCCATGTGTTTAATTATCTCCTCGAAGGCTGCTTGGCATTCGGGAGTCAATTGGAAATCTTTCTTTCCCTTCTTTAACGCATCAAATAGTGGAATACACCTGTCTATCGCCTTTGAAATGAATCGACTCAAAGTAGCTACCTTGTTGTTAAGGCTTCGAAGTTATTTCTTCGATTTAGGAGCACACATCTCTCACAAAGCTGAGATCTGAGTGTGATTTGCTTCGATTGCCCCGGGCAATGACCATAAATCCAAGAAATTTTCCAGATGCGACTCCAAACGAGCAATTGAGTGGGTTTAATTTCATCCCATAATTCCTGAGAACGTGGAACATTTCAGTGAGATTCTCCAAATGATCTTTCGCCTTTTCTGACTTGACTAGCATGTCGTCAACATACAACTCCATTGTTTTACCAATTTGTGCTTTAAACATTGCATTTACAAGATGCTAGTAAGTCGCTCTTGCATTTTTCAATCCAAATGAGGTGACCTTGTAACAGTATAAGCCCAGATCTGTTATAAAGCTCATGTTTTCCTGGTCTGGCTTGTGCATCATTATTTGGTTATATGCCGAATAAGCGTCCATGAAAGATAAAATATCATGTCCCACGGTTGCGTGAACAAGCTGGTCAATTTTGGGCAGTGGAAAACTGTCCTTCGGGCATGCTTTATTGAGATTGGAATAATCGATGCACACTCGCCATTTACCATTGGATTTTTGGACGAGTACCGGATTAGAGAACCAATTTGGATACATGGATTCCCGTATGAATTCATTCTCGAGTAATCTCTCCACTTCTTCTTTGAGTGCTCTAGATTTTTCGGGTCCTTGAGTTCATCTTTTTTGTTTTACTGGAGTCATATTTGGGTCAATATTCAATTTGTGTACTATTACATCAGTTGGAATTCCATATGTATAAAAATGAATCCAAGTAAAAACATCCAAATTTGCTCTTAAAAATATAGAAAAATCTTTTTGCAGCTTGAGACTTGTAATAACCAGGAAATCTGGGCCAATGAAAAATTTTTATTTTGGCAATTTTAGCGAATTTTGGATATTTAAAATGAATTATTTTAAATAATAACGACGAGAAATTTATTTTGAATTGAATTCGAACGTATATATTTTAATAGATCGTCGTTAGAAAATAAATTTTATTTATAATTATACAAGGAATTGAAAATGGCGCGGTAGTTCGATAATTCGATTTCAAAATTCAAATGAACGTACCGGGTGCAAAATAAACCGGATTTTAGTGAAACCAAAAATATTAGAATCTATTTGAGAATATCTTTCCAACGAATCCGAAAAATCAAGATTTCATAGCGGGAATCAAAAGATATGTCCAGTTGAAAATTCAGAATAGTCGCTATGGAATTCTGGCCCTTAAAAATGGGAATTTTACAAACGACCTCGGATTTCGACGTAACCACTTTTGTTGGATCCGTGATGTCAAGTTATTGCTAGATTCCAATTTTCATAATTTTACGAATCAATATGTGAGCATGGCAAAGGAAAACACGTTTGATCAGTTTCAGTTGATTTTAATCGATTGGAAAATGGCCATTTTTCCAACGGTCTCAGAATTCGACGAAATTAGTTTTGTTAGGACCGTATCGTCAATACGAAGCTAGAAATAATTTTTCTGGAATTTTTAGAGGTCATATGTGGGCCCGGTAATTTGAAACGTACGTTTAAATTGAATATATAAAGATTTATATTTTAAATACAACGGAAACTGATCGTAACGGTCAAGTTGGTCGGCGATACATATCCCATTATGTTTGAAATGGGGTAATTAGCTATGGACGACAGGCGGTGGGTCTTGTTTCGAGGTCGAAAAATAATAATTGCTTTTTAGAAAATTTAATAATAAAATATATATTTATTTATATAATAGCCCCCACCCTTCTTCTTTCTCTCTCCCCGTTCGTTTACTTTCGAAAGAAAAAAAAAGAAAAAAAAAAGAAAAATCGATCTCACCCCCGTCGATCACGCTGCCGCCCTCCACCCAGTCGCCGCGCCGCCTCCACCTTCTCCTTCTTCCCCCTCCCCCTGCCGCTACCTCCCTCTCTCCTCCGCAGGGACAACGAGACCCAAACCGCACCCCCTCATGCCCTAATCGCCAACACCACCCAAATCCGTCATACCCGAACCCCCCCTTCACCTGACCACCGCCGACGCTCAGGCGAGCCCCCCTTCGAACGGCCACCATCTTCGACGCCAAATCGAGCAGACCCCCCTCTCTCCAATGAGGCTGTAAGTTTTTACTTTTATTTATTTCTTTTATTTTTATTTGTTTAATGATTTTGAGTTTATATTTCTATAAATTATAGTATAAAATCAGTTTTATATATAAAAAGCATTAATTTTAAAAATAAGTTTGTATATGAATAACATTGGAAAGACTAGATTTTTATCATTAAAAAGATTCAAATTTTAATCGAGAAAAGATGGGATTTTTATTGATGAAAGCTATTATTTTTAGTAAGTGAAAGATTAGATCTTTGGTTAGGAGAAAAGATTTGATTTTTATATTCGATAAAGCTATAATATTTATGAAGTAATAGCGAATATAAAAATATGATTTTTATATAGTATAGATGATAAAATTTTGATTTTTATAAATATAGAAAAGCGATAAAAATATGATTTTATATATATAGTATAGTGATAAAAATTTGATTTTTATACATATAGAATAGCAATAAAAATTCGATCTTTATATATGAAATAGAAATATAAAAATATAATTTTTATATAGAAAGAAGCGTTGTAAAAATATATGAAGTAGAAATAAAAATACGATTTCTATCTATTAGAAAAGAAGTGATAAAAATATAATTTTTATTATAAACAGCGTGAAAAGAGCTACATTGGAATTGCAAACAAATCCAGATGTTCAGCAGTTCAAAAGCAAAGCACGGCGGAGTGGAACCCTCTGTGAGAACTTCTCACCTTTAATTTAATTTTTTTAGTTAAAATATATACTAGGATGAAGACGGTGTTTAGTAGCACCCGACACCCGTCGTCCACAGACCATGGACGGCTTGTATGCTTGTTTGTTTGATTTTGATGTGTAGTTGATTGTGTGATGTGATGTGAAATGAAATAAAATATTTTATAATGGAAAATATTATATAGTTAAAAATAGAATTTTTAACGTGTATATGAAATGAAATAAATTAATATAAACAAATCGGAGATTTGTTTATATACACTGATTTGATTGATATTGGTTGGGATGATAAATTTTACACATCGCCCAACTGCACAAATAAAATCTGTATTTGATTGTTTAAACCCCACACGGGTATTGGGATGATATATGACATACACTTATCCCAATAATTAGTCGTATGTCGATCGATTGATTGACAGACTGTTATAAGTGTTAAATATTTATATTTGATGCTTATACAGTGTAGAAGGCACTTTGGATGATGGTTGATTATTCGTCATTGTTGGTATATACATGCGTTGTATGGAAATCCATACAAATAAAATCTATGGTAATTGATTGGGCCTCATTCCAGTTTTGAAATAGAAATATTTGAAATAGAAATATTTGAAATAGAAATATTTGAAATAGGAATATTTGAAAGAAAGAAATATTTGAAATAGAATATTCGAAAATAGAAATATATGAAGCTGTGTTGATTAGATTGACGCCATTTTGACGTGAACGATATTTATATCAATTTTATTCATTTTATAATGAATATCGAAAGTGATTTCAAAATCTGATATTTTGAAAAGAATTAAATTCGAATTGGAATTGAATAGAAATGAATTCGAATAGAAATGAATTCGAATTGAAATTGAATGGAATTGAAGACGAACTAAAATTGAATTAAAAATCGATTTGAATTGAAATGAATTTAAATCGAATTTATAAGGAAAAATTCAATTTTGATTTGAATTTGAAAAGAAGTCGAAATCGTTTTGAAAACGAATTTAAAACGATTTATATAATACATTTTAAAAGGAAATCGATGAAGTATATATTGGTTCTGATGTTTTAAAAGGAACTCTGATGTTTTAAATGACACTGGTTCTTTAACCCAGTTAAAGACAGGATGTGTTTTTCCCAAGATGAATAATCATTGATAGTGATTATTGGGAAGATTAAAACTAGGTGAAGTTTTAATGAATCTTTAATTAGATTGAAATAATCGAGAATGGAGTATCACCGGTTTTACTCCAGGCGATAGTTAAATCTTTAATTAGATTTGAACGTGAAATGGTAATTGAATTTACCGATAACACTGTGGTGTTAGATATGAAGTATGACCAGTTTTACTTCATGGGATGAATAGGTGGGGACTGGGAAATAAAATAAATGATTACTCTGGTGTGGTTCGCTAATCCCGACTAGTTTGAATAGATATTCAAAGAAGATTAAAGAATAAATTTAAAGAATTTGTCTTTGATAAAATTAATGGGAACCTTTCCCATAGTATAAGAATATTTGAATAAAAGAATATTCTGAATTAGAATGAGGCGTGTGTTGTGTTTGTGTAACACGTGTTTATTATGTATATACGCGAGTTGTTCAGAAAGACCGGGTTTATCCCATTCTGAATAACTGATTCGAAGTGGTGTCGAAGATGAAGACGGTGGTTGAATACCGGAGGTCTTCACGTCGTTTGGATAATTACTGATGATCTTGATTGGGTCGTACACCCAAGAGGAGGGAATCAGTTGGTGATCGTCCAGACGTACTTGGAGATCGATGGATATGCGGGGTACTAGGTGCCTCCGGTTTCGTTCAGACCCAGAACGAACTTGTAAATAGACTGTGTGTCTGACATTGGATTTTAGTCTGTGTGATTGATTTCTATTAAATATATATCTGTCTGGCGGCAGAGAATTTATTCTCTTTCTTAACGCCCTTCTCTGAGACGTACAAGCTCAGGGGTTATATATCGATGGATATCAAACGCATGGAGTGAATTGCATGTGTGGCATGCCTAAGTGGCAAATGATCAAGGCTTCTGTTGAAAAGCAATGTCTTGTGGTGGATGATCAAAGCACAGCCTGTGTGGCATAGCTTTGTGTAACGTGAAGTCGCGAGCCTCACACCCTGGTTGTGAACTAAAAACGGGAGAGGACATCAGGGGGGACATGCGTTTCTTTCTAGCTAGAAGTGGCGTCAATGGTTTTACACGCCCTGACGAGTTTGACTTATGTGGTTGTTGCTGTTGCGAGGCGCCTCGGATTTATCGGTGACTATGTGAAGCCGATGGAGTCATTCGTTGGCTCATTTACGCCCCATAGGGTTGGGAAGCGCAGTGTTCAGGGATTTTAATCCACATCGGTGGACCGGCCCTGACGATCCAAGGGCCCACCTGAGTCTGGGTCCTGAGACATGGTAGGCTAGATTGTCTCGAATCGGTAGAGGACGATCCCTGGCCTCGGTTCGTAGATGGAAACCCAATTTCCAAATACGTGACTTTGCGATTTTGATTGTATAACCTATATATGGCGACATAGTGGTATGGGGCATTCATGCCGCCTATGATTGATACTTATGATTTGAAATTGATTTCTTCACGTATAGAAATAATAAAAGATTTGTTTTAACGTATCAAGCATTCTTTGGCTATTATAAGATAAAACCCTATCCTCTGGTTTGTGTTGCATTGTGTGATGGGACCTGGGTCTTATAATAGTTTCATTTTTCTTTATTTAGCATCGCGCTGTTGTTTTATGCACTGGTGTTCTTGGGAGGAAACCCGTTCCGTATTATACGGCGTGGTCCCTTGATTTACCGAACTTTAAAATAAAGATTAATAACTGTTTTAGTTCTCACACCAGTCCCATGACTGACCTGGAGTTTATTGTTTTAACCTAAACTCTAGGTGCCCTTATTTTGACACGGGCAGCTAGTAGTTTTGGGTTTTGCAGATTTATATTGACAGGAACCTGGTTTACAGCTGGAACGATATCCGGAAAGCTTTGTATCCGTGTATCTTCTTCAGTTGTATTTTGTATTATTTTCCGCTACTATGTAAAGAATTGTAACCTCTGATATTTTTTCTGTTGTGTAATATTTATTTATACTCTGTGTATTCTTGTAATCTGGTGGAATTGTTGTTATATACAATGAAATATTCTTCCATCTGCGTTCTATTTTGTCGTGTTCTCAAAACAATCAGGCGTTTCGAACGGTCTTGATCGATTTAGGGACTGATTCGGATCGAGCGAAATTCCCGATCGTTACATCGTGGTATCAGAGCTTTGGTTTACAAAGCTCAGAGAATAAGACACATTAGAACCATACGAAAGAATTCATCAGAAAATGGATTAGTAATATCCAATGAGAATGACTTGTTAGAGATGGGATCAGTAGTATCCTACAACGGGTGTGAAGAGTATATTTTTAAATTGAAAAAAAGTTTTGTTTTGAAAATTTAAATCAATTATTCGTATCTGATTATTTATTTATATTGAATTTGGACAGTCCAGTATATAAAGATTTTGCATATACGTCTGATCCACGTGTATTTGAAGTTTTAATATACTGGATAGATATAGAGTCACACTTTAGTCTCCCGGACGTGGTCTTGATGATGAAGTATACCATAACCAGTTTTTATTTTCGAGTGACGAAAGTGAGTTGTCTATATATTTCCATTAGACTGGTGTGAGAACCAAAATTTGATAGGGATAATTGTTGTGATTTGGCACCAAAAATGTGATTTTTGACTATATATCAAAATTATGGATTTGAAACGTTAATCAACTAATTGATTGCTGGATGTGTTGTTTGATTATTGTTTTGATTAATTAGAATTTTGAACCATTATGTCAATTTGAACCAAATAGTGAGTTGTATTGAAAATTAGTCGCATTTGCACGCATGTACGTGTACTTACATTGAACAGGTAATAGCAAGGAGGCCAGAGCAGAAGAATAAAATTTGTTTGCCCGACAAATAGTTACATGTTTACCATAATTTACTGTTTTGTTTGGGTGATGATGATTTTATGAGCCGATTGGCTAGCCGCTTGGCTTTTTCTTTTTCTTTTTGATTGAAGAAGGCCATGGGAGGCTATATGAAATATCCCGAAGTCCCAGGGCAGGGGAGGTTATGGCGAAATTTTTCGAAAATTAAGGGTGTTAGCCAAATTTTTGAAAAATTTGAAAAGTTCTTAGAAACTAAAAACTTGAAGACCTTAAGCCGTAGCGAAAATAGTGAAAGTTGAGTTGATTAGTTAAACAACTTTCGGCTTCGTTCCTTTTCGGGGACGAAATTTTTTAAGTGGGGGAGATTGTAATAACCCGGAAATCTGGGCCAATTTAAAAATTTTATTTTGGCAATTTTAGCGAATTTTGGATATTTAAAATGAATTATTTTAAAATAATAACAACGAGAAATTTATTTTGAATTGATTTTTGGGTTTATCGTGAACGGTGTTTTAAATAACACTTGTTCTTTAACCCGATAATTAATGTAATGTGATTTTGGGTTTGTAGTGAATCATGTTTTAAATGACATTGGTTCTTTAACCCAGTTAAAGACAGGATGTGTTTTTCCCAAGATGAATAATCATTAATAGTGATTATTGTGAAGATTAAAACTAGGTGAAGTTTTAATGAATCTTTAATTATATTGAAATAATCGAGAATGGAGTATCACCAATTTTACTCCAGGCGATAGTTAAATCTTTAATTAGATTTGAACGTGAAATTGTAATTGAATTTACCGATAACACTGTGGTGTTAGATATGAAGTATGACCAGTTTTACTTCATGGGATGAATAGGTGGGGATTGGGAAATAAAATAAATGATTACTCCGGTGTGGTTTGCTAATCTCGACTAGTTTGAATAGTTATTCAAAGAAGATTAAAGAATAAATTTAAAGAATTTATCTTTGATAAAATTAATGGGAACCCTTCCCATAGTATAAGAATATTTGAATAAAAGAATATTCTGAATTGGAATAAGGCGTATGTTGTGTTTGTGTAACACGTGTTTATTATGTATATACGCGAGTTGTTCAGAAAGACCGTGTTTATCCCATTCTGAATAACTGATTCGACGTGGTGTCGAAGATGAAGACGGTGGTTGAAGACCGGAGATCTTCACGTCGTTTGGATAATTACTGATGATCTTGATTGGGCCATACACCCAAGAGGAGGGAATCAGTTGGTGATCGTCCAGACGTACTTGGAGATCGATGGATATGCGGGGTACTAGGTGCCTCCGGTTTCGTTCAGACCTAGAACAAACTTGTAAATGGATTGTGTGTCTGACACTGGATTTTAGTCTGTGTGATTGATTTTTATTAAATATATATCTGATTGGCGGCGGAGAATTTATTCTCTTGCTTAACGCCCTTCTCTGAGACGTACGAGCTCAGGGGTTATATATCAATGGATATCAAACGCATGGAGTGAATTACCTGTGTGGCATGCCTAAATGGCAAATGATCAAGGCTTCTATTGAAAAGCAAAGTCTTGTGGTGAATGATCAAAGCACCGCCTGTGTGGCATAGCTTTGTGTAACGTGAATTCGCGAGCCTCACACCCCCGTTGTGAACCAAAAACGGGAGAGGACATCAGGGAGGACATGCGTTTCTTTCTAGCTAGAAGTGGCGTCAGTGGTTTTACACGCCCTGACGAGTTCGACTTATGTGGTTGTTGCTGTTGCGAGGCGCCTCGGATTTATCGGTGACTATGTGAAGCCGATGGAGTCATTCGTTGGCTCATTTACTCCCCATAGGTTGGGGAAGCGCAGTGTTCAGGCATTTTAATCCACATCGGTGGACCTGCCCTGACGTTCCAAGGGCCCACCTGAGTCTGGGTCCTGAGACAAGGTAGGCTAGATTGTCTCGAATCGGTAGAGGACGATCCCTGGCCTCGGTTCATTGATGGAAACCCAATTTCCAAATACGTGACTTTGCAATTTTGATTGTATAACCTATATATGGCGACATAGTGGTATGGGGCATTCATGCCGCCTATGATTGATACTTATGATTTGAAATTGATTTCTTCACGTATAGCAAAAATAAAAGATTTGTTTTAACGTATCAAGCATTCTTTGGCTATTATAAGGTAAAACCCTATCCTCTGGTTTGTGTTGCATTGTGTGATGGGACCTGGGTCTTATAATAGCTTCATTTTTCTTTATTTATCATCGCGCTGTTGTTTTATGCACTGGTGTTCTTGGGAGGAAACCCGTTCCGTGTTATACGGCGTGGTCCCTTGATTTACCGAACTTTAAAATAAAGATTAATAACTATTTTAGTTCTCACACCAGTCCCATGACTGACCTGGAGTTTATTGTTTTAACCTAAACTCTAGGTGCCCTTATTTTGACACGGGCAGCTAGTAGTTTTGGGTTTTGCAGATTTATATTCACAGGAACCTGGTTTACAGTTTGAATGATATCCGGAAAGCTTTGTATCCGTGTATCTTCTTCAGTTGTATTTTGTATTATTTTCCGCTGCTATGTAATGAATTGTAACCTCTGATATTTTTTCTGTTGTGTAATATTTATTTATACTTTGTATATTCTTGTAATCTGGTGGAATTGTTGTTATATACAATGAAATGTTCTTCCGTCTGCGTTCTATTTTGTCGTGTTCTCAAAACAATCAGGCGTTTCGAACGATCTTGATCGGTTTAGCGACTGATTCAGATCGAGCGAAATTCCTGGTCGTTACAAGACTCAGCCGAGGGAACAATCTTGATCCCAGTTCATGACGATGGTCCTCCCCTGTACTGATCTACCTTGGATCCATCTCTTCTTGTGTAATACCCCATGACCATTAATGTCACTCACGAAGGGAATGCATTAACTTTCATGGAGTATTATAAGTGTATAGAACAGAATATAACAATACAGAAACATATATTAGTACTTTAAAAATCTAAAACAACTTCATTGCAACAGAGAAATAGTTTGGTTGCAATACCAAAATCAACAATAAAACCAAGTACACTTAATATCCATCTTGAAAAATTATTTTCTAAGTACATAAAACAAAAAGCATAACCCCAACATAATTTTCCTTAAAAAGAGATAAGATGAACTTTTACTTTCAACAATCCAAGCACTTCCAAAACAGAGAGAAACAGATCCAAATCAAGCTCCACTAGGCGCACCCTGAGAATCTTGGGGGAGGGGAGGAAACGGAAAGAAAAGGGGAGAAACAACCAAGGTCAAACATAAAGTCTGGTGAGTCCAGTAACTTTAACAATATAATTATTGAAGTAACAGGATAAGAACATAAACTGGAAAGTAAGAAATGACGTAACATAAGTATATATGACAAGGTAAGCAAGATGAATAAGGTAAACGTTGATTGCGCTTCTAATCACTATAGGATAATTACTACACTACACCAACCCTATTTACTCTGAAAGTTGATCCCTCTTACTAATCATAACGATAATAATAATGGCAGTTTTTTGTACCCCTAGCTGTTGTCAAAGGTTTCGCCTGCCTGTCTCCACTGACGCACCACCCGTCGGAACATACACTGACGCACCACCCGCCGCTATTTTGACCGCTTATAATCAACCCAGTAATCGTGCCCTACCCTGCCTAGTTCAGGGTACCATGATACATCTATGTGTGTTACTGCTGAAATGGGTCCCCGTTACTAGGGTTTCCTAATCAACATGTTATAATGGTTAAGTGTTCTCCATTTAACCTAACCCCACCCATCTGTTTAATTAACATGTTGTATTGGTTAAGTGTTGACTGAGTTCACTTAACCCTACCATTCTTAGCATGTCCGTTCATTAGCATTAATTCATTCATTAATGCCTCAACCTCTCACATTAGAACTGTTGTTTGCGGTTGCTGGATGTGTCGGGCGGTTCTGGGTAGACTTCTACCGCAAACTCATTCTATCCTCGGGTTTTAGGCTTAATGCGCTAACCTCTCACATTAGATCTGTTGTTGCGATCGCTGGATGTACCGGGCGGTTCCGGGCAGTCTTACACCGCAACTCAATCTTACCTCGTGTTAGGCATGTTCATCTTTTAGCCAAATTACATATTTACCATACATGCCCAAATCTAGATTTTTATATGCCAATTACCCACAATTTTAGTTAACTCAAGTTATGCCACATTTACTTGTTATGCCCACAATTACTCAATAAAGTTATACCCAATTCCCCGCGTTTCAATCGTATGTACAACAAGATTCAATCTAGGTTCTGAATGAACCTAATATTCATAAAATAAAACAAAAAGGGGAATAGAGGAGGAACACAAGAATTGGCATAAGAAACAAAATAGGCATGTAAAGGTGTACCTAAATCCAAGAATCATGTTTCCAATAGGCATGTTGTACATTAACAATAAGTATGGCCAAACTGAGCAAGTTACATCATAGGCATAAAGATTCGATAGAATTGAATATAAGAGAATCACCAATTTGGTGTACAACATGACAGGTTCATTTGTTTCAATCACAACGGTTTCATAAGCATAGGTAATTCAGATTTGACAAAAGGATAAACACGAATCTGAATTGATTATCTCACAATTAGACATAGTTCCAGATCCGATTATTATAGTCATGATTTCTTTTGGGTGTTCAAATATGAATAATCACTGAACTTACAGTGAAAGAATTAGAAAAGTGAATTAGTTGACGATGTAGCAATTCTAATCTTTTTTTGTTGATTGATGAAGAAAACCTCTACCTTGATTTGAAGCTATCTCTCTTATTTGATTTCTAGTTTGGAGAAGATGGAGGCTAGGCAAGTTTAGAGAGGGACAACATGGTGGCATGATAGAATAGGATTAAGAGGTTTAGGGTTAAGGTTTGATGTGATTATATAGGAGTATAGGATTAGTTTGAGCCTTTAGATCAACATAGGATCCATCCAGACCATCCAGTCCAAGAAAATGCATCATCAGGCCAATTAGAAGTCGCCATGTAGCCCTATGACTTAGAAAATCGTCACTGTCCAAAACAGTCAGTAGGGGTCGACCCTAAAGGGGGGTCGACACCCATGTCGACACCCCATGGGGGGTCGACTCCCATGTCGACACCCCATGGTGGGGTCGACACCCCTGAGCGGGAGGTTTCCCGCCCAGCTGCTTTTATGAATTTTGAATTTCGAATCTGTTTTGATTATTTAATTATTATTTTAAATTTAATTTCCGCTTACACTTGAAATCTTCTAACCTCTATAACTTCTTCATACGGAGTCTGATTCACGCAAACTCGGACTCTATCTCAAGCAGAATTCTGAGACGAACACAATGGCGTAACCCGTTTCACCTAATTCTTCTTCTAAAAATTAAGTGTCCTTAAATATGTTAATTTTAATATTCATAGATAATACGGGGTGTTACATTCTCTCCTCCTTAAAGGATTTCGTCCCCGAAATCTCTGAGTTAAGAAGAATGTATCCTAACATCCAACATCCATCTACTCAACCATCAATCACAAGTATCCACTGTCCTTAAAAAGATTTCTAATGCTTTCATGATCATATGCATAGTGTGTGTATATGTCCTTATCGAATGCAAAATCAGGCGGTCTACTGATTCAGTTGACCTCTTTAATGCGAATTATGTCAGTGCCATGAGTCCATTATATATGCAATTATTCCTAATCGTACCTTATAACTTCTACATGAGTGCACAATCATTCATACAAATGCAACATCCATATGATAACACATCAAGTTTCAATCCATATACAAATACATATATGCATATCTCAAACTATGTCTAAATTATTGAAATCATAATTTAATTTCATAGATTTTGCCACTATGCATAAACTGGTTTCAAATGAATTTCAATGCCTAGCAGAGACATAATGTTTGCATTCTTGATTATAGCTCAGCACATAGAAAATCCTATTCTTCTCTAAATCAATTATTTTATAGTGCCTCAACACCTATACACAAGTATATTGCAGCTCAGATGCATTTTTATGAGAGATCGCCATAGATCAGTACCCTACCTATATCAAGATTTATAAAGTTTTCCCAAATTATCATAAAAAGGTTTTCAAGGTATAATAAATCAAATAGATTCAAATAAATCTGAACTCATGTTGTGAAACTCAATCCATTTTTAAATGAAACCAATAAGGTACTCAAACACATATAATCATATAAACTGATCTGAGAATTAAATTCAAAATACATTGAACATAGAAAATATTGGCTGCCTCTTAATCTAAGGTCTTAATGCCATTTGTTTTAGTGAGAATACTCACCAAATCTCCTTCTTATAAGCTGAAGAAAAATCAAAGAACCCTTGCTTTATACCCAAGCTTTCCTTCTTCCTTTATAAATAAATTTTATGTATCTTTACTTATTTTCATTAGACAGTTCAATTTTGTCTGGCCACCCTTGCTTATAACATCAGATTCCTAGGGTTATCCAGGTTATTTAAAGTCAGTTTTGCCCCTAATAAGCTCATGCTATTTGTGTGAGTGTTATTCACATTGTTTTGCTTTATTTTCTTTATAGTGCTCGGGTGTAAAACTGCATTACTTTTTCAGAAATAAAGAAAACGTTTTCAAAACATTTTCCCTCCATAACAAGTCATGAAAAAAATAATGATCCCTCCCTTTTCCTAAATCTGGCTATGCAGCATTTAATCTCGGTGCACTTGTCTTTGCCATATACATGTTTATGTATTATCTCTAACTTTCTTTATATTGTGCATTAAATTAGTCATGTGATTTAATTTATTTGCCACTAGAATACGTGTATACTCACATACATAAATCACATTATCTATCCTGGAATTATGGTGTTGTCCTGTGCATATCTCTGTTGTACACATGTGTACATACACACATACATGCACACGAGTTCAAAAACCCCACTAATTCCATGTTAAAATTTCAGTAAACATTTTAAACCATGTTAAAATAATTTTGTTAAAAGTTTTGGGTCATTACAAATACCCCACCTTTTAGGAATTGTGTCCTCACAATTTTCTTCACAATTGAACAAAATTTTCAATTTAACTCAGAGATTATAAGCCCTGATTAAGCACATTCATCCAATTATTTAAATTGGCTTATCAAACATAAGACATAAACTTAAAAAAGATATGATATCTTTAATTTGCAAACAATTTAGGATAATTCATCCTAACCTTGTCTTCTAATTCCCATGTGCAATCATTTGGATCAATACTCCACTGCACTTTCACAAGCTTCAAGGTTTTATTTCTCAATTTCTTTACCTCTTTAGCCAAAATCCCCACCAGTTCTTTTCCAAAAACCAAATCAGAATTTTTTTGGACCTGTGATGGTGATTCCAGAATATCTTGCTTATCATGAACCCACCTTCTCAATTATTATACATGAAAGACATTGTGTATCCCCTGCATATATTCAGGTAATTCTAGTTTATAAGCCAAAGAACCAATTCTTTCTAGAATTTTGTATGGTCCTATATACCTAGGTATCAGTTTGCCTTACTTTTCAAACCTTAACACCTTTTTAATTAGTGAAATTTTGATGAAGACAAAGTCCCCCAAAAGATATTCAACTTGCCTCCTCTTCTTGTCTGCATATTTCTTTTGTTTGTCTTGTGCAGCTGCCATTCTTTTCCTTATCAATGCAACTTTTTCGGTTGTTTCCTTTATGTATTCAGGGCCTAAAATTTCTCTTTCCCCAGTTTCAACCCAACATACTAGAGATGAACATGGTCTGCCATATAAAGCTTCAAATGGTGCCATCCCTATAGTGCTTTAATAACTGTTGTTGTATGTAAATTCAGCTAAGTGGAGGTGTTCTTCCCAGTTACCCCCAAAATCTAAAATACAGGCTCTCAACAAGTCCTCTAACACCTTGTTAACCATTTCAGTTTGCCCTTCTGATAGGGGATGGTAAGCAGTACTCATGCAAAGCTCACTTCCCATAGCCTCCTGAAAACTTCTCTAAAATTTAGATGTGAAGATAGTGTCTCCATCACTCACAGTAGTCCTGGGTATACCATGCAATTTTATTATCTCCTTTATGAATATTTGAGCCAGTTTTGGTGCATTTTTGTCTGACTTCACTGGAATGAAATGTGCTACTTTAGTTAGACTACCAACCACTACCCATATACTAGTATTTCCTTCTCTTGAACTTGGTAGACCATCTATAAAATCCATGGAGATATCCTCCAATTTCCACTGAGGTATACTTAAGGGTTGAAGTAAACCTAAGGGTCTTTGTGTCTCTGCCTTTATCTGTTGGCAAATTACACATTTGGCCACAAATTTTGCTACATCACTTTTCATTCGTTTCCACCAATAATTCCTCTTAAGATTTTGATACATACTGGTATTTCCTGGATGTTTGGAGTATTTGCTTCTATGGTATTTATTCAAATCTCCTCCTATAATTCTGAATTTGCAGGTACCCAAATTCAATTTTTATTTCTCACATATCCCTTCTCATCAATGTGCAGGTTTTTCACTTCTTCTCCTGCTTCCAAAAGGGTTTTCTTTTCTAAAATGATGGGATCCTGATTTTGCATGTTTCGTACCTTCAGAATTAAACCAGACGTCACGGTAAACATACTTAATCTTCCTATATTTTCTTGTGCATCCTACGCCTCCATGTACATATCATTATTCTCTTTTATTTCCAAATCAGTAAGTAACATTAAATTCTTGAATTCTTCTATCATCATTAAACTTATTTTAGCATGTTGCCTACTCAAAGCAACAACTATTTTATTTGCCTTTCCTGGAGTGTAGAGTATATCAAAATCATATGTAGCTAAAAACTCCACCCACCTATGTTGTCTCATATTTAAATCTCTTTGTGAAAATAAATATTTCAAAGATTTGTGGTCTGCGTAGAGCTCAAATTTGGCTCCTAACAAATAATGTCTCCATAGCTTCAATGCATACACAACCGCAGCTAATTCCAAGTCATGCGTTGCATATCTGGTTTCACATGGTTTTAATTGCCTTGATGCATATGCCACTACTTGACCTTGTTACATTAAACTGCTCCTAAACCATATCCACATGCATCTGTGCATAATGTTAAATCATGGTTTCCTTCTAGTACCTTTAAGACAGCTGCATTTACCAATGCTACCTTTAATTCTTCAAAAGCTTTCTCACATTTTTCAGTCCAAACATAGGCTTGATTCTTCCAAGTTAGGCTAGTCAGTGGTGCTGAGATCTTAGAAAAATCTCTAATAAATCTTCTATAATATCCGGCCATCCCCATGAATGATCTAACTTCACTCACTGTTTTGGGTCTTCGCCAAATATGTATGGCTATCACTTTACTTGGATTCACTGAAATCCCTTGTGCAGAGGTTACATGTCCAAGAAAATTTACTTCCTTCCTCCAAAAGGTACATTTAGAGAATTTTGCCTTTAAATTATTTTGCCTCAATCTGCTCAAAACTAAATGCAAATGATTTTTGTATTCCTCCATTATTTTTAAATAAATCAAAATGTCAACTATACAAATAAACACAAACTTATCCAAATAATCCCTGGATATTCTATTCATCAAGTCAACAAAATAAGATGGCGCATTAGTCAATCCAAAGGGCATTACTAAAAATTCATATAAACCATATCTAGTGTTGAATGCTGTGTATTTGATGCAAGATTCTTCCACTTTCATTTGGTGAAAGCCAGAGGCTAAATCAAGTCTAAAAAATACTTTTGATCTAAACAATTGATCAAAAAGACCATCAATTCTTGTTAAAGGATACTTGTTCTTTATTGTTAATTTATTTAATTCCCTGTAATCTATACACAACCTTAAAGAACTATCTTGTTTCTTCAAAAAAACACTAGTGCACCCCAATAAGAATTACTTGGTCTTATAAAACCTTTTTCTTATAACTCCTCTAACTATTTCTTCAGTTCTATGAGTTCACTTGGCCCTATTCTTGTAGGCTTCTTAATCACTGGAGATGCTCCTGGAATTAAATTGATTTGAAATTCCACTGGCATGTTGTGTGGGATACCTTTAACTTCCCCAAAAACATCCAAGTATTCATTTACTATGGGTATGTGCTCAATTGAAAATTCAGAAATTTCACTACCTAACCTACATAAATGAAATAACCTACTTTCCTTAGCAGATACACAAAAAACTATAATTCTTTGTTTCTTACTATTTTGGAATGAAATTGTGGATGTTTCCAAATTAATTATAGCCTTATGTTGCTTTAGCCAATCTATACCCAATATGATACCTATATCTAGGTAATTTAAAGCATATAAATTAGAAATGAAAACATTTCCTCCTATAGTTAACTCTGCATCTACACACATCATATACAAGACACAAAAACTTCCTAGAGGGCTTTTAATAAGAAAAAGTCTCTATATGAAAATGCAATTCAGTTTCAGTGTTTTAACTATATCATGGGAGATCAAAGAGTGTGTTGCTCCTATATCAAATACTACTAATATAGGCACTTGAAAAATAAATAATATACCTTCCATTTGTCCAAGGTTTTATATATTAGATTCCACAATGGAATTGCCTTTTGTCTCTAGAGTTGCCACTTTGCCTTGTTGTTTATTTTCAGGCCAATTCCTCTTCAAACGACCTTCTTTCCCATAAGTATAACACTTGAATGCTCCACCCTTCAATTCTAGACACCTTGGTTTTATATGTCCCTCTTTGCCACAGTGATGACACACCAATTTCTTCTAGTTTTCACCAGTTTTGGAATTACTGGTTTTCTTTCTTCTAGCGTCTTCCTGTTTCTTTTCATATGGATGGTACTTTCCCTTACCCTTCTTGTTATTGTAGTTCTGAAAATTCCTGAATTTTTCCGTTTCTTTATCATGTTTCTCAAGGTTTAAAGCCAAATCTATGACTTGATCAAAAGTTTCGCCTACATAGGGTACATAGCTCTACTTAAGCATGGACTTAACCCCTTAGTATACCTTCTACTTTTAGAAGCTTCATCAGCAACTAGCGTAGCTCCATATTTTGATAGTTCTTTAAATTTCTGAGTGTACTTAGTGACACTTAGATTCCTTTGTCTAAGTCTTATAAACTCTTCAATCAAAGCTGATGCAGGCACAAATCTAGCTTCAATTAACTCCTTAAAATGGTTCCAAGTAATGTCATTCTCAACTCTTCTAGCTATGACTACATCCAACAACCTCAAAGCGGATCCCTTCAATTGTCTAGAAGATACTTTCCTCTTACTTTGATCATCTAATTGCATGTCTCCGAAAATCCTTTCCAAGATTCTAAGCCAAACCTGGATTTCCATTACAATTTCAGTTCCTTCAAAGCTTTTGCCTCCTAAATGAGTATAGGTCTTTAGTAACTTGGAGAGCTCTTCATGTGGATTCTCAGGTCTATGCCCTATTCCTTCCCTTAAAACATTCACTAATTCTTGCATATTCACCATGGTACTCTTGATCTTCCTGCCATATTTCTTAAGTAAAAGTAATCATTGGGTTAGCTAAATTTATTACTCGTGTGTGGTATTATTCCCCTATATATGTATATAATAATCAGGCACACACAAGCAACAAACCATACAAATTTGATTAAATTATTCTATCACCTAGTAATAAATATTATCTATGTTTTCAATTAACACAGCTCTGTTACCACAATGGAATGACCCTGCTTTTAACTGGAATTTTAAGTATGGTTTTTTTTTACAGTTGGATACAAATGGTTCTCAAATTTTAAAGTTATAAACCAGAGCCATTCTATCCAAATCAAAAATCCAGGATCCAAAATTTTACCAATATAAAAATACTAGTTCATACATAAAATATTTTGATATATATATATATATATATATTCCTCCTGCTTTAAATCAGAGTAGAAAGAAAGCAAGAGATCCATAGAGCTCATTATAAATCAATGTTCAACACATATTTAAAACTGATACTTTTATGCCTACAAAAGTGATACTTTTGCAATATATGGCTAAAAACGATACTCTTGTACATGCAAAAATGATATTTCCTTAACTACCAATAAAATTGATATTCTTGAGATTGAAAAAATGATACGTTTGTGTCTACAGAAATGATACCTTCAAAAATGACACCTAAATACATCTAGAAATGATACTTGCAAAAATGGTACCTTTTAAAATGATATTCTGGTTCATACAAAAATGATCCTTTCAAAACAATGTTATCAAAAATGATACTCTCATGCATTTATAAATGATAATATTTAAAATGAGGTTATCAAAACTGATAACCTTATGCATGCATAAATGATACTTTTGAAACAATGTATGTAACATGTGCATGTTTACTATTCAGATCCTTGGTGCATGGGTCAACATTTCACCCTTAGCTAACCTCCTCTGATATGAGCTGAGCCAAGTGTGCCCATGTGCATCACTTATGTATTTGTGTTTGAAGGAGTACACCAATAAACTAGCATAAAACTTGTACATATGCACATTACTTTTCTAAAATGATTCAAGATTGACTAATACAAATAATATTAGTAACTTTCCATAATTCAAAACATATGTTTTTCTCAATTACAGTTTGCAAAAATGATGATATATAATACTGCTTCAGCTCAGTCATCAACATAACACATAGCACTTAATTTTCCTGTTATCTAAACATTATTTTTCAGGACCTAGCTTAATATTTACAAAACTGATTCATAAAGCTATCCTTAAGGATTCATGCAGATACAATAATTCAAAGATTTTATTTTCTACTTAAGCATGCAAATCATCCATGAAAACAATCCAGACTCCTAACCCAGATCTTACTTAGCTCCGTCATGTCCTGAAAAAGCATTAGAGGCTGCCTCACCATATAGTGAGACACCCCATTTTCCATGACCAAACAAGGTCAAACTACGGTGCCTAGTATGAGCATCTCAATTAAAAACCAATTAATAAAAATTAAGATAAAGTCTATTCAGGGATCATATTTTAAAAAAAAGGCATACTCCTTGTAAAATTAATTAATAATCTTGTGCTATTACACTTTCGCTGATTTATGCAATATTTACCATTAGTTTTCAAATACATACAAATCAATCATACACATGTGTATCACAGATAAATTCATCCTGATAATATTATGATTTGTATCCATAACTGCCCTAGGAAATCTTCCAGGAAAACTCAAGTCCCTTATATTTATTTCCTAGCAAATATCAATTTGTTTAAATACAATGGTCTCATATATATAAGTGAATCACTGGGACACATTGTAGTAATCTAATTCACACTACTACACAAAGATCTTAGGACCAAAATTAGGCCATGTGTCAAACTTAAAACTCAAGTGCAAGCCATTCCACAACATTTTGACCAGAAATACCTTAGTTAAATTGCTAAGTGTTTCCTTTTTATTTTCCAGTGATTATTTACCTTAATATGGTAAACTATCATAGCTAGAATCACTTCATAATGCCAAGGATTTCATAGAAATCACCCAAACAATCAAAACAAACATTCAGTCATGAACATCAATCATACAAGCAAGAATACAAATCATCCAGAATACATACATATGTACTTGCATACATATGTATATATATAGATATAGATTTTCCAGAAAGTTTTTTGTCTTGGGATTTTAATGAGATAAAATCTTTGTCTTAAAATATAACTACTATACATGTGTATGTGCTTGTCTGAATATGCATCGGGTATTAATCTATGGCTTATTTGAATATTTTATGATATTTTGCCACTATGCATAAACTGGTTTCAAATGAATTTCAAAACCTATCTGAGACATAATGTTTGCATTCTTGATTAGAGATCAACACATAGGAAAATCCTATTGCTCTCTAAATCAACCATTTTATAGAGCCTCCGCACCTATACACAAGTATATTGCAGCTCAGATGCATTTTTATGAGAGATTGCCATAGATTAGCACCATACATATATCTAGATTTATAAAGTTTTCCCAAAGTATCATAAAAAGGTTTTCAGGGTATCAAAAATCAAACAGTTTCAAATAAATTTGAACTCAATTTGTGAAACTCAATCCATTTTTAAATGAAAGCAATAAGGTATGAACTGTTTAGAGAATTAAATTCAAAATACATTGAACATAGAAAATATTGGCTACCTCTTAATCTAAAGTCTTAATGCCATTTGTTTAAGTGAGAATACTAACCAAATTTCCTTCTTATATGCAAAAGAAAAATCAGAGAACCCTTGGTTTATCCCCAAGCTTTCCTTCTTTCTTTCTAAATAAATTTTATGTATCTTTATTTATTTTCACTAGGCAGTTCAATTTTGCCTAGCCATCCTTACTTATAGCTTCAGATTTTAGGGTTTTCCCAGGTTATGCAAAGTCAGTTTTGCCTCTAATCAGCTCATGCTATTTGTGTGAGTGTTATTTACATTGTTTTGCTTTATTTTCTTTATAGTGCTCAGGTGTAGAACTGCGTTACTTTTTCAGAAATAAAGGAAATGTTTTCAAACCATTTTCCCTCCATAACAAGTCATGACAAAATAATGATCCCTCCTTTTTCCTAAATCTGGCTATGCACCATTTAATCTCGGTGCACTTGTCTTTTCCATATACATGCATATGTATTATCTCTAACTTTCTTTATATTGTGCATTAAATTAGTCATGTGATTTAATTTATTTGCCACTTGAAAACATGTATACTCACATACATAAACCACATTATCTATCCTATAGTTATGGTGTTGTCTTATGCGTATCCCTGTTGTACACATGTGTACACACACATACATGCACACAAATTCAAAAACCCTACTAATTCCATTTTAAAATTTCAGTAAACATTTTAAACCATGTTAAAATAGTTTCACTAAAGGTTTTGGGTCATTACACCCGATCATTTTGTTAGAGTTTGCTGATTACATACTAGCAATTGGCGAGTTATAAAGGCCTTTTTGAAGGCACCTGATTAATTCGTTAGTGTCTGCTGATCACAGACTTAATGATTAACATACCGATAATGACCTCTTTGGGGGCAAAAGACCCCTTCGGGGGCATCCCATTCGATCGTCAATGCCAGGAATTTCCTGGTTTGATCGCGACAAACATTGGGACTCAAAAGACCTCTTCGGGGGCATCTGGCAAGTTCAACAAGTGTTTGAATTATTCAGGCAGAATGAATAACAAACTCAAAAGACCTCTTCAGGGGCATTCAATAAATTCGATAAGTGTCTAAGTTATTCAGTCATAACGAATAACGAGTTTCAAAGACCTATCATAAGGCACCCAATGAAATCACCGATGCTAGAATACATTAGCCTAGTGAGTAACTCCTATGTCTAAATTTACTAGTTGGAAGAAGATAAGCTTTGGGCTAAAAAATGTAAGACCTCTCAAGCAGGGGCATAAAAACAAAAAATCCTCTTTTATTAAAAGGCATTAGTTTGATCAACTAAGTTAAAAATCCTTGGGTTGTGAGCAAAATAGGAAATCCTGAATATAATGACAAAAGAAATAGGCTTAGCCACTATGACACGGATTTTCGATGTTTTAATCTTAACAAAGAAATTCTAAATATGGTCGATGACACTAAGTCTATAAAATTCTGTGATGAACATTGGTATGGAGGCATCACCACCACACTAAGATAAATCAATAATGCTCACAAAAACATACCATAAGCCTGTCACAGCTTTACACCAAACGAGAAGGCTTTGTGGTTTTAAGGACTATCTCGATCAACGAAGTTGAATTTCTTGAAATGGGCTAAGGTAAGCTTAAAAACATCAACACAGTAGTAAACACAAAAATTTCTTACTTATAGAGAAGAAGTCTCGAGTGCAGCCTAAGTCAAAACCAAAAGAATTCAATAAAGTTGATCAAGTAGACCGAGCTACTAATGATATGTGGTATGAAAGCAATATAGTTACAACTGAAAAAACTATTATTTGCAAAAACATAGCACAAGATCATTATAGCACCGGGCATTGCAACAACAAATAATTTATAATATAGAAGACTTGTGTTATAAATGTGTAAAAATATAGGTGCGGAATTCAGAACAAGAAAGTGCGATAAAGCTAAAGTAAAGAGCTTAAGTACAACAAAAAGAACACAAAGCATAGTTTCATCGCATCAGCAACTAGGCAACTCAGACACATAGTCAAGTACAAAAGTTTCAGACACAAATGTGTGTAAAGTAATAAGCATAAAGTGATGAGCGAGGATCAGCACTCGCATATACAACCAGTCTAAATGAGTAATAGAAAGTAAGGAAAGCTAAACATAAGCGCTACTTCTTCTTCTTCTTCCCACTCTTGGAGTCTCATGACCTTAGAGAAGGCTTGGTGGAAGAAGGAGGAGGAGTACTAGTTTGTTGGCTTCCATCCTTGATTATCGGGTCGCTAGGACTTTCTTGAGAAGATATAGTGATAATCCCTTTCTTCTCAGCAGCGGGCTTTCCTCCTCTACGCTTCAAGGACAATGCAGGCTTTATTTTCTTCTTCTTTGGATCCTTAGCATCTTTTCTCGGGGTCTCGTCAGTATAGTTAGAATCTTTATCACTCAGGATATAGTCACCATCATCATCATCCAAGATGGCAAGAACACCAAGTCTGAGTATCCTGGGGTCTTAGCACCAAGCAAAGATGCATCACCCAGGGGAGGACTAGTAATTGGGGCTGGGAGGAATCGATATTAAGGTTGAGTTGGTAATAATGACCTTAGTTGTTGTTGTCTTGCCTACAGTAGGAGAAGGCTGTGGTGAGATTAAACCTAAAACAAATTATCTATAAGCGTAGAATGCAGTTGTCCCAGGTGAAGGGCATATGAAGTCTAAGTATAACATAGCTTGTGCAATGTCAGTTTTACCTACGGCTTCAAGATTCGCTTGAACATTTCTGTGCTCCTCGACCTTAAATTTGTCTGCATCATTGCCATCTTCCTCATCATCTTCGTGGTGTTCCTCAGTAATGCCTTCTTCAACATTGTGGTCCTCAGCAATTGTGTCCTTCTTTTTGAGAGCAATATCGTGATCAACGGGAATTTGTGAACTAGTGGCCGTTTAGTAGGAAGGGTAGGGGAACCAATATTGGTTGTATCCTGATCTCACTCCCCTGAAGGTTCGGCCTTATCGCTTAATCTGTTTTGCACTTTCTCGAACTGAATCTTCCCCTCAGCTTAGGCATTGCAGGATTCTTCATCTAAGAGATCTTCAATAAGATCATCTTCGCTGTGATCACCATCATCCATCTCAAGTATCCGCTCCCAGACAAGAGCCAGAGTAATTTCAAACTTATCTTCCAGATAATGCAAACTTCCTCGACTCATGACGCTGAAAAAATAAAAATTAAACAAGGAAGCTTCAACATCCAACTTAGCCCTCTCGAGAGCATCTACAACTTTAAGTCTCTCTTCTTTAAGAGTTTTGTTATTGGCCTACATTACGGAAAGAGTCATGCTTTGAGAAGAGATCTTGTCTCGAAGAATAGTCTTTTCTTCCTGATGAGCAACAGAAACATTCTTTTCTATAATTAGTTGAGATTCGGCAAGCTCTCGAGCAGTTTGAGGCTTGTGGACTTGCACTGCTAGTGTGTTCTCTTTTTGTTTCGCAGCACCAAGCTCTTCTTTAGGCCTTTTATTTTCGTCCTTTTAGTCTGCTAGTTCTGTATCTCTTTGAGTGAAGGAAGCAATGGTTTTGTCCTGGGATTCAAGGGCCTTGATAAGCGCTACCTTGTCGTTCTCTAAAGTAAGGATTTGATTGATGTTCTCCCTGTTGAGCCTTTGGAGATCATAAGTAAATGTAAGCCAAGCACCCAGTTGTTTCTCAGCATGATTTCTGATCATATCTATTTGTGTCTCCAACTGACTCTTAGCAACATCAAACTGTTTGAGAATGCGACTTATCATGGTGTCCATCTCGCCAAGAATGATCTACTTGCCGGACGGGTATATGTCCAAGTTAAAGTACATCCCCTATGGACATCAACCCATGAATCGTTCATCAAGCTCAAGGTTGCATGGTCTGAGAGCATAATGAGGCCTATGTATAATCATTTGAAGGTCAGCGGGAGTTGGAGTGATGGATGGAGAGGCTAAGGATGGTTGATCGGAAGTAATTTGAATGTTTGGAATTGGAAGGTTGTCCGATTTATGACGCTTTCGTGAGTCGTCCTTGCCCCAAATCATTCTTATCTCTCTTCTTCCAACTTTTCCTTTTCTTTTTCTCCACTTCCTTCCTCTTTTGTTCTTCTAACGTAACTTCCTGATCCTTCCTCCACCGCCATTGATTGTCAATTTATGGAAATTCTGGAGTTGGCTGAGATTGATGGGGAGGTTGTGGATGTTGAGAATGATGGGATCGTCAGGAGTATCTTGAAGGTCGAGTAGTTCTCAGAAGGTGTTTCGGGTTACAATGGCTTGATTTTTCATTGAAATCCTTCATAAATGTGGGCTTCATCTTTGGACCTGAAGAAAGAGACGAAGCAAAAGTTCAGTAATCACATTAAAAAGTGATGGGGGCAAGCTCAAAAACTAATGAAAGGAATCATAAGCTTATAGCATAAGTGAAACATTTACTAGCGTGTATCTAATAACGAACCAGTCTCAAGTGGTGGTTTTAAGTTGATTCCCAGATCTGCAAGCAGTTTCCTTGGTAAAGTGATGGGGGCATCAAGTATGTTGGTTCTTATACATGTGACCAGGGTTTAATTGGTTGGATAACAATATCACCCTGAATGAGATCTTTTGCTGAATTAATATCGCTCAAATTCTTAAAAGTATATGAGGATCTCTCCCCTTGAGTAACTTGAGTAACAGGGTTCTCATAAACCTTATCGGCATCTACATTATCATTGGAAAGTGCTTCGGCATCTCCAGGTTGTTTGGTCCCACTCAACGAGTCTAAAGTGGTCTCTGAAGCAAATTTATCGCCCATAGCCCACTCAGCTTCCTCCATGGAATTCAGAGTAGTACCCTCCTTTTCAATTTGCTCAGATAAAGTCATAAGACTTTTACCTTCGCATTGTTGGAATCCCTCCTCTTCAATAGAAGTTAACTTAGATTTAGGCGGTGTCTTTCTACTACCCGTGAGGTCTAAGCATTTCTTTAAAGGAGCTTTCTTAGCGGGGGATTTACGGGTAATTTCTTTCTTAAAAATCGGGTCAAATATACGAGTACGAGAGGGGTCGACCTGATGGTATTGATGAAGAAACTATTCTGTGATTTAAGAATTTTCTACTCCTCTTCCCCTCATCAACAGTTTTTAAAGCATTAAAGAACTCCTGACCAGCCGTATCTTCTGGATCGGAAGATGGGAGTTCTATAAAACAAAGAAAGGATTTAATACTCAGAACTTAAGTATAGGAAGAGATAAAGGAGTATGTGATAGTATATTCTCACCTCCTTCCATAAAAGCTATTAGGACACCATATAAAGCAGTAATGATCCGTAAATCCTTTAATGCTTTCCAGCAAGTCGGTTATAATCTTCGGACATTTTCCTTCGACGAAAATAATTGATGGCATATCTTGCCTCCTTTGAAAGATATATAAGTAACATATCTCTTGAAATGTAGGTGTGCACTGTTTAATCCTCATGCAAAGCACATAAATACCATTTAAGATGGCATAACCATTAGGGTGTTGCTGCGTGGGGGCGATAGCTAAGCGCTTAAGGATTGTTTCCAAGAATGGATTAAAAGGAGGGACAACTCCCATTGCTAACATGTGTCAATTGACTGCAACATTCCCAAGAGGCGGGAAATCGACAAATTCATTCTTTTCTAGGAATTTGGCATCAGTTTCTAAAATCCTAAACTGAGCACATAAACTCTTACATGAGCACTCAGAAAGTTAGGTCGATTTTCTCTCACTAGGTACTCCGGTAAGAGGCTTAGGCACAGGGATTTCTGGATTAATATCTGATCCAAGAGAATTAGTTGCAGCCACATCAAAAACTTGGGCAGAAGTATCAGCTTGAGTGGATTTGGATGCTTCCTCGAGTTATCGGTGTAATTTCTGTCCAGTTTCCATTTCTATACAAATAATTGTGTTAGAAAATATACTATAGGTGCATGTTTCCTAAAATTAGAAGTGTTATGTGCAACTAAGAAAAGGTAAGGTTTGGAATTTATAAGTTGTCATGAAGTGATTAGTTAATTCCAAGCTTTGCTACAAACTTATATTTGAAGCTCAAGTTTGTGTAGAGGATGTGTGACTAAGTTAAATGGTTGATAAAGCACTCTAGCACAAACGTGTCATTCTAGTATAAGACGTAAAATGTTGCATATAAATTCTATAAACAATCATCTACCTTATTGTCGATACAGGGAATCGACGATAGAGTATATTGACCTAAAACAAGTGTTTGTATGTTTGCATTGTAGGATAGGAACCAATGCGAAAAAACACATTCTAAACACAAAGCATAGGGGGACCAGTTTTAACCGACCCATAATGGGTCGGTTTGAACTGACCCACAATGGGTCAGTCTCAGCCAACCCATAATGGGTCAGTCTGAGCTGACCCATATTGGATCGGCCTCAGCCAAACTATAACGGGTTGGTCTAAACTGACCCACAATGGGTCGGTCTGAACTGACTCACAATGGGTCGGTCTCAGCCAACCCATAATGGGTCTATTTGAATCAGCCCACAATGCGTTGGTCTCAGCCAACCCATAATGGGTCGGTCTGAACTAACCCACAATGGCTCGGTCTCAGCCAACCCATAACCAGTCTGTCTGAACTGACCCACAATGGGTCGACCTTGACTGAACCAAAGTGGATCAGTGGCAGTTGGAACAACGTGTTTTGTGATTTTTAACATGGCAAGCACAACAAACGTATAGCATAGCGCAAGCAGAATGCAAGCATAATCACGGTAGAAGAATTGAGTACATGAACGTGAGCTATCTACATAGTTTCAATGTTCTGAGCATTTCAACAAACATATATTGGGTATCAAACTGGAATCAAGTTCAAAGAAGATCAATGTATTTCAAGTTCCTCATATATAACTCTAAACCCGTTACAAATCCCCTATTCTATCAATTTCAATCCCCAAAGAATCCAATCCAGTCAAAACCATTTCTCATTTACAAACCAGTGCGAAAATTAGTTCGACCTAAAGCTAATATTTTGCCTAAGATCAAAATGTAAAAATTGCCTTAACAACACATCAAATTTCAGGAGATTACCTTGATTCGATTCGGAGCCATTGTAAAGGTTGTATTAAAGAAAGGATTTGAAGATCTTAGTGATTGGCGAGAGGAAATTATTCAGAATCGGCTGGGTGGAAACGGATTGGAGCGTTGGTTTTGTTCAGAACTATAGAGCAGCCGCTAGGGCTGCACAAAGTATGGGTTAGGTCGGGTTAAACCAAATACTCCATCTGACCCACAAAGGTATGGGTTTAAGATAGTTCAACCCGTATCCGACCTATATGAGGTTAGATATGGGTTGGGTCGGGGTTAGTAGGGTTGGGTTGGGTTGCTTGGATATATTTAAAATGAGAATACGAGGGAATTTAAAAAAATATTAAAATATTCAGCACAATATATCAAATTTTAGCTAGCATAATGCATTTAAAATAACTGATTCATTATAAGACATATTTTATTAAAATTTCATTGTAAAACACATCGTAACGAGTTAATTTACTACATAGTAGAACAAGTGTTTCATTTTAAAATACATTAAAATGCTCTTTAAAATATATTTGCTAAATTCTATCTAGCTTGGATTGACATGATTTTTTTTGTATATTTACTATAGAACATATAACATTATTCCTGGATTATACTATTCTAATTTTAAATGGATTGGTATTAAATTAATTTTTTTAATATAAGGTTGGTTTGGGTTAAAATAAGGTTGAGTTGAAAAAATATCAATCCTGATGCATGTGTTGTATGGGTTACAAATTGTAACCCATATCTGACCCGAACTAGGATGGGATAGGTTTGGGTTATGTGGGTTGGGTCGGGTCGGTGGGTTGGGTCGGATTGGATATGGGTTACGAAACATAGGTATGGGTTTAAGATAGTTCCACCCGTATCCGACCCGCATAGGTATGGGTTTCAGATAGTTCAACCTGTATCCGACGCTATATGAGGATGGATATGGGTTGGGTTGAACTATGGGTTGGGTTGAGCAAGGGGCGAAGGTAGATTTTATAATACCCGTGCGTGTTGGGCTGAGTTAACCCATCACAAGCAGGCCAACCAGTCCGTAGAAATGAAGGCCCCGGTCCTTGAAATGTGACACGCCGAATCCATTTGAATTTATTCACAACCGACCCATAATCAAAATATACGATGCGGTATGAAAGATCCATCAAAGTATAATGTTTTTAAAATATTTATTTCGGAGCTTATGATTTTTTACAAATAAAAATTATAAACTCCGAGGGGTAAAATGTTATCCATTAAAAATCATTCATACTTTGATGGATCGAGCAAATAAAACATTGTGATTCAATTATCAAGCAAACTACGAGTCGGTCGTGATCATGTCTAGTATGGGTCGGTCATGATCATGTTTGGCATGGGTCAGTCGGGCAAATGAGATTCATCATGTAACGGATCGGTATCAAGATAAAAGAACGAAGATCTAACACCAAATCCGCCATGGAGTTATCTCAAATCATTCAAATCTCCTAGAAGTTGTAGATCTACATCACTACTCACCACTTTTAGAGGATTCCACTAAATTCCTTGGCTAATTTGAGTAGAATGAAGAGAATTACTTGTATGAGAGAGAATGATTGTATTGGGTGAAAATATATGCTTTGTAAACTCAAGTATCATAATGAAAAGCGATTCTATAGTGGATATAGGCTACTTTTAAAGTTGAACCACTCTAAGCTTTGTGTTCTCTACATTTTACTTTCTATTTTTTGATTGTGGCCTCATTTTTTTTATTTCAAACCTTTTGGTGAAGTGTTTTGAAAGCACCTTTGGTGTTGTGGCCATTTTGTGGTTACAACAATTCTCTTGCATACATTTTAGATGCATGAAACTGACATTAATTACATAAAAGTAGCTCGACTGAATCAGTAGGTCGCCTAATTTCTTGCATTGGTTAGGGAAATATACACTACATTATTGCATGTTTTCATGAAAAACATTAGAAATCTTAAGGACAATGGATGCCTGTGATTAGCGGATTAGTAGATGGATTCTGATGATTTGTGATAATATTTATATCATTCTTTTAGCCTTGGAGATTTTGAGGATGAAATCCATTAAGGAGGGGAGAATGTAACAACTCAAAATTTTAATGAAGTAGTATTAATAAAATGAATATTAACTAGGAAAATATTGGGAAATGGGCAACGAGGTTGCGCCATTGGGTTCATTATGAAATTCCGGCAAGGATAGACATTTGGTTTGTTGAAATCGGACTTACAATGAAAAAGATATTAAAGAAAGAAGTTTGAAATTCGAATTCGAAATAGCAATAAACATCGAATTAAAACAGAATTAATCACAGTCAGTTGGGAAACCAATCCCTTAGTTGGGTCGACCTGGGGGTGGATACAGGCCCCACATAGGTTGACCCAGGGTTCGACCCACCCAAAGGATATGTCGACCCAGCTGGGCGACATGCATAACTTGGTGTGCACTTCTTAGATCATTTTGGCTGGCTTTTAGGGTGCGTTCTTCTGGAGAATTCTTAGATCTGATGACCTAAAATGTGATGATATAAAATACCCTAGCTCTATTATAAATATGCTTCAAGACCTAGATTAATTCTCACTACTCCATTCTCTGCCTCTCTCTCAAATAAGTTTCTTCTCAAATATATTTCTAACGGAGTAATGAGTCTTGGGTTTGCATATACTTTGGGGAATATTCATAGATAGGGATTTTTCCTACTGGGGTTAAATTGAATTACTTAAAGTAGCGAGTATATTTCATTAACACTACTAAAAAAATGGGCTACAACATCGATCGGTTTTTGGCCGTTGTCTGAGTGTTTTTCGACCGATGTCTTTGCAAGTGTAGAGAATGGTCAGATTCTTTCACATTGGTTTTGGCTGATGCCTAAGATAACTTTATACTATGTTTTGTTTACACAAACTAATATAATAGACAATCTTTTACATAGGTTTATTTTAACCATCTAATGTAATAGATGGTCTATTACATCACTTTTTTGAACGTTTGATGCGATAAGCTCCTTATTACATCAGTTTGTTTAAACATAACTTTTGAGTATGCGGTCTATCTATTTCAAATACATATTTGAACAAGAATATAAATAACAAATAAATATCTTATTCAAACATATATCTGTTACGTGAATAAATATCTATTACATGAATAGTATACATTTTAGTTTCAACTATTAGTACATATACATTTAGTTCATATACACATACATTTCACATTTACATTTTACATCTGATTCGTTATAAACTCACTCTCTTTCTCACACGCACACAGACATATACACTTGACTTAGTCTTCTAACTCGTATCCAGTTGTCCAGTCTTCACTACCTATCACACAAATTTCAAAAGCAGCAATCTGGAAAATAAAATATAACCCAAACTAAAAATATATTTTTTATTGTTCCCTCAGGTATTTTGGTTGTTCATTATCGTCTTTTAATTGTATAGTATATGTTCTTATCGTTTTTTAGCCAAGTGTAGTATCTGTCTAATTAGCTAATATCTAGTGCTCTCATGGATATGCAGATCATAAGATCAAAATGCAGTGTGTATAAGCAATGAACTAGAGTAAGCTTGAGTGTCAAAGGATTAAACAGTTTTGTAGCAGGGCGTATTGTATGTACGCTAACGATCCGTATATACACATGCTAAAATGTATATGTGTACATACATAGGTGTAGCAAAACATAGTACATATACAAAGTGCATCAGCAACTGGACATGTGCATTTTGTGCTAGAAATAAAAGTGCAGCCTTTCACAAGTGCCTCCATTTGATCAAACCGATGCCTTCCTCGGTTTGATTCAAAAAACTGAGGCTTGCCTCAGTTCAGTCAATTTTACAAATCAAAATCAGACGAATATACAGGGTTTTAAATCATATGCATAAAACCTGTTTTCATCATCGACATGATTGTGATTCGAGTACAAACATAAACAGTTAGTCTTATATCAAATTATTCATCACCAAAACCAAAACTCGAATCATAGAAGCTCAAGTAAATCAAACCAAAAAGAGGCATAAAGTTGAATCTCATATCAGTAAATTCGAGCATTCTCTTTGAATAAGATCAAGTCATTTCAAATCGACCCAAATATTACAAGTCTTACTACATCTAATGACAGATTGGAAAATTAGCAATTGATTCAAATATTGCAGACTAAACCATACATATGTTAAGAGAAGAAAAATGATTTTAGCAGTTTCAACAAACAATTAATGATATAAAGAACTGATAAACATACTGATCAACGAATTGTTCCAATATGTGTGTCTTTTGCAGGCAATACCATATGCTTCGTAGGAGTGGAAAAAGTTTTGGAAGGAGTATTGCCTGTTCTGGTAACACTTTGTCTGATCTGGCTGCTTCCTACCGATGGTGACAGAATGGGTGTGTGCACCTCAAGTTTATGGTAGTAAATATGTACAGTAACATAATGCAACATAACTATTGTTTTCCAGGTTTACAAAATGTGAGCTATATGTGTAATGCAGGATTTAAATCTACAATCTCCTTGAAAGATGTAGTATATACATATAACAACCTGCATAAAGACAAACACGGAAAGATGGGATTGCAAAATATTTTAGGTATGTCAGATCACTAAATACAAGATATGAACTTGAATCAAAATAAAAGGAGAAAGTACCCATTATTGACAAACATATAAACGACGCCTGACATATCAAATGAGAGGAATAAATATACTGTGTTTAAATATAGAAGAAAACACAATACATAAAAAACAACTAAATACAGGTGCGGGTAAGAGGCACAAATACACTGGGTTTAATTTCAAAACAAAATAAGATACACGTGCCAAACTGGCCAAACATATGCGTAGAAGCAGGCCAACAAGTAGAGAGGTATAAGACACATAATGCAAAAACATTTTTAGTAAGGATAGGTAACATGGGATGGGTATTATTTCAGTTGTCAGGAATTAAATAGAACACATGTGCACGGGTTCATAACAGAAGCATAGGTCAAAACCACCCAGTTGTTAAGACATGGTGATCAAACTCAAGTATAGGTGCACTCCAGTATAAAACAAAAAGCATCAAGTAGCCAAGATAGGTTGCAACAACAATGTGCATGGATTCATAACAGTATCATCAAGCCAAAGAACATGATAGAATTTTACACACTGGACTCAAAAATGAACAATGCCACTAGTTAAATACACCTATGTCCAAACCCAAAGTACCAGGTAAAGCTAATGTACAAACATGAACAGGTAAATACGTGTTTGACAAAACAGTGGCACGCTCAAGTTTAAGACTAGCAGGTCGAGGCATTGTATATTTCAAATTTCTAGAGAATAAGCTTGAAATGGTTATGGCTATATGGGATATGGGATTCTGTTACAGGTCATATCAGAGATATAGAAGAGAGAGGATACATAGGTGCTAAATACACACACACATACACACACACGCACATATATATACATCCCAGCCTCGCAAAATCAATCATGATAGTGCGTGTTTACATATCTACATACGTATGCCAACTATATCCATATATAAAGATATATATATACACACACACATACAAAAATATACGCGTCAGCCTCGACGTATATACAGAGTTAAGTTTCCCTGCATCCAACAAACAACGACAACAAAGAATAACCAAAATGCAACAGCCAAAAAAATCAATCCAATGAACTATTTTATTTATATCCTATTGAAGCCAAGCTAATTGAAATAAAGCAATCATGAGAGGGTACTCAATTTAACAATATAGAAATTTTGGAAGAAAGACAAACATAAATCTATATACTTTCATGTTTGTAGGACGTAGTTCAGATTGAAACAAGATGCATTAAATTAATATCCAGGTTTACAAACAAAGTGAGAGTGCATGCATGTAGTTCATATGGAAACATATTTGATTTTCTTAGAAGGGTACCAATGCAACTACTGCACATATATATACATATAGATATGTATATACATTCGCAGAATACAAATACAGTATGTCGAAATTTTTCCTCAAATCAGTTAATGTATGTATATATGTACTTGTTTCAGTTTTCAAAGGGAACCAATATTTCTTTAAAACACAAATATTATAAAATCCAACAACATGGGTTTCAGACACCAGGTTCAGGTAAATACAACAAGGCAGGTGTATAAGGTTTTTCCAGTTTTCACAAAATAAGTTAACTTGAAGAAATCAAGACAGCATGTGCTTTATACATACGTATGCTGACTATATTTTGTTTTGAAAATTAGTTCTTTATTAACGATGATAAAGAACATCTAGTTGATTTATCTCCTTAAAAAACCCTACAAGAGTAGTAGGGAAAAAGAGTATGACATCAACTAGTCATCTCCAACTCATAATACAATACATATAAAACAATTCAAAAGAAACCAAATATCAAAAATAAAACTACCGGTCCAATATTTCCTACAACCCATCCAACTTAATAAACTAAAACCACCAGTCTCCTTCTAAAGCGACTTCCCCTAAAATATTAACTGAAATTTAAGGTTTCTGCCTTAGCCATTGTATGTAGATCGATTCCCCAATTTTGTAATACCTGAGAGTGGGAGCCGCTACTTGGCTTTTTCTTCACTGATTTACGCATGAGGTAGGAAATTTGGACTTGTATAATTTTTTCTATTTCAATCTTGTTCAAGCTTCTTGTTTAAATATCCTTTCGTTTCTTTCTTTCGAGATATGATAGCTTGTAGTGACAATAGCTGCTGTTGTGAGATGATAGATGATTCGATCTTTGGGTTGGTAGATGCTATAGATCTTCTGGATTTCACTATGAAGATATAGGGGAGTATCTGTGACAAAATGTGTTTTAATCTATTACATATAATATTTGTTGTAATTTTGTAAAGCTTGTTGCAACATGCTATCGGTCTATAATTGAAACGATCCAAAATCCCCTGATCTCCGAAGAGACGGAAAACACCGGATTGCTTTGAGAACACGACGCATCGGAACACAGAAAACAAAACATTTCATTGTTATAACAACAATTTACATCAAAGTACAAGATATCAGAGTTCAAATAAATAACATGAAGTAGAAAAATAATATCAGAGCTTTAAATTACATAACAGTGGAAATAGAAATGTATAAATATAATATGCACCGGAAAATACATCAACTAGCACAACTGATGGAAATACAAGGATACAAAGCTTTTCGAATATAGCTCCAGCTGTAATCGAGGATCCTGTGAAAAGAAATATCTGCAAAAACCAAAACTACTAGCTGCCTGTGTGGAAAATATGGGCACCTAGAGTTTAGGTAGATACAATAAACTCCGAGTCAGTCATGCGACTGATGTGAGAACTAAAACAGTTATTAAATTTTTACTTTAAAATAAGGTAAATCATGCGACCACGCTATATAACACGAAACGGATTTACTCCACATGAATACTAGTTTAAAACATAAAACGACGCAATGCTTTTTAAAAAATGAAGTTATTATAAGACTCGGGTCCCATCACACAATGCAACGCAAGCCGTAGGATATAGAGTTTTCCCTTATAATAGTCAAACTGCTTGGTATGTTTAAAACAAATCATTTTGATATTACTATAGGTGCATAGTGTCAAAATCAACTTCAAATATAAATGTATCAATCATAGACGACATAAGTGCCACATATTATGCCGCCTTACTAGTTCTACAGTTAAAACCAAAAAGTGGCGTATTGGAAATTTGATTTCCATGATGAGTCAAGGCTAGGGATGGCTCCTTCTGATTCGAGACACTCTGGCAAATGCCTCACGGCTCGGACGCTGGCGAGCCCTTGGTTCCTTCAGGGCCGGTCCACACTAACTTTAGTGGACTAATTATTCCTGAACACACGTTTCCCGGTCCTATAGGACCTATCACTTGGCCAGTAGCGACCAATATCGGAGGTGCCTCATTCCATCACCCACATAAGTAAAAATGTTTGGGCTCCATACCATGACACCACCCCAAGCTAGAAAGAAACGTCGTGCACTCTCTGCATCCATGATCCCGTTTTAGACTCATACCAGGGTGTGAGGCTCACGAACTAATGCTACAACACAAAGTTATGCTGATTAAGGCCGTGCTTTAATCATCAACCACAAGACTCTGATTTTCAACCAAAACCTTGATAATTTGCATCTCAGCATGCCACAATCACAACTCACGCCATGCGAGTGATGTCTGTCAATATAAAACCTCTAAGCTCGTACATTTCAGAGAAGGTTGTTAAGCAAGAGAATAAATTCTCTGCCACCAAACATATATATATATATATATATATTTAATAGAAATCAATTAATATAGAATGAAATCCAATGTTAGACACACATCCATTTACAAGTCCGTTCTGGGTCTGGACGAAACCGGAGGTACCTTATTCCTCATCTCATATGTCCAATACAGGAGAGAGGTACTCGCATATTCGGTCGATCTCCAAGTACATTTGGACGATCACCACTTATTACCTTGTCTTGGGTGTACAACCCAATCAAGACATCAGTAATCATCCAAACGGTGTGAAGATCTTTGGTCTTCAACCACTGTCTTCATCGTCGACCTTTAGTCATCGTATTAATTATAGAGAATGGATTAAACCTGGACTTTCCGAATAACTCGCGTATTTTATAATCAAGTGCTATAAAAACACATCATACACCTCATTCCAATTCAGAATATTCTTTTATTCAAATATCCACAGCTTAGGGAAAAGGTTCCCATTAATTTTATCAAAGATAAATTCTTTCAAAATTATTCTTTATTATTCCTTTAGATACCAATTTCAAAAGATTCCATCCTTTAACAATTCCAAACCAGATTAGGGTTTATAAAACTAGTTGGGATTATCGAGCCTTACCGAAGTAATCATTTATTTTATTAATAACAATCCCAACCTATTTGTCCTATGGAGCAAAACTGGTAGTACTCCATATCTAACACCCACAATGTTATCAGTAAATTTAATTAACATTTCACGTTCAATACTAATTAAAGATTTAACTGTCGCCTGTAGTAAAACTGGTGGTACTTCATTCTTGGTCATTTCATGAATTCGATAATTTTAATTATCACATTCTCATTTTTAAGTACTTAAAGATTCATCAAAACTCTAGTTCAATTTGAATCTCAAAAATCACTACTCAATGAATATTCAAATTTAGGAAATAAATCCCCTCTTTCACTGGGTTAAAGAACCAATGTCATTTAAAAACATAGTTCACGACAAACCCAAAATCATCTCCATTAAAAATGGAATCTTCACAAAAAACAGGTCAATATATAATCGATATAAATTTCCGTATCAGACTAATAATATAAATAGAATAACGGCAAATCCTTCTAAATTCCATATATAGTAACGATCTTCCTTCATAGAAGCTCATCTCGATTATTACCAAATCGAATTCCATTCAATTCTAATTTAATATATTAAACTGGAAAACTTTACTTTGGAAAATTTCCATTAAATCTTAATAAAACGATTTATAAATTCCAAATCTTAACTTCATTGTTAATTCGGTTAAAGAATAAAAGTTATTTAAAACACCGTCCACGATAAACACAAAAATCCAATTTCAATTCAATTCCACTTAAATATTAATTAATTGGTAAACTTCATTAATCTTAATTAAAAGATTTATTCTTTTCTCAACTGGGTTTAAGAACACTGTTATTAAAGACGCCATTCACGATAAACCCAAAATCCAATTTGATATTAAATACAAGGCTCTGAATAGAAATTTTATCGGCTTATATTTAATATCAAATTCTGAAACCAACAAATATCGTATTGGGAATAACGATATTTATATCTTCCAAATTCCTCAATAATATCCATATAATCACGGAATCCAACATCGAAATATTCTGAAGATTATTTCCATTCCAATTCATATGTTGGAAAATTCTGATTTTATCAAAACCATTTCAAATCCAATTTATTTATTAAAAAAGTTGGATTATTATTATAGATAATAACTAGTTCATTTCGATAAAAATATATTTTTATCATTCCAAACTTGGAATTTTTCATCCAAAAACCTTCCAAATCATTTGTTATGATTTTACACAATTTTTCCATATTTTTAATAATTTTATTAAGGCCCTTACAGTCGGTTTTCAATAACAGCCACCGAACTGCATCCATAGCGACCTTTTCCAATCTTGATTTGGACATATTTCCAAATTTAACCATTCAAATTTAAATATATTAAAATCGTTGGAAATCACTTTTCGATACGAACCCAATGGTTCTGTTTTTAGGAGAATCCGAAGTCGGATCTCCCGTTACATCAGTTTAAAGTTAATGGTCGAAATTCGTGAACGGTCGCTGCGCGGCGCGTTCTATTCAAACCATTATATATATATATATATATATATATATATATATATATAATATTTACATCGTCAATTTCGTTTTAAAACGTACTTTATAAATTGTTTTAAAAACGATTTCCACTTCCATTTCAATTTTAAATCAAAACTGAATATTTCATATTATTATAATATTAAAATGATAATATTTTCAAAATATCTGATTTTTAAATCAATTTCCTTTTTGTATGCATTTCAAAATGAATAAAATCGGTCGATAAACCCATTCGGGTCAAAATGGCGTTTATATACTTATCCCAACTTCATATATTTTTATATATTTTCATGTCCATCCAAAATCGAACATCAAAGTCATATTTTAATTCTTTACTGAATTTTATTTTAAAATATTTGTTATTTCAAAATATTTGTTAATTTAAAATAATTGTTATCTCTGAATCGGAATGCGACTCAATAAATTACCATATAATTTAAGTTATATGGATTTCATACATCACATGTGTTTACAATAATGACAAAAAATCATTAAACATCCAAACATCATCCAGATTGCATTTTACCATTGTATAAGCGTTAAAATAAATAAATAACGCTCATCACAGTCTATCAAACCATCGATTGACATATAATCAAATTCAGGGCAGATGTGAATAAATTACCATCCCTAGACCCATGTTGTGTTTTCAAACAACAACGGTCTGTTCAAAATAATCACCAATTAATTAATTTATCTAGTTCTAATTCGATTTGAATTATTTTTCTAATTTACCAATTTTCACTGTTTAAATTATAAATGGATATTTATAATTTAATTTCAACTACCACATTAATGTTAACATTATTTTTAATACGTTAAACATTTCAACATCACGAACAACACACAATACAATCAATTTAATTCCTCCATGGTCTGTGGATGAGGGAGTTGAGCTAACGGCACCATTTACAATTTATAGTAATTAAAACAGATAAAAATATACATTGGCAATTCTATAATTTTTATACATGAATACAATAACATGATAAAATAATTTTAAGCGAGAAGGAGTTCTCACATTGGGTTCCACTCCGCCATTCTTTATTTCTGTTTTTCAGTACTGTTTGAGTTTTGAATTTTCCTCAAATTCTGATTTGCTCCATTTTGATTTTAGTCAGTTCCATGTTGTAGATCTGGATTTTCACGATTCGAACACAATTTTTCTCATTGCATTCTGATCTAATACGAACTAGTTATGAATTTTACAGGATTTTAAAACAATTTAATATAATTTAATTATATAGTTTAAACTAATTACCCTCATTCCCACTAATCCCCTTATTAATACTTTCCCTTCCTTCTGCTAATTTCCTAGCCATGCAAATGATACCGTAACCCATCCTCACTTTGTCAACATCGAACCACGCGCCGCCTGAAGCCCTTCGTCGACGATCAGAGAATGTCACACGAGAGCACATCCACTCCTCCAGCGGCGCCTGGCCACCGCATGGAGCTCGAAGCTCCTGGTGCTTCCAAAATCGATCTTAGACTTGTCGCCTTCGAAAGCCTAAATCGCACCACATACACCACCAACTTTCATCATCACCATATATATGGAAAGCCCTCATGTCACTCTTTGAATTTAGTTTTATAAGCATCATCTAATTCTTGCTTGTTTGGGAACGATTAACGAAATGAATTGAGGCAATTTAGATTGTTCTAACGCTTGGATGGCGGCTGTGTTTATGAGGGTAGGTTAGGGTTTTGAGGATAGGGGTATTTATATTAAATAATAATATATTTAATTCATTGATCATTTAAATGTAAAGTTTGTCTATACGAACTCCGAATCGGTCCAAACGATTGTCACCCCCAGCTAAATACCCCCATTCCGGACACAATGGGATAAGTTTCGTAAGCCAATTAGACTGTTATGATCAGTTTTTATCAAAATTAAAATATAAATCAATATATATTGAATTTAAATGTACATTTTAATTTACCAGGGCCGCATACTGACTCCAAAAATTACAGAAAATTAAATCTAGCTATGTTTTGATGATACAGTCCTAATAAAACTAACTTCATCGAATTTGGAGACCGTTTGAAAAATGGCTTTTTTCTGGTCGATCCAATTCAAGCTTAAACTGTCAAAACACATTTAAACTCACTACGCTCACATATTAATTCCAAAAATTATGAAAATTGCAATCTAGCAATAATTTTACACTCCAGATCGAGCAAAAGTGGTTTCGTCGAAAACGTATGTCGTTTGCAAAATGGCTATTTTTAAGGGCTATATATTATATTAAAATATAATTAAATTCCATAGCGACTATTTTGAATTTTAAACTGGACATAACTTTCAATTTATATTATGAAGTCTTAATTTCTTACATTCGTTAGAATATAGTTAAATAGATTCTAATGTTTCTTGTTTCACTCAATTCTGATTTAAAATGAATTTTGTATACACAATTGAAAATAGAAATCGAAATTTCAAGCTATCGCGCCATTTCAGGCTCGTTTTATAATTAAAACAAATTTATACGTTCTAACTTCGATTTAAATAAATTTTTAGTCGTTATTATTTAAAATAAATCATTTTAAATATTCAAAATCCATTAAAATAGCGAAAATAATTTTTTTTAATTGGTTTAGAAATTTCGGGTTGTTACAATCTCCCCCACTTAAAATCTTTTCGTCCCCGAAAAGGAACGGAGCTGAAAGTTGTTTAACTAACCAACTCAATTTTCATTCTGGCTTTCATTCTTCAACTTTTCTGTTTCTAAGAATTTTCTAATTTCTCAAAAATTTGGCTAACACCCTAAATTTTTGAAAAAAATCGCCATAACCTCCTTTGTACGGGCCTGCCGTCCGGTCCGATTGGAATAGGATGACACGTTGGCAAGAATACAAAGGGCCGCTTCACACTCATATAAATTCACCATTTCTTCACTTCATCCTTCTTTTCATTTCCATCGCTTCTCCCGAAATCGCATCGGAGAAAAACAAAACCCTAGCTTTTAAAATTCCAATAACTCTTCCTTAATCTACAAATCGATTACATAGGTGGGTCAAAACTTCAATTAACTCCATTTTATTTGACTTCGATTCGAATTTATGAAGTAATTTGAGTGAATTTATGCTCAACGTCATAACAAGCATGGTGCGGTGTCTTCTCTCTCCTTGTCGTCATCGTTGGTGGCCTCGTCACCACCTCGAGGCGTTGACAGATGGGATTTGACCTGGTGGTGGGCATATTGGCCCATAGGTGTTTTGCCGTGACAAGCTTCTCAAAAAGGAATGAGTCTTTGAAAGGAGATGGGTTCAGTGTTGATGGGGAAGTGAAGGAGAAGAAGAGAGAAAGGAATGGGATCGGTTTGGAGTGGGAAGCACAAGAGGAAGGAGAAATGGTTTCATCCAACCGGGTCGAAGGGTGAAGTATGTACATGAAAAAGTAGTAGGTTTTAAAGTCATGAGTACGGTTCGGTGTCGGCTGACCCGTTCCTGGCCACCTTATACTAACTCCATCTGATCCGTTCCGATTAGATGAAACATTCAAGACTTCCCGTTGATGGCTTGGACATCTGAATCGACCCCATACTATCCAGGCCGAACCGATCTGATTACTGCATGGGCGCCGAACCGATTGCATTACACATACCTGAATCGATCCGAAGTCATTCAACTCAATGCACAAGAACTGTCCAACTAATTCAATTAACATTAACTTCAATCTATGACCTTGAGGACGGTTAGGATAGAGCCCTGTGATCATGTGCGAACATGTAAAGCTATTCTGTACGCATTACTGCTTCGTCAAACTTTTGCATTGTACCTTTATGTGTTTACTTTGTATCTTCTGTATACACTTTAGTTCACAAACATTGTAACACCCCACATCCATTAATGTCACTCTCAAAGGGAGTGCATTAACTTTCATGGAGTATTATTGATGAATAGAACAGAATATAACAAGACAGATACATATATTGATACTTGAAAATTTTAAAACAACATTTATTGCAGCGGAGAAATAGTTTGATTACAACAACATCATAAACCAACAGTAAAACCAAGTACACTTAATATCCATCTTGACAAATTGTTTTATGAGTACATAAAGTAAAAAGCATAACCCCAACATAAGTAGCCATAAAAGAGATGAGCGGAACTATACTTTCAGCAATTCAAGCACTTCCAAAGAGAGAGAAAGATCCAAATCAAGCTCCACTAGCACTAGTCCCACCCTGAGAACCTGAGAGGGGGGGGGGGGGGGGAAGGAAGAAAAGATGCGAAAACAAAGGGGGTCAGACATAAAGTCTGGCAAGTACAATAACTTTAACAATGTAATTATTAAAGTAATTAGGATAAGGCATAAACTGGTAAAACAAGGAATGACTATGAAACAAGTGGGCAAGACTAAACGAACAAGAGGGATATTCTGGCGTTAATCTCGCTCCTAATCACTATAGGTTAATTACTATACTGCATCATTACTAGTCACCCTAAGAGTTGATTCCGCCACCTGAACATAATAATCGTAATGGTAGTCTCGTGTACCCCTAGCTGTCTTTATAGGTGTCGCCTACCTCTATCTCCACTAGTTGTACCCACTACCCCCATGCGATCGGCTCCCTAACTCGTAGATACTCGTGCTGGTCCCACAGTGGGGTTTATCACTCCCCAAAGTGGCAACCGATACCACTAAAGATGCATGGCTTATATCTACACGATGCAACAACATCTTACCTACCAGCCCAGGCCCACGCACGAACATGACCCCGTTGGACTTGCGTTGCCACCGTTAACCCGTTTTGACCTCTTACAATCAAACCCAATAAGCGTGTCCCGTCCTTGATCTAACTCGAGCTCACAAAGATACTTAATGGGTTACTGGTTTGAAAAGGGTCCCCATGCTTGACACAAGCTTTCCACCTATGCTTGGTCCCCACTAGAATTTCCCACTTAACCCCCTTCTTATTCATGTCTTCTTTCATGTTTTAATTCGGTTAAGTGTTTCTAATCGTATTTCACATGTCACCCATGTCACCCACTTAACCCCCATGTCCCACCACATGTTTATCATGGTTAAGTGTTTCTTAATTAATTACAACCGTAACCTTGTAAGACCTCCCACATTAGACTCCCATTTGCAGTTGCTGGATTTGCCGGGCGGGTCCGGGCAGTCTTATACCGCAAACGTGTCTAACCTCGTGTCTTTACAATTGTTACGCATTTAATTTATGCCTTCGACCTCTCACATTAGACTACCGTTTGTGGTTGTTGGATTTGCCAGGCGGGTTCGGGCAGTCTTACACCACAAACGAGTCTAACCTCGTGTCTTAGGCGTTTATTATTATAAATTATTTCACCCCAATATGAATTAATTTTCCCTATTCAAATTGTCAATAATTTCCAAATTAATTATGTCCATAATAGTCACCTAAATTATGTCCATAAATTTTAGGTATATAAATTATACCCATTTAATGTCTAAATTTAATTTTACGCCTTTAAAGCTATTTTTATGCCATTTCACAATTTACATAATTAATATTTTCCCATTGTCCCCACGCTATTCGTACGTTTTAATATGATATATGTTAGACTCGAAAATAGTCTAACTCATAAAAAGAAAAGAAACATCACAACTTGCATAACACATAAAATAGATGTAACTTGCAAATAAGAATTATAACATAAATTTGCATAGCCAATAATTTACATAGGGCATATAGAATCATATATTTGCATAAACAACCATGGATCTAAATATAGATCTAAACATGAAATTGTGAACTTGCATATATGAATTATGGGTCTCACCTAAACTTGCATATGTGAATATAGTTTTCACCTAAAATTGTGAATATAGTTCTCACCTAAACTTGCATATGTATTCCTACAACTTGCATATGAATTTATCACATGTTTTGCATATAAACTAGCATATGTATATACTTGATTCACATATAAACTTGTGAATAATCCGCATATAGACTTGCATAAGATTCACATACAAACTAGCATATGATTTAACATCCCAAACTTGCATAAGATTTCACATAAGAACTAGCTTATGTAAACACAAACTTGCATAAGATTCACATACAAACTAGCCTATGATTTACCATCCCAAACTTGCATAAGATTAACATACGAAGTAGCATATGATTTACATCCCAAACTTGCATAAAATGAATCAAGTTAAACATGTATAATTGGACGTATGAAATAGATCTATCAACATAAGATAACAAAACTATCATATGTTCACCAACAGACGATAACAAAGTTAAATAACATCACATGATTCAACGGTCATGTTCTCATAATCCAAATTATAACTCATCACAATTAATTTATTAATTATTTTGTGAAAGAAATTGTTCTCACAAAGATAGGTTAGAGAATAGAATGATTCGTTCGTCTTTTGAATTAGAATTCTGACTTGCTAATCCCTAAGCTTTAGGAAGAAGAACTATCCTAGCAGCAGCATGGTGGCCAAGAGACAAATTTAGTTTAGGTTTAGGGTTTGAGTATAGGCATTCTTTTATAAAAGTTTAAATCAAACTAAGTCGTTAGATTATCATAGGAGCCATCACAACCGTTCAGACTAGATAGAGTTATCTAGAATTGCCACCTCCGCCCTAGTGACTCAGCAATAAGTCAGGTAAGACTCAGCAACAAGTCAGGATCTTCTGATTTCAGATCTGCCCCGGGGGGTAGGTCGACCCCCTGGTCGACCTGTATAGGGTAGGTCGATCCCCAGGTCGACCTGGCCTCGGGCGGGAGAAATCCCGCCCAGCCCGCTTCCCTGTTTGAATTTTGAATTTTGAATTTTTATTCTGAACTATTTTAATTTATATAAAATTACTGAAACTTCTAAAGGCCATAAATTCCTCATACGAAGTCCGATTTACAAAAATTTGGACTCTATTCCAAGTAAAATTTCGAGACAAACGCAATGGCGTAACCCATTTCTCTTAATTCTCACTTTAATAATTAAGTATTCTTAGGATTATTAATTTTAATATTCAAAGAAAATTCTAGGTGTTACATTCTCCCTTCCTTAAAGGATTTCGCCCCCGAAATCTCCAAGTTAAGGAGAATGCATATCCTAATATCCAATCATCCATCTACTCAACCATCAAACAGGCATCCATTGTCCTTACAAGATTTCTAATGTCGTTTGAACATATACCAAAACTGTGTGTATATGTTCCTTATCTAATGCAAAATCAAGCGGTCCACTGATTCAGTTGACCTCCTTAATGCAAATTATGATAGTGCCATGCGTCCATTATGTATGCGAAAGAATCATAATGATACATATTATTTCTACATGTGTGAACGACCATTCATCAAAATGCAGCATCCATATGATAACATAACCATTATACATCCATTAATTTAAATATGCACACACATTTATATGCAATATGAAAGTGATTAAGCCGATCTAGTGCCTAACGCGTGTGTACATGCATCCACGAGCAACCACTAGCAACCACTTGCAACCATCAATCATAACATGTTTCAAATACATGTTTACATCCATTGGTTTCTACCTAAGGATAAAGAGTAGGACCGAGGAGATATACTTAAAAGATAGATATAAGCATGAATAAACTTATGGAAAAAGAGATCAAGGAGGTACCCTCAAAGAGAAAAGGGTAGGCTGAACGTATTTTCCTCTCAGTTTCCCAAGTCGCGTCTTCCTCAGCTTCACTCCATTGAACTTTAACAAGCTTGACTTCACAGTTGCGTAACGTTTTGACTTCCGTACCCAAGATACGAGTTGGGACTCTTCTCACAGTCGCTTCTCGTTCCACTTCTACTTCCTCTAGTATAATTGGCTTCCGCAGATTCATGTAAACACTTTCGTAGTTGAGAAACATGAAAAACATTATGAACTCCAGCCAGTCTCTTGGGTAGCTCTACTCTGTAAGCCATCGTCCTAATCCTTTCAATGATAGGAAATGGTCCTACAAATCTTGGTGCTAGCTTTCCTACGGACCCAAAGCGAATGACATTCCTCAAAGGAGATACTTTCAGGAACACCCTATCCCCAACCTTAAACTCAAGGTCGGTCCTTCTTTTGTCTGCGTAGGACTTCTGTCTATCTTGTGCAACCTTCATTCGTCTTCTTATCAAGCTCACCTTTTCTGAGGTCTCTCTAATCATATCTGGCCCAAGTACGAGCTTGTTTGTAGACTCCCACCAAGAAGTTGGTGATCGACATGGTCTTCCATATAAAGCTTCGAAGGGCGCCATGCCTATGGTGGCTTGGTAGCTATTGTTGTAGACGAATTCCACTAGAGGAAGACGATCCTCCCATGTCCCTCTAAAGTCAAGAATGCACAATCTCAAGAGGTCTTCCAATACCCTATTCACCTTTTCCGTTTGATCATTGGTTTGGGGGTGATAGGCCATGCTTAAGCATAATTATGTGCCTACATCCTCTTGCAAACTTTTCCAAAACTCGCCCGTAATGATAGGATCTCGATCACTCACTATGCTGGAGGGTATCCCATGGAGTCGAACTATCTCTTTAAGATAAATGGATGCTAGGAACGAGGCAGTCCTACTTTTAACAGGTATAAAGTGAGCACTTTTAGTGAGCCTGTCCACTATTACCCAAATACTAGTATTGCCCCTTCTAGACCTAGGCAACCCATCAACAAATTCCATCGAAATGCTATCCCACTTCCACTTTGGGACCTCTAGAGGATGAAGTAGACTACCAGGCTTCTTCTGCTCCGCTTTGACTTGCTGGCATATCAAACACTTAGCGACGAACTCAGCTGCGTCTCTCTTCATGCCATTCCAAAAGAAAACCCTTTTTATATCTTTATACATCTTGTCTCCACCTGGGTGTATGGTCAGCTTAGAATGGTGCGCTTCTTCGAGAACCGTCTTCACTAAATCCCTTACTTATGGCACGCATAGCCTTTCATCCCGTCTCAACCAACCCTTATCATCGATGGAGTATCTATTTAGGTGACTAGAAGTCTCATCCCTAAATAGCTTATCCATCACATCAACTAGCTGAGGGTCTTCTCGTTGTGCGGTTCCTATTGAGTCCAAAAGAGTAGGCCCCACCTCTAGCAATGCTAACAGACCAGGTACAAGTTCAGAGGAGGGTCTAAAGTTAAAGTTTGCTATGTACTCCAAGCTTTGCCTTTCTACAAAGAGAGGACTCAAGGTCAGCTTCTTCCTACTTAAGGCGTCTGCTACCACATAACCATTGCCAGGTGTATAGGAAATCTCAAAATCATATGAGGCCAGAAATTCCATCCACCTTTGTTGTCTTAAGTTAAGCTTTTTCTGTGAGAAAAGGTACTTTAATGATTTATGGTCAGTAAACAATTCAAACCTTTCTCCTAGTAGGTAATGAAGGCATGACTTTAGAGCGAAAACGATGGCAGCTAGCTCCAAACCATGAGTTGGGTAGTTCTTCTCATGTACCTTCAATTGCCTTCCCCCATTACAAACTACCTTGCCTTCTTGCATTAAGACAACGCCCAACCCTATACCGCATGCGTCTGTGTATACGGTAAACATTTTGCTCCCATCAGGCAATGTCAGGAATGGGGCCATTGTTAGAGCCCTTTTTAAACGTTGGAAAGCAATATCGCAATCCAAATCCAAAGCGAAAGTTAGGTTCTTCTTTGTCAATCTTATGAGTGGGGCTAAGATTTTTGCAAAGTCTTTAATGAACTTTCGGTAAAAGCCCGCTAGCCCGAGAAAGCTTCGGACTTCGGTTGCATTTCGTGGGACCTTCCAATCTTGCAACGCAACTACTTTTGCGGGGTCCACAGCTAACCCTTCTTTGGACACCACATGTCCAAGAAACCTCACTTCTTCTCTCCAGAAATGGCATTTGGAGAATTTGGTTTTCAGCTGATGTGCATGAAGAGGATCCATAACTTCCCTTAAATGCAAAGCATGCTCTTCTTCATTCTTCGAGAAAATCAAAATGTCGTCTACGAAGACCACCACAAACTTATTAAGGAACTCCCTAAACACCCTGCTCATCAAGTCAACGAAGTAAGCGGGTGCGTTTGTCAAGCCGAAAGGCATGACAAGCCATTCAAGGAAACCATCCAGGGTTCTGAACGCGGTCTTATCAATGCCGTCTTCAACCACTCTTAGCTGATGGAACCCGGTAGCCAAATCTAGTTGGGAGAAAACCGACGCACCTACAAGCTGATCAAACAAGTCGTCTACTCTTGGAAGTGGGTGACTATTTTTCTTGGTCAGCTTGTTTAGCTCCCTATAATCAACGCATAGGCGAAGTGAACCATCCACTTTGGTTGCGAATACTACTAGAGCATCCCATTCAGGAATACTCCGCCTTATAAACCCTTTTTCGAGCAACTCTTTGACTTGCTTACTGTGTTCTTTTCTCTCCCTTGGGGCCATGTGTCTAATGGGTAGAGCTACGGGTTTTGCATTATCAACAAGGTATATGCGGAAGTCTATCTCCCGCCTCGGAGGTAAGCCCTTCACCTCTTTAAATACATCCGAGTATTCACGGACTACCCTAACCGACTACAAGTTTTCAACAGACGCATCAAGAGATTCTATGTAGCTAAGCATAACAGAATGTATGGGATTACAAGAGATTTCGAGAGTGTTGCCAAGGAGAGTCATAAGTCTAACCACTCTCTTTTCACAATCGAGGATGGCACCATTACTGGATAACCAATCCGTGCCTAGAATCAATCCATAGCCCGTGAAGCTAAGAACGGAGGTGTTGCATTCAAACTCAACGCTCAAGATAGACACTCTCAAATCCCGACAAATCATTGAAAGAGGAGCTGAACCACCAATAGGATTTGAGACTACTATGGGATCCGTAACTAGATTAGTATTTAGGTACAGTGTTTCAACTAACGAAGCAAACACAAACAAGTGTGAAGCGCCAGAATCAAACAAAGTACGGACAGGATGATCAAACAAAAAAACCAAACGTTCAACAGAAATGTTTCTACCTCTCTCCTGTCCTGGTGCCATGAGAGCATGAACTTGCCCTCTTGCCTGCCCTGGTGCCATGAGAGCCTGAACCTGCCCTCCAGAAGTATACCCTGTCCTCTGCCCTTGTCCTTGTCTTCTCGGCCAGTCTTTGATCAAACGTCCTGCCTCACCACAATTGAAGCAACCAGTCTTGTTCTTCCTACAGTCCTTGCTTAGATGGCCTGGTGTTCCACAATTAAAGCATCTTTTCTTTCCTTTGCTATTGTTGTCCTTACCACCTTTCTTAGATTGTTGTTGTGACTTCTTTTGATCCCCTTTCTTTTCTGGTGCCTTATTAGCATTAGTGCCTTTATCCTCTTCATGCATAAGCGCCATGTCAACCAGTTTCTCAAAGGTAGCCCCCATAGGAATGTGGGTCATAGCCAACCCATGTAGCGGCTCGTTCAGACCTTCAATGAATCTCAAGGCCTTCTTTTCAGGTGTGTTTACCAAGTCTAAGCCAAATCTCACAAACTGATTGAACTTGTTGACGTACTCCTTTACTGATAAATTCCCCTTCTTCAATGCTAAGAACCTCTCCATGTATAAATTCTCTTCTGCTCGTGAGAGAAATTTCATCTCGAACCTATGTCTAAAATCCATCCATGTCTCCATCGGATGCCCACCATTCGTGACCTCCCACTAAAACGAGGCTTCGTCCTTCATTAACCAAACAGCCAATTGGACCTTCCTTCCATCTTCTATCTCGAAGATACCAAACAAATCTTCCACCACCTTAAGCCAATTTCGAGCTTCAACAAACGTCTCTGACCCGTGAAAAGGTTTTCCACCATTGCCCGAAAGTCTTTGCATATCTTCGAAAAAGTATCAACACGGGGAGGGGGAGGAGCGGCTGCAGCTAAGGGAGGAGGGATGTCTGCTGGGTCTGTGGCCCTAGCCTCCAGATATCTTCTGAACCAGGTTGGTATCGGTATTCCCTCGAGTATCTCGAGTAACCCAGACATGCTAAAAAGAAAATGAAGAGATTCAAATCGGAGAATTAGAAAGAAAGATATATGGCTCTTGGGGGTTTTGTTTTTAAAACAAACTTTTCTCTTGAAAATACTCTCCTTAATACATACTTTTGAAAGTATTTCTTTATAAAACGCTTTTGAAAAACAGTTTTCCAAAATCTCTTATCTGTTCTGTTAACCTTCAGCTCTGGTACCACGTGCAACACCCCACATCCATTAATGTCACTCTCAAAGGGAATGCATTAACTTTCATGGAGTATTATTGATTTATAGAACATAATATAACAAGACAGATACATATATTGATACTTGAAAATTAAAAAAAACTTTTATTGCAGTGGAGAAATAGTTTGATTACAAAAACATCATAAACCAACAGTAAAACCAAGTACACTTAATATCCATCTTGACAAATTGTTTTCTGAGTACATAAAGTAAAAAGCATAACCCCATCATAAGTATCCATAAAAGAGATGAGCTGAACTTTACTTTCAGCAATCCAAGCACTTCCAAAGAGAGAGAAAGATCCAAATCAAGCTCCATTAGCATTAGTCCCACCCTGAGAACCTGGGGGGGAGGAGGAGGAAGAAAAGAGGCGAAAACAAAGGGGGTCAGACATAAAGTATGGCAAGTACAATAACTTTAACAATATAATTATTAAAGTAATTAGGATAAGGCATAAACTGGTAAAACAAGGAATGACTGTGAAACAAGTGGGCAAGACAAAACAAACAAGAGGAATATTCTGGCTTTAATCTCGCTCCTAATCACTATAGGATAATTAATATACTGCACCATTACTAGTCACCCTAAGTGTAGATCCCGCCTACTGAACATAATAATCATAATGGTAGTCTCATGTACCCCTAGCTGTCTTCATAGGTGCCGCCTGTCCCTATCTCCACTAGTTGTACCCACTACCCCTACGCGATCGACTCCCTAACTCGTAGATACCCGTGCTGGTCCCACAATAGGGTGTATCACTCCCCAAAGTGGAAACCCGATACCACTAAAGATGCACGGCTTATATCTACACGATGCAACAACGTCTTACCTATCAGCCCGGGCCCACGCACGCACATGACCCCGTTGGACTTGCGTTGCCACCGTTAACCCGTTTTGACCTCTTACAATAAAACCCAGTAAGCGTGTCCCATCGTCGATCTAACTCGAGCTCATAAAGATACTTAATGGGTTACTGGTTTGAAAAGGGTCCCCCATGCTTGACACAAGATTTCCAACTATGCTTGTTCCCCACTAGAATTTCCCATTTAACCCCTTTCTTATTCATGTCTTCTTACGTGTTTCAATTTGGTTAAGTGTTTCTAATCGTATTTCACATGTCACCCACGTCACCCACTTAACCCCCATGTCCCACCACATGTTTATCTTGGCTAAGTGTTGCTTAAGTCATTATAACCATAACCTTGTAAGACCTCCCACATTAGACTCCCATTTGCGGTTGCTGGATTTGTCGGGCGGGTCCGGGCAGTCTTATACCGCAAACGTGTCTAACCTCGTGTCTTTACAATTGTTACGCATTTAATTTATGCCTTCAACCTCTCACATTAGACTACCGTTTGTGGTTGCTAGATTTGCCGGGCGGGTCCGGGCAGCCTTACACCACAAACGAGTCTAACCTCGTGTCTTAGGCGTTTATTATTAAAAATTATTTCACCCCAATATGAATTAATTATCCCTATTCAAAATGTCAATAATTTCCAAATTAATTATGTCCATAATTGTCACCTAAATTATGTCCATAATTTTTAGGTATATAAATTATACCCATTTAATGTCTAAATTTAATTTTACGCCTTTAAAGCTATTTTTATGGCAATTCACAATTTACATAATTAATATTTTCCCATTGTCCCCACGCTATTTGTACGTTTTAATATGAAATATGTTAGACTCGAAAATAGTCTAACTCATAAAAAGAAAAGAAACATCACAACTTGCATAACACACATAAAATAGATGCAACTTGCAAATAAGAATTATAACATAAATTTGCATAGCCAATAATTTGCATAGACAATGGGCATATAGAATCATATATTTGCATAAACTGCCATGGATCTAAATATAGATCTAAACATGAAATTGTGAACTTGCATATATGAATTATGGGTCTCACCTAAACTTTCATATGTGAGTATAGTTTTCGCCTAAAAATGTGAATATAGTTCTCACCTAAACTTGCATATGAATTCCTACAACTTGCATATGAATTTATCACATGTTTGCTTATAAACTAGCATATGTATATACTTGATTCACGTATAAACTTGTGAATAATACACATATAGACTTGCATAAGATTCACTTACAAACTAGCATATGATTTAACATCCCAAACTTGCATAAGATTTCACATACGAACTCGCATATGTAAACACAGACTTGCATGAGATTCACATACAAACTAGCATATGATTTAACATCCCAAACTTGCATAAGACTCACATACGAACTAGCATATGATTTACATCCCAAACTGCATAAAATGAATCAAGTTAAACATGTATAATTGGACATATGAAATAGATATATCAACATAAGATAACAAAACTGTCATATGCTCACCAACAGACGATAACAAAGTTAAATAACATCACATGATTCAACAGTCATGTTCTCATAATCCAAATTATAACTCATCACAATTAATTTATTAATTATTTTGAAAGAAATTGTACTCACAAAGATAGGTTAGAGAAGAGAATGACTAGTTCGTCTTTTGAATTAGAATTATGACTTGCTAATCCCTAAGCTTTAGGAAGAAGAACTATCCTAGCAGCAGCATGGTGGCCAAGAGACAAATTTAGTTTAGGTTTAGGGTTTGAGTCTAGGCATTCTTTTATAGAAGTTTAAATCAACCTAAGCCATTAGATTATCATAGGAGCCATCACAACCGTTCAGACTAGATAGAGTTATCTAGAATTGCCACCTCTGCCTTAGTGACTCAGCAACAGGTTAGGTAAGACTTAGAAACAAGTCAGGATCGTCTGATTTCAGATCTGCCCCGTGGGGTAGGTCGACCCCCAGGCCGACCCCCAGGCCGACCTGTATGGGGTAGGTCGACCCCTAGGTCGACCTGGCCTAGGGCGGGAGAAATCCCGCCCAGCCCGCTTCCCTGTTTGAATTTCGAATTTCGAATTTTTATTCTGAACTGTTTTAATTTATATAAAATTACTGAAACTTCCGAAGGCCATAACTTCCTCATACGAGGTCCGATTTACGAAAACTTGGACTCTATTCCAAGAAGAATTTCAATATGAACGCAGTGGCATTTCCCTTAATTCTCACTTTAATAATTAAGTATTCGTAGGATTGTTAATTTTAATATTCACAGAAAATTCAGGGTGTTAGACACATGCACGGGGGACACGGGCAACTTTACTCTAACTTCCATTCGTGCTTCTTCAATAGCTTAGCGATCATAGTAGAAAGATGCTCGTCTAGATTGGTAGAAAGGGGAGATGTGCAAGGTCATCTGATAATCCACTCGTCGAGGATGTATCTTCCACCTCAGACTCAGGTTGGAATAGTGAAGGCCCCGACTACGAGATGGAAGCTCATAACAGTGAAGCATCTTCTAGGGGTGATATCTCTCTCGGCAAAGAAGAAGAAGAAGGAGGGGTAGGAGATAACCGTGCTCCCGACGAATTCAGGGATGCAGTTATCTTGGAATCGCCTAAATATTCAATTTAGTCGACAATTGATAACGATAGACTAATACAGATACACCTCAAGCATGGGATTCTTCAAGGAGATACCCTTTTACCCTCAAGAACAGATCGTTCCCATAATCCACCAGAAGGATATATGGCTATTTCTAGACTAATGTGTCTTGTTGGAGCGATACCTCCATTCCCACCATTCATCGTCGATTTCCTGAGACAGTTGAGGATTACCCCCATGTAGCTTCTTCCCAATTCTTATGCCTATTTATATACCCTATACATAGCCTATAGAGAAATTCTTGATGAAGAGTTGACTTTTGAAGATGTTCATTTCTTTTATAACTTCAAACATCGAACCAACGACACTCCATCCTTTGTATATTTCGAATCTGTGCCAAAAAGAAAAATTATCACCGTTCCGTTTAGTAGCAATGCTGGGGATCCAAAGCCTGAATGGTTTTACATTAGACAGCAGTCGGGGTGCGCCAGAAGGTGGCTCAAGTCAAGTAAGGACATCAATATTTTAAATTTTAGACCTCAAAAACATACTAACACCGCTTGTTTTTTCTTGTAGTTCCTAATCCGCCGCAAGAAAAACAACCAATACAATTCGATCACTTGAATCGGGTAGTCAACGGTGACCAGAAATTCTTGACCATCAAAGAGTGTTTGGTGGATGACTATCTTCATAGGCATCGTCTTGTTGCAATAAGTCGTAGCATAGGGCATGGCGAGGGTCCTTATGTGTATATACCTCATGTCGAAGGGCCAATTGAGGCTTCATCGGGACATGGAGATAGCCCGAAGGATCCTCCGATGCCTCAAAAGATTCCTTCTCCTTCAACTTCTGCAACTCGAGATGACATACTAGCGAATATACCTACCGCTGACAGGGACAAGTATATTACTCCTGATGATGCGGCCACTCCCGAGGGGCCAATTTCTCCAAAGGAGTTGCCGTCAGTTATTCCTCTAGGATATATTCTTATAACTGATGATCCCACATTCCGGGGCTTAAGGGATCTTCCCCTGCCCGAAACTTTTTATTCTCCAGAGGATTTTTCAACAAATCCTCTAGCTTTTACTTCCGAAGAAGAGATTACTCCTATAAAGACCAAGGAGACTATCAATCCCAACTCTGGTATGTTTGGGGGGAACATCACTTAGGATACACATGGCACTCTTGCACTACACATCACAACTTGAGCTTTATGATGATGTTGATCTTGATATTCTCTCGTTTCTTTTTTTGTAGGACAAATGGGGAGACAAAGATATCATATGCGAGATGTTCGTTAGAGCATGCCCTCAATAGGTCCCAATGATAAACACGATCGGTATGAGAGTAGGGGTAGAGACGACAGGAGGGATCGACTTCCAAAGTCTTATCGACCTTCCCGTTCTCAATCCCCACATCATAGAGGCTCAGACAAACACAAGAGTCATCCTTCAGATCATGAGAAAGACAAGCGTAGTGGCAAGCCTCATGTTTCATCTAAGGGCATGATTCCTCAAGATGATACTTCATAAAGGGTTTCTGATCTCAAAGGGAAACAACCAGAATTGGGGAAAGATGGCAGAAAGAAACGACCCACCACGAAGCTATCTCATCGCACCATTGACATAATTACCACAAGGCCAATTATTCTCAATGACGAGATCCAGGCTAGACTGGAAGTTCTGAGGCAGCAATTTCCCGAACACCATTTCGGGCACATGCACTTTGTCCCAAAACTCCAACCGGTAAAATCTGATTGGGCCAACGATGTCAAGGCTACTATAGATTTCATAGATGAACAATATAAAGAGATCAAGAAGTATGCAAAGACTCTCTCTAAAATTATTAGTGATCTGATGGCAGAGATAAAAGCATGGCCCACGCTGCTGAATATGATACGAAGGCCATCGAAAATTCTGAGAAAGATCTGGAGGATACCCAAATTAAGCTCGCTCTTGTACAACGCGACGCAGACAACTATAAGAAGCAGCTCGAGGAATTACAAAGGCGCTATCATTCCGAGCTCGAATCCCATAGCCAGGAGCAGATAGATTTAAAGAAGCAGGCCGAGGATGCCTAATCTGGGAATACTCGCCTTGTCCAAGAGAAAGAAGATTTAATCAGAAAGAACGCAGAGCTTGAGACTAAGTTATTGGAAGCTGAGATGAGGGCCGCTCTTGCTGAAGGAAATGTAAAGACGGCTATGCAGCAAGTTGAGGAAATCAATGAACAGTAGAAAGATGCTCAATGGGAGATTGACGAGAGTGGTGAAACCATTGTCGGATTTTTTGCTTAAGTGATTTGTCACTAAAACCTTGCCTGGCTTAAGGATTATCCCACTTCCCTTGTATATGCATGAGCCCAGTTGGCCGAATGGGAGAAAGCAAAACTCGGGGTGGATTCAATTAAAGAAAATAAGCTTATGGAGACATTCCTTAGAGGTACGAAATCAGTGCACTTGGCCAAAGGGCATAGACTTATTGCTGCTGCCATGAAGGAGGAGAAGCGTTAGGCCAAAGGAAAAAATACCATCGAAACTGGGTCCTCTTCTGCTATAGCTGAGGTCACTGGAGTAGAGGGATATGACCCGGAAAGGCCAGGAATTCCTAAGGCTTCTCTTTTGTCTCCTATAACCGAGTCTACCTCCGACGTTACTGTTGCTCAAGTCGAGAAGTCTACTGAAGGTATTTCTACCTTTTCGCCTCTATTCATTAAAGCTATTTCAATCTTTGGTCATATTATCGGACAGACTATTAAAGACCCCATGTTCTCTCCTGAATTAATAACTGTTGCTTCTTGCTCTGTAGGTACTAAGCCAGTTGAAAGGGCCGACGATTCACAAAAGACATTTCCGGGTAAAAAGTCTACTGAAGAGACCCAGGAGAAACATGATAAAGTTGTTGCTACAGATCCTGAGAAGGATGATGAGGGAAAGAGAAAAGAAGTTGTTGACAAGGCTCCCGTACTACCTAACACTGGAACTCCACATTATGATGAAATAATAGCTGCTTTGAAAGATGATGGTGGTAATAACTGGCATGATGAAGACCCCGACGTTACTATAACTGGGGAAGTAGGGAATGTTGATGATCCGACTTTGGCCGAGATGAAGGCCAAGCAGGATAAGCGTATGCAGTTGAAAGTTAAGGAGATAGATCCTGAAAATCTTAAAACTCTTGTGACAGTACATCCTGGGTCAAGGTTAGTTGTTAAATTTTCAACTAGATCAATCACTGAGGAATTTGCCAAAAAAATCTTCTATTGATCCCAGTATTACTGTCCCGAGGAAGAAGAAACTGAAGCGTATTTTCACTGAGACTGATCAAGAAGAGAAGGAAAAGCCCAAGAATTCCAAGAAGGCAAAGTCTACTCCGAAGTCCAAGTGAAAAAGCATTCTGTCTTTTGTTTTGATATTTCATTAGTCCGTTATTGTTGTAGCGGGTGCAGCCCTCGCATCTTTTTCTTAGTCTTTCTGTATAAACTCACGTATTTGTTAAGAAAGTAGTTTGTTCCCTGCAATGTCAAATATTTGTGAATCTATTATTTAAGTAAAAATGCAGATAAACAACATGTCATATCATAGTTATATAATAAAGACATGATAAATGGAACATGTATATGTATATGCCCCCAATCAATCTTGAATAGACTGATTAACTAAGGCTTATTCTAGATTGATTAGACTTAACATTCAGTTGCCCCCAACTTTCTGGCAGGGCTAAATTTCTTTTGTCGTTGATGCTTATCCTTCTAGCATCTTTATACGCTCCTGTCTCATAACCAGGTTAGAGTATTATCGAGGCGGTCTCTTATCGGGGTGCACCTTCACGCCTCAAGGGACGTCGTCTTCCCGTCCTTTATACTCTCTTTCGATTCATGAGAGTTAGAGTTAGGAATGTCGTCTTCCCATTCCTTCTATCTTATTACACAAACAGTCATTTCGTTTGTTCCTGCACACGAATTGTCTCTAATTTTTCAAGTTGAATTTAATGTTTTGTGCTTCGTAGTCATGATAGAACAATTACTGGAGATAAAATTATTGTAGGAAAGTAAATGAAACATGATATTTTTATAGTGGTTCAGCTAAGTCGTAGCCTACATCCACTTCATAATTTTTCATTTATATAAACAGACTTTTTAAGGCAAGTCGTTCCTTTTTACATAGTCTATAAAAACAAAAAAGGTAAACATTTCCTATTTAGCTCAGATATCACCGCAAGTGCTGAGCATTCCAAGCTCTGGGAATCTCCTCGCCATCCATGGTCGTTAGCTTGAAGGCTCATGTATCAAGCTTCCGTTGGATGACATATGGTCCTTCCCACTTTGGACCCAGTTGGGTTGAAGGTGGGAAGATTCGTTTTTATACTAAGTCCCTCGGTTTGAAAATCCTAAAACGAACTTTTCGGTCGTAATAACGTGCTACTTGGTGTCGGTGTCTTGAGGCACGCAAGTCAGCTTCGTCTCTTTTTTCTTCAGCCATGTCAAGAGACTCTAGGAGGAGTTCTCTATTCGTCATTGGGTCATAGTATGTTACCGTATGAGAGGGGACTTCGAGCTCCACTGGGATCACTGCCTCCGATCCTAAAGAGAGTGAGAAGGGAGTATGGCCAGTTGTCGTCTTAAATGTTGTTCTGTAGGCCCACAAAGCTAACGGCAGCTCATCCACCCATTTGGCTTTGGCCCGTTCCAACCTCTTCATAAGGATAAATTTAATGACTCTGTTATTTGCTTCTACTTGCCCATTTGTCTACGGGTGAGCTACAGCGGTATACCTTTTATCTATCTTGTATTTCTGACAAAAGTTTCTGAATTCGGCGCTGTCGAACTGTGTTCCATTATCAGTTATGATGGTCTTCGGTATCCCAAATCGGTAAATAATGTTTCTGACCACAAAACTTATCACCTTCCTTACTGTGATCGTGGTTAAGGGTTCGTCTTCCACCAACTTCGTGAAATAATCCACGTCTACGATTGCGTACTTTGCTCCTCCTTTGGCGATGGGTAACACTCCAATAATATCGATTCCCCACATAGTAAAAGGCCATGGGCTTACCATTGACTTAAGCTGAGGCGAGGTTGCTCTAGAAACTTTGGTGAATCTTTGACATTTATCGCAGCGTCGTGAGTAGTCAGCCGCATCTTTATTCACGGTAGGCCAAAAATATCCGTACCGCAATACGTTCTTTGCTAGGGTTTGGCCCCCAGTGTGATCTCCACACTCACCTTCATGTACTTCCTGTAGTACATGTTTGATGTCGTCGTGTGCGATACACCGCAGTAAGGGCATGGAAAACCCTTAGCGATTAAGGACGTCGTCCTGTAAAACGTATTTTACAGCCTTACGTGTTATAGATCGTCTTTCACTTTTCTTTAATGGGAGAATCCCGCTTTTGAGAAAGTTCTTGATTGGTGTCATCCATGACTCCCTCTCTTGCTCAGTTTCTAGGATTAGCTCCACCTCCATTAGGTCGAAACTCGGTGACTCCAATACCTCTATTGGAACCATTTCAGTTTCTTCAGGGTTGTTAGAACTTGCTAGTTTTGCCAACCGGTCTGCTTTCTGATTCTCTGCTCTTGGAATGTGCGTTATGCTGTAATGCTCCAAACTGCCCAATAACTCCTTTACTTTTTTAAGATAAGTAACAAGCCGAGATCCTTTAGTCACAAACTCTTCTCGGACCTGACAAACAACTATCTTGGAGTCACAGAGTATGTCTAGTGTCTTTACTCCTAACTCCTTAGCGAGTTTTAGCCCGACAATCAGAGCTTAATACTCGGAGTCGTTATTGGTGGCAAAAAATTCCAAACGCAGGGCATAATAAATAGATCGTCCTTCAAGAGTGATTAAAACAACTCCGGCGCCGGATCTTCAATCATTCTTGGCCTCATCCGTATATAGTTTCCACGGACTAAGTTCCAGTTGGTGTTCAGAAGCAACAACCTTGTCGTCCACCGTTTCTTCTGTGGGTATCGTGAGTTCTGTTATGAAATTGGCTAAGTCCTGTCCCCTTATTGATTTCCGAGGTTGAAAATTCAAATCGAATTGGCTCAACTCGATGTTCCATTTAAGTAATCGCCCTGATGCTTCGGGTCTTTTTAACACTTGCTTTAAGGGTTGATTAGTGTATACAATTATCGGGTGAGCTTGAAAGTAATGGTGGAGCTTTCGGGAAGCAATCAATAGGCTATAAGCAAGCTTTTCTATTCTTGGATAATTACACTCTGCGATGGCTAGCTTCTTGCTTCCGTAGTATACAGGCCTCTGAACTTTATCTTCTTTACGCACCAACGCTGTGCTGACAGCATGAGATGATACCGCCAGGTAGATGAACAAATCCTCATGTTCCACAGGTTTTGACAATATTGGAGGCTTCTCTAATAAGTCTAATAAGTTCTGGAAAGCCTCCACACAATCAGGAGTCCACTCAAAATTTCGTTTCCCTCATTTTATCAGATCGAAGAAAGGTACACACTTATCTATGGCTTTGGAGATAAACCTGCTAAATACATCAACTTTTCCGGCCAGGCTTTGAACATCCTTAATCTTTCGTGGTTTTTCAATATTCCTTATTGCTGCTATCTGACTAGGAGTTATCTCAATCCCTCGAGAGATCATGATAAAACTGAGGAATTTCCCAGACACGGCCCCAAACGAACATTTTAGATGGTTTAACTTCATCCCATACCTTCTAAGAATGTCGAACATTTCGGCTAAGTCTTTTGTATGGTCAGAAGATTGTCTAGACTTCATAAGCATGTCATCCACATAATCCTCCATGGTTTTTCCAATTTGATTATAGAACATGCGGTTGACCAAGCGCTGATATGTGGCTCCTGCATTCTTTAATCCAAATGGCATTACCACATAACAATATAACCCCAAGTCTGTGATGAAACTTGTGTGCTCCTGATCTGGTATATGCATGGGAATTTGATTGTATCCCGAATAGACATCAGTAAAAGATAAGAGCTCGTGTCCGGCCGTCGAGTCCACTAGTTGATCAATCCTGGGAAGAGGAAAGTTATCCTTCGGACAAGCCTTGTTCAATTTAGAGAAGTCAATACACGTACGCCACTTCCCGTTAGATTTTTTGACCAGGACTAGATTTGATATTCAGTCGGGATATTTTGAGTCCTTAATGAATCCATTATCCTTCAATTTCTCTACCTCTTCCTTCAAAGCTGCTGACTGCTCTGGGCCTAACATACGCCTCTTCTGCTTGACCGGTGGGTGTTTTGGATTGATGCTCAAAGAGTGGCTCATAATAGTAGGCGAAATCCCACACATGTCAGCGTGATTCCAGGCAAACACATCTAAATTTGCCTTTAAAAAATCAGCCAACTCTTTTGCTCGAATTGGATCTAGCTGCGATCCGATCATCAATACTTTTATTGAATCTGCATCATCAATGGATATATCTACTGTCATCTCATTGGGAGTCTCCTTTCTGTCCCTGGGTTCTCTGTCCTCTCTGGGATCTATATCTTCAAGCATATCTAAGGGCGACTCTCCTGGGGCTGGACCCCTTAATTGCTATGCTGAATTTTCCTTCGTAGAGGGAGAAACGTCCTTGAGTTGTATATTCAACCCCTTCATTAGCATCTTCAACTCTGTCATGTAACAAGCTCGTCCTGTAGCTTGGTCATCTCACATCACCCTTACTCCTGCGTCAGTCGGGAACTTAAGCAGCAAGCACCAAGGTGCAATACATTCCTTAAACTCTGCGAGGGCCAGTCGGCCTAGGAAAGCATTGTAGGGTGACTCAACATCCAAAACTACAAATGGCAGGATTCTCACTCTCTGGCGATCTCCTTGCCCTAACGTCACTGGTAATTCTACATAACCCATCAGAGCCGTTGATGCCCCCATTGAATCCCCGTATCCATCCTTCGCAGGGCTTTAAATCTTTTTCTTCGAGTTTCATTCGTTCAAAGGCTTTCTTGAAGAGGATATTAACTGAGCTTCCGTTGTCTACAAACACCTTATGGACTAAAGCGGGGCCGATGGACGTGGTAATTACCAGTAGGTTTTCAGTTGGTGATTGAATTCCGGAATCGTCTCTACCACGGAATATGACATCATCTGACATCGTCTTTTGTTGTTTCACTGGAGTAATGTCTTCGAGGTTACTGCATTCTCCTACCTCAAAGTGCTTGGCGGCATTAACATACTGATCCATTACTTTAAAATTATGGCTAGCTAGATAGGGTCCGCCTATAATGGTATTCATAACGATCCCTTTACCTTTCTGCTGGGCTGTGGTTTTGGAAGTAGGTCGGTTTTGGTTCGGGGCTTGCCCTCCTTGCCCCTTGTCCCGTGGGGCAACCTTGTACTCGTCTAACTTCCCTTCCCGCAGCAATTTCTCAACTACATCTCTCAAATGAATGCATTCGTTGGTAGAATGACCATGGGTTCCATGGAACAAACAAAACTTTCCCGTAGCAATATCTTTTTCAGTTGAGTCTCTGGGTGGCGGATTTTTATATTGCAATATGTTGTATGTGTCCAAATAAATGTTTTCCAATGTGTCATTCAATGGCGAATAGTTCTCAAAAGTTTGGAATCGAGGTCTTTTGCTGGAATTGTTCCCTCGGTTCCTATTCCTCCTATTGTCGTTTCCATTCCTATTGTTATTCCTCTGTTTCAGTTGCCGACGTTCACCTCAACCTTCCCCGAACTGTCACCGGATTGCTTCACAGCAACATTACTTTGGACGCCTTCCCTGGAGACCCCTTCTGACTTTCTCTTTCTATTTGCATGAGCTTCTTCTCACGTTAAGCGGATATTGGCCTTTTCGTAGAACAACTCCCTAGTGGAGGGTGGTTTCCCGGATAGATAATCCTTGAATTCTATGTCCGGGTCAACTCCTTCTATTAAGGCAATCAGAATTGTGGGCTCATGAGGGTCACTGACTTCGATGACAGCCAGGTTGAAGCGGTCTAAATACGATTTTAAAGATTCACCTGGAGCCTGCTTAATTCTTGACAATTCTATGACGCATTTGGATTTTCGAGTGTGAGGTCGAAACTGGTTCATAAAGCGTTCACTCAATTCTTTGAAATTTGATATCGACCATGGGGGGAGTCGGGTGACCACATTAACGCCACGTCTTCTAAATAAATCGGGAAGGCCTTGCATTTTACAGCATCTGGAGTTGCTGCGGCATTCATGAACCATGCATACCTCATCAGATGTTGTCCTGGGTCGGTTCTCCCTGAATATCGATCCATCTATGGCAAGTTAAACCGCCGAGGGAACTGGAAGTCCAATATATCATCTGTGGGGGGTATGACTTCGCTCAATGCCCCAGTCCTCATTAGTGTATCGTCAACTTTCGGACATGATTTGATGCACCATTGCCCATGCATCCGCATTTGTTAACGTTTGCATAGGTTCTCTAGGTCTAATATTCGGATTACCCCTGTGTTCCTGATTAGGGGATAACCTCCTGTTTCTGGCGGTAGCTGCTCTACACTATTCCCTATGCTCCCGGTCGATCTCGGGAGGAAGGGGTTGGAGAAGTTGTTGCTGTGTAGGATTAGTAATTTTAGGATCCCTTGGTAGAACGTGGGATCCACGCATGGGCAGCAACATAGGTTCTTTCAGGCTCGAGTCATCGGGTCCTAACACATGAGCAGCATCATCATGGGATCCTAAAGATTCAAATGTCAACTGTTCAAGATTTTGAGGTTGCTCAAGCTGCCTTCTTTCACAAGGACGTCCTTCATCCAAAGAAGATGAATAGTCTGCAGCAAGGCGGCGTGTTGGGGAAGGTGTCTTTTGCCTCTGGAGCTCACTGAGTTCCCTACTCATGGTGATCATGTTCTCTTGCATGCGAAGACTGTCACGTTTATGGGCTTCCAACGTGTTTCTAGTACTCTCAAGCATGTCTAGAAAACACGAAAAATCCTGGTGTATGATGGGTGCAGATGGAGCAGGTTGATCACCAGTTGTCACGGTCGGCATCAGAGCATTGTTGGGTGCTCGAGTAAATGTACCAGCTTCAGTCTCATTCGGTTCGGATCAGAGTAGGGTGCGGAGTCGAATCGGTTCGGAGGGAGGGTTTGAGCAACTCCAGTGCTTCCTGGTTGGTTCTGATTCTCCTGATCTGCTCGGCTCGGATCGGATTTATCTAGAGCTCTGTTCCCGTGACTTCGTCAATACGATGGCTTGTTGATCTTCTCTAGCATCATTCTCCCTAGTGCCTTGCACTTCGTTTTCTTTTCCTTTAGCCATAGTGTCCAATTCTTCAGTAATTAATCAACAAATACATGAAAGTGTCAGAAATAGAGGATTAACTTCTCTGAACTTGAAGGTACAAATTGTAGAACGATAATCCCAAAAAGCGAAGAATTCAAAGATTTTTCAGTGAAAGCACCAAAATGTTAGATCCAAAAATGGCTCTAACACACAAACTAGTAACAATTTTTAATGAAATGAAATTAAAAACGAAGAAAACACACAATTTATAGTGGTTCGGCATTAAATAGCCTACGTCCACTTTCTACTCTTTGAATTGATGACTTGAATGTAGATACAACAATGATTCTCACTCACTCTCACTCATACAATGCAAAGATTCACTCAATCTCCTCTGAAATATGCTTTGAATGATGATTGTAATATGAAAATGATGATGATATTCAGATAGCCAAGGAGTTTGAGTTATGAAAATGCCAAAAGATCCTTTGAAATGAGCCTTGGAGGTGTATTTATAGGTGGAAAATCTCCCTGGAGTGGCTTCGGTTCGGGTGTACGTGGCCTCCATCCCATGAAAATTGGGTTAGGATAGGATGCAATGGTGACAACACATCAGGTTGGTGGTTGACATGGGGAGAACGTGGGCAAAGTGGTTGCTTAACCGCTCCGCTCCTTCAGGAAACCATGGGGTGTAACTGCCATCTATTGATATGCGGTTCAGATCAAATGAATGGGAGAAGGAAGAGATCAGATCGGGATTCCTCGACCCGATCCGAAGCTGCTCCTGCTCCTATGATTCCTAATCTTCTATATTCTGTTTTGACTAGTGACCCCCGACTCGATTCGGACATCAAATGCATGTTCTTCTAGTAATTTCCTTTATTTATTTCGCTTCTCATCTTTGTGTAGCCTAATTCACAAAGTAGGCTAACAGGTACTACGGGAATATATCCAATCACCAATAATATATATACACTAGGTATACAATATTATATATATACCATTATCCACATTATATCAAACAACAATCAATAATTTGAATTGTAATATTTGAAAAATAGTTCCCAATAATTTAACTGAGTGAGTTTAACTCACCTCGATTTTACTTGCCGAATATTCCATTTAATTTCCATATCGTCTCAACTAAGAATCATCTTGAATTAATTTATTCCTACGATTATTTAATTTAATTAACGATTAAACAATTATTAATTTAAATTAACTCAACATATAAATAAATAAATTACCTTATGTATACTAAATTCCTAAACAATGTACCTTCTGTCCTTGCAAACTACCCGACTAATTGACGCAGTGAATCCCTAAATAGCAAACCCCACTGTCCAGACAACCTTAATTTGACAATCCACTCCAGCAGAATATGCATCTTAAAATTCCAAGTTTATAGACCACACTCCAGTATATCACCTAGTCCCATCTTTGCAAAATGCCACAAATAGCAGTTCGAGCTCCCAAAATCACCTACAGTTGTACTCCAGTTCCCCAAAATCAAAGTTCGAACAACAAAAAAATTACCTATTGCTGAAATTAGTTCAGATCAACATAAAAAATTTGTACCACTCCAGTTCGTCATTCACAGCCAGCGTCAACCCCACACTGCATCGACCTCCATCCTACATCACGTTCGATCCCACTTAAGTTTAATCTCATAACATAGCCAATACCATCTAGATCTCTCCTGAATTTCAGCGTCTCTTTCCATACAATTGTCATGCCTTCTCACCCAATCACACCCTGCACACACGCGTTCTAAGCTTCAGGTAGTTAATAATTGAATCGCGATCCCCGATTTGCGAACGCCTCTAACTGGTTCGTGTTCTAGAAAGTTTGCGAGTTCAAATTATGATTTCGATTTCGAAATCCCCCCTTTTAAAATTGGTGAGTTGGTTTTGAATTGACTAGGTAGAGAAGGGAACGCCGGAACGAATCAATTTTGTAGATTTAGATGGGCAGAAAGAAATTTTGCGGGTAAAGGCTTGAATTGCTTTAGATGGAACAAAAATAATGAAGATAGAAGCTTGTTATATAGGAGAACGATAGGCAGATGAGAACAATGTTCCTTTCAGCGGGTACAAGTAAGTTTAGGTATAGGTATGAGGTAGAGGAAGACTTTGCTCGGTGTACCTCGTTAGCTTAAGAAGGAAGGGATCGGGTTGTAGCTAAAATTTAGCATGCGAAGGATGGAGATATAGGTCTGCTAAAAATCTATTTATGTTCGGTTGAACTAAGGTGATTTTACCGTATTTAAAATATCATTGTTTTCAAACTCCTATTTGAATGCAAAAACAAGCATTTCTAGGGTTATACCACTATTCTAAACTCACTGGAACGTCTTTCGAAGCCTCATTCGATCATATGGAGAAGATATCAATTTAAATGTCAGATTGATAACCGTATTACATCTCTAGATGTAATCAAGACATATGTTTTGATGCACAATTGTTTTGCGCATTTCTGTATATCAACCAAATTTACATCTTCAGTTTAATTGCTAGGTGTATACCAAGATTCACCATTTACATTTTATGCATGAGAAGATTTATAGTAATGGTTCCAATCAGGGAGGTTATCGTAACTTGGAGCCTGTTATCACAATTTCCATTTTGATTAATTGATGGGCTATGAATTGTTATTTCTTCTGATATTGTCGTCCAAATTATTTCCCTATGCTGATGTTTTAGAGATAACTTAAACCATATGCTTAAGGATTACAATACACTCCAATCTACTATCTTGGATGTTTTAACAATTGTTTGTCAAACTCATGTGTACCATTTTATATGTATGAGAGGCATGATTTAGAGATATACATAGAGATGGTTGATAGTGGTATAATGTAAAAGAAGATTCAATTGGTAACTTTCTATCTAGAGCGTAGTGGGAATATCCGATTAGAATGATGTAGTAAGCATGCACATGGGGCATAACTGTGCATAAGATATGAAGCAACTACTTTATTTCGATTCATCTGTGATTTGAAATTAGTTACAACTGATTTGTTAGTATGTTTTTGAACGTGGGATGTCAAGGAGCAAAATTACTAGAGTAGCTTGATAGGAGTATGTGCAGTTAATGCACAAAAAACAGGTTTTGAGCAAGTTCGTGGGTGCAAAGCTATTTTATCACTTATTTTATTTCCATTTGTATTTCGGCTTTTTTCTAGTTTTTATGTCTGCTTGCTTTATGTTTGTATGGTTAGTATGCTAACCTTTCTATGTAACATTGTTTCATAAATTAATAAAAGTGTACCAATTTTCAAAAAAAGTAATAATAATTAAATTCGATTTATTTAATCCTAGATGTTTCCAGATTGTATATTCAATCGATAAATCAAAATGTTATGAAATTATAAATCAGATAAAAATAAACTATTATAGATTCGATGTAATTTATTTCGTCAAATTCTGAAATCGTTTGAAACATTTCTATTTTAATAACATCGATTTGAAAAATAAATTGATTTCGATCACTTATATTTATCAAATTAAATAGATAAATTCCTTACTAATATCCATTTTAAACTAAAATCAAATATTTAAACGTTTTAATCGTTCAACGTTAAATGATGAAAAGTATGTGGCGTTGCATTCCTTCACCCTAAAAAGAACCCCAAAATTACTAAGTAGAAAAAGTGTTATACCTTATTAACTTCCCACAATCCACCTATGCAACTCGATACTCACCTAAACATCCTTTAGCTCTAATAACCTTCAGTACCAACTTATGAGTTTCCAATTCCACTCAAAAATCCTTAACTTCAATTTTCAATTGAACATTAAATTTTTGTTTACAAAAATTTTCAAAAAAATCTAAATTTTTTCTAACTTCCTAAATTTTCGAAAAATTTCGCCAGCATCTCCTTTGTACGGGATGATTGGTACCACTACAAAATGCCTCTCTGGGACCTCTCCAATCAAAAAGAAAATTAAAAAGCCAAGCGACTTGCCAATTAGACTCATAAAATCTCATATTGAATTAAATATGTACCTTTTTGTCAGGCATCCAATATTTTTTCCTCACATTTGCTTCCATCCAATAAACCTTCTCAATTATATGCACATGTATTTCTAATTGATTATAAACAATTTAACTTTTTACTTCCAATTCACCAATTCATTTAGTATTTTTTTTTTTTTTTTTTGCTCAATTCATGATAGTATAATCATCAAAGTTCAAGTATATATTTTTGGTTATAAACAACCTGAATTTGATTTATAAGACAAGTTCCAGGTTTTATTTTCAATTTACAAGCCCATAATAATTTATACTTGAGTTTAACGTTCAATTTCAATCAAAATTGATTTGATTAATATTCCAGGTCATATTCAATTATTTTTATTTGAATTGGATTTATTCCAATTAACTTCTTATTCCACTCGACACATCTAAACTATATGTGTCGAGCTCCATTTAAATTATCAATATTCAATTTATTGATATTTTAACTTAAATTCAAGAATTTTCGTTCCATATTAATTTCCAAGTTTTAATTCACCGATTCACTTTTAACCAAGTTATATTTATTCCTAACTAATTGGTTTCTTATATTAGTTATCTTCGTTTCATCATTCAAATTTCGATTTTTGTTACAAAAATCCATTTATTCAATTCACTTGGAATTATATACACACACACACATTTCTAATCCAAACTAATCATATTTGTTTAATAACTCCATTCTGAATCTTATTAATGTAAGTCTAAATTTTATTATCTCAAAATTCCTTCCATTTGAATTAATAAGTCGTTTTAATTTATAAACGATTTCGTAGCGACTTTCTCAAATTTAAATTTTGGCATAAATCAAATTTAATATATGAAATCTCAATTTTTCTCTTTCATTACAAAATTTAATCTAGTAGGTCCGAATGATTCTGGTTTCAGAATTCTGACTCATATTGAATCCTATATACTCAACCGAAGTTCAAATCATCAAATTACGAACAACCGCAACGCGCCGAGTTCATTTTAGTTTAATATATAATTCCAAATTCATTTAACTTATCTTTCCATCAAATTCTAATTCCTTTTATTCATTATATTGAAATTACATTCCTTAGCTTCCAATTTATATTTCCATGTTCTGATTTTTATTTCAGAATCATTTACTTTACCTGCTCTGGATATATTAAATCATTCCAATTTTGAATTTCATTCAAACAATCAAACAATCAAATAATAATATAATTTAAGAAAATTATTTATTTTATATACAAAAATATAATTTGGGTAAATTATTTCATTTGTCCTTTTTACAAAACAACATTGAGTCAGTTGCCAGTTCAAAATCGAACCGATCCAATAATACAATATAAAACATTTCTATAAAATCTACAAATACACTCTTATATATACGTATATACACTCAAACTCAATCTAGGGTATTACTAGCCCCATCTCTATCGAGTCATACAATAGAGCTAAGGTTCTTCCTAAACCATTGCTTTGATACCAACTGTAGCGTCCGGTGGAATTCGACTCTCGAATTCAGACACTAATACATCCCGTGTCCAAATTCAAGTATCGAAAATCTAGAAAGCTAAAAGAAAGAAATAAGAGGATGAGAAATATAAAGAAAGATAGTTAAGATTTGAAGAAAGAAGAACAACAACAATACACAGTCTCACATCACAGCGGAATAAAATATAATACATAAATAAATCTTTATTTAAAAATTTAAGCATTACTTACAATTATCAGAGCACAGTGATCATTCAACACATCTGGAAAATTATAACAATCTTTCCTCATTTACAACACATAGTGGAATTATAGCTATTTGTGAATCATACGTCTGAATTCCTCTAGTTCATCTTTTGGAATTCATATCATCTTATCCTGAACCTGTAAAACTCGATCTGACCTAAGCATTACAAATGCCATGTTCAGTCTGGTGAACCAGCATGAGAAAAAAACTCACTAAATTATTGGTTTCATCCTACTTGATTTTTTAAGTAAAAAAAACATTTCGAAAGAAAAAGATAATCGTAAGACCAGTCCACACATAAAGACGGATGGTTTTTACCTTACCATAACCCAAAACATTTTTATATCATATCTTTTCTGATATTATAATAATGTCTAAATCGAATAAATAACCATCTAGCAGAACGCTTGCATCTCACGCTCTATATATATAATATAAAATAAAAAATAGTGGGCGCCTATTAGAGATTGGATTCCAACTATGACAAGGTATGGAACCACCTTCCTATCAGTGTACTCTAGAGGTGATACACGGAGTTCAACAAGAACATCTTGCAACTCAGCCACATATGACCGGCCATTCATTTGCTTGAATGTTACGAATATATTGTCACCCTACAGTTGGTATACTAAGATAACCGTTCTTGGAAGATACAGAAGAAAAAGAAGAACAAATAATGAATTTTCTTTAAATGTGACAATATACCCTAATTTTCTCTAAATTATAATTTTCTTTGTAATTCAAATATATTAAAAATATTAGGTTCAACCTGCATTTCTATTCTCTTCCAAATTTAAACTCGAATTATGTTTTTAAATTCTCAAATGTCCCATTTCTTTATAAAAACCGTTTATAAAATCTACTTCGCTTTCATTTATTAAAAATAATTCTTTACTTTAAAATTCTATTTATAAATCAATTTCTAAATAAATATTCTATTTGAAAATAAAACTCCCTTTAAGTACCTTTATGCATTTAAATTCTGTTTTAAGACTACCCTATTATTTTGACATTCAAAAGTATCCAAACATATCATCAAATATCACTAGTTATAAATTACATCATATATATCAGCATAATTATGAAAACAAAATATAAGTGTTGAGGAATCCAGTTCGATCCCTCCAACCTGATTTCCCGCATCCACAGATGTTAGTCAACAATAATAATATCCATCCTACTTCAAGGCAGGATATCGCGGTATAGAAGGTCATCCATTATATATATTGTGGTGCATATATGGAAATCATCCGCTAATGGTACTGTGGGAATATATCCAATAACCAATATTACATATATTTATCCAACCACCAATATTATATATACTAGGTATATAATATTATATATATGTACTATTATCCACATTATATCAAACAACAATCAATATTTTAAATTGAACTATTTGAAAAATAGTTCCCAATAATTTAACTGAGTGATTTTAACTCATCTTGATTTTCCTTGCCGAATATTCCATTTAATTTCATGTCGTCCCAGCTATGAATCGTCTTAAATTAATTTATTCCTACGATAATTTAATTTTAGTTAACGATTAACTAATTATTTATTTAAATTAACTCAACACATAAATAAGTAAATTATCCTATGTATATTAAATTCCGAAACAATGTACCTTATGGCCTTGCAAACTACCCGACTAATTGACGCAGTGAATCCCAAAATAGCTCCAAATATAATGCCTAATCCACTTCAATCGTTCATCAAACTATTCACAATCATTCTTCATCCCATTCCTATCACCTATAGCCCACTGCTTGTAGTTGATTTCATTACCCAAAATGACTCAACATTGCTGCTGCAAACCCCAATGTCCAGACACCCTCAATTCGACAATCCACACCAACGGAATATTCAACCCAAAACTCCAAGTTTACAGACCACACTCCAGTATATCACCCTGTCCCCACTTTGCAAAATGCTACAAATAACAGTTCGATCTCCCATAATCACCTACAGCCGTACCCCAGCACCCTAAAATCAAAGATCGAACAAAAAAAAATTACGTACTGTAGAAATTAGTTCAGATTGACATAAAAAATTTGTACCACTCCATTCTGTCATCAACTGTCAGCGTCAACCCAACACTGCATCGAACTCCATCCCACATCACATTCAATCCCACTTCAGTTTAATCCCATAACATAGCCAATGCCATCTCGATCTCTCCTGAACTGCAATGTCTCTTCATATACAATTATCGTGCCTTCTCACCCAATCGCACCCTTCATGCACACGTGCTGAGCTTCAAGAAGTTCGTGGTGGAATCGCGATCCACACTTTGCAAACTTCACCAACTGGTTCGAGTTCTAGAAACATCGCGAATTCAATTTGTGATTTCAAATTCGAAATCCCCTCTTTTTTTTAAAAAAGTTGGTGAGTTGATTTTGAATTGACTGGGTAGAGTAGAGAACGGAGGCAAGAATCGATTTCGTGGATTTAGATGGATAGAAAGAAATTTTGCGGGTAAAGGCTTGAATTACTTTGGATGGAATGGAAATAACGAAGGCAGAAGCTTGTTATATAGGCAAATGATAGGCAGATAAGGACAACGTCCATTTCAGCGGGTACAAGTAGGTTTACGTATAGGTATGAGGTAGAGGAAGACTTTGCGCGGCGTACTTCGTTAGCTTAGGAAGGAAGGGATCAGATTGTAGTTAAAATTTAGCCTACGTAGGAAGGAGATATAGGTGTGCTAAAAATCTATTTATTTTTGGTTGAACTAAGGTGATTTTACCTTATTTAAAATATCATGTGTTTTCGTACTCTTATTTGAACGCAACAACTGGCATTTCCAGGGTTGTACCACTATTCTGAACTCAGTAGAATAGGTTTTGAAGCCTCATTCGATCGTATGGAGAAGATATCAATTTAAATTGACAACAATAATTAAATTTTTATTTATTTATTCCTAGATGTTTTATGATTGTATATTCATTCGATAAATCAAAACGTTACGAAATTCAAAATCTGATAATAATACACTATTGCGGATCCGATGGAATTTATTTCGTTGAATTCTAAAATCGTTTAAAACATTGCTATTTTAATAATATCAATTTAAAAAATAAATTTATTTTGAACACTTATATTTATCGAATTAAATAGATAAATTCTTTATTAATATCCATTTTAAATTCAAATCAATTATTTACACGTTAGTAATTCAACGTTAAATGAAGAAAAATACAGGATGCTACAGTAATCATCCAAAACATCCAAACGCACAATTTATACTAACAGCAGAGAATTTTATTATATGAATTTAACCACATGGCAATATTTCAGTCATGTTGTTTTATCTAATTTTAAACAAGTGTCTAAATTATATAAAAGAATAAATGGCTCCAAAGCACTCCAATTAAGCTAGTGTTCGTAAATACGATTCCAACGAATCCTATCACATTCAAATCTGACATCGTATAAAGTAAATACGTGCACTACAAGTTTTAAACAAATTACACCGTCATTAACTTAATTTAATAATTTAATTAATCCCTTAATCTTCCTTTATTAAGCTTAATCCACGTCAAAACAGTTCCTTCCCCAATTCAAAACACCTCGTTCCCTCCTGCTACCTACTAGTAGCCATGTCGCTACCTCCACCATCCTATTCTCCTTCCCCTATTTACGAACTCCTAATCCGAGCCTATCAACCACCTCACCATAAAAATCTTCCCATCCCTGACCCGACTAAATCAAACGTGCACGCTACCTATGAAGGCGACTTGCTCCTCGTGAACAGCGAACTCCCAAAAAGGTGTGACACCTTTAGGCTTCAATGGCCACACAAAATTCTAACACATGCTCCTCGACCCCACGAATCCAACTCCATTACCTCATCCCCTTTCTATCCCTCAATTGACGCCACCTCTGAGCCTTAATGTAACAACCCAAGAATTTGGAACCAATTTAAAAAATGTTTTTAATATAATTTTATGGGAATTTATGGTCAAGTTCCAAAAATCAATTATATGAAATTGATTTGATCAGTATACAAAGGAACATTATTGAGATGACCTCAGATTTCGACAATCTTTTTTATTGAATCCATAACATCGAAAATAATAGAATTCCAAATTTCATAATTTTTGGAGCTAACGTGTGAGCATGCGAGAATTAAACGTACGCTAAAATAACACGTTGGTATTGAACTAAAACACGTTTGAAAAATAAAATGGAAGGTCAAACAAACTCAGAATTCGACAAAACCTGTCCCTTGGACTCGAAATTACGTTTATTGTCAAAATCCAAACTTTCTTGGCCAACAGAATTAACACCTCATATTTTCTGTAAACGTTAATATAACAAATCAAAGTATACTTAATTTTTAAGAGAAGAATTAAGGGAAACAGGTTATGCCATTGCGTTCGTCTTGGAATTCTGCTTGAGATAGAGTCCGAGTTTGCGCGATTCGGACTTCGTATGAAGAAGTTATGGCCTTCGGAAGTTTCAGCTCAAATTTAAAAATAGCTCGAAACTGAATTCAAAATTCAAAACAGAACCCAGAAGCGGGCTGGGCGGGAAATTTCCCGCCAAGATCCAGGTCGACCAGGGGGTCGACCTCCCCCTATAGGTCGACCTGGTGGTCGACCTGCCCTGTTTTTCCAGATCCGAGGCAAAATTCATTTTTATGTATCCGGGCTGATTTCTGGACCAAATTCATGAGTTCTACGCTACATAAACGCCCCTAAACTTCACTTTCTCCACACAACTTCATTACGCCTATACTCTGCCTCAATCCTAATTAAAATAAATCTTATTCTCCATTAAAACAAGTTATAGTTCTTCTTCAAATTGGAGATTCAAATCAATATAAAGCTTCAAGTTGGACCATAGGCATTCCGCTTCAAGCAACGTCACTCGAATCATAGCAAATCGCCTTTTCTAAACCGATCACTGTAAGTTCGGTTATTCCTTAGATTTGAACGTGTAATTGGAATTGTGAATGTAATGAATCAAAATATAGAACTATACCAATTTGCAAGTTAATTATCTTTGATTCGTGCTTATGTCAAATCTAACTTTATCTATGCCTTTGTATCTGATTCTCGATTGTGGCCTAGAACTTATTGTGGCTAATTGCCAATGACTATGATTATGGGACTTTTGCCTAAGACTATGACTATGAAACTGTTGCCCATGAAACTATCGCCTATGACTATGATCCATGACAAAGAGATTATTAAATATGACCATGACTATAAGATTGTTGCCTATGACTATGACTATGATACATAATTTTGAGACTATTGCATATGATTCATGACTATGAGACTATTACCAAGATTTATGACTATGAGACTATTGCCTATGACATTGATTAAGAAACTATTGTGATTAGTCGCCCATGACTATTGTGGTTAATTGCCTATAACTATTGTAGTCAGTGATTTATGCCTATTCCCATTAACCTATTAGGTTGTACTTCGAACTGGCATTATGTTGGACTAAATCACCTATGCCTATTCCCTTAATTATGTTGGATCCCATTTTTTTGGGGTGTAACTTGTCTAGTTTATTCCTATTCACTGTTATGTACATCAAACCCATTGGAACCATTATTTTTGTATTTGGTTCATTCTTGCATGGCTATTCTTTTATGTCAATTCTCGTGCTTATCCACTATTCCTTGCTTTGATACTATTAGTATCATTTCATGAGTACTTAGAAACTTGTGAAATCATGTTATTCGTACGATTACGGCGCGGGAATTTGGGCGTAGCTTAATTAAGTTAGTTTGGCATAATAAATATGTTGGCATAGTCTAAACTGGCTATAATAGTAAATGATTTACATACATATTAGACTTGGGCATAAGTTGATAAATTTAATTGGCCGCAAAGGGTGTAATTGGCGTGTAAACCAAGTTTTGGACATAAACGGTAAACTAGAATATTAAATCTAGTTTTGACATGAACCGTAAATTGGAATATTAATCTTGATTGGGCATGAATTGTAAAAGGGGAATATTAAATCTAAAATTGGTATAAACTGCAAGTTGGGCTGATTGATAGGTAAATCAAGTTTTGGGCATAGAGTATAAATATGCTAATTTGCATAAATAAATATGATCTAGGCTAAATTGATTTACGGAAAATTTACATAAATAGTAAATATGTAAATTTAGTAAAAGACGAATATGCCTAACCCGAGGTTAGACTGAGTTGTGGTGTAAAACTGCCCGGAACCGACCGGCACATCCAGTGACCACAACAATACCTGTCTAATGTGGGTGGTTGGTGTATCAAGCCCAGAAAGACCCATGGTTAGACTGAGTTGTGGTGTAAACCCGCCCGGAACCGACCGTCACATCCAGTAACCACAACAATATATGTCTAATGTGAGTGGTTGGTGCTTTAATTAATTAATTAATTAATTAATTAAGGCTCATGAATAAATCAAGCTGGAAATGGTAAGGTTATGTAATTAGGGAAACACTTAACCGTAATAACATGTTAACTAGGAAAGTGGGTGAGGTTAAGTAAAATTAGAACACTTAACTGTTACAACATGTTAATTAGACAAGTGGTCGAGGTTAAGTAAATTTAGAACACTTAACCGTTGTAACATGTTAATTAAGAAGATGATAGGGTTAAGTTAACTAAGGTAACACTTAACCAAAATATATAATGGCATGTGGTGGGGTTAAGTAATACAAGAGGAAAACACTTAACCAATTATATAACATGATATATGGGAAGGGTTAAGTTAACACTAGAACAACACTTAACCAATATAACATGATTTGAGGTAGGGTCAAGTCAACACCAAAAGGAAACACTTAACCAACACGATGTGACGGGTGGATGGGTTAAGTCAACTTTAAATGATTAATGACACTTGACCTATATAACTTGATGAGCGAATGGGGTTAAGTTAAATGGGAATTACTTAACCAATATAACCTGATGAATGAACAGGGTTAAGTTAATAAATCACACTTAACCAATCCAACATGATAAGCAAGAAAGGATAAGTTAATAAGAACCACTTAACCAACACGACTGGACGAGTAAGAGGTTAAGTACACGTCGGGTAGGTGGGTAATATTAGTAAATATAGGCCCACAAAACTTAACCATTAAATAAACATGCTTTAATCCGTGGGAAGGTTAAGTGCACGTCGGGTTGGTGGGTAATATTAGTAAATATAGGCCCACAAAACTTAACCGTTAAGAAAACATGCTAGAATAGGTGGGAGGGTTAAGTATATCTCGTATAGGTGGGTAATATTTGTATATTTAGGCCCACAAACTTAACCAGCAGGAAACCCTAGTAACGGGGACCCATTTCAACAGTTACCCACATAGATGTATCATGGTACCCTAAAACTAGGCAGGGTGGGGCACGATTACTGGGATGATTATAAGCGGTCAAAAATAGCGGCAGGGGGTACGTAAGTGTAGGTTCCGACGGTTTACGGGCGTGCACGTACTACGGAGTGGAAAAAGCAGGCACTGGGTACCAGTAGTTATACACTGTGCATCTTGAATCATGTCGGGTCACTATCATAAGGCTTGATACACCTTATAGTGGGGCCAGCACAGAGTATCTACATGCAAGAGAGGGTCAACTGACAGAGACACATGGAAAATTAATACAATTTAGGTAGCATAATCCCTAGTTGGACCTAGGTCGCGTAAAACCTGAATCTGAGAAGCGTTCAATAGATAGCATAAACCCCAGTGCCCCTGGGTAGCGTAAACCCTGGTGGAATCTAGTAAGCACTCGATAGTAAGCCCGAGATTAGATCTAGGTATTAAACGGAATCCCCATAATAGAAGCACACCTGAAGGCAACCGCAAATATGGGGATTGGGATCACGTTATCATATGATCATAGATTACTAGTTTGGACACTAGTTAGGTAGTGTAGAGATATAAAATTAGTATAAACAGGGTAGTTGCAAAGTAGAGAAGGAGTAGAAGCGCATTCAGTTTATCTGTACATTCAGTTTATCGGTACATTCAGTTTATCTTGCCATATCCCATGCTTATCCCATATTATCTTGTTACTATGGTTTAGTCTTATATTTAGTTTATTCATGTCATGACCCTTTTCATCATTTAAATACTAAGAATCGTTGGACTTACTAGACTTTATGTCTGACCTAGTTTGCTTTCGCCTCTTTTCTTCCGTTCCACCCCCCTTGGTAGTCAGGGAGGGAATATCTCAGGTTTGTTTGGACCGTTACTCTTTCCAATCTTGAAGACACTTTGATGTGTTGCCTTGGACTCTCTCTTCTACTGCTATGGCTAGCTCATGCTTTATTTGGTGAAATCATTTTATTCTTCTTTATTTTTATAAGCAAGACAGGATACTTTGGTATTGTAAAACAATCTTTGTACAAGCTGTTTATCAATGAAATAAAGTTTTATTTATTTGTCGCTGCTTTAATTGTATGTCTTGTAATTGATCTGCATCGTTTACCTATAATGCTCCACCGAAATTAAGGCATTCCCTTTGCGAGTGACCTTAACGGAGGTGGGGTGTTTCTCTTGGTATCAGAGTTGAAGGTTACCGGATCAGATAAAAGATTTGAAAAATTATTTTCAAAACAGTTTTAAAAGAAGCATTTTCAAAAGAAAAGTTTTGCTTCAAAGGCATATTCCCCAAAGCCATATGCACTATCTTTTGACCCTCTGCTTGAATCCTTGTTTCCTTCTTTCTTGAGTCTTTGGAGCTCCTGGCTTTCTAGGAGGTAACCTCATCGTGGCATGGTTCCGTAGGCATGATGAGACTACGACACTTTTCAAAGGGCAAATAAGTGCCTAACTTCCATCTATAGCCACTGTCGTTCCACCTATTGCTAATTTTCTTTCGAGCTTTGTAGGATTTTCCGTGCGATGGAGGAAGCTTTCGAGAGACATGTCAACAAGTTACACAAGGATGGAAAAGTTGAGAATGAGGGGGTCTGGCTATGAAGCACAACACAAGGATGAAGAACCCATGGATATGGACTTGGCTCACAAAGGAGGGGAGGAAAAAATAGTAAAACCTAAGACAAGAGGATGTATCTTTACTAGGGTATAACGGGTCATATAATTGAGGACAAGGGCAAGAACAAGGGACAGGATTTTCCGGAAGGCGAGTGCATGCTCTCACCGCCAGCAGACTTGGGAGAGAGGCGGTAAGATTTCGGTTGAAAGAGTTTTTCCTTTTTGATTATCCTATTACTACTCCTCCCGATTTTAGCGCTTCACATCCATATATATCTGCTTCCATAGTTGAGTCTCTGCACCCTAGATATTGTGTAGTAGAGGATCCCATTATAGTCTCGAATCCAATTGCTGGTTCGGCCCATCTATCTTTGACTTGTGAGGATTTGAGAATAGGTATATTCATGTTTAAGTTTTTTGGGCTATGGGTTAATTCTAGGCATTGATTGTTTAGCTAGTAATTATGAAACAAGGGTAGTTAGACTTTCGACTTGCCTCGAGAATACCCTTGAGATTTCGTACGATCCTAAGGATCAGTTTGTCTTAGCTACCTAGAATCACTTTACTTATCTATCGACGATTTTCGATCAGTTGGGATAGTCCATGAGTACGCGAGATATTTTGATTAGGGTAGGGGTTTTCCCCCTAAAAATTTGAGACAGACTTCTGCATGTATCTAGATGACACTGCAAAGCCAGTTATGCGATCAACGATAATTCTGGAGCAAGAATAGCAAGGATAGCCAGAGTCGGTAAAGAGCTCAATTGTTTGGTTGTTTTGTTAGTATCATCTCACATAGATCGTCCAAATTTGAAGGAGGTATCCCTTGGGTGCTTGTCTGATATTGGTTTAGGCCTTTGGGGCTTGTACTTAATGGATGTCGAGTTCGACTAGGATGGTTTGCGTGAGAAATAAATGGTTGGTGCTGGCACCCTAAGTTAGACTGACCTTAAGAGAGGTAATAAGCACATAGTAACCATAAGCTTTAGAACCTCAGATTTGCAGCATGATGGATAAACTAAGTAGAGGAGAGACCTCTAATCATCTTAGGTATATACACTTGGTATCATGATTAACATATGTTTTTCTCGGGAGGATAGTTCGACTACATTGGATACCCTCTAGCATAGTAAGTAAGCGAGGTCCTATCTTTACTAGTGGGTTTTGGAAATGGAGGCCAAGAAGCTTCGCGATTGTGAAGTTAAATTAGTTAAGGTACAGTGGAGTGAAGCTCAAGAAGATGCGACTTAAAAGACTGAAGACCAGATACGTGCATCATACCCTTTTTGAGGGTATATCCTTGGTTCCACTTTCTCTGTAATGTTTATCTTTTAAATATATCCCCTAGATCGTATCTTCGATCCTTAGGTAGGAACCCATCTGGATGTAAACATGTAATTGAAACATGTTATGGTTGATGGTTGCAAGTGGTTGCCAGTGGTTGCTAGTGGTTGCTCGTGGATGCATATACACACATTAGGGACTAGATCGGCTCAGTCACTTTCATGTTTGCATATGCATATATGTATTTGTAGATGGATTAAAACTTGATGTGTTATCATATCGATGTTGCATGTGAATGAATGAATATGCACGCATATAGTACTTACACGACTAGGGATAATTGCATACATGATGGACTCATGGCACTGACATAATTCGCATTAAGGAGGTCAACTGAATCAGTAGACCGCCTGATTTTACATTAGATAAGGACATGTACACACACTATGCATAGAATCATGAAAGGATTAGACATACTTTTTAGGGACAACGGATGCCTGTGATTGAATGGTTGAGTAGATTGATGATGGATGTTAGGATGCATTCTTCTTAACTTGAAGATTTCGGGGACGAAATCCTTTAAGGAGGGGAGAATGTAACACCCCGTATTTTCTGTAAACGTTAATGTAACAAATCAAAGTATACTTAATTTTTAAGCGAAGAATTAAGGGAAACGGGTTATGCCATTGCGTTCGTCTTGAAATTCTGCTTGAGATAGAGTCCGAGTTTGCGTGAATCGGACTTCGTATGAAGAAGTTATGGCCTTCAGAAGTTTCAGCTCAAATTTAAAAACAGCTTGAAACTGAATTCAAAATTCAAAACAGAACTCAGAAGCGGGCTGGGCGGGAAATTTCCCGCCCAAGACCCAGGTCGACCTGGGGTCGACCCCTACAGGTCGACCTGTTTTTCCAGATCCGAGGCAAAATTCATTTTTATGTATCCGGGCTGATTTCTGGACCAAATTCATGAGTTCTACGCTACATAAACGCCCCTAAACTTCACTTTCTCCACACAACTTCATTACGCCTATACTCTGCCTCAATCCTAATTAAAATAAATCTTATTCTCCATTAAAACAAGTTATAGTTCTTCTTCAAATTGGAGATTCAAATCAATATAAAGCTTCAAGTTGGACCATAGGCATTCCGCTTCAAGCAACGTCACTCGAATCATAGCAAATCGCCTTTTCTAAACCGATCACTGTAAGTTCGGTTATTCCTTAGATTTGAACGTGTAATTGGAATTGTGAATGTAATGAATCAAAATATAGAACTATACCAATTTGCAAGTTAATTATCTTTGATTCGAGCTTATGTCAAATCTAACGTTATCTATGCCTTTGGATCTGATTCTCGATTGTGGCCTAGAACTTATTGTGGCTAATTGCCAATGACTATGATTATGGGACTTTTGCCTAAGACTATGACTATGAAACTGTTGCCCATGAAACTATCGCCTATGACTATGATCCATGACAAAGAGATTATTAAATATGACCATGACTATAAGATTGTTGCCTATGACTATGACTATGATTCATAATTTTGAGACTATTGCATATGATTCATGACTATGAGACTATTACCAAGATTTATGACTATGAGACTATTGCCTATGACATTGATTAAGAAACTATTGTGATTAGTCGCCCATGACTATTGTGGTTAATTCCCTATAACTATTGTAGTCAGTGACTTATGCCTATTCCCATTAACCTATTAGGTTGTACTTCGAACTGGCATTATGTTGGACTAAATCACCTATGCCTATTCCCTTAATTATGTTGGATCCCATTTTTTTGGGGTGTAACTTGTCTAGTTTATTCCTATTCACTGTTATGTACATCAAACCCATTGGAACCATTATTTTTGTATTTGGTTCATTCTTGCATGGCTATTCTTTTATGTCAATTCTCGTGCTTATCCCCTATTCCTTGCTTTGATACTATTAGTATCATTTCATGAGCACTTAGAAACTTGTGAAATCATGTTATTCGTACGATTACGGCACGGGAATTTGGGCGTAGCTTAATTAAGTTAGTTTGGCATAATAAATATGTTGGCATAGTCTAAACTGACTATAATAGTAAATGATTTACATACATATTAGACTTGGGCATAAGTTGATAAATTTAATTGGCCGCAAAGGGTGTAATTGGCGTGTAAACCAAGTTTTGGACATAAACGGTAAACTAGAATATTAAATCTAGTTTTGACATGAACCGTAAATTGGAATATTAATCTAGACTGGGCATGAATTGTAAAAGGGGAATATTAAATCTAAAATTGGTATACACTGCTAGTTGGGCTGATTGATAGGTAAATCAAGTTTTGGGCATAGAGTATAAATATGCTAATTTGCATAAATAAATATGATCTAGGCTAAATTGATTTACGGAAAATTTACATAAATAGTAAATATGTAAATTTAGTAAAAGACGAATATGCCTAACCAGAGGTTAGACTGAGTTGTGGTGTAAAACTGCCCGGAACCGACCGACACATTCAGTGACCACAACAATACCTGTCTAATGTGGGTGGTTAGTGCATCAAGCCCACAAAGACCCGAGGTTAGACTGAGTTGTGGTGTAAACCTGCCCGGAACCGACCGGCACATCCAGTAACCACAACAATATCTATCTAATGTGAGTGGTTGGTGCTTTAATTAATTAATTAAAGCTCATGAATAAATCAAGCTAGAAATGGTGAGGTTACGTAATTAGGGAAACACTTAACCGTAATAACATGTTAACTAGGCAAGTGGATGAGGTTAAGTAAAATTAGAACACTCAACCGTTACAACATGTTAATTAGACAAGTGGGCAAGGTTAAGTAAATTTAGAACACTTAACCGTTGTAACATGTTAATTAAGCAGATGACAAGGTTAAGTTAACTAAGGTAACACTTAACCAAAATATATAATGACATGTGGTGGGGTTAAGTAATACAAGAGGAAAACACTTAACCAATTATATAACATGATGTATGGGAAGGGTTAAATTAACACGAGAACAACACATAACCAATTTAACATGATTTGAGGTAGGGTCAAGTCAACACCAGAAGGAAACACTTAACCAACATGACGTGACGGGTGGATGGGTTAAATCAACTTGAATTGATTAATGACACTTGACCAATATAACTTGATGAGCGAATGGGGTTAAGTTAAATGGGAAATACTTAACCAATATAACCTGATGAATGAACAAGGTTAAGTTAATAAATCACACTTAACCAATCCAACATGATAAGCAAGAAAGGTTAAGTTAATAAGAACCACTTAACCAACACGACTGGACAAGTAGGAGGTTAAGTACACGTCGGGTAGGTGGGTAATATTAGTAAATATAGGCCCACAAAACTTAAGCATTAAATAAACATGCTTGAATCCATGGGAAGGTTAAGTGCACGTCGGGTTGGTGGGTAATATTAGTAAATATAGGCCCACAAGACTTAACCTTTAAGAAAACATGCTAGAATCGGTGGGAGGGTTAAGTACATCTCGTATAGGTGGGTAATATTTGTATATATAGGACCACAAACTTAACCAGCAGGAAACCCTATTAATGGGGACCCATTTCAGCAGTAACCCACATAGTTGTATCATGGTACCCTAAAACTAGGCAAGGTGGGGCACAATTGTTGGGCTGATTATAAGCGGTCAAAAATAGCGGTAGGGGGTACATCAGTGTAGGTTCCGACGTTTTACGGGCGTGCACGTACTCCGGAGTGGAAAAAGAAGGCACTGGGTACCAGTAGTTATACACTGTGCATCTTGAATCGTGTCGGGTCACTATCATAAGGCTTGATACACCTTATGGTGGGGCCATCACAGAGTATCTACATGCAAGAGGGACCGACTGACACATGGAAAATTAATACAAAGTAGGTAGCATAATCCCTAGTTGGACCTAGGTCGCGTAAACCCTGAATCCGAGAAGCATTCAATAGGTAGCATAAACCCCAGTGGCCCTGGGTAGCGTAAACCCTGGTTGAATCTAGTAAGCACTCGATAGTAAGCCCTAGATTAGATCTAGGTAATAAACGGAATCCCTATAATAGAAGCACACCTGAAGGCAACCGCAAATACGGGGATTGGGAGCACGTTATCATATGATCATAGATTACTTGTTTGGAAACCAGTTAGGTAGTGCAGAGAGATAAAAGTAGTATAAACAGTGTAGTTGCGAAGCAGAGAAGGAGTAGAAGTGCTTTCAGTTTATCAGTACATTCAGTTTATCAGCAGTTTATCTTGCCATATCCCATGCTTATCCCATATTATCATGTTACTATGGTTTAGTCTTATATTTAGTTTATTCATGTCATGACCCTTTTCGTCGTTTAAATACTAAGAATCACTGGACTTACCAAACTTTATGTCTGACCTAGTTTGCTTTCGCCTCTTTTCTTCCGTTCCACACTCCCCCAGGTAGTCAGGGAGGGAATAGCTCAGGTTTGTTTGGACCGTTACTATTTCCAAGCTTGAAGACTCTTTGACGTGTTGCCTTTAACTCTCTCTTCTACTGCTATGGCCGGCTCATGCTTTATTTGGGGAAATCATTTTATGCTTCTTCATTTTTGTAAGCAAGACAGGATACTTTGGTATTGTAAAACAATCTTTATACAAGCTGTTTATCAATGAAATAAAGTTTTATTTATTTGTCGCTGCTTTAATTGTCTGTCTTGTAATTTATCTGCATCTTTTACCTATAATGCTCCACCGAAATTAAAGCATTCCTTTTGTGAGTGACCTTAACGGAGGTGGGGTGTTTCAGTGGTCATGCGCTCAAAAGAAGTGAAGGCGAACTAGCACACTTTAATATACATTGGTTTAAAAAGCTTGAAATGAAACGGCGATTATCCAATGGGCCAAGGTGTTTTATTTCCTCTTCACCAAATCGTGCCACCTCAGTAATCTGCGTAATGAAGGGTAATTCTGCACAAAAGCTCACCTTTCCTCTCTTTCCTTTCCTTCCTTCTCTTTCACTTTTCACTTTCCTCCTTCCTTCCTCCAACAATGTCACACACCTCCTCCACCGCCGCCCCTAGAGTGCCGCCGTCATTGCTCCTCTACCGTGGGTTGCTGCATCCGACGCTATAGCAGGCCACCGTGACCATGTCCCCCTTTCTCCGCCTTAAAACCCTTCCTTCCCTTCCTAGTTTGCAAAGCTAGCTCCTTTAAGAACCAAACCCAAGATCTAGCACCTCCAACCACCTCATATGGCACCCACATCACTACGTTAGCACCCACAGCCCTCCACCAACATTGTGCTTCGCAGGACATCGAACCCACGGGCCCTGTTTTCCTGCCATTAGCCCACACACCACTAAAAATCTCATCTTTTACGCTTAATAACCTGTATTTGAGTGTGCTCGTGAAGTGTTAGGTATTCGACGAAAAAAGGCGAGATCATTGGCTCGGTGGCATGCCATAGAAGCCTACTATGAAGTGTCTTGATGTAGGGATGCATGGAATGAGAGCTTCACACTTGAAACTTTCAATTTTCTTAGCTAAAATCATAAATATGTTGTTAAGTGTTTGTAGAAGCATATATGAAAACTTATAAAAATCATAACTTTTTCATACTTTATCAGAATTTAGTGAAATAAGATGCGTTGGAACTATATCGACGAGAGCTTTGCAAAATAAACTAATTTGGAGAAATTAGGAGGTCGTGGAAATTTTTGGCGAAATAAAATGTCTGATTTACTTCATTGACATTTATCGTAATTAAACGATTAACAACCAAAGTAATAACACTCACTCAACTTATTTTTGCAGTTATTATAATCATAACTGAATATAAATATTGATCATCTATGAGAACATCACCAAATTGTTATACGCTATATAGTCGATCACATCACAACTTGTTTGAAAATCATATTATGAATGGATGATTAATTTTGCTGTGATTTAGAGTTCATTAACATGTTAAAACAATGTTAAAATATCTATGGTAGTTGAGATTGGATTAAACATCCATTTACAAGTCGAACGATTTATTTATATTCACCTATTTAAGTGATAATGACTAGATTGAATAATGAATTGAAACGATAAGTTATGATTAATTTCATGGAGTTGCGATCGATTTGGATTGATTAAATAATTTATTAATTGATTATTTATTGGTTGAAAACCCTATGTGGTTATTGAGAGGAAGATAAACACTGATATAAAGCCCAGGTCTGTAAAATGTCAATGTGTTTAATTGATAGAACTTTATAAGGGTTATTTATTTAATTTAAGGTTTATATGGTATAGTGCACTTTGTTTGTGAATTCGATGCGGAATGATGGATGACTGGATGATAATTGGATGTTTAATAGTTGTTTACAACTGTTGTTGGACACATATGATGTATGTAATCCATATAAATTTATTTATATGGATATTGGTTGATATTTTATTCCAATTTGAAATCAAACTGAATAATTTAATAATATAATATTCAAAGAAAATTAAAGTTTGATTTAGATGTCTGATTTTGGATAGACGCAAAGATATAGAAATATGGATGAATTTTCGCAACTGTAATAAATGGGTTTGAATAAATCTTCACTTGATTTTGGCATATCAAAGTATATAAATTGAAATGAATAGTAACCTTTTAAAGTGGGGCTCGATTAGGCTATGTAGCCAATGTTTTAATAGAAGTTTGCTTTCAAAAATTCTTTGTATATTTTTATTACGGATGACGGGAATTTTTGAGTTTAAAATAATGAAGTTAGCAAAATAATATTAATGTTAAGAATGACGCAAAGATGAAATTTTCTATTTCAAAGAAACGACGGAAACATAATTTCCAATGTTAATAAATATATCTTTTTTTTGAAAATCAAAAATGTGTGATCTTTAAAAAGAAGAGAGCACACATATATAATATACAAAAAAATGTTAATAAATATATCTTATATGATTTGTTTAATATTTTGGAAATGTTTGAATTTTTTAATTATAAATTTAATTCAGGCTTGAATAGGACGTGTCGCATAGCGATAGTTCGCGAAGTTCAACCCGTAACTTCAGATTGACGTAACGGGAGATCCGACCATCAGATTCTTATGAAACTAGATCCATTGTGTTCGTATCGAAAATATATTTCAAATGATAATAAAAGCATTGAAATCCAACGGTTAGATTTTGAGATATGTTCAATTCAAGTTTGAATAAAAACGGTGCCAAAACAAATAATGGCCTGTAATTGAATATTATCAATGTGGACTATTTTTATATTATTAAAAATAGGGAAGAAATTATGTAAAATCATAATAAATGATTAGAAATGATTTTGGATGAAATATTCCTAGTTTGAAAAGATAAAAGATATTTTTATCTGAATGAGTTAGTTAACAACTAGAGTAAAGAAACAAAAGTAGTATGCGATGATTCCTGATAGCATAGTCTAGTGTCATTTGTGAGAACTAATCGTAAATTATTCCGTTAGGCAAGGGGTGGGAAGAACCAAAAGGACATCAGATATTCAACTAAGACCAGATGATGTTTTCTAGAATTATGTAATCCAATGTTTTTAATATAACAAATTGGATTGAAAATGGTTTTAATATAACCAGAGTTTTCCAACGTATAAATTGGAAATGCTTTGAGTGGAAATAATCTTCGGACATTTCAATATTGGATTCCGTAATTACATGGATACTATTTTGAGGAATTTGGAAGATAGAGATATCGTTATTCCCTATATGCTATATGTTGGTTCCAGAATTTGATGTTGAATATAAGTCGATATGATTTTTATTCAGAGCCTTGTATTTAATATCAAATTGTATTTTGGGATTTTCGTGAATGGTGTCTTAAATAACACTGTTCATAAACCCAGTTGAGAAAAGAACAATTCTTTTAATTAAGGTTTAGTGAAGTTTACCAATTTAATAAATTAAATTGGAATTGAATTCTATTTAGTGATAATCGAGATGAACTTCCGTGGAGGAAGACTTTTACTATTTATGGAATTTAAAAGGCTTGCCACTATACCATTTATACGATCAGTATGATACGGAAATTTATATCAATTATATACTATTATGATTTCCGTGAAGAGTATATCTTAATGGAAGTTGATTTTTTGTTTATCGTGAATGGTGTTTTAAATGACATTTGTTCTTTAACCTAGCTAAAAACATGACTAGTTTCCTAAAGTTGAATAATCATTAAGTAATGATTTTTGGAAATTAAAACTAAGTGGAGCTTTAATGAATCTTTAATTAGATTTGAAATGTAATGAGGTAAGTAAATTTACTGTAATGTGATAGGCATTAGATATGGAGTACCACCCGTTTTACTCCA